>LR738713.1:500380803-500500651 GCA_902687465.1 Secale cereale
CGGGGCACGGGAGCGGAGGCGCGGCGTGCGTGGGGACGGGCCGGCGTGGCCAGCACGCGGCGCAGCGACGGGAGGCCTCGGGGCCTAAACGGGGCGGGTGCGAGCAGAGAGAAAAGGAGGAGGGGGAGAGGCTCACGAGGGGAGGGAGCGGTCTGGGCAGCGGGGCGTGAGGAGGAGGGCGATGCGGTCCGGCGGCGTGGCTTCCAGCGGCGGGGGGCTCCGGGGCGGCGGCGTTTGACGGCGTCGGCGAGCGGCGTCAGGGCCTTCCCCCCGATCCAGTCGAGGGAGAGAGAGAGGGGGGGGGGAAGTGTCGGTGGGGTGTCGGTGGGAAATATCCCACCGAGGGGTGGGTTATATCTAGGCTAGAGATAGTGGGCCGAGGCCCAGTAGGATAGGTTAGTTTAGCTTTTATTCTATTTTTGTTGTTTGCCTTTCCTTTTCTTTTATTTAATTATTTCTTTTCTGTTTTACTTTATTTAAAATACTTAGGCAATTTTAGAAATTGTAATAACTAGTCCATAATTGATCTTACAATATTTAGCACCGCCCGAACATTTTTAATTACCATTTTGAAAACTTATTTTGTTTATTTCTTTTTCGGGCTCTTATTTCGAACGGGTTTTCGATTAGCGTGATGCTATCAACAGTAACACGATGACGTGGCATCATTAGCAGGGAATTACTGTAGCGTGATTACCCGGACGTTACACTTTCCTTTCCGAATCCTTGCTTCTTCGATAGGATCTTCGTTCATAGCGATTATATCTACTCCTTCTATCTTATGAGGTGATTCGTATCTTTTGCTTCTCATTTTGGGGGAATCTTCTCTTTTCTTGTAGGGAGTCGTACACTCGCTGGAATAGTGTCTGGGTCTTCCACAATTGTAGCAATTGCGATCGCGACTAGAAGATCTTTTGTCATTATAGGATCTTGACTTAGAGCTTCTATCTTTGCTTCGATTCTTGTAGAATTTGTTGAAGTTCTTCACCATTAAGCTCAATTCTTCATTGAAGACTTGTTTCTCACTTGATGTTGTGGGAACATCACATGAAGCTTTATATGCACCACTAGACTTGGTGCGAAATTCTTCCTTATCCTTGAGTGACATCTCATGAGCAACAATTCTACCAATCACTTTCGTAGGCTTGCGATCTTTGTAATTGAGCATCATTTGGATCAACGTGCACACAATATCATATTTTCCATCCAAGGCTCTAAGGATCTTCTTGATGATGAATCTGTCAGTCATCTCTTCACTTCCTAAGGTGACAATCCCATTTGTGATGAGAGCAAGCCTAGAGCACATTTCGACGACTCCTTCACCATCCTTCATCTTGAACTTGTCAAGTTGACTTTGAAGCACATCCAACCTGGATTCCTTGACGGACTTGGTACCTTCGTGCATATCAACCAAAGTATCCCAAATTTCCTTTGCATTCTCAAGACGCCCGATTTTGTTGAATTCTTCGGGACACACCCCATTGAAGAGAATATCACAAGCTTGAGCGTTGCATTGCAACATCCTCATTTCTTCCGCGGACGCTTCACGATCTGGTTCTTTGCCATCCTCAAAGAATTCACCTTGCAAGCCAATACGAACAACAACCTAAACGGCAGGGTTGTGACCAAGAATATGCATTTTCATCTTATGCTTCCAACTAGCAAAATTAGTACCATCAAAGTAAGGACCTCTACGGTGTTATCCTCACTAGACACCATACTCTCCTAGGTTGTGAAACAAGGGCTATGATCACTATGGAAATCAAGGCTACAGAAGACCAAAGCTCTGATACCACTTGTAGGATCAATAGTATGTCTAGAGGGGCGGGGGGGTGATTAGACGACTTGACTGAATAAAAATCTATCATTTTCCCAATTTTAGGTGTGGGCAGATTTTGCCAAGTTGTACAAGTCAAGCAATCTACCAACACATGCAATCCTAAGAGTGTAGCAGTGGAAAGTAGAACATTGCATATGAAGGTAAAGGGAAGGGTTTGGAGAGTGCAAACGCAATGGAGACACGGTGTTTTTGGCGTGGTTCTGATAGGTGCTGTTATCGTACGTCCACGTTGATGGAGACTTCAACCCACGGAGGGTAACGGCTGCGCGAGTCCATGGAGGGCTCCACCCACAAAGGGTCCACAAAGAAACAACCTTGTCGATCCCGTCATGGCCATCGTCCACGAATGACTTGCCTCACTCGGGTAGATCTTCACGAAGTAGGTGATCTCCTTGCCCTTACAAACTTCTTGGTTCAACTCCATAATATATCGGAGGCTCCCAAGCACACCTAACCAATCTAGGATACACCACTCTCCAAAAGGTAATAGACGGTGTGTTGATGATGAACTACTTGCTCTTGTGCTTCAAATGATAGTCTCCCTAACACTCAACTCCTTCTCACATATTTGGATATGGTGAAAGAAGAATTGGAGTGAAAAGCAACTTGGGAAAGGCTAGAAATCAAGATCCTTGTGGTAGGATTAAAATGTCTTGATCTCAACACATGAGTAGGTGGTTCTCTCTCAGATTATGAATGGTGGAAGTGTAGGCACGTTCTGATGGCTCTCTCACTGATGGAGAGGGGGTGGAGGGATATACATAGGCTCCACACAAAAATCCAACCGTTACACACATTTGACCAATATCGGTGGGATCGAATAATGCAACTCGGTGAGATCGATCAGTTCAAAAATGTGAACGTTAGGAATCTCGGTGGGACCGATGTGCTAGGGCTTATGGCAAACATCATCTCGATGGCGACAATTGCATCAACTCGGTGAGGCCGAAGTGAAGCAATAAGCAGTCAGAGAATCTGTCAAGCCAACTTGGTGAGACCGATTGCATAAACTTGATGAGATCGAAGTGAATGCAACTGATCACAGAGCTTTGGCAAGGCCATCTCGGTGAGACCGAGATCCGTATAGGTCGGACCGACTTGTTAGGGTTTCTGGCAACGACTATGTCAAATGAACTCGGTGGCTCCAGATGGAAATAATCGGTGGGGGCGAGTTTGGAAAAATGGTTTAGACATATTTAGATGGAGAAAGTGGTGAGGGTTTTGGAGCAATATCACTAAGCACTTGAGGAACCAGATCTAAGCAACATCTCATCCCCTTCTAATAGTATTGGCTTTTCTATGGACTCAATGTGATCCTGGATCACTAAAATAAAGACGAAGAGTCTTGAGCTTTTGCCAATCTTTGTGCTTAGCATTTTGAGGGGTCCACATCTCTAATCCATGCCATGCCAATCATCGAACATCCTGAAATATTTATCTTGAATGGATATTAGTTCAATGAGCTATATGTTGTTATGAATTACCAAAACCAGCCGGGGATTAGTTGCACTTTCAACTTCCATGACGCGCCATTTATCGTCATGGAAGTGGACGCTTCAGTGATGATAATTTCAGTATTGTCATGGTGCACTTTTACGACAACACAGGTATGCCTATCTTGATTCTTTCATAAAATCGTCATGGATGTACAAGCATGAGAGAAATCGTGACCTACTGTGACAAACACGTATCATCAAATAAGTGTTTTTTTTGTAGTGTTCTCTTTCATCCGGTTGATGGTATTTCAGATCGGGAGCACCAGGAGAACTCTTCCCGGCACCCTGCCGGAGGGGAGGATCACCACCGGGAGCCTCTCCACCACCATGGACGCCTTCCGGATGAGTTGTGAGTAGTCTCCCTTGGACCATGGGTCCATGACCAGTAGCTATGTGATGTTCTCCTCCCCTCTTTGTTCTTCACTAATTAGACCTCGTGAGCTGCCCTACATGATCGAGGCACATATGTAATCCTTATGCTGTTGCTATGATGAGTTTGCTCGTATCCGATGGATTGTGAGATTATGTTCAGATTGTGTGTGAGTAATATATTTGATTTACCTCTTTTATATTTATGTTCTTGAGTAATTCTTGCATTTTCTCCGTTGTTGTTTATTGCTTTGGCCAAGTAGTAGGTAGTAACTCCAAGAGGGAACGTTATGCTTGATTGTGGGTTCATGCCCCTCGATGACTAGTTTGAGTGACAGAAACATGAGTCTAGGGGATGTGCTGTTGCCACAAGGGGGAAAACAACGGTGCTTGTACTCGCGGGTGCAAGGATTGTTTACTTTACGCAAAGTTCTTTTAATGCAGTTGTCTGTTGCTTTGAGTTTACACTATGGGTGGGACTCGCAACTTAATACCAGCGAGATGTTCTGGATAGATATCTCAAGGTGGATGATTAGTAGTAGATGCAGATGGATTTCGGTCTACTTACCTTGGCGTACCGCCCATGCTTTTGAGCCTCAACCTTTCTTGCAGCATAGTTAGCATTGGTTTGCGCACATAATTCTGTCAATTACCCAGCTGTAATTCGTTTACCTCACATAGCTGTTTTATCGTCTTTTGGGAGAGAGGCATCACTAGTGAACATCATGGGACCCCGGTCCATATTACCATCATTGATCACATCCGCTATTTACTTTCTGCTTTTACCTACTAGTTGCAATTATACCTATCACTATTATCTCTTGCGTTTGATCCTTTGTAAACGACAAGGCCGGAGGGATTGACAACCTCTCTGTCCTCGTTGGGAGCAAAGTTATTTGTATCTGTGTGCAGGTCCAGTTAATTGCTAAGTATCTGGCGCCATTAGCAGTTGACACCTTCTTGTTGAACCTTGGAGTCTCAGGGGAATTCGATCCTTGGTATCTTTGCCAAGGGAAAACTACCGCTACACTGCATCTCAAACCTTCCACTTGGGGTAACCAACGAGGGGCGAGAAGCCATCACTCCTTCACCATCCTTCATCTTGAACTTGTCAAGTTGACTTTGAAGCACATCCAACTTGGATTCCTTGACGGACTTGGTACCTTCGTGCATATCAACCAAAGTATCCCAAATTTCCTTTGCACTCTCAAGACGCCTGATTTTGTTGAATTCTTCGGGACACAACCATTGAAGAGAATATCACAAGCTTGAGCGTTGTATTGCAACATCCTCATTTCTTCCGTGGATGCTTCACGATCTGGTTCTTTGCCATCCTCAAAGAATTCACCTTGCAAGCCAATACGAACAACCCAAACGGTGGGGTTATGACCAAGAATATGCATTTTCATCTTATGCTTCTAACTAGCAAAATTAGTACCATCAAAGTAATGACCTCTACGGTGTTACCCTCACTAGACGTCATACTCTCCTAGGTTGTGAAACAAGGGCCGTGATCACTATGGAAATCAAGGCTAACGAAGACCAAAGCTCTGATACCACTTGCAGGATCAATAGTATGTCTAGAGGGGCGGGGGTGATTAGATGACTTGACTGAATAAGAATCTATCCTTTTCCCAATTTTAGTTGTGGGCAGATTTTGGCAAGTTGTACAAGTCAAGCAATCTACCAACATGTGCAATCCTAAGAGTGTAGCAATGGAAAGTAGAACATTGCATATGAATGTACAGGGAAGGATTTGGAGAGTGCAAACGCAATGGAGACACGTAGTTTTTGGCATGGTTCCGATAGGTGGTGTTATCATACGTCCACGTTGATGGAGACTTGAACCCACAAAGGGTAAGGGCTGCGCGAGTCCACGGAGGGCTCCACCCACTAATGGTCCACAAAGAAGCAACCTTGTCTATCCCACCATGGCCATCATCCACGAAGGACTTGCCTCACTCGGGTAGACCTTCACGAAGTAGGCGATCTCCTTGCCCTTACAAACTTCTTGGTTCAACTCCATAATATGTCGGAGGCTCCCAAGCGACACCTAACCAATCTAGGATACACCACTCTCCAAAAGGTAATAGACAGTGTGTTGATGATGAACTACTTGCTCTTGTGCTTCAAATGATAGTCTCCCCAACACTCAACTCTTTCTCACAGATTTGGATATGGTGAAAAAGAATTGGAGTGGAAAGCAACTTGGGAAAGGCTAGAAATCAAGATCCTTGTGGTAGGATTAGAATGTCTTGATCTCAACACATGAGTAGGTGGTTCTCTCTCAGAAAATGAATGGTGGAAGTGTAGGCACGTTCTGATGGCTCTCTCACTGATGGGGAGGGGGTGGAGGGGTATACATAGGCTCCACACAAAAATTCAACCGTTACACACATTTGACCAATCTGGTGGGATCGAATAATGCAACTCAGTGAGATCGATCAGTTAAAAAAAGTGAATGTTAGGAATCTCGGTGGGACTGACTAGAACAACTCGGTGGGACTGATGTGCTAGGGCTTAGGGCAAACATCATCTCGGTGGCGACAATTGCATCAACTCGGTGAGATTGAAGTGAAGCAAAAAGTAGTCAGAGAATCTGTCAAGCCAACTTGGTGAGACCGATTGCATAAAATCAGTGAGACCAAAGTGAATGCAACTGATCACTGAGCTTTGGCAAGGCCATCTCGGTGAGACCGAGATCTGTATAGGTCGGACCGACTTGTTAGGGTTTCTGGCAACAACTATGTCAAATGAACTCGGTGGCTCCAGATGGAAAGAATCGGTGGGGGTGAGTTTGGAAAAATGGTTTAGACATATTTAGATGGAGAAAGTGGCTGAGGGTTTTGGAGCAATATCACTAAGCACTTGAGCAACCAGATCATTAAGCAACATGTCATCCCCTTTTAATAGTATTGGCTTTCCTATGGACTCAATGTGATCTTGGATCACTAAAATAAAGATGAAGAGTCTTGAGCTTTTGCCAATCTTTTTTGCTTAGCATTTTGAGGGGTCCACATGTCTAATCCATGCCATGCCAATCACTGAACATCCGGAAATATTTATCTTGAATGGATATTAGTTCAATGAGCTATATGTTGTTATGAATTACCAAAACCAGCCGGGGATTAGTTGCACTTTCAACTTCCATGACGCGCCATTTATCGTCATGGAAGTGGACACTTCAGTGATGATAATTTCAGTATTGTCATGATGCACTTTTACGATAACACGGGTATGCCTATCTTGATTCTTTCATAAAACCGTCATGGATGTACAAGCATGACAGAAATCGTGACCTACTGTGACAAACATGTATCATCACAGAAGTGTTTTTTTGTAGTGTTCTCTTTCATCCGGTTGATGGTATTTTGTAATGATGTCCACCTTGCTATGCGACTTCTACATGCGTTTATATCCTTATCAAGATTTCATCACTTGGTCGGGATAGACCCGCATGTTGGGCACTACAGTCTAAGCATCATCATCGTCACTGCTCCCTCCGGGAGCTGATACTACTGATCTCGCTTTACTCCACCGCCACTCCCAGACTTCTTCTCTCGGCGTTGCCGACCATCACTGCCTTTTGCTGTTGGCATTGGGGTGACCGGGTGAGGGTGAACAACTAAGGGGAAAAGCCGAGCAGTGTGGATAATCGGGAGAGGAAAAGAAGAAGAATTTAGTGATGCATAATTTGAAACTTTTTTACATCCAAACATAAATTAGGACCAGTGCTCGTTTAATTCAAACTACCAATGTTTTATACAACCAAACAACAAAATTGGCCTTGAAACTCGATACAATGTCCTGGGATATCTGACATTTGGAACCAATGCAACCAAGCCCTCCAATGTCTACGTCCAAACGGTGCCTTAGGAAAATTCACGAGTTAATAATTTTAGTATATCTACCAAGCACACTGCATATTCGAATTTGACTATGAATTGTCAATCATATCTGCAAGCCGCAATAAATGCAAAAGAGAAAAAGAAAATGTAACAACTAGTGTGAATTCCGAAAAACAAGAGACACAAAGTGACTAATATCCACATCATATTTTTTCTAACAAATCATTTTTATTTTTTGCGGAAATGTTTCCAACAAAATCTGGATTTGTTTTACAATATCCATGCAAATGCTATTTTACAAACTTTGTACAACAAATAATGCAACCAAAACTTCAAAAGAGCACATGGGCTACTAGTGGGCCCACCTCATGTATGTGCTGGGAGTCAAACACAATCTTGCCCTAGAACCCACAGTAGAGACAGAGGGAGCCATGGCAGCCACAATGCCTCGCTCCATCATCCGGGATATATGGCTTGGAACTAATGCAACCAAGCCCTCCGATGCCAATGTCTAAACGGTGCCATAGGAAAACTCGCAGGTTAATGATTTTAGTATATCTACCAAGCACACTGCATATTTGAATTCGACTACGAATCGACAACCATATCCGCGAACCGCCATAAACGCAAAAAGGAAAAAGGAAAATGTAAGAGCCAATGTGAACTCCAAAAAAATAATGCGAGACACAAAGCTTCTAATATCCACGTCATATTTTGTCCGACAAATCATTTTATTTTTTGCGGGGATTTTCCAACTGAAGTTTGGGTATTTTTTACAAATTCCACACAAATGTTCTTTTTTACAAACCCTGCACAGAAAATAACGCAGCCAAAACTTCAGAAGAGCACATGGGCTGCTGCCAGTGGGCCCACCACATGTATGTGCCAGCCAGGCGACAAGTCACAACCTTCTCCTAGGACGGGTCCCACGGCGCAGGGACAGAGAGCAGCAGCACACGTGAGCCCTGCCCGCCCGCTCCATCGTCCGGGACGGACATTGGGCGAAACGGATCAAACGGGTCCTCTCCTCCCGACGCCACGAACAACCCACGCGACGCAAGCGCGCAAGCCAAGCACACGGGCAGCGGGCAGGCAGAGGGGGTCCAATCCAATCCTACGCTGCACCACGCCTCCAGCACGGACTCCACCCCGATCCAATGGCGATCAAACACATACGACCTCTCTCTACCCAACCAAGACAAAGACCAAGACCAAAACCCAAACAAAAAGCAGCGGCATCCATCCGATCGGGCGGGCCGGAAACACAAAAGAAAGAAAGAAAGAAAGAAATTCCCCAATCCCATTCCCGAAATCCCGTCTAATCCTACTAATCTAATCTTTTAAGTTTTCTGTTTTTCCTTCCCGTCGCCCGAGCAGTAATGAGGAGGCATCAGCAGCGGCAGAGAAAACGAAAAGCGCCAAGAGAGCAGCAGCAGCAACAACATCAACGCACCAGGCATCATCATCGACGGGCGAAGCGGAGGCAGATTAGATGCGCGAGCAAAGCACAAAATAATCCATCCATCCCAAAGGCAAGGGAAGGGAAGGGAGGGGATAGAGAAAGAAAAAGTCCCCACTGCCCGAGCCGTCAAAATCCAATCTTTGACGGGGGACGCCTCGCCCGCCCCTACTGTTCTCCCCTCCGGCTTTGGTTTGGTTTTGTTTGCGGCTCCGCGATAATTATTATTGGCAGGCAGGGAGGCTGCCCCGGTTGGTGGTGGTTGCTGCTAATCAAATCAGGCCGCCGCGGCCTAATCCGCGAATCTCCGCGTGATTCTCGTCCCAGTTTGGTCGGCTTCTTTCTTTCTTTCTTGGACTTGGAGGTTCCTTGGATTCATCCGTTCATCGGGCGGGCTCGATCGGGATGGACGGGGGCTGCAGCGGCTGCTGGGTTGGGCTCGCGTCCAATTCCCCACCACCACCACCACAAGTAGCACGCTTCTTTTTTATTGTTCCAGGAGTGGGATTTGCCTTTGCGCTGTGAGAGGAGCTATTTCCGCGATTCTCATTAGGGCTCCTCCCTCCTCGTCTTCGTCTTCTCCCCCACGCTTTGCTCTCTCGTTATCCTCCTTTGCGCCCCCCGAATCCAATCCCCTCTCCCCCTCCGCCGCGCCCCGTCCGGATCCGGGGCCCGTCCTCGATTCCGCCGGCCCCCGATTCGGCCGCCTCCTGGTATGTTTCTCGCGCCGATTCGACGGTTCGTGTCTCAGATTTGATTGGATTTTTGGGGGATTTGTGGTCTGATCCCCTTGTGTTTCGCGGTTGCAGGGTTCCATGAACTGACGCCCCCCCGAGGTTAATTTCTTGGGTCTTTGCTGGGAGTTTTTGCTCGCGGCCATGTCGCAAATCCAGAGCTTGTCACGGAGCTGCGTGCTACTCGCGGTGCTCTGCGGTAAGCACGCCGATAAACAGCAGCGCACGCCGCCGGGGAGGTCCGGGCCGGAGGCCAAGCGGCTGCGGCCGTCCTATCCGTTTCCTGAGCTCAGCTCGGCTGGGAGGCTGGAGGTCAGTTAGCAGCGTCCTCACCTTGTTGTGCCTGGGGATTTTGCTTGTGAGCTCAAGGAGGGGGGCTTTTGGATGCAGGTGCACACGCTGGTCAATCCAACGCCGGAGCAGTTCCTCGAGGCGCAGCGCCTGGTGCAACCCAACTTCTTCTACATCCAAGGCCAGCAGCTGGAAGATGAGGAGATTGGTTCGCTCGTCTGGGGGGACGCCGACATGTCTGACCCGCAGTCGTTTGTCTGTCTCATCAGCCCGCCGTTCCCCACCATTGTAAGCGCAATTTTTTTCTCTCAACTGTCTGCAATGCTATTTATTCCTTGGCTGAGTGGTGGCGGCAAGTTCAAGTTGCATGCTGTTAGTTGTTGATGGAAGTGAGTTCCTAGTTGCATGATACTCGCTGACATGTTTTGGAGTCAACATTCAAGTTCCATCACTAGCCTATCCTAATTTGTTTGGCACTGAAAGGTTTTGTTGTTTTTGATGATGATTCTAGTTCCATAACTGCAATCGGCATGTTTGATTACAGCTGCTGTATGAAAATCTGAAGAAACTTGTCCAAGGATGTCTGTTTAGTTTGTCGCAATAAGACAGTTTGTCTAAGATTGCCCATGCCACTAGGGTAGCTAATGTCTTCTCCATTTCATTGCATGATGTACATATTAGCTATTATGTTTTCACAGGCAGATTTCCTCTCCATACTGCACTGGATTTTCTTTGCCTTGTGCTACTGTAGTCTGTATCAGATTCTCTTGATTCTTTTTGTCTGTGTGTGGGTGATGGTAACACTGCTGCTTGGTTATAACACAGGTTTATCTGGAGGTTCCTATTGGTGAAAAACTTGCCCAAGCAGTTCACTCGAAGGTAGACACATTAGTCTTTGCAATATTTTGCCCAAGCAACTAGAGTTCCATTGTCCATTTCTCTGAGTGTAGTTGGAAAGGTTGCACACAGAAGTATCTAGTAACCTGTCTTAAGTTTCACAGAAGAAAATCACTTTATTTTAGTTATACAATATTGTACTCCCTCCGTCCCAAAATAAGTGTCTTGAGCTTAGTACAAATTTGTACTAGAGCTAGTACAAAGTTGAGACACTTATTTTGGGACGGAGGGAGTAATTTTCTAAATCATTAATGCTGTTTGTTTCATTTCAGGGCATTCCATATGTAATATACTGGAGAAATTCATTTTCATCTTATGCAGCATCCCATTTTCGCAATGCATTGTTGTCGGTAGTTCAAAGGTACTGCCATCCCCTTTTCACCTTTCATTAGCATCATATGTCAATGCCATGTAACAATCTGTTTATTCTTGAGTGTAGTTCGGTGAGCCATACATGGGATTCCTTTCAGCTTGCTCATGCATCCTTTCGACTATACTGTGTAAGAAACAATCATGTTCAAAGTGTTAAACTCGGCCCTCGTCTACTTGGGGATGCTCCAAAGGTAAATGTAGTGACTCCCGAGAATGAAATGGCTGAGGAAGAAGGTTCTTCTTCTGAAGTGTCTCCAGCTATAAAAATATATGATGATGAAATCAACATGAAATTTCTTCTCTGCGGAGTACCAAGCGCGCTGGTAAGCTTCGATATATTAGACGTACGGATTATCCACATCTCTTGCATATTGTTTGTTACTCGATTCAACTATGTCTTAAGTTCATCTCTATTCTTGTGCAGGACTCTTGTTTGCTAGGCTCACTAGAAGATGGTCTGAATGCTCTTCTAAATATCGAAGTATGGAGTAAAGCATTATAGTTCAACAATACTTCTTATCCTCCACGTCCTTCTATGTATGGAATAAACATGATTTCTCAGTCATGGAACAAATGCTCTAACTATTTGCTAAAGGAAAAAAAAACGTGGTATTACGATTCTAACAACAACCTTCATTGGCAATCTAAGAAATCTTGTTTACAGAAGTATGATTTGACTAGGTTACATTTTGTCAAATCTGTGTTCTCAATTACATGGATGTTATCACATTTACACTCTTGTTCAAAACATTTACGCTCTTGTTTCAAGAGCCATAAGAAGCTACACTCCTCACTGGACAATGGTTACAAGCAAGGACTACATAAAAATAAAATCCATCATGATGTGCGGCACCAAACACTGCACGCAAATGAAATACTAGATACGCAGCATGAGTTCATTCAATTTGTACACAAAACAACAAGAGTAGTAAGAAGATGCATCCTTTTGTCTTATATGTGAAGCGGCAAAACCTGTACATTTTGATGTTATGAACTTATGATCGACACACATACAAAAACACCGTACTATTTAGCTATTTCTTTTACTACTTGTCGGTAAACACATGGATGCACAAATAAAACAAGGGGCCAAATAAAACAAATGTGCTAATCTTAGATGCTCCAGGATTTGTTCAGCTAACTCTTTCTATCAATCTTTGTACCACTTCTGTTTGTTTCACTATACTTTTCATATGTATTATTAATAGCTCTATGTAATGTTTGATTCTGTTTTGGACAGATTCGTGGGAGTAAACTTCAGAACCGAATCAGGTGTGTTGATTTTCTGTCTGTTGGGGTTGAGAATTCTTACCTGATAACCTTCCTGTAGAGTGCTGAGTCAAGTTTATTTGCTATACATTATGTATTCTCAGCTAGCTATTAACTATTGTTGCTTATTATTCTTACTAAATGAAAGAGAGGGAGGGGACAAGTAGATTATTGTTAAAATGAACCAGTGAGCCTTTGTTGGTAGAGTTGCTAACTAAAAGTACATGTGTACTAGTTTCTTTGTAAATATTGTGGTCACCCTGTGCAAGAAGTCTTTTCATCTGCAGTTTTTTTTTCTGCTGCCAACTTTATCTTCGTCAAAGATTCTTTGTGGGTAAAGCACAAACTGATCGGGTGTTCTCATATGTGGCAGTGCTTCTCCACCGCCTCTTGAAGCAGCGTCTGTACCACGTGGAATGGTTACAATGCGTTGTGATATGACAACTTGCAGTTCCTCTCATGTGTCACTTCTTGTTTCTGGGAGTGCACAAACTTGTTTTGATGACCAGGTACAGATTAGCCCATATTTGAGACCTTTCTTGACTTGACCACTCAAACTCATGTGGTGCTTACTATGTCTGCAGCTTCTAGAAAGCCACATAAAAAATGAACTCATCGAGAAGAGCCAGCTAGTCCGTGCTCTACCGAACAGCGAGGATAAGCTCTCATCGACCGAGCCTTTCACTTCTATGTCCACAGCTTGTGGTGCTTCTACCTTTGAAGTCTGGATGACCCTTCCTAAGTGGGCAGCACAGGTTCGTTTAATAGATTGAATGCAACAGATATGCAACAAATTTGAATTCCATGGTGTGCTGATGTGTGCATTATCTGTCATCGCTTGATTACTTCTATTCATATTGTCGATGCATGTGATTCAGTTTGCTACTTCTAATGCTCCTATTATGTGGACTCCTTATGACCTTTTTTTTATGCCTCGCGCCTGAGTTTACATATGAATCAATTTTCGTTTATATCTGAGGACTGAACATTATTTTCTGGAATTTAGGTTTTGAAGCATCTAGCACCAGAAATTTCATACAGGAGCCTAGTTGCACTTGGAGTTGGTTGCGTAAATGCTACTCCTGTTGCTTCATTCGAGAGGCAAGATGCAGACCGCCTTCTTTTCTTCTGCACCGGTCAACGGAAAGATTCAGCCGGTGAAAGTGGCCCATATTTTCATTTGCCAAGATGGTCAGCCTCCCTTACCAAGGACAGAGCAAAGACAGGTTCAGAGTCAAAATCAAATTTGTTAGTTGTGAATGGAACGTCAGAGGACAGGAAAGCTCCAGTTGAAGGGCCTTCCTCGCTGACATCCTTCAAGGGAAAATTGAAGCCTGCAACTATGAGGCCTATTCCTCACTCTCGACAGCAGCAAATGCATCCTTTTATGGGTTTCCCTGAAGCTAACGTTCACGAAACTAGTCAGGCCAAGCCAAACTTGCCAGTTGCTCCACCCGTTAAGCATCATAATTCAGCACCTGCTTCTACAGCAGCGCATAGGAAATCAACTTCAGGGCCATCTCATGCTCAATCGATCATTCAGCTGAATCCTCTTCCCATGAAGAAACATGGGTGTGATCGGTTGCCTATCCAAGTGTGCTCTGAGGTATGTTTCTTTGAGCTTGATGAGGACGAAATGTCTCTATACCAAGACCACTACACGAAGCTAGAATAATGGGTCTGTTCTTTGACCTTTTGCAGGAGGACTTTCTGAAGGATGTCATGCAATTTTTAATTCAGAGGGGCCACCATCGACTCGTTCCTCATGGAGGTTTAGCTGAATTTCCTGATGCAGTCCTTAATGCAAAGCGCCTTGATCTCTATAACTTGTACAAAGAGGTAATTCTGCACTTTTGCTTGCAGTGTACTCTAATGATTAAAGAGGTACAAATAAATGTGCATTTTGTTAATCATTGTTCCCTGACAAAGGTTTTTGTTTTTTCAGGTGGTGTCCAGAGGCGGCTTTTATGTGGGCAATGGTATAAACTGGAAGGGTCAAGTCTTTTCGAAGATGCGAAACCACACTGTAACAAATAGAATGACTGTACGTATCCACTATTCACTTTGCTTAGATAGAATTATTGAATTTTGTTATATCCTTTAGGTATCAATGCGAAGAACAAGGGAACAACCTGGGTGTTAGTTTTGATCTGGTCTCCATGATAACAATTAATTACTACCTTCATTTTCTCTGAAATTTCATGATCACTTCCATTAGCTCCCTTCCTAGCAAGTTAGCTTTACTGCTGCTGGTCGAGTGAAATGCTGAACGTGTTCTAACTTTGCACTTGCCTGTGGATATTTAGGGTGTCGGGAACACACTGAAAAGACACTACGAGACTTACTTGCTGGAGTATGAGCTATCACATGACGACGTGGACGGGGAATGCTGTTTGCTTTGTCACAGGTCCGATCCTTTCTGCCATTGTGTTTGCTTTGGATTTCAAGTTTGTCACTGTGAAACCTAACACCATCTTTGTGCGTAATAATTTCAGTAGCGCTCCTGGAGATTGGGTGAACTGTGGTTTATGCGGCGAATGGGCTCATTTCGGTTGTGATAGACGGCAAGGGCTGGGCACTTTCAAGGTAAAAACTTGTCTTCTATAATCCCCACCCCCTCTCCATGGTAACTCGTCTAACGATCGGTCTTCTTCCTTGCAGGATTATGCGAAGACAGACGGGTTGGAATACATCTGCCCGCATTGTAGTATAGCGAATTACAAGAAGAAGCCTCCGCCGCCCCAGAAAGTAGCCAACGGGTTTGCGAATACCGTGCTGCCTGTATCACGGAATGTTTAATCCCTCTTCTTTTCTTGCTTTTCCTTTTTTCGCCTCTCTGCCCTAGGTTTCGGGGTGATGAGTCGGTGGTAGGGTATAGGCCTGATAGAGGGGGGAGGCTTTTGTAGTGTTGATCTGTATTATCATCCCATTAATTTGGTTCAGTGTAGGAGCTCAAGTCTTTTATAGCATGTAACAACCGACAACACAGGGAGGCTACTTACTGCAGTAGTTGGCCAGATTCAGTGTAAGCACCTGTTGATATAAGTTAATCTGTATCCCCGGTTCCAGCCAACAGACTGCTTGTCTTGACCTTTGCTCGCTAGTCGTCTCGGAATTCGGATCCTCTGAATGTCGGATGGTGTGAATTGAGGTGCAGAATCAGTGTACATTGAACTGCCAGTTTCGTTGCACTATGACTATGATCATCGTGGCAATGAGACAGGCAGGTACATATACCAGGTTTGCACTTTGCAGAGCCAAAGTGTATTACAGCAACAGAGGCTTAATTTACAGGAAGGACGAACACACCGCTGCCAAAGTTTATTTATTGGTAGTACAACACAGTCTTAATTTACAGGGTAGTGAAAGTTTATTTATTGGTAGTACAGCACAGGCTTAATTTACATGGTAGTGAAGATCACACCGCCTTCGGGGCTCTGCCGGCCTGTGGCTTGTGTAGCTGAAAATGCGCATCAGCTTCTGTCGCGGAACTCGTTCATGAAGGACTCGTGGAACTCCTTGAGGCGCGGGATCATCGCCTTGATCTTGTCCTCGCCGGGGAGGATCGTGCACCGGATATGCCATGTCCCAGTAGCCTTGTTGCGCCCAGACACCTTTGTTGCATCCATGGCAGACGTTTGCAACAAGATCAAAGGCCACCACAGTCAGGCAACTAACAACATCTTGTAACATATACATGTGCATGGAAACAACTTCAAGTACTAGACAACACCATTTTTTCCCCTTCCAGATGCAGTCCTGATAAATAAATAAAACAAAAAAGGACTGACCTGGTGGAATCCAGAGCCAGGGACTACGGCGATCCCAGTGGCGTCGAGAAGGCGGCATGCGTAGAACATGTCTGGAGACACGCCCTCGGCCTTGGCGGCTTTGATCGCCGCTGTAGGGAGGTGGATCCGTGGGAAGGCGTAGATTGCGCCTTCTACTTTGTTACAGGTCATTCCCTCCAGGCTGCTGAATGCGCTCGACAAGGTCTGTGAAGAGCACATGAGGGCCAGCCACATGGTTATTTGTTAGTACTAGGTATGCAAGACTTGTGTCTCACTGAGTCATTTCATCATTCCTCTGATAGAGGAGGAAGAAGAAAGATGGCGTGCTTGTTGACAATGTGTATGTAGGAGGAGGAGGATACCTTGGCGCGCTTGGCGAGAGATAAACGGATGTCTTCCTTTTCAGCCATAAAATGCTCAAAACAACCATCTCCCATCTGCAAACAACAAGATGAGTCATATCTATTTTTGTCAAGGTGGGGGGTTGTCTATTTTGTGAGAAAATTGAGGCAGTAAGGATTAAGGGGCAACTAATATTGCAAAGGACACAAAAACCTGTTATCTAAAAACCAGAGCGAAAATCTCATCAAAGCCGCATCAAATCAATTTTGATTACTAGTATGGAATGGCGGGAATAATTATATTAATAATAACCTAATAAAAACGGCCCAAGAAACTTGCAGCAAAAGTCAATAAGGAATTTTTTTGCTGAAAATAATTATAATCTTTTTGATATTTTTGGGTATTGTCATGTAAGGACTTCAATAGCTGGTGAAAGTTCACTGGGGTGGATGGCATTTGCGAACGATTTCCATGAGAATTTTAGTTAATAGGGGGGCAGTAATTTCTTTAGACTAGTATGACAATTCCTTCCTGGAAATGGCCGTTTGATCGGGCGTTCACTGGGAGTTCCTTCCCAGCAAACTCTCACCAGCTAGCATTTACCAATAAAGGATGGCAGCTTTACAATTCTTCCAGGATAAGATAACATAAACTCCCTCCGTCCCGAATTACTTGTCTTAGATTTGTCTAGATATTGATGTATCTAACACTAAAACAAGTAATTTGGGATGGAGGTTGTAGTAATTAAAATAAATTATAACAAACACAAGAAACACCGGACGAACGAACCTTGGGTGGATCCATAGCAAGGCTAGTAAGAATTTGACCACCTATGTTGGGGCAAAGAGTCACGGAAGCCACTTTGCGAATCTCACCCATCACATCATCTCCAAAACCACATATCTCCATGTAGCCTCCCCTTCTGCCACATTCTCCAGAGAACCCTGCCAAGTTCAGATGATGAAGAAATAACCATTAGTCTCTGCTGTAAGGCTTATTTTCCAGAGGCTATGAACTATGTTTCTGATGAACAAAAGGTTTACCCATCGAGACCGAGTGAATTGACACTGTGGAGATGTCATTTTCGTCATACCCAAGTGATCTGGCTACTCTCTTGAAAGAATTGAACTTCCTGTCCTCCGCGTAGACGTTGTCTTGGTATACCTGTAAATACATTTATACAAATGTAGGATGTCTACACACGCGTCCGTGTCACAAAACTACTGCAGCTCACCAAGTGCAAACCTCATCGGCAAGCACAACCAAACCTTCTTTCCGACAAAATTCTACTATCTCCTCCTGGTTGGTGACAGACAGTACCTACAGCAGAGCTTGCAGATTTTGAGTTTCAGCATTATTTTAGCAAACCTTTTAGATTTTTTTTGTTCTATCTCATTCAAATATATGGTATTGCAAGGTACTACATAAATATCTGTTTGCATACCTGTCCCGTTGGATTTCCGGGGTTTATGATGACCATAGCCCGAACAGTCAAACCTGCGATGCGTGCCTCCTCTAAGCACCTCTTTACTTCAAATATCTCAAGTCCCCAATCACCGTCCTCACTAAGATTGTATGGTACCTACAAAATCAAATTCAGTAACTTGGTCACCCAATCTCGTAACAAAATGAGCAGTCCTTCAATACACACTCCCATTTTACACTTTTTAAGATAAAAATGTCAGGCATCTGATCTAGAAGTTTGAGATGCATTGAACAAGTTAAGTGACTCTGAAGAAATTGCAATTTGCAAATGCTGATCGATTGCTTCATAAAGCTAGCACCATACCATAGTTCCACCATGAAGTATAATGGACGCCGAGTATAACGGATATTCAGGTAAAGGGCATAAAATGCCATCTTCTTGGGACCTAATGAGTATCTGCATACACAAATTAATCTGGAAGGAAGAAATGAAAAAGGCAGCCCAGTTTAGCATAGTGAGATAGACCAAGTGCATGTGATGTGATTGAGCTGTCAAGTGCAGAGTAGTACGGCTGAACTCGCTCCGTCCGTCAGAAAGATGTCTTCTGGTCTTGATGGAAATCCATCTCTCGCAGCGATTCCGTTTGCAACTGCTTCGCGCAAACTTCTGATTCCCTGATCATGTCAGAGGAGTTTACAACAACGTGGTGCAGAATAGTATGGGAAGAATATTATCATCATCGGACAAGATGACAACACTAAGACCAGGGCACTGGTCCTACTAAGTGGTGATTTCTTAGTGTTGGTGCACTAATGCGGCATATATCGCCCCGAAAGTCGAAACATCAGACGACTCGAGTTTATGCACCTGATTGTAAAGATTATCTTGGAATTCCAATGTAATACCTGACTGTTAGTATATGAACCAGAGTTTCTGCCAGGCATGGACTCGATAATCTTCCGCGCTCTATTTATGGCACATGGGCTGTAATAGCAGGTTGAAACAATATCGGTCAGGTTTCGACGAATCAAATCGTCACAGCAAGATGGTGCATGATACTAGCAACATTTCTGCTAGAACTGAAAGCAAATGCATCAATGGCTGAATGCTTTGCTTTTCTTTTGAACAGAAAATTGCGAGAGATGGGTAAACAGACTTTGAGCTAGTACAGTACAGTACTACTCCCTCCGTCCCAAAATACTTGTCATCAAAATGGATAAAAATAGATGTATCTAGAACCAGAATACATCTAGATACAACCCCTTTTATTCATTTTGATGACAAGTATTTCCGGATGGAGGGAGTATCACTGAAGTCCAACAAACCTGAATAACATGCGAGTTTCATCCCTGTGCAGGAGAGCTGGATTGTCGCACAGAGAAAGAACCTGGAGGCAGATGATATTCGAGGCATAAGATAGCAATTGATGCCTCCCAGATTAATATTTTTTGGAGTGTGTGATGAAGGGTTAATTGTAACCTCACGGAAGAAGGTTATGGGTCGCTGGCCGAGAGCCTGGGGGTTCCCAAGGTTGCAGTATGTTATCTGCAAGGAAGCAACTTATCATCATTGACTAGTGATTTTGGCCAGGATTTAACATATACTCCATGCGTAAGCAAAGACGCACCTCTGGGAAAGGGCGAGAACCCGGGCTCTTCTCCATCTCCCGCTCCAACCGCTGGATAACACGAAAACCGGCATGTGCCCACAGGAAACTTGTACAGTCAAACCAGTGGTTTTGCAGATTTATGGTACAGTACCAAAGATCAAAAGTTGGATGCATTCTACGGATGCAACATCGATCGATCTGAACTCGCTCTAGTGCAAAATGCCACTACATAAGTCATTTCGTTAGCTAGCTTGTGCACTTAGGTACTACTACTAGGTCAGGGGTAACCCACTGCCACTGACCGTGTCGATGGACAGTCTGACTGAGCTACTGCGACACGTACATACATGGACAGTTGAACGGCGGGGGTGAGTGCCGGTAGCATTGTTGCTGTTACCTCTGCGTGCCTGGCGATCTCCCCGCAGGGCTCGTAGTCGAAGATCTTCACCTGCGAGCGAGGAAGGAAGAAAAACATGGAGAATCAAGCCAGGTTTGGCGTACGTGAAGAAGGGCAAGCGCCAGGAGCAGGAGGGGGAGGCGTCCGTCAGCGTCAGGTACGGCACCTTGGGGTTTATGGTCTCGGCGGTGATGGAGGCGGTCTTATTGTACGACATGGCGCGGGGCGGCGCCGGCGAGGAGAGAGCGCACGCGGGGGAGGAAGGAGGAGAAGGTGGCGCAGAGGAGAGGGGAGGGGAGGATGCAGAGAGCGAGTGATTGTGCTGTGCTGGGTGGCAGAACCCGGGTCAAGGGGTCAAGAGTGGAGCTTAGGCGGTGGCGGTGGGCACTGCTTGGCAGACCCGCGGCTGCCACGTCCAGCGTGGGAACAAGCCTCTGAGTCTGCGCCTTCGGCGGCGTGTAAGCAAGCCGAGAGGGCTGCCCCTGCCGCGCGTCCGTCCGACCTGGGGCTCGCCTGCCATGCTTTTTCTCAAGCCGTATTGGGACGGTATTTTTATTCAGGGGACTAATAAACGCGATTATCATGTTTACCCAAAAATACCTAGAATATTTTGAACCAATTTTATAGTTGGCTTTAGAATGTATATAAATGAACGAACAAATATTTAAACCAGAGGCCTCTCAAAACAGGAACTACTCCCTCCGTCCCATAATACAAGAACGTTTTTGACACTATACTAATGTCAAAAACGTTCTTATATTATGAGACAGGGGAGTAGATTGCTACCAACACGCCAGAACCAACTCTCATAGCATTAATTAGATCTTGCGTACTTTACTATAAATCGAGTGTTTAAATTCAAAAAATTCAAAAAAATCGGTATTTTTCGCTCGGTACGGAGATTTACCCGGGGACACGGAAATAACGGTAACCATGGGAGACAAGTTTTTTTAAATATATTTATCGATCCAATCTGTTTACTGATAGGCGCCTATTGTGGCAACAATTAATTAATCTCCGCCTTAGCATGCAAGGACCATGGCTCGCAACGGGTAGTTACGGTTGTTTTGAGGAGACCCGCTCAAGGTCGCTGGTTTGGAGCTATTCCGAGATCTCAAGGAGCGCCAAACTCACTACGTGCAAGAAGAAAGAAAGGCTTCCACCTATGACTGCAGTTGCTGGTAATTTATCTCTGTCGCTTTCAACTCCCACTCCTTCTCCCTTTGGTTTCTTGAAATTTCGACCGGTAACCAAAACCTTAATTGCGACAGTGGTAGTATGACGTTTCAGGCCGTGTGCAAAATCCACACTAACTTTTCTTTCTTCTATTCTATCCTATCGTCGAAGGAGGCTGGGGACATGGAGTTTATAGTCTCGAACTCACGTGCATCGTCCGTATGAACAATAAAATCCGAAAAATAGTAAATAAATATTTTAAAACCTGATTTGTTTAGATACTAGTAGGATGCCCGTGCTATGCTACAGACCCATAAGAAAGTACATAATTTGATAAAGTATCAAGAGGATCCATAACACAATGATGCACACAAATAACCCAATACACATATGTGCAAACACACCAACAACTAGCAAAGTCATAAGACCAAATGCTATGCGTCGACAAGAAAAAAAACCCAATCAGATCAGCGATCAACAAACAAGAACTTAAACCATATCGGCACCAACCCTAGACACCACATGTATGATGATGATCTTCAACAACAATGCCTTCAGGAAGGGAGCAACACTCAAGCGCCGTCGTCACCGGATCTGACCACACAGGTAGAATCAAAGTTTCCACCCTGAAGAATTAGTCTGAGCATATCCAAGCAATGCCTCTAACAAGGCAACGGCATAAAAACGTCGTCATTGCCAGGTATAACCACTCGGATCTAACCTAGGCTTTCGCCTCAGAGCTTGAGATGGGGTGCTCGCAGCACATCAAAGTAACATTGTTGTGTCACCACCGGCTTTTCCCCAATCCCAGCAACTACAATTGGACCGTTACCACTCCACAACTATCCCTCCGTGTCAAGTTGCCGTTCATAGTTTGTGTCTCACAATTGAAATCATCCACCGGCTCAAGATATAAAACCTTTCGAAGTCTTTTCTATGATCCCGATGTCGTGGTTCCTGTAGAATTCTATTGAATAACTATTGAATAATTGTTGAAGCAATATTGTGCCAGTACAAGAGGTATATATAAGAGCCAAGCCGCACCTGACCTAGCCCTATTACAAAACTAGTAGGAGTCCTAATCCTATTACAAGTTGTATTCTAACATCCTCCCGCAGTGTCAACGGTAGGCTCGACGACGTTGAGACTGAAACGAATGTCTTGAAACGGAGTAGTTGCTAGGCCTTTGTGAAAGTGCAATCTTGCCCTTAATCATATTTTGATGATTGATGACAACATGCATATATGGGACAAATCATGTTTATCAAGTATATCTCAGGATTATGTTTCAAGGGCGTGTGTGGATCACGAATACAGAAAAATCTATATCACTCAAGAGCGGATATACAAGATAATAGCTTTTAGCTTGACTTTCAGTTTGGTTCTGAGTATAGGGATCCCGCACTATTAAGAGAGGATCGGTGGATATTGTGAAAGTCTTGCTCAAAACATACAAAGTATCCTCTCACATCATCTCTACTCTATCCATATCAATTCTAATACTCTGTGCACCTAGAGTTGTGAGAAAGTAAGGCTTTGTGCTCTGTTATCACCGGACGTCCGACACTCTACGGACGCCCGAACCTTCACAGCCTACCGGACGACCGGCACCTTCCGGACGTCCGGTCCCTCAGCACCTAACGGACATCTGGCACACTCCGGATGTCCGGTATTCCTCAACAGAAGCTAAATAGCGGTCTTCCGGTCTCCTCCGGATGACCGGTCACCGGACGACCGACATCTTCCGGACGTCCGGCCCCTCAGCGCCTAACGGACGTCCGACACACTCCGGATGTCCGGTACACCTTCACAGAACGAAAATAGCGGATGTCCGAAACCCTCCGGACGTCTGGTCACCAGACGTCCGACACACTCCGGTCGTCCGACAACTGTGCACACAGTATGCTACGTGGCCCCGTCTGGTGAACCGTCTGGCTCCGGACGACCAGCCTTCGTCGGACGTCCGGTGCTACCGGTGCCACCGGACGTCCGGTGCTGACCGTACGTCGACACTAGCAGTACGTTTTGCTTCACAACGGTCTGTTCTCTACTATGACTATATATAGTCTTCTTCTTCCATAAGATAGGGTTGGCCATTCACTTTGAGCTTACTCAAGAACACATCCACACTCTCTCTCACCTTGATACACCAAATCTTAGATCCTAAAAGGATTTGAAGGCATTTGTGAGAAGTTGTCCAATCAAGTGATAGATCCACTCCTTCCCCTTCTTTGCACCAAAGGAATTTTTGACTTGAGCAAGTCTTGAGCTTTTCCCATCGTTCTTGTTACTCTTGGAGGTTGGAGACTCCTAGGCGGTAGGAGTCTTTCGGAGAGGAATCTAACATTGTGATTACCCCCGGAAAGTTTGTGAGGGTTTGGAGGTCACCTAAAGGCCTACCACTAGTAGTTGGGAATCGCCTTCGTGGTGATATCTCAAAGAGAGAATAGGGTGAGCCTTCGTGGCGTTGGTGTGCCTTCGTGGTAACTCCCACCTCTCTAAACGGTGACGTAGCTTCCCTCCAAGGAAGTGAACATCGGCATACATCCTCGTCTCTCGAAGTTTCGGTTATTCCTAACCTTAACTTTCTACTTGTGGTTACTTGTCTCTAAGTTCTTACTTGTATCTTATAGTGTTATCTTACTTACCTACTCGTGTTATTAGCTTAGCTTGTTAAGCATCTTACTTGAAATTGTTAGGCTCACTTTCCTATTCTGCACTATTGCCTAAAATTGCTAAGTAACAATTAAAATTTGTAATTGTACCTATTCACCCCCCTCTAGGTCCATCTCGATCCTTTCAATTTGGTATCACAGCCTCGTGCTCTATTCTTGTGGCTTAACCGCCCTAGAGCGAGATGAACCCCGATGGGACTCCCCTTGTTGTAGATCCGAAAGACCAAGTCTCGACTTCTTCGGGAGTCAAGACCTTCACCTCTAAGGATCTAGAACAGGCCCTTGCTAAGCAAAAGGAGGAGCATGATGCTTCTCTTGTGGCCTTGGTCAAAATAAGGTTAGCCGCACTAGCCACGGATTCCACGCTACCCCCTAGTCCGGGTGGTGTGGGTTCGAGGCAAACCGCGCCTATTCCTTCTCTTGACCAACAACCTCCTAATAGTGGTCACTCTAGTGTTCCATGGCTCTATGCAAAACCTAAAGATGAAAAACCAAATTATAGGCATGGGGGTGAACCTCCCATGCTTGATAAAAAGGCTGATTTTTCTACGTGGAGAGTTGCTATGCAGGATCATCTTAGGTACGCAAATGATGAGATGTTGGACATCTTGGAGGATGGCTACAACCCTGTTGATCCAAAGAACCTCACTCCAAGAGAAATATATAACAAGCATCTCAACGACACCGTAATCATGATGTTAAGGAAAGGAATGAGTGACAAGCAAATGAGACCTTTCATACACATCACCAGTGCCAAGGACTTATGGGAAATCATTGTGAGGTCCAAAACCGGCACCTCCACCCTCGGGCTTGCGCAATATGAGATTGCCAAAGTTCAATTGCAAAACTTCTGTATGGAGAAAGGTGAAACCCCCAACCAGCTCCATGAGCGTCTGATGACGCTTACCTCTGACATTGAGTCCTGTGATTGTGACAAGACACAAGATGGATTCAACTTGACGAAGCGGTTCCTCGTGGACAAGTTGCTACATGCTCTTGCTCCGTATCATCATTAAATGGTGTGGGACATAAAGCAACACCATGGATTCAAGGAAATGACTCCAGATGACATCATATCCACCTTTCAACTATTTGAAGAATCCAAGGCAAATGCTACAAGACATCTTGCTATGCATGGAAATTCATCTCCCGTGACCAACTTAGTCTTGAAGGCTAAACAAATATGTGAAGAAGAAGATAGTGAGGAAGAAGATGATGAAGAAGGTGATGAAAGTGACTCTGATGAGGGACCCTCATATGAAGACATTGCTCTCTTTGTGAACAAGTTTAGCGCGGGAAAATTCAAAGGAAGATTTCAAAAGAAGAAGGTCCGAAGTTGCTACAACTGTGACGAGACGAATCACTTCTCCAATGAGTGCCCATATGAGAAGAGAGAAGATAAGCCCAGATTTCCCAAGAACTTTGTAAAGAAGAAATTGCCAAAACCCGTGAACTCCAAGCTTAAGAAGAGAGATGGAAGGGCCATGATTGCCCAAAAAGATTCCGATCCCGATGATGTTGGAGGTGTTGCCGGTCAAGGTTGTCAGAATCGCGATTCTGTTGTACGATTCTACGACTTTATGATCCAAACTAACCCCTCTGATTCTACGACTTTAGTTCATAGAATCTACGTTTCTACGATCCTGATAGTGAAGATTCCATGATTTGTGATCCTACCATCAGGGCACCGGTCCGATTCAAAATCGCGATTATGACAACCTTGTTGCCGGTATTGCTCAAGATCCTCAAAACACCTTGAGACTAGTCAACAAAAGTGGTGAGGTTGTCACCTACAACTACATGAAAGACTACAAGGGCAACACTCACAAGTGTTTGATGGCCAATGCCATCGTTGAGGACCATGAGCAACAAACCTCTCCAGACAAAGTTAAGGTAACCTCTCGTTCGGATCCTCCTCTTTTCACTCCGCCTACTCCTAATGATGAATACCTTGATGCGGAGGATAATCATGAGGATAATGATGAGAATGATCCTATGTATGCTAAACTAGAAAAATTTATGTGTTCCCTCAAAGGAAAGAAACTCACTATGTTTCGTATGCTTATGGAGATGGTGAGTAAGCACACCGTCACCATTAAGGAACTCGAAACCCTCGTCAACGAGGAAAAGGAAAAATATGAAATCTTTGAGCGGAAAGTCCTATATGAGGAAGCAAAAAATGATGAACTATGCATAAAAATTGGTACAAACCTTGATGAACATGCCAAGAAACTTGCTTCCTTGGAAAAGGTTGAAAGCTCTTTCAAGGAGTTGATGAATGATAAGAGTAAACTTGTTAGGTCTCATGCTACTCTCTCTAAGGATTGTGAGCTTCTATATGTGTCTCTTAAGACTAAGGAAGATGAGATCACCCTTCTTACAAAGAGCTTTGAGACACTCAAACTTACTTATCTCGAAACTCTAGCCAAGGCTTACTCCTCTCCTATTATAAATGTTGATGCCTGTACTACCAACGCAAGCTGTGATCTAGCATCTATTTGTGAGGAGAATCGATTTCTAAAAGCACAACTTGAGAAAGGACTCATGATATGTGCTCAAGGACAAAAGAACCTTAATGAAGTATTGAGCCGACACAATGAAGTTTTCGCAAAGGAAGGACTTGGGTACGACCCAAGCACAAGCAAGACGAAAACATCCACTCAAAAGTGCACCACTCCTCTCAAGGAGACATTTGTACGTGAAGAGCAGAAGAAGAAAGGGAAGAGTCAAGTCAACAAGGTTGTAGGTGGGAAGGCCACTAGGGTCCTACCCACTCCCATCAAACCTAAGGGTTTCATGCCTCCATCCTATGTGCTTTGTAAGACAAAGGATGGAGAGGTTTATGCTAAATTTGTTGGCCCTCATAATGCATTTCGTTTCTATGATATTTGGGTTCCTAAGACCCTTGTGACTAATGTGAGAGGTCCCATTGCAAAATGGGTGCCTCTAACCAAGTCGTGAATTGTGTTAGGATTTAATTAATCCTATTAATCCTTACTTTTTCTAAAGGGGGCGGTTGCCTCGTGTCCCTTCGTAGACACCCCTTCGGAGGCTCTATATATGTGTAACCCATCATCAATGAGGAGGACTGATTCATTTTACATCTCTCTGGATTGTTGTCTCTGGTCTATTCCAACACGTTATCAGCCCATTGCTCTCCGTTGAGAGAGATAGGCCATGCCCGAGATAGCGGTTACGCCGCACAGATCGCGCAAAGGAATCATAGAACCACGAACGACCCATGGTGTTCCCATGCTCTGTGCTCTGTGCAGCACGAACAGCAGCGGAGGCACCCTTCCCGATGGCGGCGATGGTGAAGAACGGCGAGGCCCGGCTCACACCTCCCATAAGCGGTACTCTTACAGTCTTCCTCCTGGCGCATGGCACCGTGGCGCTCCCTGGCCGACAACAGCCATCATCACTGCAAGGAAAACGCAAGCATGTGTCAGCATGCAAATCAACCGATTGATTGGCAAAAAATTATCAATCAAGGAAGGAATCAGAACAATGTTCGCAATCCCCTCTCCCATCGGCAAGACATCAACGATGGAAAAGACGAACGGAAAACGCACGCTCGATCAATGGACTGAAAATTCAAGCAAGAACTGTAAGCATGTGCTCTTCTTCAATTCGTGATTCTTACCTCTTAAAAATGATGTTGGACGCGGATCGACAAAATCGATTCCGAACGGCACGAGTGGCCTACGGCCGGCAAGAAGCATGTCGGCCCTCCGCCCGGCGGCGGGCTGCGCGAGCGCAATTGGTCGCGACGGCGCGGCCGCTCCCTGACGGACGACGCGGCCCTCGGTCGTTCCTTCGCTGCGACGCCCACATGCATCTGACGCGGAGCACCTGTGGCCTTGGCCTCACCTGCCGAGGGTATGGAGGCCGGGGACGCCTAGAGCGCGGCGCCGCGGAGAATCCTCCTCACGGCGTCGACGACTAGCTTCATGCGCGTCGGCGTGGCAAGGCTAGGCTGGCGGACATGGCGCGGCCTTCCCGGCCGTTGTAGCGGGTCCCCTTCCCCGGCGAGGCCCTTCCCTAGTGCCCCTGGTAACCAACGGCAGTGCCGCGGTGCCGCCTCCCTCCGGCGGCAGTTACATTATTTTCTCCCGGTTGAGGAACCGCACGAGAGAGATAAGGCACATCGAACCTTATCCCTTTGGCCATTTTTGCACCAAGGTGCCCGCATTTTCAGGAATTAGCAAAATAAGCTAAAACAGTGGTCCAGGCAATTTTGTGAAATATTCCTACATGTTAGGGATTTTGCATAACAGTTCTGTTAACAGTACTGTGTACTGTTTAGACCATGTTAATTGCAGTAATTTTTCAGTATTACTTCTCTGTCGAGTACAACGTATTCTAGATTATTAAAGATGTATATTTTCTCCATGTTCGTCACATGTCGAGATTAATACGTCTATTTACAATTGAGATTTTTCAATTTCTTGCAAATATATATGCAAAATTCAAGGTGTCATCCTTAGCAATTTGAGATTCACACTAATGATTTCGAGCCACCTTTCTTGAAATCTATTGATTTTGCAAAATTAATATTTATATTACGCAATTTGTAATATAAATAAATTACCGGTTTTTCACCGGAGATGATATGTTCTATGTGTTTACCACATTGCCATTCTTCATGGACATGTCACAGCGGTTGAGATTGATTTCTCCCGCACAATAAACTTGTAAATTTTTGACAATAACATCTCCCTCATTATATTAGGAAAACATAAGGTAATGAGTTGGATCTACTGCCCATGTGTAGATAATCTCTATTATTGTGAGATCTGTATGATTTTCAATGTGTTATGTTCCCACAATTGAGGTTGAGCATTTTCAAGTTATACACTTGAGTCAAAATTTTGCATTCTTATTACAAAACCATGATGATTTTTAATTTACTTCTCGTAAATTAATTATCTCTGGCTTGCCCCTATAAGTAATCGATGGCTAACAATTTGAGGCTTTGCCCTCAATGGCCACAACTTACTTAAGTGGATTATGGACATCAAGATCAGTCTTGCATCCCATGGGATAGCGTGTGCAATCCAAGCCACACCACCGGGACGCAAAGGACCTCAAGGGTAATGGTTTGAAACTCACTTCAAACTCTCAACCTGACACCATCAAGCTGTCACGAGACCCTATGAGCATGGAGAGCATGGTGGTTGAATATGCATCAACCGACATGTTTGAAGACTAGATTTAGTCCCTCAATCTCCTTAGTGATCAATGTGTTTATGTCCATTTCTGATGTTCTAATATGAACATTATTACTGTTGTCATCAGATATTGTATATCACAATATACTGTATCAACACTTTGATACAAATACATTTGTATGTATTCTATATATCTGACAGTGATTTTCTTGAGAATGTTCATGTCTATATATAGATTTCTACGGGGGTCAATCTGATGAAAGATGATTTGTGCCATGTGTACATATGCACCACAAACTCTATACTCAGGGAAGTGAAACATTTCCACTCTCATTGAGAGAAAGGAGATATTTTAAAATCGCTAAACACGATGAGGTATTTGTTGGCTCAACTCGAGTCATATTTACTATCCCTATGGGTACTCGAGTAACGTCGGGATGCTTCATTGCTTCCCAGGTTTAACTCGTACCCTACTAAACTATGGAGGTATCCGTCAAAATAGTTTCCATATCGAAACTTATGATGACAACAAAGCGAAATAACTTCTCTTTACCATATGCAACGGATATGGCAAGCACATTCTTTGTGTATCATCTGGATTGTACTACACATATGACGCAACCCGTAGCACATGTTGCATATGAGATAGTTTTCCAAAGTGTCTTGTACATGACAAACTTGGCACTCTCGCCTTGGTCATCGAGACATTGGGTTGAAACTGAAACTATCAGCAATTCCAATAGTTTATGATTATTATGATGCTAAATTCTAACAACATTTGGATTTTATGTGCACTACAAGTGACACGGTGAAGCTAATTTTAAGGTCTGCACACCTTAAAGTCTACGCTGAACCACTCAGACTCCTTGAATGCATCAAGTTGAGGTAAGTGGCTCTTCCCATCCATTGACTAGACTATTCAGGTATTCCATGGTTTTAAAAGACATATCTACATGATGTTCTTAAGTGTGTGCTTATTCACACGAAACCATTGGCTTTATCCTGACATTGATTTCAAGAAAATCGGATGGACAACATTGCAGAATTCTCCTTGAGTGCCTCCTCTATGGCTCTCGGATTGAAGTTTAGCAATTTGTCTTAATGTCTAGACTCAAAATGGTTTGGTAGAATCCCATCCAAAGAATTGAGCTCATTGCATGATCTTTACTTTGAATTGCAACTTACCAACTTTACGTTGGAGTCATGTAGTCTTACACACTCATGACCAAACTGCATATATTATTCCCCTCTATCTTTGATACGTGGAGATCTACCAAGTATTTCCCATCTGCAGTACTTCGGTTGCATACCGATATCACCACCCGGCATACATCATTGGCCCCTCAACATATAGTTGGGATCTATGTGAGGAATAACTGTATTAGGGGGAGATTTCAAGTACCATAAAGAATGCCAGGAAATTAGTGGAATGTTCAACACATTTCTGCCTTAAATCCACGTACTCAAAGATCTGAACCATGCGTTCAGAAGATTTGCAACACATTGCAAATAACCTGCCAGATTCATTTACTGACTATAAAAGGGGAAAACTTTGTTTTTGCCACTCTAGTTTTTGCCCACTTTGCTTATGCCACTCTAGAATTTGACATCTCACTTTTGCCACTCTTAGCTTTTGACAATATATCACTTTTGCCATTCCGTGGTGTAGGATCGAAAGTATGTCTAGAGGGGGGGGGGATTAGACTACTTGACAATATAAAAGATCTGCCTTTTGATCATGCAATGTTTTTGGCAGTTTCACAATTAAGATCAATTCAAGTATCACCCTACACATGCAATTCTAGAGTAATAGCAGCGGAAAGTAAATTGCACATGTAGTAAAGAGAGGTGGAGAAGATCAAACGCAGTTTGGTGACACGGAGATTTTTGTCGTGGTTCCGATAGGTGGTGCTATCGTACATCCACGTTGATGGAGACTTCAACCCACGGAGGGTAACGGCTGCGCGAGTCCACGGAGGGCTCCACCCACGAAGGGTCCACGAAGAAGCAACCTTGTCTATTCCATCACGGCCTACGCCCACGGAGGACTAGCCTTACTCGGGGTAGATCTTCACGAAGTAGGCGATCTCCTTGCCCTTACAAACTTCTTGGTTCAACTCCACATCTCAAAGACGGAGGCTCCCAAGCGACACCTAACCAATCTAGGAGGCACCACCCTCCAAAAGGTAATAGATGGTGTTGATGATGATGAACTCCTTGCTCTTGTGCTTCAAATGATAATCTCCCCAACACTCAACTCTTCTCACTGATATGGCTGTGGTGGAAGAAGGGTTTGAGTGGAAAGCAACTTGGGAAGGCTAGAAATCAAGTTTCATATGGTAGGAATGGAATGGCTTGATCTCAACACAAGGGTAGGTGGTTCTCTTCTCAGAAAGTGTATGGTAGGAGTGGTAGACTTTCTGATGGCTCTCTCCACGAATGAAGAGGGGGTGGAGGGGTATATATAGCCTCCACACAAAATCCAACCGTTACACACATATTTGAGCCATCTCGGTGAGACCGAAGTGAAAACTCGGTCAGACCGAAAGTTCAAATATAGTGAACGTTGGGATTTTCGGTGGGACCGAAAATACCATCTCGGTGTGTCCGAAGTGAGTCAAAGGTAGGAGCTTGCCATTCTCGGTGGGACCGAAATTGACAACTCAGATATTCCGAAGTGATGTCAATTGGTTACAGAAGGTTGGCAGTCCAGTTTCGGTGAGACCGAAACTCAAAATCGGATGGACCAAGAAATTAGGGTTTGGAAGAATAACTGAGGTGGTTCATCTCGGTGGGACTGAGTTTGCAGAATCGGTTTGTCCGAGATTACTTATGAGTGTGTTAAGTAGTGAAAGGTGCTGATAGTTGAGGGAGCTAGATCACCAAGCACTTGAGCAACCAGATCATCAACACAACCTCATCCCCTTTTAATAGTATTGGCTTTTCCTAAGGACTCAATGTGATCTTTGATCACTAAACCAAAAATAGAGTCTTGAGCTTTTGCCAATGCTTGTCTTAGCATTTTGAGGGGTCCACTTCTTCAGACATTTCCATACCCATATCATCGAACTTCTCTGAAATGATTCTCAAGTAAATATTAGTTCAATGATATATATGTTGTTATTAATTACCAAAACCACCCGGGGATTAGTTGCACTTTCAATCTCCCCCTTTTTGGTAATTGATGACAACATATAGATCAAAGCTTCGACAAAGGATATAATAAATGAATAATATCGTCGCATTGAGAAGTATGTGATAAACAAGAGCTCCCCCTAAATTTGTGCATTATTTAAAATTTGCGTTTGAATGCAAATGCACAATCGATTAGGATTATGGGTCACTCTTCCATGTCACATACATCTTGGTGGAGCGCACAAAATGATAAGAATGAATAACATGCACTCAATCACCAAGACAAGAGTAAATAGCCATACAATAAGGAATAGCATATGATAAGCATTAAGCACACATTAAAGCATAGTATGACTAAGCACTCATTAAGGTAGCATCAAACGTAGTAGCAAGCACACTGAAAGTTTCGAAAGACCAAAAAAAACCAATGTATCTCAAAGAAACCGGCAAAAGAACGAAAGAGCACTCTCTTTCTCGAAGCCCTATGATCTATACAATTTATCCCCCTTTGGCAACAAGTTACCAAAAAGTTCGAAAAGGTATAGAACTAAGCATCACTGCGGGCTCTGCTGGCGGCTCCCGTCTGGGTAGATGTCGGTGTAGAAATGACTGCATCGGCGAAGACTTCTGCTGATGTCTGCGCTGGAGGAGTGGATGCTGGAGCTGGAGTAACTGCTGGAGCTGTAGCTGGTGCTGAAGTGGTAGCCCTGGAGTCAGTCACTGGGATAGCTGTAGATCTGGATCCTCTGGGAACCTGAGCAGTCTGGCGATGAGAGTCCTGGACTAGATCATCCTGCATGAGTTCTGCTCTCTCCTGCATTGTTTCCTCCATGTCTGCCTCAAGCTTGTTGACAGACACCTGAATCTCAGTCAGCTTCACGTCCAGAGCGTGGATCTTGTCCTCAACAATCCTCTCTAGGCTCTCCTGAGATTGCTCAATGCTGGCCAGGCGTTGTTCAATCCTCTGGGTAGCTTCAAGAATTTGTTCTCCAAAGCTCTTTGGCTTAGCTGCTGCTGCTGCTGCCTCTTTGTCAGCTTTAGCTTTCTTCGCAGCTTCGATTTTGGCCTGTCCTTCAACTGAGGTTGGATCCTCCTCATCCATCACAACTACGTTATCCTCATGCTCTGGCTGCAGTGGCAAGTGCTTCCTATCCAACATGAATTTGCCCGTGCCAAACTTGGCATTGATGAGCATCTGAATCTGCGGGGCAAACCCACACGACCTCTTCTGGTCAGCTGCAGTCCTCTTAATGGTCTCTACCATTAAGTCCATCACCTTGAAAGGTGCCTTCTCATCAAGAATGTGCAGCATGTTGATAGAATAGCATCGAATCATGCGGTGGTCTCCAGACTTAGGCATCAATGTATGCCTCAAAATAGTGTTAGTGGTGGTCAGACCTGCCTGGAGATAGTACACTGAGCCAAGCTTCCACCCTTCCAAATCAGCAGCGGGGATCTCCTTGTACATGTTCTTCATGGAATCATGACTCTTCTTAGGAATCCCATAGACATCAATGTCGTCCTCTCTCTGCACTGGAGCATTCAGAAGTTCTGCCCATTCTTCAACAGACGAAGAAAACCTTTGACCTTCAGTCATCCAGGTGATCTTGCCATCAGGATAGAAGTGGGCTGTGGCGTAGAACTGCATGATCATCTCGTCATTCCAAGCTGTCAGCTCTTGACCCACAAAATCAGCAACTCCACATGCAGTAAAGCTCTCATGCACATGGGGAAAGAAGTCTCGGTGCTCTTCACTGTCAATGTACTTCCAGTCAACATACCTGGTGTCAGCAACAATGGGCTTCTTATCCATTAGCACGGTCTCATAGAAATCCTGCTGCTCTCTGGTGTGGAATCTGGGGTCCACAGCAGTCCTTCTCCTCACGACATATGGATCAGACTGTCTCCATAGCCTGAGACCTTTATCCTTCCTTGCCTTCATGTCCTCAGCTTGAGGACGAGCATCATTGTGGAGTGGCAACTTAGGACGGAGCTTAAGCAACACATGCTCTTCATCTGATTCAGACGGTGGCATCTCACCTTTGTTCTTCTCAGAAGCTGGAATGCTCCTGGTTGTTCTCTTGGGCTTGGCTGGAGCTGCCTTGGCTTGAGCAGGCTTCTTGGGCTTAGAGGAGGCTTGAGCCCGAATAGCATCACCCATGAACTTAGCTTTCTGAGGAGGAGGCTGGGGTGCATCTTCTTCTTCTTCTTCAGCAGCTGCATCAACTTGAGGTTCAGCATATACTACCCTCTTCCTCTTGGAAGTTTTCTTCACCTTACTTGGAGCTGGCTCTTCCAAGTTGAGCTTCTTTGCAACAGCTGACTGCTTTACCTTGCTTGTGCCTTTCCTTGACTGCTGCCCTTGGTGCTCTTTGGCAACCACAATCCTCTTTGGCTTGGAGGTAACTTCCTCAGCAATGAAGTCGGAGTCTTCATCATCAGAATTTCTCTTCTTCCTGGTTCTGGTGGCTGCAGGAGGCAAACCACTAGGGGTGCTCCTCTCACCATCATCACTGGAGCTGCTAGCAGGACTTGTATCTGCCTCTGGAATCTCAGCAAAAGGAGACTCAGACCTGTTCTGGCTGTCACTGACATCTGACATGGCTGATAACCTGTGAAATGATAAGGTATAGGCAGAGTAGAAGAGTTATCACAACTGCAGAGGTTTTTGCAAAAAAAATGAGTTTAAAACTTAGTTTTGAGTTTTCACAGAATGTATTTCGGTCAAACCGATTTTAAGTTTCGGTGAAACCGAAGTGTATACAGAGGCCTACACACCACTTTCGGTCAGACCGAAATGGGTTTCGGTCCTACCGATAACCTAGGGTTTCACTGAAACTAAGTTTCGGTCACACCGATTTGCACAACTCGGTTAGACCGAATGATGCAGTGCAATGGCCAGAGGCCAAATCGGTCATTCCGAGTTTCAAAATCGGCTTCACCGAGATGCGTTCCGTGGAAACCTAAACCTAAGAATTTCGCTCGAAACAAGAGGATCTGATCTAATGTATAGGGAATATCTCAAACGTGGATTGATTCATGGCAAGCCTATCGTGCAAGAATCGGATGGGGAGCACGAAAGGGATCGGGACTCACCCTAACTTGGTGGAGTCCCTCTACGGCGGCAACGGTGCGGAGAGGATTACCGTTGACGGCGACGGAGACCTGCGGCGAGGGCGCACAGGCGACGACGGCGACGATCCGTAGACCAGGGCGGCGGCAGCAGGGGAATTGGGGGCGAACGGTTTGAAGAGTTAAATCGCGCGCAGCCCTCAGATATATATATCCCCATGCTGTCGGTGGGACCGAGTTGAAAAACTCGGTGTCACCGAGATGTATAACTGCTGTGCAGTTACGCATATCGGTCAGACCGAGATTTTGAACTCGGTTTCACCGAGATGAAACCTAGATCAGTCTAAGCGTTTCGGTTGGACCGAGATTGAGAAGCCGGTCAGACCGAAATGGACTTAGAAGGTTTTGGAAGCCAGCCTTAGACGAATCGGTGGCTCCGAGTGCTCCTCACTCGGACAGTCCGAAAAAGACTTGTTCAAAGTTGTGATATGAGCATGAATAGAATTTGAGACAAGAAAGCATAGATAGCTAGGGAAGGTGCTTAGGCATTCTTGTCCATCCATTTGGCCAGAAAAATCAAAACAATCAAAACAACAAATGGATGTCCTTGAATGGATAAAATCATGCATTCAACATGCTCACACAATAAGATAGCAACTGAAATATGTGTCAAACATGCACAACCAACACTCTAGCTACTAGCACACAATTTGTCGATGACTAGGTCATCTATATATGAGTATATTGACTTAGGAGCCAAATGAGAACATTTGATCATAGGTCATACTCATCGTTTAAGCACAAGTGGGGTTACCACTTTTACATAAAGCATTGATGTGTTCACATCATTTGGAGATGCTTTAGCTCAATTTTTAGAGCAAAGCTCCCCCTAGATGTGAGAACCCCTTTTAAAGGGTCAAACTAACCTTGGGTTGTCGTAGAAGACTTCATGTAGATGTTGAAGATGTGGATGCTCAACGTTGATGTAGATCATCAAGAGTTGGGAGCTATCCTTTGGATTAGGGCACTTTCAATACCTACATGGGTTAGTCCCACAAGGAACAAACAAGAATATCCATAGACATAGATTGAGGTTCACAAAAGATGATGTCCATGAAAGCAATGATTAACTTGTCCCTTGACTTACCAACAAGAGGGTTTGTGACTCCATGAACTAGTGCATGATGTGGAAGTTGATTGCACAAGTTCTTGCCAAAATGAATATGAGTGAAGTATGTTGGCGGAGTCACCCTCAAGAACCTTCTAGTTCTTCTTCTTTGGGATCCACATCATCTTGATGGGAATCCTTGGTGTTGTAGTTGAGCTTGACGAAGTAGAACTTGATGTGTCCTTGGGAACCCACTTGACCATGGCTTGAGGTGCTTCAATGAATGCATCAATCTCCTCTTGAAGCTTGTCCTTGGCCTTTAGCTTGTGGTCTTGTGGTGGAAGGTCATCTTGAGCTTGTTCCGCATTGGAAGAAGTAGGATCATACTTCTCCTTTTGTGAAACAAACTGTGGAGTAGGGTATTGACCTTCTTCCCACTCAACTCCTTCGGCGTTGAACTTTCGCTCAAAACCAATCCCTTGATTCTTCCGGTGTCTTCCTTGTTTGCGAACAATCTCCTGAAAGTTCTTGCTTCCGGCAAGACTCTTGTAGACACCTTTCTCTATGATTTCCTTCAATAAGCTGTTTTCTTGCTCAAGTGTAACTTGGCTTGAAACATTGTTAGTGGAATCAAGAGAGCTACTAGAAGCAACAATATTGGATTTAACATTGTTATTGTTACTACTAGAGGAAGAATTTTTCTTATGCTTGTCATGCTTAGTCTTAATAGGTGGCAAGAAATTAGACAAGAGAAGTCGTTTGGCAAGATATGAAGAACTCTTCTTTCGAAGATCGTCATTGATCGCTTTTAGAAACTCATGTTCTTGCTCTAGAGTGAGCTTCTCGAAGCGTAGCTTTTCATGAGATCTTAGGAGCTCTCTATGATCTTCTTGAGTTGTTTCATGAGCTAACTTAAGAGTGTTTAGTTCTTTAGTTAGACGCTCAATCTCCTTCATAGCATTGTCATTCGACTCTTCTCGACTATAAAGACTACTAGCATTTTCATCATTACTAAGCTCACTAGATTTATCATGCAAGAGCTCATCTTCACCAAGCAAGTCATCCTCATCACTATCAAAGTCAATGAATTCAGGGTGTGTTACCTTGGGGCCTTTAGCCATGAAGCATCTTCCAATTCCCTCATTTGGTGAATCAGATAAGTCGTAGGAGTTGGAGTTGGAGGATACGAGTGCAAGTCCGGCAACACCTTCATCTTGACTATAGTCGGAGTCGGAGTGATATCTTCCATCGGATTGATTGTCGGAGTCGGAGCCGGAGACCCATTCACCTACATGAGCTTGATGTCTTCTTCTTGTGTAGCTCCTTGATGACTTGTCTTTCCTCTCCGAATCCTTGCTTCTCCGAGAGGGTCTTCGTTCATAACGATCATCTCTACTCCTTCTCTCTCTCCGAGGTGACTCATCTCTTGCTCTTCTTCTTGGAGATTCTTCTCTTCTCTTGTGGGGAGCCGTACACTCATTTGAGAAGTGTCCGGGTCTTCCACAATTGTAGCAGTTTCGATCACGACTAGAAGATCTCTTTTCATCATATGATCTAGACTTTGAGCTTCTTTCTTTGCTTCTATTCTTGTAGAACTTGTTGAAGTTCTTGACCATTAGGCTTATCTCTTCATTGGAAATTAGCTTGTCACTTGAGGTAGTAGGAGCATCACTTGTAGCTTTGTAAGCACCACTTGACTTATTGTGAAGCTCTTCCTTATCCTTAAGTGTCATCTCATGAGCAACAATTCTTCCAATGACTTCAGTTGGCTTGAGAGTCTTGTAGTTTGGCATCATTTGGATCAAAGTGCACACGGTGTCATACTTTGCATCCAAAGCTCTGAGAATCTTCTTAATGATGAATCGGTCGGTCATTTCTTCGCTTCCTAAGCCGGCAATCTCATTTGTGATGAGAGCAAGCCTAGAGTACATTTCAGCGACTCCTTCACCATCCTTCATCTTGAACTTGTCAAGTTGACCTTGAAGAATATCTAACTTTGATTCCTTCACAGATTCAGTACCTTCGTGCATTTCAACCAAAGTATCCCAAATCTCTTTAGCATTCTCAAGACGGCTGATTTTGTTGAACTCCTCGGGACACAAAGCATTGAAGAGAATGTCACAAGCTTGAGCATTGTTTTGCAACATCCGCAACTCTTCCAGTGTAGCTTCGCGATCCGGAACTTTTCCTTCTTCGAAGAAATCACCTTGCATACCAACACAAATAATGCCCCATGCGGCTGGGTTATGACCAAGAATATGCATTTTCATTTTATGCTTCCAACTAGCAAAATTTGTACCATCAAAGTAAGGACCTCTACGATAATTACCCTCACTAGACGCCATACTCTCCTAGGTTGTGAAACCAAGCTTATGGAGTCCAATGCAATGGAAACCAAAACAATGGAGACCAAAGCTCTGATACCACTTGTAGGATCGAAAGTATGTCTAGAGGGGGGGGGGGATTAGACTACTTGACAATATAAAAGATCTGCCTTTTGATCATGCAATGTTTTTGGCAGTTTCACAATTAAGATCAATTCAAGTATCACCCTACACATGCAATTCTAGAGTAATAGCAGCGGAAAGTAAATTGCACATGTAGTAAAGAGAGGTGGAGAAGATCAAACGCAGTTTGGTGACACGGAGATTTTTGTCGTGGTTCCGATAGGTGGTGCTATCGTACATCCACGTTGATGGAGACTTCAACCCACGGAGGGTAACGGCTGCGCGAGTCCACGGAGGGCTCCACCCACGAAGGGTCCACGAAGAAGCAACCTTGTCTATTCCATCACGGCCTACGCCCACGGAGGACTAGCCTTACTCGGGGTAGATCTTCACGAAGTAGGCGATCTCCTTGCCCTTACAAACTTCTTGGTTCAACTCCACATCTCAAAGACGGAGGCTCCCAAGCGACACCTAACCAATCTAGGAGGCACCACCCTCCAAAAGGTAATAGATGGTGTTGATGATGATGAACTCCTTGCTCTTGTGCTTCAAATGATAATCTCCCCAACACTCAACTCTTCTCACTGATATGGCTGTGGTGGAAGAAGGGTTTGAGTGGAAAGCAACTTGGGAAGGCTAGAAATCAAGTTTCATATGGTAGGAATGGAATGGCTTGATCTCAACACAAGGGTAGGTGGTTCTCTTCTCAGAAAGTGTATGGTAGGAGTGGTAGACTTTCTGATGGCTCTCTCCACGAATGAAGAGGGGGTGGAGGGGTATATATAGCCTCCACACAAAATCCAACCGTTACACACATATTTGAGCCATCTCGGTGAGACCGAAGTGAAAACTCGGTCAGACCGAAAGTTCAAATATAGTGAACGTTGGGATTTTCGGTGGGACCGAAAATACCATCTCGGTGTGTCCGAAGTGAGTCAAAGGTAGGAGCTTGCCATTCTCGGTGGGACCGAAATTGACAACTCGGATATTCCGATGTGATGTCAATTGGTTACAGAAGGTTGGCAGTCCAGTTTCGGTGAGACCGAAACTCAAAATCGGATGGACCGAGAAATTAGGGTTTGGAAGAATAACTGAGGTGGTTCATCTCGGTGGGACTGAGTTTGCAGAATCGGTTTGTCCGAGATTACTTATGAGTGTGTTAAGTAGTGAAAGGTGCTGATAGTTGAGGGAGCTAGATCACCAAGCACTTGAGCAACCAGATCATCAACACAACCTCATCCCCTTTTAATAGTATTGGCTTTTCCTAAGGACTCAATGTGATCTTTGATCACTAAACCAAAAATAGAGTCTTGAGCTTTTGCCAATGCTTGTCTTAGCATTTTGAGGGGTCCACTTCTTCAGACATTTCCATACCCATATCATCGAACTTCTCTGAAATGATTCTCAAGTAAATATTAGTTCAATGATATATATGTTGTTATTAATTACCAAAACCACCCGGGGATTAGTTGCACTTTCACGTGGCGAAAGCAACATTTTAAGAGTGGCAATTGTGATACATGTCAAAAGCTAAGAGTGGCAAAAGTGAAATAAAAATTATTATTTTTGCCATGGAATGGCATTTGTGATGTATTGTCAAAAGCTAAGAGTGGCAAAAGTGAGATGTCAAATTCTAGGGTGGCATAAGCAAAGTGGGCAAAAACTAGAGTGGCAAAAACAAAGTTTTCCCCTATAAAAGGTGTCACACAATCCTACAATCCTGCAAAAGTATGCCTGAAAGAGTGGATGTACCAGCAAAATCCACTCCACTCCCCGTTCAAAGCAACAGGGGGAGATGTATGGCAGAATTACATCAGGATTCAGCTTCTCGCAAGCAAGGATATCAAGGCCTGTGAATTAGTAAATGCAAGTCAACTTCACGTTGACAGACACCTAATGGGTAGTATATACCCAGTGGACGGGAAACCTCCACCAACCCAGGTCATAGTGCACACAATGACCGGGAAATCGGAATACCCGACTCAAACGCATTGGGAAATCGCGGACAGTCACCATGGGTAACGGTATTTCCATCAACTATATATTGATATATAAATTCTGGAGAATCACATAACCGGAAGTCTACAATTGTCGACATACATTTCTCAACTAGATTGCAAAAACCTTTCAAATGATTCAGATCCAAAGACCATGGCCATGGCAAAGTGTGAATAACACTCGGACTGAACTAAAGCAAAGGGTATAATCTAGGTAGAAATGATCTTGCTCAATAATGGGAAGGTATTCATAAGCAATGCCTACACCAGTTTTCTTCTGGAAACAGAATTGAGAACAACGAGGTGGTGAAACAAAGAGCAAGTATTGCAGCACAAGGGTTCACGCAGATACCCAACTATTCTCCAGAGGTGGAATCTCTTTCCGATTACTTATATCATTGGCAGTACAAAATCATCTATCTCTGCAGTTGATAGATGTAATGATCACATATCCACGTGGATCACTAGATTCAGACATATATGGTTGATTCCCGATGGAATCTCACTTCTGAATCGAAATACAATGCGCAACATACATTGTGTAAAATCAATAAGTCACCATAAGACTTACTGTTGTCGGTACATATGGTACAACCAACGCAGTGAGTTCCTTATACAAAAGGATTACTCCTGCAAAGATGATTATCCATGTTTGTATGTCTGCAATAACGACACATGTAATCATCTAATGACGGAGTTTAAATGAAGGATTTGGGTAAACCAAAACACCGCTCGTTACTACAACTTGAGCACCTTCATTCATACATTATGGTATACTATGTTGTCTATATCCAAAATATATTGGGGAAATTCATTGTGGACAAATATTATCCACCCATAACTCTCATGGTAGTTCATTCTCTAGACGTAGAGAAAGATATATATTTAGACCAAGAGATGATGGAAATGAGATATTGGGACTCAACGTTCCATATGCCATTGGATCGACCAAACACAATTGTTTGGTACTCAAGAATATCTTTCGATATCTCCAAGGCATGAAACATCTTGTCCTGGTTTTTCAGTTTTGGAGAAATCTGAACACCAATATCATTGGATACATCGATCAGATCCCCACTATGTCAGATCGTAGACAAGTTTAGTGTTCCTACTAGGTGCGGTAGCCCTCTCATGAAGAGTCTTTGAAACAGACCTCATGGCTACATTCACCAACCATTATCTCAATGATAATGTTTCTTGTGTTGCCCGGATGCAAACATGTTACATAATAAGCAATATCACTATATTGCATATCTTGCAAGTCAAATCATGCGACTGATTTATTCAGCGGGTCTCTACCAACTTCTTTGTTTTGGTATGTGATGGCTTCGAATTTTTGCAAGAATCAGGGGGAGTATCATCCTGAATTGTTCATGTTCAATGCATTATATTATACTCTTTTTTCCCTTCATGAGTTTCCTTTACAGGTTCTCATAAAGGTTTTTAATGAGGTAATATCAACATGAGATCATATGTCATACTTTCTGTTTTTCCCACCGGGGTTTTTAGGAAAGTATATACGACATATTTATTGTCCTCTAAACTCTATGGGTTTTCTCGTATCGAGTTAAAAGAGATAATAACCATTATATGTTGCATCATTTTCTCCTTATTTTTCCCACTGGGTTTGAAGGAGTTTTAGCAACATATGGAAAACCTATCTCCTCATATTTTTCCCACAGGGTTTTTGAAGGAGCTTCTCAAGGTGATGATACTTACACTAACAAGCATGGATTAGGGGGAGTGTTAGGATTTAATTAATCCTATTAATCCTTACATTTTCTAAAGGAGGCGGTTGCCTCGTGCCCCTTCGGAGACACCCCTTCGGAGGCTATATATATGTGTAACCCATCATCAATGAGGAGGACTGATTCACTTTACATCTCTCTGGATTGTTGTCTCTGGTCTATTCCAACAAATTGTGTGTAGGTTGCCTTCTCCAGTGGAGTCAAATGGGTGATCGATAGTGGACGCACAAACCATATGACCGAAGACTGCAAATTGCTCTACGATTTCATGGAAGCCATTCAACCATTTATGAGCATTGTGTTTGGCGGAGGAACAAAAGGACACGTACTTGGATTGGGTAAGGTGGCTATCACAAATGATATGTCACTTGCAAATGTCATGCTTGTCCAATCTCTTAAATATCACTTACTTTCCGTTCGTCAATTGGCTTCTGTTGGTTATGATACACTATTTGGACTAACGGATGTGAAAGTATTTAAGAGAGATACTCTTGAAGTGGCCTTTGCTGGAAAGTTGGATGCCAACCTTTACACGGTTGATTTCCCGAAAGAGAGTACCTTCCATGCAACTTGTCTAATGGCCAAAGCCGACAAGGGATGGCTATGGCATCGCCGGGTAGCCCACGTCGGCATGAGAAATCTTCAAGACCTCTTAAAGGGGAATCACATCCTTGGACTAACGAATATTTCTTTTGAGAAAGATCGTGTGTGTAGTGCATGCATAGCCGGGAAGCAACATCAATCAAAGCACCCACCCAAGAATATTGTATCCACGTCAAGGCCATTGGATCTCCTTCATGTGGATCTCTTTGGGCCTCCTTCATGGGATAGTCTTAGTGGGAAAAAGTATGGTCTTGTCATTGTTGATGATTACTCAAGATATACATGGGTGTTCTTCCTCAAGTCCAAAGATGAGACAAAGTTCACCTTCATTGATTTTGCCAAACAAGCTCAACGCAAGTTTGACAAAGAAATCTTGGCAATAAGAAGTGACAATGGCTCCGAGTTCAAGAACTACACCTTGGAAGAGTTTCTTAGTGACGAGGGGATTGAGCATCAATACTCTGCCCCCTACACTCCTCAACAAAATGGTGTAGCCGAAAGAAAGAACCATACTCTTGTGGAGATGGCAAGGTCTATGTTGGATGAGTACAAGTCACCATATAGCTTTTGGGCCGAGGCCGTCAGCACTGCATGTCATGCCTCAAACCCCATATGAGCTTCTAACCGGAAACAAACCAAATGTCAAGTACTTCCGTGTGTTCGGATGTAAGTGCTTCATACTCAACAAGAAAGAACGGTTAGGAAAATTTCAATCCAAAACTATTGAGGGTATATTTGTTGGGTATGGATCAAACTCCCACGCCTATAGGGTCTACAACAAATCCAATGGATGTGTTGTAGAAACTTGTGATGTGGTGTTTGATGAATTTAATGGCTCTCATGGAGAGCAAGTTGATCTAAGTGATGTAGGTGATGAAGATTCTTCTCAAGATATCCTGAACATGGGTGTTGGTGCTCTTCTTCCAATGTAACAAGAACCCCATGATGGTATGGAAGACGACGCACGACTTCCTATATATCCAACCATTACAACGCCCACACCACCACAAGATCCAAACGCTCAACCAATGCCCACAACTTAAGTACAAGATGAAAATCAAGTCCTTCACCATGATCATCTTCAAGAACCAGATCTTCAACACGAACAAGAGCTAGAAAGTGCAATCATTGATGATGAACCTCAACAAATGCAACATGAAGAGGAAGATCTTCCACCACACATAAATGATCCATATGTTGAGGACGTGGATGATGGACATGAAGTTGAACCTCGTGAAACTCTCACCTCCATCATGCCTCGAGTGGCCGGTCGTGTTGATGTTGACAAAATTCTCACCGGCATATCCGAAGGTAGAGTCACTCGTAAACATTTGACAAACTTTTGTGCTCACTTCTCGTTTGTCTCTAGTATTGAGCCTGTCAAGGTACAAGACGCATTGATGGACAACGATTGGCTCGTTGCTATGCAAGAAGAGTTGAACAATTTTGAACGCAACCAAGTATGGTCTCTCGTGGAGAGACCAACTACAGAACACAATGTCATTGGAACAAAATGGATTTTCAAGAACAAGCAAGATGAGAATGGTGTAATCATCCGAAACAAGGCAAGGTTAGTGGCACAAGGGTACTCACAAGTTGAAGGTTTGGACTTTGGTGAGACCTTTGCCCCTGTTGCTCGGCTCGAATCCATTCACATCTTACTTGCTTATGCTGCTTTCAATGGTTTTACATTACATCAAATGGATGTGAAGAGTGCTTTCCTTAACGTTCCTCTACAAGAAGAAGTATATGTATCACAACCACCTGGGTTCGTTGATCCCGATCACAAAAACTATGTGTATAAACTTCATAAGGCTTTGTATGGCCTCAAACAAGCACCCCGTGCTTGGTATGATCATCTTAAGAAGTTTTTACTCGATGATGGTTTTGTGAGAGGGGTGATCGATCCCACTCTTTTTACTAAGAGACACAAGGGTGACTTGATCTTATGCCAAATATATGTAGATGATATAATCTTTGGTTCTCCTAACATTCATTTGTGCAAGAAGTTTGCGGCTTCAATGACCAAGAATTTTGAAATGTCACTCAATGCGGATTTGAAATTCTTCCTCGGATTTCAAATTCAACAATTTCAAGAAGGAATTTTCTTGTCTCAAGCAAAATACCTCAAGGACATCCTAGCAAAGTTTGGCATGTCTGATGCTAGTCCATGTATGACACCCATGCCAACCAAAATTGTCCTCACTGAAGACACAAACGGTATACCTTTTGACCCATCTATTTATCACTCTATGATTGGTTCATTGCTTTATCTTTGTGCATCTAGACCAGACATCATGTTTAGTGTATGCATGTGTGCTAGATTTCAAGCTTCCCCTAGGGAAAGCCATCATAAGGCGGTTAAGCATATTCTCAGATACCTTGTTCACACCCCAAAGTTGGGTCTATGGTACCCCAAGGATGCTAAGTTTGATCTCATTGGGTACACGGATGCTGATTGAGCTGGTGACAAAGTGGACCGCAAGTCTACCTCCGGTGCATGCCAATTTCTTGGACGCTCGTTGGTCAGTTGGTCCTCTAAGAAACAAAATTGTATTGCCCTCTCCAGCTGTGAAGCAGAATACATTGCAGCTGCCAGTTGTGGAACTCAATTACTATGTATGAGGCAAACTTTGAAGGATTACGGTATCACCTATCGACATGTGACTCTTCTATGTGATAATGAAAGTGCCATCAACATTGCTAAGAATCCCAAAGATCATCTTCGCACCAAGCACATTGACATTAGGTATCATTTCTTGAGAGATCATGTGGAAAAGGGTGACATTGATGTTGCCCACATTGGTACAGATATGGAACTTGCAGACATCTTCACGAAGCCATTGGATGAAGCTAGGTTTTGTCGACTTAGGCGTGAACTTGGTATCTTGGAGCTTGACAATATTATGTGAAATCTAATACCCATTCATGCATAAACTTAATATCTCGTCTTGATGTAGGCATATATTTAGGGGGAGACACTCAACTCATGAGTACTCTCAACCCTATACAATGCATAAAAAGAACAAACACTCTCAAAGCTTACCATGTCATATGGTGCTTTAATATGATGGAGTAGTGACTATGCACCCAAGTCAACATTCTTGAGGTATCATATCACATATGCTCAAACATGGTGGCATCAGCCACCGCTCGTAGAGTAAAAATAGTAACCAAGCAAGTTGTCTCATAGAGTCAGAGATTCATGTAAGTGTCATCATCTCACTACAAAATGCCATAAGCCCAAAATCCTGAGTTCCTCTGGTCGTCCAGAACGGTACTTTCCGGACGTCCGGTGTTCCGAGCGCTTCCGGTCGTCCGGTATGCTCCAGACGTCCGTAAAACCCCTTCTGTCAACTTCATGCCGGACGTCCCGTAAGATCGGATTTCCGCTAATTGTTATAGGACCTGACATCCAGAAACCACAGGACGTCCGAAATATACCTGGCCCATATATATAGGGCGAGGCGCGTGGAAGGCAGTTTTACCCTAATCCCTCGCCTTATCCAGCCCGCCGTCCCCATCACCTGGCCGCCGCCGGGCCCCCATCACCAGGCCGCTACCGGGGCCCCTCGCCCGTCTGTAGGTCGGCCGCCTCCTGGTCCCCTCGCCGTTGCCCCCTCGCCGTCGTCCTCTCGCCGTCGCCCCCTCGCCGTCGCCCCCTCTCTCCGGGGCCTCTGCTTCTCGTTCGTCCACTCCAAGGTATCCCCTTCTTCTTATCCTCCTCTCATCCCTCAGGTTTGCCCTCGATCTATGAGAGTAGGGTGTTGATTTTGGGTGTCTCTCCTTTTTCTAGATTAGGATGCCGAAGGTCAAGCACTCCACACGCAAGGAGGCCACAAGTGGGGTCGCTCGCCCATCTCGCCGTGGAGGCTCCGATGACTCCCAAGAACGTGATCGCCCTAAGAACCACACCGCCCAGCCTCGCAGCCCCACAAGCGACTCCTCACTGGAGGAATCCGACTTTGAGGATGAACTAGAAGCTATGGAGAGGGAGGAATTTGGTTCTTCTCACACAGCTGCACCGCCCAGGACTCGGAGACCCACGTTTAAGCCTCCTCCTCCACCAGTGCAACCTCAAGGTGATGCTCATCACATCTCCCTTGAGCCTCCTCTCTCTCACGGTCGAAAAGTTAAGCGGTTCAATACCATTCCCATCGCATCATATCTTACAATTCGTCATGATGTAGACCAATTTACAGTTGCTAGCGACTCCACGGATGATCATTTTCGCACCAATGTCCAGGCAGATATTTTCACCACTGTCATTTTACCTAAGGGTCTGTCTTTACATTTGTGCATCAATCTTGAGCATATTCGTTCTCATCCGGCGAAGTATCCGGGAGCCATTGAACTCATTGAGACATATGGTCTTGCTGCTCCTTTTTCTTTTCAGCATGATTTTAACAATGCTGCCATCCATAAATTTTATGCCACATGTCACTTTCACCCCAACAACACTGTCACTTGGATGACCTCCAACACAGTGCATACATCCTCATAGTCCCAATTTGTCGCTGCTCTGGGTTTTCCTGATAGTGGGTTCAAAATACACAAGGATGATCCCCACCATAAGCCCAAAGGCATAAATGTTTGCATGGATCTCCTCAAACCCATCAGTGAGATGACTAAGGAGGAGAAAGGGAAGGATCTAAACCAAGTGTCAATCTGGCGCTCTCCCTTCTACATCATTTTTCAGTGTGTCATTCGCACCGTCTACCCTAAGATGGGAGACAAAGGGTCGTGCAATAGCTATTGCATCGACCTCATGCACCGTCTCTATACGATACCCAAAGGGAAGATAAATGTTCCTCATTTTTTGTGGCATGAGATCCGTCTCGCTTCTTATCAATTCAAGCGGGCCTTTCCTCATGCCCCCTATCTTCAGGCGTTTATTGAGAGTGTGGCGCCATTTCCCATTGTCCGCACTCACTTACATGAGCAGTGGGTTATTCCATCCCACATGGCGGATGACTGGGTCAGGCCCTCTTCTTCCTCTACTCATCCTCGCCGAGCTGCTGCTTATGTTCCTCCCATTGCTCCTTCCGGATCTTCATCTCTTGGACGCATTGCTCGCTTTCTTGGGAAAGCTCACTCCGCCATAATGAAGGCTATTACCTTTCAATGCTCCCAGAATCACGATGTGGTCACTCGCATGGTCACTTCCAAGAATGCTCTGAAGGCTCGTCTGAGAGACTCCGGAGTATTCAATGTGAGTGATGATGAACGTCTTCCAGATGATCTGCCTTCTGACTTTGGTTTTCCCTCGGGTCCAGAGTGGTCTGAATTCCTTGACGAGGCTGGTGGCAGTGGTACTCACGATGATGATGATGATGATGCTTTATGATGATCTGACACCTTTTGGGTAGTAGCTGCCAAGGGGGAGTAGGCACTTATCTATTATGTAATGATGTGAGATTTGTATCGAACCTATGATGTGAACCTTTTATGATGTGCTATGAGTTGAACCTTTATCTATTATGTAATGCACCTATCTATCTATGGAAATATTGAGTTAAATCATGTGTACAAGATTGGTTTATGATATCTTGTATATCTTGTGTATGAGTTTGTTATGTGATCTTGTGAATGAGATTGGTACGATATCATATTGAGGGGGAGCTCCTCTCTTCATGTTTATTATTGTTCATGCACCTATTTAGGGGGAGCTCCACAACATCATTTCGATATTTGAAAGTCTTTACTACAGTTTTGAGAAGTGCATGCATGTTGTCATCAACTACCAAAAAGGGGGAGATTGAAAGTGCAATCTTGCCCTTAATCATATTTTGATGATTGATGACAACATGCATATATGGAACTAATCATGTTTATCAAGTATATCTCAGGATTATGTTTCAAGGGCGTGTGTGGATCATGAATACAAACAAATCTATATCACTCATGATGAGGACATCACTAACAAGGTTACACCCACAACCCAAACTGATACATATACATGCCCAATTACTAGATCTCGCGCACGCCAATTAAATTATCAGGTACTTCCGTTTCTTGGTAACGATTCTAATGTTCATGAGAATATGATGCTGCCTAAATTGGATACATTTGTCTTGCTTACAAATGAAGGGCCTAGCTTGGACAAAAAGGATGAACATTGGAGCAAGATCAAGCATGGAGATGATGCCGTGCGCAAGGGGAACAAGAACGGATTTACAAGTGATGATTTCAGGACTTTGAAGCCACCGTAATGAGTGTGTCAAGCCTTGAACGAAATATACAAGATGCCACTTCATAAATTTCGTCCAGAGGCTATTATAGGTGCCGCGTCACCTTATTATTGGGCCAGGCCCATGTAATTTCGAAATAGTAAAGTATAGACTGTTTTTAGAGTCCGTATGTGTGGGGAAACAAGAGTTAGGGTTGGTTTCGGACCCCTACTCCAAGGGCCATGAAATTCCCCCTCTTCCCCCATATATACAGCCCTTAGGGCGTCGTTTAGACTTTGGGTTTTGTTTAGATTAAAGTTCGCCATAGCTGCAACTTCGCGTACTTCGTTTGTGTTCAACGACCAGACAAAGACGTCACAGAACCCCACTTGATCAATAAAGCTTTCCTCTTGAATTCGCAATATCCAGATTGCAATCTTAGTTTCTTGCTTGTTCTCCATTTGCCTGCAGGAAACAAACCTTCGTGGTCAGGTTGATCGTGCTCCGGCGTGGTCAATAACCTCTCGGAGTTGGTTTAGCGATTGCTAAGGTGCGACGTCCTCGCACGTTCGTAGTCGGATCGTCAAAGTCGACTTCCTCCAAAACGATAGCCACCATCTCATCGAAAGACGAGACACCTTTGCCTCTATCAAGTGGTATCAGATTTACAGGTTGCTCGGTGATATTTTACAGTTTTTAGTAGATTAGATCGAGTCTGTTCTTCATACCTACAGTCCACGGAAAAGCCATTTTTTTAACTTAGGGTTAGTTCATCATATCCGAACCAGTATGAGCCATTGCATAATCTTTTCCGTGTTTGCTTAGTTGAATTTGCGGTTGCATCGTCATGTCAAGTTGCTGGTCTTAGCGTCTAGTCTTTTAGAGTTTCGAGTTCTGGTCATAAGTTGTCACGCCGCCGCTGCAACATCTTCATCGCTGCTGCCACATACCACCCCCGATCCGTATCCATATACCACCACCAATCCGTATCCATATACCACTACCGCTGCCAAAATTTCGACAGGTGATTTTTTTTCCCTATCCTATTTTTAGGCTTTTCTGAGTCTTTTGAGACACGTGCCATCATACTGTTTTTTTACCGTACTTTTTCGTCGTCGCTGCCCTGATTCCGAAAAAAAATTAGTCAAAAAAAATTTCGTGCCTATCATCTTAGTTTGACTTGGGAAGAGTTTTGAGACACTCGCCATTATAGTGATTTTCGGCAAAAAAAAGGAGCGAAAAAAAAGAGGCGAAAAAAAATTCAATGTGTGCTTTTCCCTTGTTTACGTGCAGCGCCATGATTTTGTTAGTGTTCTAGGCTCGCGTCTCTAGTATGGCCTAGCCTAGGACCAACACAGTACCGTCGTTGAGCGTTTATTCAACTTTGTATCTCTGAATTGATTATTGCTGACCCTTTTTGCTACCATATTATAAGCCTTTCCAGCTCCACATACATCTACGTCGTGCGTTTGACTCTCCTTGGTAATCGGTTTATCCAAGCTTTGAGAGTTTTGACTACCACGGTTGCCGATCACCACCTGCTGCTGGGTAAGAACTGGTAAGGATTTGAGATTTGCTTGACGGATTTGTGACTCCCCACCACCACCATTTTCTAGTAGTCTGTAGGATCATATTTTTATGTGTTTCTATTGCTGCTAACCATGCCAGGATCACAAGTCGACGAGACTGATTGGGAGAACATGACGAACAAGGAGTTGCATGATAAATTTTAGCAAATGATGGGTCAACAGGTAGAAGTTGTGATGACTAGTTTTGACAACGCACTAGCGAGGATGGATGGCATTGAGAAGTCAATTGACACCAAGTTGGATGCCAAATTCGCTGAAGTGCTTGCGCATCTACCTCCACCTACTGCACCATTGCAACAACAACAACAACCACCTTCACGTCGACAAATAGCCCTCCGCAAAGCGAGCCGTGTCGCTCTTCAGCCTGGCCAATCTGTTGGTGCTGCTGTTGATACTTCTGTGGCTCATGCTGCTGCTGAGGAGGAGGACAATTATGCGGGGGATTACGAGGATGAGGTTGATCAAAATCAGAACTACGTGCAACAACCAGCACCACACCCACCAGGTCGTCCACATGCAAATAATCGCAATGGTAGGGCTGCACCATACCCTCAGGTACGAGATCATGACCATCTCCCTAAACTGAAATTGAATATTCCACCATTTGAGGGTAGATATGTTCCTGATATATATCTTACTTGGGAGTTAGAAACCGAACAATGTTTTACATGTTTAAAATATCCCGAGGAGAGACCTGTTGCTGCTGCACTTTGTGCTTTCACTAGTTTTGCTTGTGTGTGGTGGTCTGAATATTGTAGATTACATCCTGATAATATTCCAACTACTTGGGCTGCTTTGAAAACTGCTATGCGTACTCGTTGGGTTCCACCATATTATCAACGCGAATTACTTCAGAAATTGCAGCGTTTAAGACAAGGAAAAAAATTCTGTAGAGGAATATTATCAGGAATTACAAACTGGCCTGATTAGATGTGGTATTGTTGCGGACAATGAGGCAATGCTTGCACGTTTTATGGGTGGCTTAAATAGAGAGATTCAGACAATTATAGAGTATAAGGAGTATAATAATATCACTAGTTTATTCCATCTTGCTTCTAAAGCTGAACGTGAAGTGCAGGATCGACAGGCCTTGGCACGAACTAATTTTTCTGCAGGTCGACCTTCATCATGGACACCGCGTGCATCATCTACTTCGACACGTCTGGCTGCACCACCGCCTGCTTCATCCGTCACTTCTAGCCGTGATAAAAGCAAACAGGCACCACCAGCATCAACCAGGAGTACACCTTCCGGTCCCGCGCAGAGCTCTTCTTCATCCATGGCATCCAATGGGCCAACACATGATGTTATATGTCGTCGTTGCACTGGTCGTGGTCACTATGCGAGCAAATGCCCATCGCAGCGTGTCATGATTGCTACTGAGGATGGTGGTTATGAGTCCGCTAGTGACTATGATGAGGAGATTTTGGCTCTTATTATACGTGAAGAACATGGTGGAGATGATTCTGAAAATGAGACGCAATACATGGCTCCTGAAGACACTGACATGTATGAATGTTTAGTTGCTCAACGTGTTTTGAGTGTGCAGGTCACACAAGTGGAGCAAAAATCAGAGGCACAATTTGTTCCATACAAAGGGAGTTGTGAAGGAACGTTCTGTTCGCGTCATCATAGATGGAGGGAGCTGCATGTAATGCCCCAGATGTAACACTTTCCCAATATGGGAATATATAAACTTTGGCTTCATCAATTCCTTTCTGGGCTCTTCTTCATTTCGGGTTTTCTTCGTTTTGTCGTGTGCGTGTGTGCATTTCATCCATGTCATGTTGTCATGTGCATTGCATTGCATTTGTGTTGTCACTTGCATCCGGTCCCACTCGTCTCTTCCCGTTGTCCGTTTCGAGATCCGACGCTCTCACACGTGCCCGTGGCATCCCCGAGTCCTTCTTTCGTGTGTGGCCGTGTAACGTTTCCGGAATGACGTGAGACTTGTCGTGCGATGTTGTTTTGGTACGTGTAGGCCGCCTGTCAAGTTTCATCGCGTTTGGAGTTCGTTTGGTACTCCAACGGTTAACCTAGTGGGCTAAAAGAACCTCTTCTTTAAGGCCCAAGACCCCCTCCACAACAGCCCACCAACCCAGCACAACCCTTCCCATCATCTCGGTCGTCGATTTATGATCACGTGGCCGAAAACCGCTCCCCATTTGGAGTCTCCTAGCTCCTTATGCCTATAGAAACGCCCACACCCCCCATTTTCACGTCCAAACCCTAGTCCCACCTCCTCCACCGCCGCCGGACACGTCCGGACGGACCGGACACGTCCGCCGCCGCGCCCGGACGAATAGGAGAGCGCCACGCGTCCTCCCTCACCGCGCCGCGCCGCCGGGCCCGCCGGACCGAATCAGGCCCGTCCGGCCCGCGTGGCCACCTCCGCCGACCGCAGCGTCTTCACCGCCGTCGGCGAGCTCCGCCCGTCGCCGGCCCGAGCTCGCGCCGCCGCCTCCGCCTCCCGCCGGCGCCCCCGACCCCGCAGCGCCTTCCCCAGTCGCCGCCGGCCTCCAGTCGCCGGATCGCCTCCGCCGCATCCGGCCCCGAGCGCCACCGCCGCCGGCTTCCGCCTCCGAGCCGCCGCCGCCCGCTTCCTCCCCCGCCGGCGCCGAGGAGCCGCCGCCGTCGCGAAGCTCCCGTCGGGAGCGTGCCCGATCCAGATCCGCGGGTCGAACCCTAGCGGGTTCCGGGTCCCGCGCCCGCACCCGATCCGCGTGTCCAAAACCCGATCCGCGAGGTTGACCCCCCCTTTTTTCCACTAAGTCCCTGTTAACTTGTTGTGTGATGGCATCTTTGCATGGCTGTATCTTTTTGTGTGTAAGTCCAAATTGTGCATATGATATGTCAAAATGATCGTGGTGATGTGTACTACGTTTTGTTCCATTGTGTCATGCTTGTTTGAGTCAATATAGAGGTCTTAATCTTCGTGACAAGAGTGCTACTTGATATAAACTGCTGCTACTTGTTATTTTCATGCCATGTTTGAGATGTGATAACTTGGTGCATGTTTATCCAAATGAAGCAAATGAGATGTCAAAATGTTCATCATGAGATGCTTTACATGATGGTTGCTGTAGCATGCATGTTGGGGTTCATTTTACCATGTTAATCTCTGTTGCAAAAGTGCATGTGGCTGTTAAGTTTTGTAACATGTTATGAGATGCTGATTTGAAGAGCTCGTTGCTATTGATGTGTTTGTCCCCTTGTCACTTGCCAATATGTTTTAGAATCTCCATAATGTGGTCTTTGCTGTGGTGCAAACCATTTTCCATGATATGCCTTGAGGTGACTTAAATATGCTTGCAAACATGCCATGCCAATGTTACTGTTTTAACACTTAGTGGAAATTCTACTAAGTCTAGAATCTGTCATATCCTGATCCTATGTTTGCTTGATGCCTTAGGCAAATCCATGTTAGTTTGGGGTGGCCATTAATCATTCCTTGTTGTACATATTGTTGACTATCCATCCATGCCCTCACTTGCTCATATGGTTTGCTGTAGCTTATTTAATTCTTGCTCCCAAGTTGCTATAAAATATAACTATCAGTTTTTTAACGTCATGATCAAAATGTTGTAGCTTGTTGCTATTGATCCATGCCTCCAATGGAGTTGCTCCAATGGAGTTAGTTGCTGTAGGATATGTCTAATTCATTTCCATGCTTCTTGTCACCATGTTTGAGTGCTGTAGAGTATATATTTCTTGCTCCAAAGTTGCTATGTGGCTGTTTATTTCAGCTTTGCATTGTATCTTGTTTCGAGTGTATGTATTGAACCGTTGCTCCATTTTGAGCGGGCCCTATATGAAACTTGTGTGATTTTGCATGTAGAATCATAATATCATCTTGTTTACATGTTTGGAGTATGTTTGCTTTATGTTTGGGTGCATCTTGCACCGTTGCCATGCGTAACTTGTTTTGCTCATATCTTCTAGACCGTAGCTCCGAATTAAACAAAGTTTATATGAAACTTGACTAGAATTTCGTGTAGATCATCATGGTGCATGTTAACTTGCTGTTTTACAACATTAACTTAAGGTTTGTTCAGATCTGGACCAATTTCAACATATGCATATTAGGACTTACCGGATTTGCTTTATGTGGATTCCGGCCTCATTTAAACTTGTTGTCTTGTGTTGTTCTTGTGTGCTTACTCCCTTGACATGTATTGCATTATACATGCATCATACGTGCATCATGTTGATTGTGCATTGCACCTTGTTTGATTTCGTGCCTTGTTGTGTTCTTGTGTTGAGTAGAGCCGGAAGCCGAGACCGAGAACGAGAACGAGGTTACTACCGAGGTTGAGTACGAGGAGCCGTCTTACGATCCCATCGACGACCTGACAGGCAAGATGACCTGACCCAGATATCATTACTATCTTTGCCAATTGCTAGAAGTCTCGCTCTTTAGCTTATTGCCTCGATGCCCATGTTTGTTTGCCAGCCTCCTATTGTAACCATGAATCTGTCTAACCACCCAACCTAGCAAACCTTTGTTTGGCTACGTAAGCTTCGCTCAGCCCCTCTTATAGCATTGCTAGTTGCAGGAGAAGATTTGAAGATTATTGCTTCATGTTGAAGTTATTTGGGATATCACACTATATAAACTCTTAACTCATCTATATATTGGTAATGGGTGGAAGGCTAAGCCTCTTGCTTGGTGTTTTGTTCCACTCATGCCGCCCTAGGAACCGTATAAACCGGTGTTATGTTCCTTGATTATGTGTTCCTAACACGGTTGGGGTTATGGGACCCCCTCGATAACCCGCTTAGCGCTAAACGTTTTCCAGCAAGGCCCGACATTGGTACTCCATTTGCCTAATAACTAAAACTTGCATAGGGACTAGCTATCCCCTTTTCTTAATCAACCCCCGGACCAGTGCTCCACATGAGTGTTGGTCCAAACTAGAGCACTATGCGGGTCCGCCCCTTGGCAACTTGGGGTATCTGGTACCTGTATGCTTTGCTCATCCGGTCGTGGCCTGAGACTAGATACGCGCGGCTACTGTCAGGGTGTCGGCACGCCGGGAGGTCTTGCTGGATTAGTTTTACCTATGTCGGTATATCTTGAGCACGGGATTCCGAGAAAACTCGGGCCTTCCCACCTTGGAGTTGCGACTTCGCAGATCGTGATCTTGTAATGGGCTAAGTTGGGACACCCCTGCAGGGTTTTGAACTTTCAAAAGCCGTGCCCGCGGTTATGTGGCAGATGGGAATTTGTTAATATCTGGTTGTAGAAAACTTGACACCATGTTCAGAACACACTACCAGCGTGAGTAACCGTGACGGTCATTTTCCGAAAGGGGTTCGGGAAGTGAACACGGTGGGGTTATGTTTGACGTGCTTAGATAGGATCACTTCGTGATCACTTTGATGCTCATGGCACTTCTCTTCTCGCTCTTAACACGTAAGCTAGTGCTAGTGCAGCTGCAACCTTTTATCTTTCTTCAGCCTTGTTCCACACCCAAGGCTTAGATAGTTTTTCTACCCGGGAACGGGATTGCTGAGTCCTCCGTGGCTCATAGATTCTACACAACACTAGATGCAGGTACTATGGTGAACTACTCAGGTGACGGCACGGAGCTGTACTAGGAGTTCGATGAAGAACGTAGTCGATACTATGTGCACTATCCCGATGATCAGTAGTGGTTTCTACTAGGGGCGATTCAGACCTTGTGGCTTAATGTATTTGGTATCTTTCTTTTGGATCTTCGCCCGTAGTCGGGTTGTGATGTTATCTGGATAATGATTTGCTTATGTAATGTATTGTGTGACGTGGGGAGTGTAAGCCAACTATCCTTTTGCAATTTCATCCCTATTTTTACATGAGTCGTGCAAAGATACCAAACTTGAGATCATTCTAGAATGGGCTTATACCCTTAAGTCGTGCCTCGACATGTAGGAGGTATAATCCCATCCCGGGCATTACAAGTTGGTATTCAGAGCCTTCTCCGACCTAGAAGCCCCCACTGATTGATCGAGTCGTTGACGGTTGAGTCTAGGCACACACTTGAAAATGTTTTGAGTCCTATATATATATCGGAGAGTCGGATTTCTTTTGCTCCTCATCTCTTTTCACTTTGGTGAGGACTCCTGACGATTACTCTTGTCTCTTATACTCTCAAAATTCACCAAATTGTTTATAGGATCACGCGAGTATTGTTTGGATTGTTCCGATGTCTTTGTGACGAGAACATTGTTCTTGATGTCTCCTGTCATTTAGGGGTTGTGGCAGTGTCCCGGGGAGTTGAGCTCTGAGGTGTTGTCGTCACAAATATATCGCAGCAGTTCTGGAACACTTAAGACACCCGACATCGAAAACTCTCCTATGCGGTTAGTGGCAAGATAACCCGACATCACCCAGTACTGGGAGGTAGTTCGGGAGTATTGCCATAGCTTGTATAGTAGATGCATTTCGAAGGTCCGAGGTAAACGGTTTCTGGAAATAACTGGTTATGTGTTGAAGGATGGATACAGCTGGATGTAGGATTAGAGTTGAGTGCACAATGCTTCCCCTGTATCCCCAACACCTGATTGCATAACTGGAAACTTTCGGAAATTAATAGGTGGGTTCATCTAGTAGTTCGTAGGCATTCTTCCAACGAATGCATGATATGGAGTTTGGGTTCTACATTGAGTGAAGTAGTTTTATGGGCGTTTGTTCCGATCGGGAGTTGCATCTTAAAGGATCCTTGGCGATGCTGATCCGGGGATTGCAAAACCCTTTTGTAACACGTTCCATAAGCTTTCAGCACGAATATGTCGAACGAAATTTCTATCTTGTATTTGTTCTATCTGCTCCTTGTTGTTTTTATTTATCTTTTGTTCTCCCAAGTGGCTTATCGTGAAGATTGTTGTGTCATTAAACTGTGGTTTACATTCGTTCATCTTGTTCGAATGTTCTTATGAAGACTTATGTTGCTATTTCTAGCCGTTGATTCAGCTTATATATTTTCTCAATGGCTATTAGTTGTCATCTCATTCAGGATGGCTCCTAAAAGGGTTCCCAACGCTAACCCAGAGGGTGAAGAGGTTCCTGATCGTCCTCCTTCCCCTCCTCCTCCGTCTGAGGCCTGGAGAGTAATTATGCAAGCGACGAACCAGAACACCCAGATGCTTATGCAAATGATGCAGAACATTCAAGCAAATCAAGCAAATCAGGGTGCTCATGGGAACCAAGGCCAAGGCAATTTGTTCAACCAACCTCACTTTGCTACTCTCAACCAGTTCCTGGCAAACCAACCGAAGGCATTCAGTTACTGTGTGGACCCTCTAGATGCTGAAGACTGGATAACAGATATCAAGAAGCATTTCGAGTGCAGTAACGTGAGGCCTGAGGACTATGTGAAGTTTGCAGCCTTCCAACTCAAGGACCAAGCCGCTGATTGGTGGCAGCAGTACAAAGACTCCAGAGTAGGGCGTGAAATCTCGTGGGCTGACTTCTGCAAGGACTTTCGCTCTCACCACATTCCAACAAGTGTCATCGAGGGTATGCGTGAGCAATTCCGCAACCTGAAGCAAGGATCAATGACTGTTTATCAATATAATGTCAAGTTCCAGAACCTTGCCCGCTATGCCAAGCAAGACATCCCAGCTGCCAAGAGCAAGATTTATCAGTTCGGTGGTGGTCTGAAGGATGAACTCCAACTAGCTCTCACCTTGTTCGAGCCTGATGAATTTGATCAATTCTATAACATGGCACTTAAGCAAGAGGCAGACCAGCTCAAGATGGAAGCTTCCAAAAAGAGAATCAGAGACACTGTTCACTCCTCCTCTTCTTCCCAAGTGGTTGCAAAGCAGCAGAAGTTTTGGCTTCCACCTCCTCCAGTGATCCGACCTCCCAACAACAACAACAAGAATTCTGGTGGCCGTGGTTTCTCCCACCCACCCAACCCAAGCAATCAGTCAAAGAATCACTTTCAAGCTTCGAAGTCAAGTGCTCCTTATTACCGTCCTCTCTCAGAAGTGGTTTGCAACAAGTGTGGCCAGAAGGGTCACTATGCTAACAAGTGCCCCAACCCAAGGCGCCTTCCGCCTCCTCCACCTGTCAGTACTGGTATTGTCAAGCACAACCCCAAGACAACAAGAGTGAATCTGATGAATGCAGCTCAAGCAGAGAATTCTTCAGATGTGATACTTGGTAACCTCTCAGTTAACTCAATTCCTACAAAAGTATTTTTTGACTCTGGTGCATCACTCAGTTTCATGTCAAGGCCATTCTTTACCAAGCATGAATTCTCATCATCTTAGTTGGATAAACCATTGCGCATTATTTCTCCGAGTTCTCTGTTGAGATCCAACTCAGTTGTTCCGGATGTATCTATTCGTATGGGTGATTACCACTTTCTGGCTTCTCCGGTTGTTCTCGGCAACTCCGACATTGATCTTATTCTTGGGATGGATTGGCTTTCTCAGCATGATGCTCACATTGATTGTGCTAATAAGGAAGTCAAGCTTACTCATTCCAACGAAGACGTGATTATCTTCACCTCTCGAGATAACACAATCAGGCTATTCTCTCTCAATGACAAGAGCGAGATTAATGCCATCTCTCAAATTCCAGTGGTCAATGAATATGAAGATGTTTTCCTGAAGAGCTTCCAGGCATGCCTCTGCATCGTCAAGTTGAATTCGTCATTGAACTCGAGCCCGGTATCGAGCCAGCATGTCGGCGTCCGTACAAGCTCTCCCCTGATGAGTTGAAGGAGCTGAAGAAACAACTCGATGAGCAAGAGTGTATGGGTCTAATCAGGCCTAACACTTCTCCTTGGGGCTGTGGTGTCTTATTTGTCAAGAAGAAGGATGGCACGGAGCGCCTTTGTGTTGATTACCGACCATTGAACAAGAAGACAATAAAGAACAAGTATCCGCTCCCCAACATCAATGAATTGTTCGAGCAGCTCAAAGGAGCAAAAGTGTTCTCAAAGCTCGATCTCCGGATAGGTTATCACCAGATCCGTATCCGTGAAGAAGATATTCACAAGACTGCATTCAGAACAAGCTACGGCTCCTATGAATACACAGTCATGTCTTTTGGCCTCGCAAATGCTCCACCCACCTTCTTGAGGATGATGCACTACATATTCAACCCCTACACCAACGAATTTGTGCTCGTCTATCTGGATGACATCTTGGTATTCTCCAAGAATGAAGAGGATCATGAAAAGCACCTCCGTTTGGTTCTCGACAGACTCCGTGAACATAAGTTCTATGCCAAGTTCTCCAAGTGCGAATTCTGGCTCGATAAGGTCTTATATCTGGGCCATATCATCTCTGCTGACGGTATTGCTGTCAACCCCGAGAAAGTTGAAGCGATTGTCAACTGGGAACCCCCTCAGAACGTCAAGCAACTCCGAAGCTTCCTTGGTCTCACTAGCTATTGCAGAAGGTTCATTGAGAACTTCTCCAAGATTGCCAAGCCTCTTTCCAACTTGCTGCAGAAGAATGTCAAGTACAACTGGTCTCCGGATTGTGATGTGGCATTCAAAACTCTCAAATAAAAGCTCATCTCTGCTCCGGTTCTTACTCCTCCAGATGAGTCCAAGCCGTACGAAGTATTCTGTGATGCTTCTCTTCAAGGACTTGGTGGTGCTCTAATGCAAGACAAGAAAATTGTGGCATACACCTCTCGTCAATTGAAGCCAAATGAGAAGAACTACCCCACACATGATCTCGAGCTAGCAGCTGTGGTACACGCCTTGATCACGTGGAGACACCTTCTGTTGGGCAGAAAAGTCGACATCTTCACCGATCACAAGAGCTTGAAGTACATCTTCACAGAGCCGAACCTGAACCTTCGCCAGACTCGTTGGGTTGAGATGATCCAAGAGTATGATCCAAGCATCGAATACACACCTGGCAAGGCCAATGTCATTGCAGATGCCTTGAGCAGAAAGGCATATTGCAACAGTCTCCTTATCAAGCCGTTTCAGCCTGAGCTTTGTGAGTCTTTCAGGAAGCTCAACCTCCAAGTTGTTCCGCAAGGCTTTCTTGCAAATCTTCAAGTTGCTCCTACCTTGGAAGATCAGATCCGTGAGGCCCAACTCAGTGATGCTATGGTGCAGAAAGTGAAACATGGTATTGCCAAGGGTACTCCCAAATACAAGTGCTATCGCGTTGATTAGAAAGACACCTTGTTCTTTGAGGACAGACTTGTGGTTCCCAAGGGTGATCTCAGGAAGCTCATAATGAACGAAGCACATGACTCCCTCCTCTCAATTCATCCTAGAAGTTCCAAGATGTACCAAGACCTCAAGCAATCTTACTGGTGGACTCGCATGAAAAGGGAGATTGCCCAATTCGTTAATGAATGTGATGTCTGCAGAAGAGTGAAGGCAGAGCATCAACGTCCAGCCGGTCTCCTCCAACCTCTTCCTATTCCCGAGTGGAAATTCGACCACATTGAAATGGATTTCGTCGCTGGGTTTGCCAAGTCCAAGAAGGGGAATGATTCTATCTTTGTTGTCATTGACAAGCTAACCAAAGTAGCTCACTTCCTTCCAGTCAAAGAATCCATCAATGCAGCTCAGCTGGCAGAGTTGTACACTTCCATAATTGTGTCGTTACATGGCATTCCTCAAGTTATCTCCTCAGACCGTGGAAGTTTGTTCACATCCAAGTTCTGGGACTCCTTTCAGTCAGCCATGGGCACTAAGATCCGTTTCAGCACTGCGTTTCACCCTCAGACTAGTGGTCAAGTCGAAAGAGTGAACCAGATCCTCGAAGACATGCTGAGAGCTTGTGTCATCTCTTTTGGCATCAAGTGGGAAGATTGCCTTCCGTTTGCCGAGTTCTCTTACAACAACAGTTTCCAAGCTAGTACCGACAAAGCTCCGTTTGAAATCCTCTATGGCTGAAAGTGCCGTACCCCTCTCAACTGGTCCGAGACTGGTGAACGTCAACTTCTTGGCAATGACTTGATCTCAGAAGCCGAAGAAATGTGCAAAGTCATACGTGAGAATCTCAAGGCCGCTCAGTCGCGTCAAAAGAGTTACTATGACGGCAAGCATCGTGATTTGGCTTTCTACATTGGAGATCATGTCTATATTCATGTTTCTCCTATGAAAGACACTCAAAGATTCGGTATCAAAGGAAAGCTTGCTCCTAGATACGTGGGCCCTTTCAAGATCCTTGGCAAAAGAGGCGATCTAGCCTATCAACTCGAGCTTCCATCCAACTTTGCAAATGTTCATGATGTGTTTCACGTGTCTCAACTCCGCAAGTGCTTCAAGACACCTGAACGCACCATTCCGTTCGAGGAGATTGATCTTCAACAAGACTTGTCTTACCGTGAGCACCCCTTTGCTATTCTTGAAGAAACCGAGCGCAAGACCCGCAACAAGTCAATGAAGTTCTTGAAAGTTAAGTGGTCACACCATACCGACCGAGAAGCTACGTGGGTACGAGAAGATCACCTTCATTTCGAGTACCCTTCCTTCTTCCAGTCCTAGATCTCGGGACGAGATCTTTTCGTAGTAGAGGAGAGTTTGTAATGCCCCAGATGTAACACTTTCCCAACATGGCAATATATAAACTTTGGCTTCATCAATTCCTTTCTGGGCTCTACTTCATTTCGTGTTTTCTTCGTTTTGTCGTGTGCGTGTGTGCATTTCATCCATGTCATGTTGTCATGTGCATTGCATTGCATTTGTGTTGTCACTTGCACCCGGTCCCACTCGTCTCTTCCCGTTGTCCGTTTCGAGTTCCGACGCTCTCACACGTGCCCGTGGCATCCCCGAGTCCTTCTTTCGTGTGTGGTCGTGTAACGTTTCCGGAATGACGTGAGACTTGTCGTGCAATGTTGTTTTGGTACGTGTAGGCCGCCTGTCAAGTTTCGTCGCGTTTGGAGTTCGTTTGGTACTTCAACGGTTAACCTAGTGGGCTAAAAGAACCTCTTCTTTAAGGCCCAAGACCCCCTCCACAACAGCCCACCAACCCAGCACAACCCTTCCCATCATCTCGGTCGTTGAATTGTGATCGCGTGGCCGAAAACCACTCCTCATTTGGAGTCTCCTAGCTCCTTATGCCTATAAAAACGTCCACACCCCCCATTTTCGCATCCAAACCCTAGTCCCACCTCCTCCACCGCCGCCGGACACGTCCGGACGGACCGGACACGTCCACCGCCACGCCCGGACGAATAGGAGAGCGCCACGTGTCCTCCCTCACCGCGCCGCGCCGCCAGCGCCCGCCGCCGGGCCCGCCGGCCCGGATCAGGCCCGTCCGGCCCGCGTGGCCACCTCCGCCGCCCACAGCGTCTTCACCGCCACCGGCGAGCTCTGCCCGTCGCCGGCCCGAGCTCGCGCCACCGCCTCCACCTCCCGCCGGCGCCCCCGACCCCGCAGCGCCTTCCTCAGCCGCCGCCGGCCTCCAGTCGTCGGATCGCCGCCGCCGCATCCGGCCCCAAGCGCCACCGCCGCCGTGTTGGAAATATGCCCTAGAGGCAATAATAAATTGGTTATTATTATATTTCCTTGTTCTCGATAATCGTTTATTATCCATGCTAGAATTGTATTGAAAGGAAACTCAGATACATGTGTGGATACATAGACAAACACGATGTCCCTAGTAAGCCTCTAGACGACTAGCTCGTTGATCAATAGATGGTTACGGTTTCCTAACCATGGACATTGGATGTCGTTGATAACAGGATCACATCATTAGGAGAATGATGTGATGGACAAGACCCAATCCTAAGCCTAGCACAGATCGTGTAGTTCGTATGCTAAAGCTTTTCTATATGTCAAGTATCTTTTCCTTAGACCATGAGATTGTGCAACTCCCGGATACCGTAGGAATGCTTTGGGTGTACCAAACGTCACAACGTAACTGGGTGGCTATAAAGGTGCACTACAGGTATCTCCGAAAGTGTCTGTTGGGTTGGCGCGAATCGAGACTGGGATTTGTCACTCCGTATGACGGAGAGGTATCTCTGGGCCCACTCGGTAGGACATCATCATAATGTGCACAATATGTGATCAAGGAGTTGATCACGGGATGATGTGTTACGGAACGAGTAAAGAGACTTGCCGGTAACGAGATTGAGCAAGGTATCGATATACCGACGATCGAATCTCGGGCAAGTGCTATACCGATAGACAAAGGGAATCGTATACGGGATTGATTGAATCCTTGACATCGTGGTTCATCCGATGAGATCATCGTGGAACATGTGGGAGCCAACATGGGTATCCAGATCCCGCTGTTGGTTATTGGTCGGAGAGTTGTCTCGGTCATGTCTACATGGTTCCCGAGCCCGTAGGGTCTACACACTTAAGGTTCGATGACGCTAGGGTTATAGGGAAAGTATGTACGCGGTTACCGAATGTTGTTCGGAGTCCCGGATGAGATCCCGGACGTCACGAGGAGTTCCGGAATAGTCCGGAGGTAAAGATTCATATATGGGAAGTCCTGTTTTGGTCACCGGAAAAGTTTCGGGCGATATCGGTAATGTACCGGGACCACCGGGAGGGTCCCGGGGGTCCACCAGGTGGGGCCACCAGCCCCTGAAGGCTGCGTGGGCTAAGTGCGGGAGGGGACCAGCCCCAAGGGGGCTGGTGCGCCCCCCCACCAAGTCCCTAGGCGCATGGAGAGTGGAGGGGGGCAAACCCTAGGTCCAGATGGGCCTTAAGGCCCACCCTAGGGTGCCCCCTCTCTCTCCCCCCTTGGCCGCACCCTAGATGGGTTTTTGGGGGCTGCCGCACCCCTAGGGGTGGGAAACCCTAAAGGGGGCGCAGCCCCCCCTTCCCCCTATATATATGTGAGGTTTTGGGGCTGCTAGAGACATGAGAACGTCTCCCTCTTGGCGCAGCCCTACCCCTCTCCCTCCTCGTCTCTTGCAGCGCTTGGCGAAGCCCTGCTGGAGTCCCGCGCTCCTCCACCACCACCACGCCGTCGTGCTGCTGTTGGATGGAGTCTTCCCCAACCTCTCCCTCTCTCCTTGCTGGATCAAGGCGTGGGAGACGTCACCGGGCTGCACGTGTGTTGAACGCGGAGGCGCCGTTGTTCGGCGCTTAGATCGGAATCAACCGCGATCTGAATCGCAGCGAGTACGACTCCTTCATCCGCGTTCTTGCAACGCTTCCGCATCGCGATCTACAAGGGTATGTGGATCCGACTCTTCCCTCGTAGATGCATCTCCTGGATTGATCTTGGTGAGCGTAGGAAAATTTTTGTTTCCCATGCAACGTTCCCCAAAAGTGGCATCATGAGCTAGGATCTTGCGTAGATGTTTTCACGAGTAGAACACAAAGGGGTTTGTGGGCGTTGATGTTTAGATTGCTTCCCTCTTTGGTCTTTCTTGATTCAGCGGCATTATGGGATGAAGCGGCCCGGACCAACTTTACATGTCCACGTACATGAGACCGGTTCCATCGACAGACATGCGACTTTTGTTGCATAAGATGGCTGGCGGGTGTGTGTCTCTCCTATCTTAGTTGAATCGGATTCGACGAAGGCGGTCCTTGTAGAAGGTTAAATAGCAACTTAAATATCACCGTTGTGGCTTTGCGTAGGTAAGAAGCGTTCTTGCTAGATACCCATAGCAGCCACGTAAAACACGCAACAACAAATTAGAGGACGTCTAACTTGTTTTTGCAGGGTATGTATGTGATATGATATGGCCAAAGACATGATGAGACATATTTGATGTATGAGATGATCATGTTGTAATAGTTAATATCGACTTGCATGTCGATGTATACGGCAACCGGCAGGAGCCATAGGGTTGTCTTTAATTTTTGTATGACCTGCGTGTCAATCATTAAGCGCTATGTAATGCTTTACTTTATCGCTAAACGGTAGCAATAGTAGTAAGAGCATGGTGGGCGCGCGACAACCCCGATGGCGACACGATGATGGAGATCATGATGATGGGGATCATGGTGTTACGCCGGTGACGATGGAGATCATGCCGGTGCTTTGGAGATGGAGATCAAAAGCACGAGTTGATGGCCATATCATGTCACTTATGATTTGCATGTGATGTTAATCCTTTTATGCATCTTATTTTGCTTAGGACGACGGTAGCATTATAAGATGATCCCTCACTAAAATTTCAAGATAAAATTGTGTTCCCCCCGAGTGTGCGCCGTTGCGAAGGTTCGTCGTTTCGAAGCACCACGTGATGATCGGGTGCGATAGACTCTACGTTCGCATACAACGGGTGCAAGCCAGTTTTGCACATGCAGAACACTCGGGTTAGACTTGACGGGCCTAGCATGTACAGACATGGCCTCGGAACACGGAAGACCGAAAGGTCGAGCATGAGTCATATAGTAGATATGATCAACATGAAGATGTTCACCATTGACACCACCTCATCTCACGTGATGATCGGACTTGGGTTGGTGGATTTGGATCATGTCACGCTCGGATGACCAGAGGGATGTCAATTTGAGTGGGAGTTATAAGTAATTTGATTAGTTAAAACTCACTTGTCATGAACAATAGTCTAAATTGTCTTCGCAAATTATGTTGTAGACCAATAACTACGTTGTAGCTCCCTGTTTAATACGATCCTAGAGAAAGACTAAGTTGAAAGATATTGTAAGCAATGATGCGGACTAGGTCCGTAGTCTGAGGAGTGTCCTCACTGCTACACAGAAAGCTTACGTCTTTGATGCACCGCTCGATGTGCAAACCCCTACAACGTTGTCTGTGGATGTTGTGAACACCTGACAGACACGTCCTGATAACTACTTGATAGTTTAGTGCACCATACTTTACGGCTTAGAATCGGGATTCCAATGACGTTTTGAACGCCATAGAACATATGAGATGTTCTAAGAGCTCAGGCTCATGCCCGTGTTGAGAGGTATGAGACCTCTGACAAGTTCTTTTGCCAAAAAGATGGAGGAGAATGGCTCAACTAATGAGCATGTGCTCAGAATGTCTGGGTGCTGAAATCACTTGAACCAAGTGGGAGTTAATCTTCCAGGTGAGATAGTGGTTGACGGAATTCTCTAGACACTATCACCAAGCTACTAGAACTTCGTGATGAACTATGACATGCAAAGGATGGTGATAATCCCGGTGCTGTCAGCGGTTCTTAGTACCGCAAAAGTAGAGATCAAGAAGGAGCATCAAGTGTTGATGGTTTAACAAGACCACTAGTTTCAAAAGGGTAAGGGCTAGAAGGGAAACTTCATGAATGGCAAACCTGTTGTCGCTCTGATGAAGGAACCCATGGTTCAACCCAAACCTCGAGACTAAGTGCTTCTATTGTAAGGGGAACGGTCACATGGTAGCGAAACCCACCCAAATACATGGTAGATATGATAGCTGGCAACTTCAACAAAGTATATTTGATATATGTGTTATTGATGTGTACCTTAGTAGTACTCCTTGTAGCACCTGGGTATTGGATACCGGTTCAGTTGCTATTATTAGTGACTTGAAGCAAAAGCTACGGACTGAACGGAGACTAGCTAAGGGCGAGGTGACGATGTGTGTTGGAAGTGTTTCCAAGGTTGATGAGATCACCATCGCACACTTCCTCTATTTTCGAGATTAGTGTTGAACCTAGATAAATGTTAGCAGGTGTCTACGTTGAGCATGAAAATGATTAGATCATGTTCATCGCAATACGGTTATTCATTTAAGTTAGAGGATAATGGTTATTCTGTTTACATGAATAATACCTTTATGGTCATGCACCCAATGGTTCGTTGAATCTCGATCATGGTAATACACATAATGATAATATTAATGCCAAAAGATGTAGAGTTAATAATGATAGTACCACTTTCTTGTGGCACTGCCGCTTAGGTCATTTTGGCATAAAATGCATGAAGAAACTCCATGCTGATGGACGTTTGGAGTCACTTGATTTTGAATCGCTTGACACATGCGAGCCATGCCTCATGGGCAGGATGACTGAGATCTCGTTTTCAGGTACAATGAAACGGGTAAGTGACTTATTGGAAATCATACATGCTGATGTATGTGATCCAATGAGAATTAAGGCGTGTGGTGGATATCGTTATTTTCTCATCTTCACTGACGATTTGAGTAGATATGGTATATTTACTTAATGAAGCAAAAGTCTGAAACGTTTGAAAGGTTCAAAAATTTCAGAGTGAAGATTAAGAATCATCATAACAAGAAGATCATGTTCCTACGATCTGATCAAGGGGATATTATCTGAATTATGAGTTTGGCAATCACTTAAGACATTGTGGAATTGTTTCGCAGTTGAAGTCCCCTGGAACACCACAGCGTAATGGTGTGTCCGGACATCGTAATTGAACCTCATGAGATATGGTGCGATCTATGGTGTGTCTTACCGATCTACCGCTATTATTTTGAGGTTATGCATTAGAGACAACTGCATTCACTTTATATAGGGCACCATCTAAGTCCGTTGAGACGACGTCGTATGGTTTGGCAAGAAACCAAAGTTGTCATTTTCTTAAATGTTTGGGGCTGCGATGCTTATGGCTTCAGCCAGGAAAAGCTCGAACCCAAAGCGGACAAATACATCTTCATGGAATACCCACTGGTAACGGTTGGGTATACCTTCTATCTCAGATCCAAGGACAAAATGTTTGTCGCTAAGAATGGGTCCTTTCTCGAGAAGGAGTTTCTCTCGAAAGAATTGAGTGGGAGGAAGATAGAACTTGATGAGGTTGTCGAACCCTCACTTCAACCGGAGAGTAGTGCAACACAGAAAGATGTTTCTGTGGAACCTACGACAGTTGAAGAGGATACTAATGATAGTGGTCATGAAACTCCAGATCAAGTTGCTATCAAACCTCGTGGGTCGACAAGGATGTGTACTACTCCTGAGTGGTACGGTGATCCTGTCTTAGAGGTCATGTTGTTGGACAACGATGAACCTACGAACTATGGAGAAGCGATGGTGGGCCCATATTCCGACAAATGGTTAGAAGCCGATAAATCCGAGATAGGATCCATGTATCAAAACAAAGTATGGACTTTGGTGGACTTGCCCTATGATCGGCAAGCCATTGAGACAAATGGATCTTTAAGACTAAGACGGACGTGGACGGTAATGTCACCGTCTATGAAGCTCGACTTGTGGCGAAGAGTTTTCCACAAGTTCAAGGAGTTGACTACGATGAGATTTTCTCACCCGTAGCGATGCTTAAGTCCGTCGGAATCATGATTAGCATTAGCTGCATTTATGAAATCTGGCAGATGGATGACAAAACAAGTTTCCTTACCAGTTTTCGTAAGGAAAGGTTGTATATGATAAAATCAGAAAGGTTTTGTCGATCCTAAGGATGCTAAAAGATATGCTAGCTCCAGCGATCCTTCCATGGACTAGAGCAAGCATCTCGGAGTCGGAATATATGCTTTGATGGAGTGATCAAAGTTTTTGGGTATACAAAGTTTGTTAGAAACTTGTATTTACAATAAAGTGAGTGGGAGCACTACAACATTTCTGATAAGTGTATGTGAATGACATATGATTGATCCGAAATGATGTAGAATTTCTGGAAAGCATAAAGGGTTGTTTGAAGTGAGTTTTTCAAAGGAAGACCTAGATAAAGCTGCTTACATATTGGGCATCAAGATCTATACAGATAGATCAAGACGCCTGATGATACTTTCAAAAGAACACACACCTTGGCATGATTTTGAAGGAGTTCAAAATAGATCAGTCAAAGAAGGAGTTCTTACCTGAGTTGTAAGGTGTGAAGTTGAGTAAGACTCAAAGCTTGACCACGGCAGAAGAAAGAGGAAGGACAAGGTCGTCCCCTATGCTTTTGTCATAGGCTCTATACGGTATGCCATGCTAAGTACCGCACCTGATGTGTGCCTTGCCACATGTCTGGCAAGAGGGTACAAAGGTGAACTAGATAGTGGTCAAAATTATCCTTAGAGGAATAAGGAAATGTTTCTCGGTTATGGAGGTGATAAAGAGTTCGACGTAAAGAGTTACGTCGATGCAAGCTTAACACCTATCCGGATAACTCTAAGTGGAGATACCGGATACGTATAATGGAGCAACAGTTTGGAATAGCTCCAAGTGGAACATGGTAGCAGCATCTACGATATGACATAAAGTTTTGCGAAGTACATAGGGATCTGAATATTGCAGACCCGTTGACTACAACCTCTCTCACGAGCATAACATGATCAAACCCAGAACTCATTGAGTGTTAATCACATATTGATGTGAACTAGATTACTGACTCTAGTAAACTCTTTGGATGTTGGTCACATGATGATGTGACCTGTGAGTGTTAATCACATGGCGATGTGAACTAGATTATTGACTCTAGTGCAAGTGGGAGACTGTTGGAAATATGCCCTAGAGGCAATAATAAATTGGTTATTATTATATTTCCTTGTTCTCGATAATCGTTTATTATCCATGCTAGAATTGTATTGAAAGGAAACTCAGATACATGTGTGGATACATAGACAAACACCATGTCCCTAGTAAGCCTCTAGACGACTAGCTCGTTGATCAATAGATGGTTACGGTTTCCTAACCATGGACATTGGATGTCGTTGATAACGGGATCACATCATTAGGAGAATGATGTGATGGACAAGACCCAATCCTAAGCCTAGCACAGATCGTGTAGTTCGTATGCTAAAGCTTTTCTATATGTCAAGTATCTTTTCCTTAGACCATGAGATTGTGCAACTCCCGGATACCGTAGGAATGCTTTGGGTGTACCAAACGTCACAACGTAACTGGGTGGCTATAAAGGTGCACTACAGGTATCTCCGAAAGTGTCTGTTGGGTTGGCGCGAATCGAGACTGGGATTTGTCACTCCGTATGACGGAGAGGTATCTCTGGGCCCACTCGGTAGGACATCATCATAATGTGCACAATATGTGATCAAGGAGTTGATCACGGGATGATGTGTTACGGAACGAGTAAAGAGACTTGCCGGTAACGAGATTGAGCAAGGTATCGATATACCGACGATCGAATCTCGGGCAAGTGCTATACCGATAGACAAAGGGAATCGTATACGGGATTGATTGAATCCTTGACATCGTGGTTCATCCGATGAGATCATCGTGGAACATGTGGGAGCCAACATGGGTATCCAGATCCCGCTGTTGGTTATTGGTCGGAGAGTTGTCTCGGTCATGTCTACATGGTTCCCGAGCCCGTAGGGTCTACACACTTAAGGTTCGATGACGCTAGGGTTATAGGGAAAGTATGTACGCGGTTACCGAATGTTGTTCGGAGTCCCGGATGAGATCCCGGACGTCACGAGGAGTTCCGGAATAGTCCGGAGGTAAAGATTCATATATGGGAAGTCCTGTTTTGGTCACCGGAAAAGTTTCGGGCGATATCGGTAATGTACCGGGACCACCGGGAGGGTCCCGGGGGTCCACCAGGTGGGGCCACCAGCCCCTGAAGGCTGCGTGGGCTAAGTGCGGGAGGGGACCAGCCCCAAGGGGGCTGGTGCGCCCCCCCACCAAGTCCCTAGGCGCATGGAGAGTGGAGGGGGGCAAACCCTAGGTCCAGATGGGCCTTAAGGCCCACCCTAGGGTGCCCCCTCTCTCTCCCCCCTTGGCCGCACCCTAGATGGGTTTTTGGGGGCTGCCGCACCCCTAGGGGTGGGAAACCCTAAAGGGGGCGCAGCCCCCCCTTCCCCCTATATATATGTGAGGTTTTGGGGCTGCTAGAGACATGAGAACGTCTCCCTCTTGGCGCAGCCCTACCCCTCTCCCTCCTCGTCTCTTGCAGCGCTTGGCGAAGCCCTGCTGGAGTCCCGCGCTCCTCCACCACCACCACGCCGTCGTGCTGCTGTTGGATGGAGTCTTCCCCAACCTCTCCCTCTCTCCTTGCTGGATCAAGGCGTGGGAGACGTCACCGGGCTGCACGTGTGTTGAACGCGGAGGCGCCGTTGTTCGGCGCTTAGATCGGAATCAACCGCGATCTGAATCGCAGCGAGTACGACTCCTTCATCCGCGTTCTTGCAACGCTTCCGCATCGCGATCTACAAGGGTATGTGGATCCGACTCTTCCCTCGTAGATGCATCTCCTGGATTGATCTTGGTGAGCGTAGGAAAATTTTTGTTTCCCATGCAACGTTCCCCAACACGCCGGCCCCGAGCGCCACCGCCGCCGGCCTCCGCCTCCGAGCCGCCGCCGCCCGCTTCCTCCCTCGCCGACGCCGAGGAGCCGCCGCCGCCGCGAAGCTCCCATCGGGAGCGTGCCCGATCCAGATCCGCGGGTCGAACCCTAGCAGGTTCCGGGTCCCGCGCCCGCACTCGATCCGCTTGTCCAAAACCCGATCCGCGAGGTTGACCCCCCTTTTTTTCACTAAGTCCCTGTTAACTTGTTGTCTGATGGCATCTTTGCATGGCTGTATCTTTTTGTGTGTAAGTCCAAATTGTGCATATGATATGTCAAAATGACCGTGGTGATGTGTACTATGTTTTGTTCCATTGTGTCATGCTTGTTTGAGTCTATCTAGAGGTCTTAATCTTCGTTACAAGAGTGCTACTTGATATAAACTGCTGCTACTTGTTATTTTCATGCCATGTTTGAGATGTGATAACTTGGTGCATGTTTATCCAAATGAAGCAAATGAGATGTCAAAATGTTCATCATGAGATGCTTTACATGATGGTTGCTGTAGCATGCATGCTAGGGTTCATTTTGCCATGTTAATCTCTGTTGCAAAAGTGCATGTGGCTGTTAAGTTTTGTAACATGTTATGAGATGCTGATTTGAAGAGCTCGTTGCTATTGATGTGTTTGTCCCCTTGTCACTTGCCAATATGTTGTAGAATCTCCATAATGTGGTCTTTGGTGTGGTGCAAACCATTTTCCATGATATGCCGTGAGGTTACTTAAACATGCTTGAAAACATGCCATGCCAATGTTACTGTTTTAACACTTAGTGAAAATTCTACTAAGTATGGAATCTGTCATATCCTGATGCTATGTTTGCTTGATGCCCTAGGCAAATCCATGTGAGTTTTGGGGTGGCCATTGATCATTCCTTGTTGCACATGTTGTTGACTATCCATCCATGTCCTCACTTGCTCATATGGTTTGCTGTAGCTTATTTAATTCTTGCTCCCAAGTTGCTATAAAATATAACTGTCAGGTTTTTAACGTCATGATCAAAATGTTGTAGCTTGTTGCTATTGATCCATGCCTCCTATGGAGTTGCTCCAATGGAGTTGGTTGCTGTAGGATATGTCTACTTCATGTCCATGCTTCTTGTCACCATGTTTGAGTGCTGTAGAGTATATATTTCTTGCTCCAAAGTTGCTATGTGGCTGTTTATTTTAGCATTGCATTGTATCTTGTTTCGAGTGTATGTATTGAACCGTTGCTCCATTTTGTGCGGGCCCTATATGAAACTTGTGTGATTTTGCATGTAGAATCATAATATCATCTTGTTTACATGTTTGGAGTATGTTTGCTTTATGTTTGGGTGCATCTTGCACCGTTGCCATGCGTAACTTGTTTTGCTCATATCTTCTAGACCGTAGCTCCGAATTAAACAAACTTTATATGAAACTTGACTAGAATTTCGTGTAGATCATCATGGTGCATGTTAACTTGCTGTTTAACAACTTTAACTTAAGGTTTGTTCAGATCTGGACCAATTTCAACATATGCATATGAGGACTTACCAGATTTGCTTTATGTGGATTCCGGCCTCATTTAAACATGTTGTCTTGTGTTATTCTTGTGTGCTTCCTCCCTTGACATGTATTGCATCATACATGCATCATACGTGCATCATATTGATTGTGCATTGCACCTTGTTTGATTTCATGCCTCGTTGTGTTCTTGTGTTGAGTAGAGCCGGAAGCCGAGACTGAGAACGAGAATGAGGTTACTACTGAGGTTGAGTGTGAGGATCCATCTTACGATCCCATCGACGACTCGACAGGCAAGATGACCTGACCCAGATATCATTACTATCTTTGCCTATTGCAGAAGTCTCGCTCTTTAGCTTATTGCCTCGATGCCCATGTTTGTTTGTCAGCCTCCTATTGTAACCATGAATCTGTCTAACCACCCAACCTAGCAAACCTTTGTTTGGCTACGTAAGCTTCGCTCAGCCCCTTTTATAGCATTGCTAGTTGCAGGAGAAGATTTGAAGATTCTTGCTTCATGTTGAAGTTATTTGGGATCTTTCTTCAGTCTTGTTCCACACCCAAGGCTTAGATAGTTTTGCTACCCGGGAACGGGATTGCTGAGTCCTCCGTGGCTCATAGATTCTACACAACACCAGATGCAGGTACTATGGTGAACTACTCAGGTGACGACACGGAGCTGTACTGGGAGTTCGATGAAGAACGTAGTCAATACTATGTGCATTATCCCGATGATCAGTAGTGGTTTCTACTAGGGGTGATTCGGACCTTGTGGCTTAATGTATTTGGTATCTTTCTTTTGGATCTTCGCCCGTAGTCGGGTTGTGATGTTATCTGGATGATGATTTGCTTATGTAATGTATTGTGTGACGTGGCGAGTGTAAGCCAACTATCCTTTTGCAATTTCATCCCTATTTTTACATGAGTCGTGCAAAGATACCAAACTTGAGATCATTCTAGAATGGGCTTATACCTTTAAGTCGTGCCTCGACACGTAGGAGGTATAATCCCATCCCGGGCATTACACGGCAACAACTTGGCTAGCATGGAGATGGTGGAGAAGTTATCTCTCACCACAAGACCACATCCACATCCACATCCTTACTACATCCAATGGTTCAACAACAGCGGCAAGGTTAAGGTAACACGTATTGTTTGTGTGCATTTTAGTATCTCCACATATGCTCATTATGTTGATTGTGATGTGGTACCCATGCAATCATGTTCCTTATTACTTGGTAGACCATGGCAATTTGATAAAAATTATGTACACCATGGTAGAAACAATCAGTATACTCTTGTTCATAAGGATAAACGTATTACTTTGCTTCCTATGTCTCCTGATTCCATTTTGAAAGATGATATTAATAGAGCTAATAAAGCAAAACAGGAGCAAAATAAGAGTGAAAATCAGATTGTGGCAAAAGAATTTGAGCAACATATGAAGCCTAATAACACACCATCATCTCATGTTGCATCTGAAATTAAATTAAAAAGTGGATGTTTACTTGCCACTAAATCTGATATTGATGATCTGGATTTAAGAAAATCTGTTTGCTATGCTTTTGTGTGCAAAGAGGCATTATTTTTATTCGAGGACGTGCCTTCCTCTTTGCCTCCTGCTGTCACTAACATTTTGCAGGAGTTTGCCGACGTCTTTCCACAAGATGTACCACCGGGATTACCACCTATTCGAGGGATTGAGCATCAGATTGACTTAATTCCCGGTGCATCGCTACCCAACCGCGCACCATATCGTACCAATCCAGAGGAAACGAAGGAGATTATGCGTCAAGTACATGAGCTACTCGACAAAGGTTATATACGTGAATCTCTTAGTCCTTGTGCTATTCCTATTATTCTAGTGCCGAAAAAGGATGGTACATCGCGTATGTGTGTTGATTGTAGAGGCATTAATAATATCACTATTCATTATTGTCATCCTATTCCTAGGCTAGATGATATGCTTGATGAATTGAGTGGCTCTACAATATTCTCCAAAGTTGATTTGCGTAGTGGATACCATCAAATTCGTATGAAATTGGGAGATGAATGGAAAACAACATTTAAAACTAAGTTTGGATTATATGAGTGGTTAGTCATGCCTTTTGGGTTAACTAATGCACCTAGTACTTGCATGAGATTAATGAATGAAGTTTTACGTGCTTTCATTGGACGATTTGTGGTAGTTTACTTTGATGATATATTGATTTATAGTAGATCTTTGGAGGACCATTTGGAACATTTACGTGCTGTTTTTATTGCTCTACGTGATGCACGTTTGTTTGGTAACCTTGGAAAGTGCACCTTTTGCACCGACCGAGTATCTTTTCTTGTCTATGTTGCTACTCCATAGGGAATTGAGGTTGATAAAGCCAAGATTGAAGCTATTGAGAGTTGGCCGCAGCCCAAAACGGTCACACACGTGAGGAGTTTCCTTGGCCTCGCTGGATTCTATAGGCGTTTTGTGAGAGATTTCAGTACCATTGCTGCACCTCTCAATGAGCTTACAAAGAAGGATGTTCCTTTTGTTTGGGGTACTGCGCAGGAAGAAGTATTCACGGTATTGAAAGATAAGTTGACACATGCTCCTTTACTCCAACTTCCTGATTTTAATAAAACTTTTGAGCTTGAATGTGATGCTAGTGGAATTGGGTTAGGAGGCGTGTTATTACAAGATGGTAAACCTGTTGCATACTTTTCTGAAAAATTGAGTGGGCCTAGTCTGAATTATTCTACTTATGATAAGGAATTATATGCTCTTGTTCGGACTTTGGAAACATGGCAACATTATTTATGGCCCAAAGAATTTGTTATACATTCTGATCATGAATCTTTGAAGAACATTAAAAGTCAAGCAAAACTGAACCGTAGATATGCTAAATGGGTTGAATTCATAGAGACTTTCCCTTATGTTATTAAACACAAGAAGGGAAAAGAAAATGTTATTGCTGATGCATTGTCTCGTCGTTATACTATGCTTTCACAACTTGACTTTAAAATATTTGGTTTGGAGACCATCAAAGATCAATATGTGCATGATGCTGAATTTAAAGACGTATTGCAGAATTGCAAAGAAGGGAGAACATGGAACAAGTTCGTCGTTAATGATGGATTTGTGTTTCATGCTAACACGCTATGCATTCCATCTAGCTCTGTTCGTCTTTTGTTGTTGCAGGAGGCGCATGGAGGAGGATTAATGGGACACTTTGGCGTGAAGAAGACGGAGGACGTACTTGCTACACATTTCTTTTGGCCAAAGATGAGACGGGATGTTGAGCGTTTTGTTGCTCGCTACACTACATGTCAAAAAGATAAGTCATGACTCAATCCTCATGGTTTATATATGCCTTTGCCTGTCCCTAGTGTTCCTTGGGAAGATATATATATGGACTTTGTTTTGGGTTTACCTCGAACAAAGAAGGGGAGGGATAGCATATTTGTTGTCGTGGATAGGTTCTCGAAGATGGCACACTTTATACCATGTCATAAAAGCGATGATGCTGCTAATGTTGCTGATTTGTTCTTTCGTGAAATTATTCGCTTACATGGTGTGCCAAATACTATTGTTTCAGATCGTGATACTAAATTTCTTAGCCACTTTTGGAGATGTTTATGGGCTAAGTTGGGGACTAAACTACTTTTTAGTACTACTTGTCATCCCCAAACTGGTGGACAAATTGAAGTAGTCAATATAACTTTGTCTACTATGCTTAGGGCTGTTTTGAAGAATAACAAGAAAATGTGGGAAGAATGCTTGCCTCATATTGAATTTTCTTATAATCGTTCATTGCATTCTACTACTAAGATGTGCCCTTTTGAAATTGTCTATGGTTTCCTACCTCGTGCACCTATTGATTTGTTGCCTCTTCCATCTTCAGAGAAGGTTAATTTTGATGCTAAACAACGTGCTGAATTGATCTTAAAAATGCATGAGTTAACTAAGGAAAATATTGAGCGCATGAATGCTAAATATAAACTTGTTGGAGATAAGGGCAGAAAACGTGTTGTCTTTGCACCTGGAGATCTTGTTTGGTTACATTTGCATAAGGATATGTTTCCTAATTTGCGCAAGTCAAAGCTAATGCCACGTGCTGATGGTCCTTTTAAGGTGTTAGAGAAAATAAATGATAATGCATATAAACTTGAGTTGCGTGCAGATTTTGCGGTTAGTCCCACATTTAACATTGCAGATTTGAAGCCTTACTTGGGTGAGGAAGATGAGCTTCCGTCGAGGACGACTTCAATGCAAGAAGGGGAGGATGATGAGGACACCACTAACAAGGTTACACCCACAGCCCCAAATGATACATATACATGACCAATTACTAGAGCTCGCGCATGCCAATTAAATTATCAGGTACTTTCGTTTCTTGGTAATGATTCTAATGTTCATGAGAATATGATGCTGCCTAAATTGGATACATTTATCTTGCTTACAAATGAAGGGCCTAGCTTGGACAAGAAGGATGAACATTGGAGCAAGATCAAGCATGGAGATGATGGCGTGCGCAAGGGGAACAAGAACAGAGTTACAAGTGATGATTTGAGGACTTTGAAGCCACCATAATGAGTGCATGAAGCCTTGGACGAAATATAGAAGCTGTCACTTCATAAATTTCGTCCAGAGGCTATTATAGGTGCCGCGTCACCTTATTATTGGGCCAGGCCCATGTACTTTCGAAATAGTAAAGTATAGGCTGTTTTTAGAGTCTGTATGTGTGGGGAAACAAGAGTTAGGGTTGGTTTCGGACCCCTCCTCCAAGGGCCACGAAATTCCCCACTCTTCCCCCATATATACAGCCCTTAGGGCGTCGTTTAGACTTTGGGTTTTGTTTAGATTAAAGTTCACCATAGCTGCAACTTCGCGTACTTCGTTTGTGTTCAATGACCAGACAAAGACGTCACAGAACCCCACTTGATCAATAAATCTTTCCTCTTGAATTCGCAATATCCAGATTGCAATCTCAGTTTCTTGCTTGTTCTTCGTTTGCCTGCAGGAAACAAACCTTCGTGGTCAAGTTGATCGTGCTCCGGCGTGGTCAATAACCTCTCGGAGTTGGTTTAGCGATTGCTAAGGCGCGACGTCCTCGCACGTTCGTAGTCGGATCGTCAAAGTCGACTTCCTCCAAAACGATAGCCACCATCTCATCGAAAGACGGGACACCTTTGCCTCTATCAACTCAAGAGCGGATATACAAGATAATAGCTTTTAGCTTGACTTTCAGTTTGGTTCTGAGTATAGGGATCCCGCTCTATTAAGAGGGGATCGGTGGATATTGTGAAAGGCTTGCTCAAAACATACAAAGTATCCTCTCACATCATCTGTACTCTATCCATATCAATTCTAATATTCTGTGCAATTAGAGTTGTGAGAAACTAAGGCTTTGTGCTCTGTTATCACCGGAGGTCCGGCACTCTACGGACGTCCGAACCTTCACAGCCTACCGGACGACCGGCACCTTCCGGACGTCCGGTCCCTCAGCACCTAACGGACGTCCGGCACACTCGGATGTCCGGTATTCCTCAACAGAAGCTAAATAGAAGTCTTCCGGTCTCCTCCGGATGACCGGTCACCGGACGACCGACATCTTCCGGACGTCCGATCCCTTAGCGCCTAACGGACGTCCGGCACACTCCGGATGTCCGGTACACCTTCACAGAACGAAAATAGCGGATGTCCGAAACCCTCCGGACGTCCGGTCACCGGACGTCTGACACACTCCGGTCGTCCGACAACTGTGCACACAGTATGCTACGGGCCCCGTCGGGTGAACCGTCAGGCTCCGGACGACCGGCCTTCATCGGACGTCCGGTGCTACCTGTGCCACCGAACGTCTGGTGCTGACCGGACGTCCAACACTAGCAGTACGTTTTGCTTCACAATGGTCTGTTCTCTACTATGACTATATATAGTCTTCTTCTTCCATAAGATAGGGTTGATCATTCCCTTTGAGCTTACTCAAGAACACATTCACACACTCTCTCTCACCTTGATACACCAAATCTTAGATCCTAAAAGGATTTGAAGGCATTTGTGAGAAGCTGTCCAATAAAGTGATAGATCCACTCCTTCCCCTTCTTTGCACCAAAGGAATTTGTGACTTGAGCAAGTCTTGAGCTTTTCCCATCGTTCTTGTTACTCTTGGAGGTTGGAGACTCCTAGGCGGTAGGAGTCTTTCGGAGAGGAATCAAACATTGTGATTACCCCCGGAAAGTTTGTGAGGGTTTGGAGGTCACCTAAAGGCCTACCACTAGTGGTTGGGAATCGCCTTCGTGGTGATATCTCAAAGAAAGAATAGGGTGAGCCTTCGTGGCGTTGGTGTTCCTTCGTGGTAACTCCCACCTCTCTAAACGGTGATGTAGCTTCCCTCCAAGGAAGTGAACATCGGCATACATCCTCGTCTCTCGAAGTTCCGGTTATTCCTAACCTTAACTTTCTACTTGTGGTTACTTGTCTCTAAGTTCTTACTTGTATCTTGTAGTGTTACCTTACTTACCTACTCGTGTTATTAGCTTAGCTTGTTAAGCATCTTACTTGCAATTGTTAGGCTCACTTTCCTATTCCGCACTATTGCCTAAAATTGCTAAGTAACAATTAAAATTTGTAATTGTACCTATTCACCCCCCTCTAGGTCCATCTCAATCCTTTCACTTTGGTAAAGATATCAGCAAACTGAGCAGAAGTAGGCACGTGATGAATGCGAACTTGACCGAGAGTCACCTTCTCTCGAACAAAGTGAATGTCGATCTCAATATGCATGGTGCGATGGTGTTGAACCGGATTCCCTGACATGTAGACAGCTGAAATATTATCACAGTAAACAATGGTAGCTTGCTCAATAGGACGATGCAGCTCCAACAACAATTGGCGCAACCAAACCGTTTCAGCAACCGCATGAGCCACAACACGGTACTCACCTTCAGCAGACGAGCAGGAGACCGTAACCTACCTTTTTGAAGACCAATAAACCAAATTGTTACCAAGAAAAACACAAAATTCGGATGTGAACCTACGAGTATCAGGACAACCAGCCCAGTCTGCATCAGAGTAAGATGTCAAGGAGGTGGGAGAGGATCTGTTGATATGAAGACCTAAGTCTAGTATGCCTTTGAGATACCGAAGAATACGTTTGACATGATTGTAATGTGGAATACGAGGATCATGCATATATAAATAAGCTTGTTGGACAACAAAAGAAATTTCAGGACGAGTGAGGGTAAGATACTGAAGTGCACCTGTAAGACTACGATAAAGAGAAGGATTAAGGAAAGGATCACCGTCGGCAGAGAGTTTGGAACCTGTTGATACGTCTCCAACGTATCTATAATTTTTGATTGTTCCATGCTATTATATATTCTGTTTTGGATGTTTAATGGGATTTATTATACACTTTTGTATTATTTTTGGGACTAACCTACTAACCCAAGGCCCAGTGCAAATTGCTGTTTTTTTGCCTATTTCAGTGTTTCGCAGAAAAGGAATATCAAACGGAGTCCAAACGGAATGAAACCTTCGGGATAGTTATTTTTGGAACGATATCTTCACAAGAGACTTGGAGTACAAGTCAGAGAAGAAACGAGGTGCCCATGAGGGGGCAGGGCGCGGCCATGGGGGTAGGCGTGCCCCCACCCTTGTGGGCCCACGTTGCTCCACCGACGTACTTTTTCCTCCTATATATACCCATATACCCTGAAAACATCGAGGAGCACGAAGAAACCTTAATTCCACCGCCGTAACCTTCTGTTTCATGAGATCCCATCTTGGGGCCGGTTCCGGAGCTCCACCGGAGGGGGCATCGATCACGGAGGGCTTCTACATCAACACCATAGCCTCTCCGATGAGTTGTGAGTAGTTTACCACAGACCTTCGGGTCCATAGTTATTAGCTAAATGGTTTCTTCTCTCTCTTTGGATCTCAATACAAAATTCTCCTCGATCTTCGAGGAGATCTATTCGATGTAATCTTTTTGCGGTGTGTTTGTCGAGATCCGATGAATTGTGGGTTTATGATCAAGATTATCTATGAACAATATTGGATTCTTTTCTGAAATCTTTTATGTATGATTATAATATCCTTGCAAGTCTCTTCAAATTATTGGTTTGGTTTGGCCTACTAGATCTATAGTTCTTGCAATGGGAGAAGTGCTTGGCTTTGGGTTCAATCTTGCAATGTCCTTTCCCAGTGACAGTAGGGGCAGCAAGGCACACATAGTATTGTTGCCATCGAGGATAAAAAGATGGGGTTTATATCATATTGCTTTAGTTTATCCCTATACATCATGTCATCTTGCTTAAGGCGTTACTCTGTTCTTATGAACTTAATACTCTAGATGCATGCTGGATAGCGGTCGATGTGTGGAGTAATAGTAGTAGATGCAGAATCGTTTCGGTCTACTTGTCACGGACGTGATGCCTATATACAATGATCATGCCTAGATATTCTCATAACTATGCGCTTTTCTATCAATTGCTCGACAGTAATTTGTTCACCCACCGTAGAATCCTGCTATCATGAGAGAATCCACTAGTGAAACCTATGGCCCCCGGGTCTATCCTTATCATATTACTTTCCTTTCAACTAGCTAATTTCTATTGCCGTTGCTTATTTGCTTTCTTTACTTTCTATTCTTATACCAAAAATATTATTCTATCATATCTATCAGATCTCACTCTCGTAAGTGACCGTGAATGGATTGACAACCCCTTATCGCGTTGGCTGCGAGGTTCTTATTTGTTTGTGCAGGTACGAAGGACTCGCCCGTGGTCTCCTACTGGATTGATACCTTGGTTCTCAAAAACTGAGGGAAATACTTACGCTACTGTGCTGCATCACCCTTTCCTCTTCGAGGGAATACAACGCAAGCTCGAGAAGTAGCAAGAAGAATTTCTCACGCCGTTGCCGGGGAGATCTACGCAAAAGTCATATACCAAGTACCTATCACAAACCCTTATATATCCCTCGCACTACATTATTTGCCTCTCGTTTTCCTCTCCCCCACTTCATCCTTGCCGTTTTATTCACCCTTCTTCTTCCGTGTGTTTTATCGCTTTGCCTTGCCATCATGGCTAGCATGCCTATCATTATCAATACTCCCGAGAGTGAGGTTCTTAACTTTAAACAAAGGGAGGAAGAAAATCTAAAAGATGCTTGGTATAGAATTTGCAATGCTCAAAATAGATCTACTAGGAAGCTTTCCACTTCCGCGCTTCTTTGCAATTTTTATGTTGGCATCACTCCATGGAATAGATATATTCTTGATACCATTACTGGAGGGAATTTCTTGGGTAGCCATACTGGGCCACCACCTCTTCTGGTTAATGGAACTGTTTTGACTTTAGAACATATTATGCAACGGCTTGAAATTGTTGAAAACAAAGTTGCCATGGTAGAATTGGTTGAGAGTTTGGATAAAAAGATCCATAACCAAATTACCCAATATGGATCTAAAGTAGGAGTTATTCTGAAAAACTTCAAAGAAAAAGAACCTATAGTTAAAGAGAGGATAGATCAAGATTCCACTAGAATTGATAAACTTGAGGATATTATCACTAATGTAGGGTATGCTTTCTCTGCTGTGAAAAATACTTCAACTCCCTCTATCACTAAATTGGCCAAGTTTATGCATGTTCCTAAAAATAAGGGTGAATCATCTAGCAAAGAAACTGCGGATATCAAATCCATAAGTGTTCATCCCAACTTTCTCACTTTTGTAAGGGAACCTTTTTCTACAAATGAATTTCTTGATTTCTTGCCTAGAAGTTTGATTATTAATAGGAATTAATAAGTTCCTAAGAATTATAAGTGCTTAATCAAAGAATTGCCTACCAAAGATGGCAATACCTAGATCTATTCTTGTATCGTGCCTAGCTAGGGGCGTTAAACGATAACGCTTGTCGGGAGGCAACCCAATTTTATTTTCTTTGTTTTCGCTTATGTTTAGAAATAAATATTACATCTAGCTTCTGTTTAGATGTGGTTTTGTATTTTAATTAGTGTTTGTGCCAAGTAGAACCTTTGGAAAGACTTGTGTGAAGTTTATGTGATCATGCTGTAAAAAACAGAAACTTTAGCGCTCACGCGATTGGCTGTCATTTTTTTACTGGATAGTGATTTTTAGTTGATTATTTTTGCAGATGATTAATAGACAAATTCCTCATGTCCACCAATTTATTTTAATTTTTTTAGAGTTACAGAAGTATTCGAAAGTTACAGATTACTACAGACTGTTCTGATTTTGACAGATTTTGTTTTTCGTGTGATGTTTGCTTATTTTGATGAATCTATGAGTAGTATCGGGGGGTATGAATCATAGAGAAGTTGGAATACAGTAGGTTTAACACCAATATAAACAAAGAATGAGTTCATTACAATACCTTTGAGTAGTGGTTTGTTTTCTTATACTAACGGAGCTCACGAGAATTTTGGCTAAGTTTTGTGTTGTGAAGTTTTCAAGTTTTGAGTATGGATTTGATGGACAATGGAACAAAGAGTGGAAAACGCCTAAGCTTGGGGATGCCCAAGGCACCCCAAGGTAAAATTCAAGGACAACCAAAAGCCTAAGCTTGGGGATGTCCCGGGAAGGCATCCCCTCTTTCGTCTTCGTCTATCGGTAACTTTACTTGTGACTATATTTTTATTCACCACATGATATGTGTTTTGCTTGGAGCGTCATGTGTGATTTGAGTCTTTGATTTTTAGTTTGCCACAATCTTCCTTGCTGGACACACCCTTTTGAGAGAGTTAAATATGATTTAGAATTTGTTAGAATACCCTATGTGATTCACTTATATCTTTTGAGCTAGATAGTTTTGCTCTAGTGCTTCACTTATATCTTTTAGAGCACGGTGGTGGTTTTATTTTGTAGAAATTATTGATCTCTCATGCTTCACTTATATCTTTTTGAGAGTCTCTTAGAACAGCATGGTAATGTGCTTTGGTTATAAAACTAGTTCTAATATGATAGGCATCCAAGATGAGTATAGTAAAAACTTTCATATAAAGTGCATTGAATACGATGAGAAGTTTGATACTTGATGATTGTTTTGAGATGTGAGGATGGTGATATTAGAGTCATTCTAGTGGAGTAATTGTGAATTTGAGAAACATTTGTGTTAAAGTTTGTGATTCTCGTAGCATGCACGTATGGTGAACCGTTATGTGATGAAGTTGGATCATGATTTATTTATTGAGTGTCATCCTTTGTGTGGAGGTCGAGATCGCGCGATGGTTAGCTCCTACGAACCCTTCCCCTAGGAGCATGTGTTGAATACTTTGTTTTGATAACTCGTAGATTTCTGCAATAAGTATATGAGTTCTTTATGAATAATGTTGAGTCCATGGATTATACGCACTCTCACCCTTCCACCATTGCTAGCCTCTCTTGTACCACGCAACTTTCGCCGGTACCATACACCCACCATATACCTTCCTCAAAACAGCCACCATACTTACCTATCATGGAATTTCCATAGCCATTCCGAGATAAATTTTGATGCAACTTTGCACTGTTTCGTGCATATGACATGCTTCATCATTATCATTCACATAGAGTCATATTTTGTTGTAGCTTCAAGTTGTAAGTAAATAAAAGTGTGATGATCATCATTATTAGAGCATTGTCCCAGTGAGGAAAGGACGATGGAGACTATGATTCCCCCACAAGTCGGGATGAGACTCCGGACGGAAAAAAAGAGAAAAAAAAAGAGGCCATAAAAAAAGAAAAAAAAAGAAGAAAAAGAGAAGGCCAAAAAAAGGAAAAAAAGAAAAAAAAGAGAGAAAAAGAGAGAAGGGACAATGTTACTATCCTTTTTCCACACTTGTGCTTCAAAGTAGCACCATGATCTTCAAAGTAGCACCACTCGGCTCAGTCTACCATCTCCAGGCAGGCTTACCTACCACTAATACCATTTTGAGGCATACCTTGATGCCCAAGTCTGGAGATCATCGCATGATCAGAGGATATTCTATCAACATGCTGCATATACTTGATGAGAAAGCACCTTTCAAGGTGATGGACTTAATGGTAGAGACCATTAAGAGGACTGCAGCTGACCAGAAAAGGTCATGTGGATTTGCCCCGCAGATTCAGATGCTTATCAATGCCAAGTTTGGCACGGGCAAATTCTTGTTGGATAGAAAACATTTACCGCTGCAGCCAGAGCATGAAGACAATGTTGTTGTGATGGATGAGGAGGATCCGACATCTGTTGAAGGTCAAGCCAAGATCGAAGCGGCTAAGAAAGCCAAAGCTGACAAAGCAGCAGCAGCAGCAGCAGCTAAACCAAAGAGTTTCGGAGAGCAAATTCTTGAAGCTACCCAAAGGATTGAACAACGCCTGGCCAGCATTGAACAGTCTCAGGAGAGCTTAGAGAGGATTGTTGACGAGAAGATCCACGCTCTGGACGTGAAGCTGACTGAAATATAAGTGACCGTCAACAAGCTCGAGGCAGACATTGAGGAAGCAAAGCAGGACAAGGCAGAGCTTACGCGTGAGTTGCAGGATGACTTAGTCCAGGATTCTCATCGACAGACTGCTCCGGTTCCCAAAGGATCCCGATCAGCTGCTATTCCAGTGACTGACACCAGGACTACAGCTTCAGCACCTCCCACAGTTCCAGTAGTTACTCCAGCTCCAGTGTCCACTCCTCCAGCACAGACATCAGCTAAAGTCTTCGCCGATGCTGTCATATCCACTCCGACATCAACCCAGACGGGAGCCGCCAGCAGAGTCCACAGTGACGTTTAGCTCTATGCTTTTTCGAACTTTTTGGTAACTTGTTGCCAAAGGGGGAGAAATTGTATAGATCATAGGGCTTCGAGAGAGAGAGTGCTGTTGTCTTTGCGCTTTTGCTCTTTCGTTCTTTTGCGGTTTCTTTGAGATACTTTTGGTTTTCGAGACATTCAGTGTGCTTGATACTCCGTTTGATGCTACCTTAATGAGTGCTTGGTCGTACTATGCTTTAATGTGTGCTTAATGCTTATCATATGCCATTCCTATCTTGTATGACTATTTACTCATATCTTGGTGATTGGGTGCATGCTGTTCATTCTTATCATTTTGTGCGCTCCACCAAGATGTATGTGACATGGAAGAGTGACCCATGATCCTAATCGATTGTGCATTTGCATTCAAACGCAAATCTTAAATAATGCACAAATTTAGGGGGAGCTCTTGCTTATCACATACTTCTCAAAGCGACGATATTATTCATTGATTATATCCTTTGTCGAAGCTTTGATCTATATGTTGTCATCAATTACCAAAAAGGGGGAGATTGAAAGTGCAACTAATCCCCGGGTGGTTTTGGTAATTAATAACAACATATATATCATTGAACTAATAGTTACTTGAGAATCATTTCAGAGAGTTCAGTGATATGGGTATGGCAAGGACTGAAGAAGTGGACCCCCCAAAATGCTAAGGCAAGCATTGGCAAAAGCTCAAGACTCCATTTTTGGTTTAGTGATCCAAGATCACATTGAGTCCATAGGAAAAGCCAATACTATTAAAAGGGGATGATGTTATGATGATGATCTGGTTGCTCAAGTGCTTAGTGATACATCTCCTAAACTATCAGCAACTTTCACTGCCATAGACACTCATAAGTAGTCTCGGTCCCACCGATATTCCAAACTCAGTCACACCGAGATGAACCACCTCAGCCATAAGCCAAACCCTAGTAAACTCGGATTTTCCGATTCTGAACTCGGTCTCACCGAAACATGAGTTGCCAAGTTTCTGTAACCTTCTGTCATCAAATCGGTGTCACCGAGATGATGAAGTCGGTCCCACCGAAACTGGCATGCTCTTGTCATTGCACGAATCGGACTAACCAAGATTGTATATTCGGTCCCACCGAAAATCCCAACGTTCACATTATTTGAACTATCGGTCTCACCGAGTTGTCCACTTCGGTCCCACCGAGATTGCTCAAATGTGTGTAACGGTTGGATTTTGTGTGGAGGCTATTTATACCCCTCCACCCCCTCTTCATTCGTGGAGAGAGCCATCAGAAAGAACTACCACTCCTACCTTACATTTCTGAGAAGAGAACTACCTACCCTTGTGTTGAGATCAAGTTGCTCCACTCCCACCATATGAAGCTTGATCTCTAACCTTCCCAAGTTGCTTTCCACTCAATCCTTTCTTCCACTACAGCCAAATCAGTGAGGAGAGTTGAGTGTTGGGGAGATTATCATTTGAAGCACAAGAGCAAGGAGTTCATCATCATCTACAACATCTATTACCTTTTGGAGGGTGGTGCCTCCTAGATTGGTTAGGTGTCGCTTGGGAGCCTCCGTCATCGAGATGTGGAGTTGAACCAAGAAGTTTGTAAGGGCAAGGAGATCGCCTACTTCGTGAAGATCTACCCCGAGTAAGGCTAGCCCTCCGTGGGCGTAGGCCATGATGGAATAAACAAGGTTGCTTCTTCGTGGACCCTTCGTGGGTGGAGCCCTCCGTGGACTCGCGCAGCCGTTACCCTCCGTGGGTTGAAGTCTCCATCAACGTGGATGTACGATAGCACCACCTATCGGAACCACGGGAAAAATCACCGCGTCTCCAAAATTGCGTTTGCTCTTCTCCACCTCTCTTTACTACATGTGCAATTTACTTTCCGCTGCCTATACTCTAGAATTGCATGTGTAGGGTGATGCTTGACTTGATCATAATTGTGAATCTGCCAAAAACTATTCTTTGTCAAAAGGCAGAATTTTTATATTTACAAGTAGTCTAATCACCCCCCTCTAGACATACTTTCGATCCTACAAGTGGTATCAGAGCTTTGGTCTCCATTGTATTGGTTTCCATTGCATTGGACTCCATAAGCTTGGTTTCACAACCTAGGAGAGTATGGCGTCTAGTGAGGGTAATTTTCGTAGAGGTCCTTACTTTGATGGTACAAATTTTGCTAGTTGGAAGCATAAAATGAAAATGCATATTCTTGGTCATAACCCAGCCGCATGGGGCATTATTTGTGTTGGTATGCAAGGTGAATTCTTCGAGGAAGGAAAAGTTCCGGATCGCGAAGCTACACCGGAAGAATTGCGAATGTTGCAAAACAATGCTCAAGCTTGTGACATTCTCTTCAATGCCTTGTGTCCCGAGGAGTTCAACAAAATCAGCCGTCTTGAAAATGCAAAAGAGATTTGGGATACTTTGGTTGAAATGCACGAAGGTACCGAGTCTGTGAAGGAATCAAAGCTAGATATTCTTCAAGGTCAACTTGACAAGTTCAAGATGAAGGATGGTGAAGGAGTCGCTGAAATGTACTCTAGGCTTGCTCTCATCACAAATGAGATTGCCGGCTTAGGAAGCGAAGAAATGACCGACCGATTCATCATCAAGAAGATTCTCAGAGCTTTGGATGGAAAGTATGACACCGTGTGCACTTTGATCCAAATGATGCCAAACTACAAGACTCTCAAGCCAACCGAAAGTCATTGGAAGAATTGTTGCTCATGAGATGACACTTAAGGATAAGGAAGAGCTTCACAACAAGTCGAGTGGTGCTTACAAAGCTACAAGTGATGCTCCCACAACCTCAAGTGACAAGTTAGTTTCCAATGAAGAGATAAGCCTAATGGTTAAGAACTTCAACAAATTCTACAAGAATAGAGGCAAAGAGAGAAGCTCAAAGTCTAGATCATATGATGAAAAGAGATCTTCTAGTCATGATCAAAACTGCTACAATTGTGGAAGACCCGGACACTACTCAAATGAGTGTACGGCTCCCCACAAGAGAAGAGAAGAATCTCCAAGAAGAAGAAGTTCAAGAGATGAGTCACCTCGGAAAGAGAGAAGGAGTAGAGATGATCGTTATGAACGAAGACCCTCTCGGAGAAGCAAGGATTCGGAGAGGAAAGACAAGTCATCAAGGAGCTACACAAGAAGAAAACATCAAGCTCATGTAGGTGAATGGGTCTCCGGCTCCGACTCCGACAATCAATCCGATGGAAGCTATCACTCCGACTCCGACTATAGTCAAGATGAAGGTGTTGCCGGTCTTGCTCTCGTATCCTCCAACTCCAACTCCTACGACATATTTGATTCACCAAATGAGGGAATTGGAAGATGCTTCATGGCTAAAGGCCCCAAGGTATCACACCCTGAATTCATTGACTTCAATAGTGATGAGGATGACTTGCTTGGTGAAGATGAGCTCTTGCATGATAAATCCAGTGAGCCTAGTAACGATGAACATGCTAGTAGTCTTTATAGTCAAGAAGAGTCGAATGACAATGCTATGAAGGAGATTGAGCGTCTAACTAAAGAACTAAACACTCTTAAGTTAGCTCATGAAACAACTCAAGAAGATCATAGAGAGCTCCTAAGATCTCATGAGAAGCTACGCTTCGAGAAGCTCACTCTAGAGCAAGAACATGAGTTTCTAAAAGCAATCAATGACGATCTTCGAAAGAAGAGTTCTTCATATCTTGCCAAACGACTTCTCTTGTCTAATTTCTTGCCACCCATTAAGACTAAGCATGACAAGCATAAGAAAAATTCTTCCTCTAGCAATAACAATAACCATGCTAAATCCAATGTTGTTGCTTCTAGTAGTTCTCTTGATTCCACTAACAATGTTTCAAGCCAAGTTACACTTGAGCAAGAGAATAGCTTATTGAAAGGGATCATAGAGAAAGGTGTCTACAAGAGCCTTGCCGGAAGCAAGAACTTTGAGGAAATTGTTCGCAAGCAAGGAAGGCACCGGAAGAATCAAGGAATTGGTTTTGAGCGAAAGTTCAACGCCGAAGGTGTTGAGTGGGAAGAAGGTCAATATCCTACTCCACAGTTTGTTTCTCAAAAGGAGAAGTATGATCCTACTTCTTCCAATGTGGAACAAGCTCAAGATGACCTTCCACCACAAGACCACAAGCTAAAAGCCAAGGACAAGCTTCAAGAGGAGATTGATGCATTCGTTGAAGCACCTCAAGCCATGGTCAAGTGGGTTCTCAAGGAAACGTCAAGTTCTACTTTGTCAAGCTCAACTACAACCCAAGGATTCCCATCAAGATGATGTGGATCCCGAAGAAGAAGAACTAGAAAGTTCTTGAGGGTGACTCCGCCAACATACTTCACTCACATTCATTTTGGCAAAGAACTTGTGCAATCAACTTCCATATCGTGCACTAGTTCATGGAGTCACAAACCCTCTTGTTGGTAAGTCAAGGGACAAGGTAATCATTGCTTTCATGGACATCATCTATTGTGAACTTCAATCTATGTCCATGGATATCCTTGTTTGTTCCTTGTGGGACTAACCCATGTAGGTATTGAAAGTGCCCGAATCCAAAGGATAGCTCCCAACTCTTGATGATCTCCATCAACATTGAGCATCCACATCTTCAACATCTACATGAAGTCTTCTACGACAACCCAAGGTTAGTTTGACCCTTTAAAAGGGGGTTCTCACATCTAGGGGGAGCTTTGCTCTAAAAATTGAGCTAAAGCATCTTCAAATGATGTGAACACATCAATGCTTTATGTAAAAGTGGTAACCCCACTTGTGCTTAAACGATGAGTATGACCTATGATCAAATGTTCTCATTTGGCTCCTAAGTCAAAATACTCATATAAAGATGACCTAGTCATCGACAGATTGTGTGTTAGTTGCTAGAGTTTTGGTTGTGCATGTTTGACACATATTTCATTTGCTATCTTATTGTGTGAGCATGTTGGATGCATGATTTTATCCATTCGAGGACATCCATTTTTTGTTTTGGTCGTTTTGATTTTTCTGACCAAATGGATGGACAAGAATGCCTAAGTACCTCCCCTAGCTATCTATGCTTTCTTGTCTCAAATTCTATTCATGCTTACATCACAAACTTTGAACAAGTCATTTTCGGACCCTCCGGGTGAGGAGCACTCGGAGCCACCGATCCGTCAAGGGATAATCTCCAAAACCTTCTAATTGATTTCGGTCAGACCAACTCACTCAAACTCGGTCGAACCGAAAGCATTTAGACTGATCTAGGTTTTCATCTCGGTGAAACCGAGTTGTGATTTTCGGCGTGACCGAAGTGCATAACTGCCTAGCAGTTATCCATCTCGGTGCCACCGAGTTTTACAACTCGGTCCCACCGACAGCAAAGGGGTATATATTCCAAGGGCCGCGCGCGTTGATTCCTCCTTCAAACGTTTCGCCCCCACATCCCTTGCTGCCGTCGCCTTGGTCTCCGGATCGTCGCCGTCGTCGCCTGTGCGCCCTCGCCGCAGGTCTCCGTCGCCGTCAACGGCCATCTCCTCCGCGCCGTTGCCGCCGTAGAGAAACTCCACCAAGTTAGGGTGAGTTTTGATCCCACTCGTGCTCCCATCTCCGATTCAATGCACGTTTGGATTGCCTAGTATCTTGCCACGATTGAAATCCTCCTGTACACCAGATTGGTTCGTTTGAACTAGATTCGAGTAAAAATTTTAGGGTTAGGTTTCCACTGAACACATCTCGGTGAGACCGATTTTATAATTTCGGTGTGACCGATTTGGCCTATGGCCATTGCACTGCACCCTTCGGTCCAACCGAGTTGTGCAAAATCGGTGTGACCGAAATTAAGTTTTTGTGAAACCCTAGTGTTTTCGGCAGGACCGAAACCCACTTCGGTCAAACCGAAAGTGGTGTGCCAAGCTCCTGTTTAACACTTCGGATTCACCGAAACTTAAACTCGGTCTGACCGAAATGTCTTCTGTGAAAACTTAAAACTAGAATTTGAACTCATTTTTTTTGCAAAAACTTCTGCAGTTTGTGATAACTCTTCTTCTCTGCCTATACCTTATCTATTCACAGGTTGTCAGCCATGTCAGATGCCAGTGACAATCAGAACAGGTCAGAGACACCCATTGCAGACATTCCAGAGGCAGACACTAGTCCTGATCCTAGCAGCTCATCTGATGATGGTGAGAGGAGTACACCAAGTGGCATGCCTCCTGCAGCCACCAGAGCTAGAAAGGAGAAGAATTCCGATGATGAGGATTCAGATTTCGTTGTTGAGGAAGAGGTGACCTCCAAGCCTAAAAGGAAGGTTGTTGCCAAAGAGCAACAAGGTCAACAGTCTAAGAAGGGCACCAGCAAAGTCAAGCAGTCAACTGTTGCTAAGAAGCTGAATTTGGGAGAGGCAGCTCCAAGCAAAGTGAAGAAAACCACCAAGAGAAAGAGGGTAGTGCATGTGTCAGATTCTCATGCAGATGCAGCAGTAGAGGATGAGGATGAGGAAGCACCCCAGCCTCCTCCTCAGAAGCAGAAGCTCATGGGTGATGCCATTAAGGCTGTAGCCACATCAAAGCCCGAGAAATCTGCTCCAGCTAGGGCAGCTCCAGCAAAGCCTGCTGCCAAGCCCAAGAGGACCATCAGAAACATTCCAGCGTCTGAAAAGAACAAGGATGATGTGCCACCAGCTGAGTCTGACGAGGAAGGACAAGTTTTGCTGAAACTTCGCCCAAAACTGCCACTTCATAATGATGCTCATCCTCAAGCTGAGGATATGAAGGCAAGGAAAGATAGAGGTCTCAGGCTATGGAGACAAACTGACCCATATGCCGTGAGGAGAAGAACTGCTGTAGATCCCAGATTTCACACCAGAGAGCAGCAGGACTTCTATGAGACCGTGCTGATGGACAAGAAGCCCATAGTCGCAGACACCAGATATGTTGACTGGGAGTACATTGACAGCGAAGAGCACAGAGATTTCTTTCCACATGTGCATGAAAGTTTCACTGCATGTGGAGTTGCAGAGTTTGTAGGTCAGAAATTGACCAGTTGGAACGATGAAATGATAATGCAATTTTATGCCACAGCTCACTTCTACCCTGATGGAAAGATTACGTGGATGACTGTAGGTCAAAGGTTCTCCTCTTCTGTTGAAGAATGGGCAGAAATTCTGAATGCTCCAGTGCAACGAGAAGATGATATTGATGTATATGGGATTCCAAAGAAGAATCATGAATCCATGAAGAACATGTACAAAGAGATTCCAGCAGAGGATTTGGAAATTTGGAAGCTCGGCTCAGTCTACCATCTCCAGGCAGGCTTACCTACCACTAATACCATTTTGAGGCATACCTTGATGCCCAAGTCTGGAGATCATCGCATGATCAGAGGATATTCTATCAACATGCTGCATATACTTGATGAGAAAGCACCTTTCAAGGTGATGGACTTAATGGTAGAGACCATTAAGAGGACTGCAGCTGACCAGAAAAGGTCATGTGGATTTGCCCCGCAGATTCAGATGCTTATCAATGCCAAGTTTGGCACGGGCAAATTCTTGTTGGATAGAAAACATTTACCGCTGCAGCCAGAGCATGAAGACAATGTTGTTGTGATGGATGAGGAGGATCCGACATCTGTTGAAGGTCAAGCCAAGATTGAAGCGGCTAAGAAAGCCAAAGCTGACAAAGCAGCAGCAGCAGCAGCTAAACCAAAGAGTTTCGGAGAGCAAATTCTTGAAGCTACCCAAAGGATTGAACAACGCCTGGCCAGCATTGAACAATCTCAGGAGAGCTTAGAGAGGATTGTTGACGAGAAGATCCACGCTCTGGACGTGAAGCTGACTGAAATATAAGTGACCGTCAACAAGCTCGAGGCAGACATTGAGGAAGCAAAGCAGGACAAGGCAGAGCTTACGCGTGAGTTGCAGGATGACTTAGTCCAGGATTCTCATCGACAGACTGCTCCGGTTCCCAAAGGATCCCGATCAGCTGCTATTCCAGTGACTGACACCAGGACTACAGCTTCAGCACCTCCCACAGTTCCAGTAGTTACTCCAGCTCCAGTGTCCACTCCTCCAGCACAGACATCAGCTGAAGTCTTCGCCGATGCTGTCATATCCACTCCGACATCAACCCAGACGGGAGCCGCCAGCAGAGTCCACAGTGACGTTTAGCTCTATGCTTTTTCGAACTTTTTGGTAACTTGTTGCCAAAGGGGGAGAAATTGTATAGATCATAGGGCTTCGAGAGAGAGAGTGCTGTTGTCTTTGCGCTTTTGCTCTTTCGTTCTTTTGCGGTTTCTTTGAGATACTTTTGGTTTTCGAGACATTCAGTGTGCTTGATACTCCGTTTGATGCTACCTTAATGAGTGCTTGGTCGTACTATGCTTTAATGTGTGCTTAATGCTTATCATATGCCATTCCTATCTTGTATGACTATTTACTCATATCTTGGTGATTGGGTGCATGCTGTTCATTCTTATCATTTTGTGCGCTCCACCAAGATGTATGTGACATGGAAGAGTGACCCATGATCCTAATCGATTGTGCATTTGCATTCAAACGCAAATCTTAAATAATGCACAAATTTAGGGGGAGCTCTTGCTTATCACATACTTCTCAAAGCGACGATATTATTCATTGATTATATCCTTTGTCGAAGCTTTGATCTATATGTTGTCATCAATTACCAAAAAGGGGGAGATTGAAAGTGCAACTAATCCCCGGGTGGTTTTGGTAATTAATAACAACATATATATCATTGAACTAATAGTTACTTGAAAATCATTTCAGAGAGTTCAGTGATATGGGTATGGCAAGGACTGAAGAAGTGGACCCCTCAAAATGCTAAGGCAAGCATTGGCAAAAGCTCAAGACTCCATTTTTGGTTTAGTGATCCAAGATCACATTGAGTCCATAGGAAAAGCCAATACTATTAAAAGGGGATGAGGTTATGATGATGATCTGGTTGCTCAAGTGCTTAGTGATACATCTCCTAAACTATCAGCAACTTTCACTGCCATAGACACTCATAAGTAGTCTCGGTCCCACCGATATTCCAAACTCAGTCACACCGAGATGAACCACCTCAGCCATAAGCCAAACCCTAGTAAACTCGGATTTTCCGATTCTGAACTCGGTCTCACCGAAACATGAGTTGCCAAGTTTCTGTAACCTTCTGTCATCAAATCGGTGTCACCGAGATGATGAAGTCGGTCCCACCGAAACTGGCATGCTCTTGTCATTGCACGAACCGGACTAACCGAGATTGTATATTCGGTCCCACCGAAAATCCCAACGTTCACATTATTTGAACTATCGGTCTCACCGAGTTGTCCACTTCGGTCCCACCGAGATTGCTCAAATGTGTGTAACGGTTGGATTTTGTGTGGAGGCTATTTATACCCCTCCACCCCCTCTTCATTCATGGAGAGAGCCATCAGAAAGAACTACCACTCCTACCTTACATTTCTGAGAAGAGAACTACCTACCCTTGTGTTGAGATCAAGTTGCTCCACTCCCACCATATGAAGCTTGATCTCTAGCCTTCCCAAGTTGCTTTCCACTCAATCCTTTCTTCCACCACAGCCAAATCAGTGAGGAGAGTTGAGTGTTGGGGAGATTATCATTTGAAGCACAAGAGCAAGGAGTTCATCATCATCTACAGCATCTATTACCTTTTGGAGGGTGGTGCCTCCTAGATTGGTTAGGTGTCGCTTGGGAGCCTCCGTCATCGAGATGTGGAGTTGAACCAAGAAGTTTGTAAGGGCAAGGAGATCGCCTACTTCGTGAAGATCTACCCCGAGTAAGGCTAGCCCTCCGTGGGCGTAGGCCATGATGGAATAGACAAGGTTGCTTCTTCGTGGACCCTTCGTGGGTGGAGCCCTCCGTGGACTCGCGCAGCCGTTACCCTCCGTGGGTTGAAGTCTCCATCAACGTGGATGTACGATAGCACCACCTATCGGAACCACGGGAAAAATCACCGCGTCTCCAAAATTGCGTTTGCTCTTCTCCACCTCTCTTTACTACATGTGCAATTTACTTTCCGCTGCCTATACTCTAGAATTGCATGTGTAGGGTGATGCTTGACTTGATCATAATTGTGAATCTGCCAAAAACTGTTCTTTGTCAAAAGGCAGAATTTTTATATTTACAAGTAGTCTAATCACCCCCCCTCTAGACATACTTTCGATCCTACACTATTCTTATGTCAATATAGACTTTTGACTTGAATCTTTCGGTTCTGAACATTCATGCCACAATATAGAAAATTACATTGAGAATTATGTTGGTCAGCATTCCAAATCAAAAGTTCTGTTTTTATCATTTACCTACTCGAGAACGAGCATGAATTAAGCTTGGGGATGCTTCATACATCTCCAACGTATCTATAATTTTTGATTGTTCCATGCTATTATATATTCTGTTTTGGATGTTTAATGGGCTTTATTATACACTTTTATATTATTTTTGGGACTAATCTACTAACCCAAGGCCCAGTGCAAATTGCTGTTTTTTTTGCCTATTTCAGTGTTTCGCAGAAAAGGAATATCAAACGGAGTCCAAACGGAATGAAACCTTTGGGATAGTTATTTTTGGAACGATATCTTATCGAGAGACTTGGAGTACAAGTCAGAGAAGAAACGAGGTGCCCATGAGGGGGCAGGGCGTGCCCCCACCATCGTGGGCCCCACGTTGCTCCACCGACGTACTTTTTCCTCCTATATATACCCACATACCCTGAAAACATCGAGGAGCACGAAGAAACCCTAATTCCACTGCCGTAACCTTATGTTCCCGTGAGATCCCATCTTGGGGCCTGTTCCGAAGCTCCACCGGAGGGGGCATCGATCACGGAGGGCTTCTACATCAACACCATAACCTCTCCGATGAGTTGTGAGTTGTTTACCACAGACCTTCGGGTCCATAGGTATTAGCTAGATGGCTTCTTCTCTCTCTTTGGATCTCAATACAAAGTTCTCCTCGATCTTCGAGGAGATCTATTCGATGTAATCTTTTTGCGGTGTGTTTGTCGAGATCCGATGAATTGTGGGTTTATGATCAAGATTATCTATGAACGATATTGGATTCTTTTCTGAAATCTTTTATGTATGATTATAATATCCTTGCAAGTCTCTTCGAATTATTGGTTTGGTTTGGCCTACTAGATCTATAGTTCTTGCAATGGGAGAAGTGCTTGGCTTTGGGTTCAATCTTGCGGTGTCCTTTCCGAGTGACAGTAGGGGCAGCAAGGCACACATAGTATTGTTGCCATCAAGGATAAAAATATGGGGTTTATATCATATTGCTTGAGTTTATCCCTCTACATCATGTCATCTTGCTTAAGGCATTACTCTATTCTTATGAACTTAATACTCTAGATGCATGCTGGATAGCGGTCGATGTGTGGAGTAATAGTAGTAGATGCAGAATCGTTTCGGTCTACTTGTCATGGACATGATGCCTATATACAATGATCATGCCTAGATATTCTCATAACTATGCGCTTTTCTATCAATTGCTCGACAGTAATTTGTTCACCCATCGTAGAATTCTACTATCACGAGAGAAGCCACTAGTGAAACCTATGGCCCCCGGGTCTATCCTTATCATATTACTTTCCTTTCAACTAGCTAATTTATGTTGTCATTTCTTATTTGCTTTCTCTACTTTCTGTTCTTATACCAAAAATACCAAAAATATTATCCTATCCTATCTATCAGATCTCACTCTCGTAAGTGACCGTGAAGGGACTGACAACCCCTTATCGAGTTGGCTGCGAGGTTCTTATTTGTTTGTGCAGGTGCGAGGGACCCCCGCGTGGTATCCTACTGGATTGATACCTTGGTTCTCAAAAACTGAGAGAAATACTTACGCTACTGTGCTGCATCACCCTTTTCTCTTCGAGGGAATACAACGCAAGCTCGAGAAGTAGCACTTGTATCAACATGGGTACAAGAAGTTTGACAATCAAGCATGCCAGCACGAGAAAGAAGATCCAGAGTGTACTGATGTTGAGACAAGAAAATACCAGAGGAGTCACGGATAACAGCAATACCTAAATAGTGGTGAAGAAGACCTAAATTTGTCATAGAAAATTTGTGGCGAAGAAGAGAGATAATATGATCTAAAAATTGTTGTGAGGAAGCTGTGAGGATAATATCATCAACATATAAAAGAAGGTAAGCAGTGTTGTTGTTGAGATGAAAGGTGAAGAGTGAAGTGTTGGAACGGGAAGGGGTAAAACCGATGGTTTGAGCATAAGTAGAAAAGCATTGGAACCAGGCACGTGGTGCTTGTTTAAGACCATAAAGAGATTTTTGAAGAAGACACACATGATTAGGATAAGAGGAATGTTCAAAGCCAAGAGGTTGTTGGAAATAGACTGTTTCTTGAAGAGAACCATGAAGAAAAGCATTGTTGACATCTAGTTGATGAATTGGCCAGGAAGAAGAGACGACGATGCTAAAGACAGTGCAAATAGTGCTGGGCTTGACAACTGGAGAGAAAGTCTCATCATAATCGATGCCATGTTGCTGAGAGTAAGCACCACATACCCATTGAGCGTTATAACGTGCAAGACTCCCATCAGAATTAAATTTATGGCGAAAAACCCATTTGCCCGAAACAATATTTGTATTGGAAAGACGAGGAACTAACTGCCACGTGTTATTCTGCAGAAGGGCATCATATCCATCTTTCATAGCTGCGGCCCAATTAGGATCTAGGAGAGCTGATTTGTAAGATTTGGGTAGAGAGGAAGGAGATAAAGATGCATGCAGATTGAGATGCTCTTTTGCAGGTAAACGAAACCCGGACTTGGCACGTGTGTGCATGGTATGATCGTTAGTAGGAGCTGGAACGAGAATAGCATGAGCATGAGGGGTGGGGGAAGATGTGGTGGACGCGTCCGGCGCAGCGGACTCATGAGATGGTGATGAAGACTGCGGTTGCAGGAGGTCTGCCGCGTCAGAATGTAATGTGATTTCCTCTGCCGAGGCAGAGGTGATGACAGAAGTGGTGGCGGCAGGATCTGCTACTGCGGCTGGTTTCGCTGGATTGGTCGGCGGGTGAAAGAAGGGAAGATGATTGCGACGAGAGGGACTAGTGGAAGACGCGAGTGAGTTGGAATCTAATTGTTGACGCTCGGAAAAGGGAAAAATGTTTTCAACAAATGTTACATGACGAGACACATGAGCACGACCACTAACAAGATCTAGACAACGATAACCTTTGTGCTCGTCAGAAAAACCTAGATGGACACCCGGGATGGAGCGCGGGGAAAGTTTATTAGGAGAAGTGGAGTAGGAGTTTAGAAAACAAAGACAACCGAAGATGCGAACGTCGGAGTAATTTGGATGAGAGAGAAATAAAGCAAAGTGAGGAGTAGTTTGTGGGTTAACTTTAGATGGACGAATATTGAGTAAATATGTAGCCGTGTGGAGTGCCTCTGCCCAGAACATCGACAGAATAGAAGATTGAATAAGTAGAGTGCGAAAGATGTCATTAAGAGTGCGAAGAGAACGCTCGGCTTTGCCGTTTTGAGGGGAGGTATAAGGACATGAGAAACGTAAGAGAATTCCATATTGTAGAAAGAAATTTTGATTTTTAAAGTTGTCAAATTCATGACCATTATTACATTGGATGAATCTTATAGGGAGGAAAAAGTGGACCGAGACATAGCGCTGAAAGTTAATGAATATATTATGAACGTCGGATTTGTTGAGTAAAGGAAACATAATGAGTAAAATCATCAAGAATCATGAGATAATACTTAAAACCTGATACACTTTCTATTGGTGATGTCCAGAGATCACAATGAAGTAATTCGAAAGGAAAAGTACTAGAGGATTGAGAGGAACTAAAGGGAAGGCAAACATGTTTGCCCAGTTGACATGACTGACACATAGAAGAATTATGAGAATCTCTGTTACAAGGTATTGAAAATTCAGTAAGAAGTGTGGATAACACATTTTTATTGGGATGGCCGAGACGTTGGTGCCACAGATCAACAGAGGCCACCATAAATGTTGGAGGAGCAGTGGCTGGAGCACCATGGAGAGAATATAAATCAACGGAGCTATTGAATCGAGCGATCTCGGCCTTGGTCGGTTTGTCCTTCACAGACAAACCAAAGGGGTCAAATTCGACAGAAACATGATTATCAGTGGTGATTTGGCAAACAGAAATCGGATTTTTAATAAGAGCAGGAGCTACAAGAACATCACGAAGAAGCAAAGGCTTAGTCGGGGATTGGATTTGAGCCTGACCGATACAATAAATAGGAATAGAAGATCCATCACCCAGAGTAATAGAGGGAAAAGACGAAGGTGTGTAAGAGGAAAGCAAATTACTCGATGCAGACATATGACGAGAAGCACCAGAATCAAAAATCCAATCCTTACTTGAGTTCCCTTGTGCAGCAAAATTGTTCATGGCTTGTAGAAAAGCAGCTTGGTCCCAGCTCGGAGTCGAAGTAGAGGCTGATGTAGTCATGGGAGCTTGCGGGTGTGGTGGCGTCGGAAGTAGGGACGGCATCGGTGTAAAGAGAGAGGCACCATCATTGTACTGCTGCATGTAGGGGAACGATGGAACGCCATAGGATGCATAAGGACTGGTGTTGTAGATCGGTGGCACGTAGGAGGGAGCAGCGTGGTATGCGGCCATCAGCTGTCGGGGCGCGAGGACGAGCGCGCCGGTGTGAGGGCGAGCACCGGGCTGCCAGTCACCTCTATAGGCAGGCGGGGCACCATATGGCGTAGGGGCGGACCAGGGCATAGGCCACGCCTGGACTAGCCCTGTCCACAGATCAGGAGATGGGCGCCATCCGGGCGGCGGTGGTGGTGCGGTTGATGAAGTCGGGGGCGGCGGTGGTGCAGTTGGTGGAGCCGGGGGTAGAGCAGGAGCGAGCGCCGTGCAGAACTGCGGCATCCTAGGGTTTTTGCTCCGGTAGTTGGGACTTGGACGCCAGTCGGATGGTTGAGGAGGTGCTGTTGCTGGAGGTGGCGGTGGCGGCGTCGACGCAGGCGGGTGAGGAGAAGCAGTGAAGACCTGAGGACGGGAATCCTTCGTAGTTAGGGCACGATCGGCCCATTGGAGCATCGAGCGAACCTCGGCGAAGGAGGGATGCGGACGCATCATAGGGATGAAGGAGGCCTGCTTCTCGAACCGCTCGTTGAGGCCGACGAGGAGGACATTGATGAGCTGGTGATCGTCGATCGGATCACCAAGTTCGCGGAGTTCATCCGCGATCGCCTTGAGGCGTTGGCAGTAGATGCCGACCGGTGAATCACCTTGCACCGTATTACAAAGCTCAGTGTGGAGATTGTTGGCGCGAGCGTCGACGTTGTCCTGAAAGTGCTGACGAAGGGACGCCCATAGATTGGCGGCGGAGGCACCGTCACAGTGGACGAGATTGAAGATCTCTGTGGAGACTCGCATGTAGATCCATTGAATAATGGCGAGGTCATCCTTGACCCATTGCGGATCATGACGTTGAGGAAGAGAGTCGTCGGCAACGTGAGAGCGGAGATTGCATCGCCCAAGGTGGACGTCGAAGAGGTGACGCCAATGGTAGTAGTTGTGAGCAGCGAGGTCTAGGGTTACGGGGATGTAGGGGCTAATATCAGAGATGGTGTCGGTGAAGGAGATGGAAGGGGGTATTGGTGGGGATAGAGCTAGAGTAGAGGTAGAGGCGGAGGAGGCCGTGGCTGCGGCGACCTTGGCGGCGACGATGACGGCGCGCCGCTCGAAGTAGCCGGGCGGCGGCGGCGGTGGCGGGGCTGGCGGGTTAGCCATACCCTAGGATCGAAAATCTAATACCATGTAGAATTCTATTGAATAACTATTGAATAATTGTTGATGCAATATTGTGCCAGTACAAGAGGTATATATAAGAGCCAAGCTGCACCTGACCTAGCCCTATTACAAACCGAGTAGGAGTTCTAATCCTACTACAAGTTGTATTCTAACGGTTCCATAGGAAGTCACTGCAAAAAACAATCTACTAACACCACCATCGAACCGATCAGATCAAAATCACCACCACCAACCGAGGATTGCAGCGTCACCGGCGGGCACCGCACAAGCAGAAGGTCAACTCATCACCGCAGCCCCGCATGTCCAGCCGTCGTCAGTACCCCGTGTCGGCTGTCATATGGTCGTTAGATCATGGTGGAATCGACTGGACACAAGCCCAGTACCGCACGCCACCAGCTATGGCCTGATCTGGCCGATGGCTAACATCCCGAGACCGAGTAGGCATGCTACCGCAACACGAACGCGCCCACCGCTCAAGCCCTTCGGCCTGCCATAGATGGGATCAAGGAGGGGGAGGGGAAGGGCGGGCAGGGCCGCGTGCGGAGAACGACCAATGATGCTGCTCTGCTGTCACTTGCCGGACTGGGCGCAGCCGCCGGAGAAAGCCCTTCGAGTCGTGCCATGATGGGATCTAGACAAGGGGTTGGGAGGGGCGCGCACCGCCAAGATGGGAACGAGTCCACCCCGCCCCCACCATCCCGAGGCCTAGCGCGGCTTCGCCGGCCAGCCTTCTGATAGCGGCAATGCGGGAGCTGTCGGCAGACGGTCTCCTGGCAGCGCGGCTGCTGGTCCCCCGTGCCGCACAGGAAGGACCACACGGGAGGGGGGAGTGGGGTAATAAAACAACCATTGGTAGTAATTAATTTGGTAGTTTGTCTCAAAGGCACAAGAAAGTACATAGTCCAAAGAGTAAAATGCATTGGTGGTCATCGAACTTGTCTCGATAGCTCACTTCGGTCATTGTACTTAAGAATACGATCAATATGGTCACTATATACAACTTAGGGTGATTTTACGGTCACCGGCTCAATGTATAGATCTGTATTTTATCTAGTTGACTAGTCAAACAATCCACATACACCTCGTCAGCTTGTGTTCCTATCTATCTATCTTTGAGGGCCCACCTGTCAATGGGGAAAGGAATCAAATCACGAACCCATCACTGTCGCTATAAACCCACAATCGTCAGCGAACTGAAAGGTAAAAAAAAACTTCGCGTTAAAGGCACAAAACGACGTTTTATATTAGGGAAACATTTACGAACGGTGCGCCGGCCGAAGCTTCGCCCGGTCCCGCGCGCATCGCTTGATCGTGTATCGATCCAGCGCTCCTGCATCTCCCGATCCACGTTTGCATGTTGGTTTTCTCTTTCTTAGCCCATCATGTGGCCTTGGCCCACCACGTTTACTCGGTCAGCTCTATTTTCACCAACCGCTCTAGCTTTGGGGTGGGAAAAAGAGCTACAACCGCAGTCAGACGAAGCTGCATCCGTTTTTGTTGGTTGTCATGTGACCGTGGCACCATGGCCATGCACAAACCATCATGGAGCTGCGAGCTCGAGGGGCGGCGGGGGTGCTACATGCTGCGACCGCGGTGATTGCATGCCCGAACCAACGTCGCGGCATGCTGGAAGTAGTGACATTTTTTGATGTATGGACTCATGGTGGAGCTACGCACTGCGACGAGGGGTCAACAATTTTGCTACAACCGTCGTCGGATTTTGCTACAACCGATGAGGAAATTTGCTACATCAATTCATGGTAGAGATGCGGCCCGGGACGACGACGACGATTTTTGCTGCAACTGTCGTTGTCCTTTGCTACGACCAGCGTGTTTATTTGCTACACCCATTTTAATGGTGATGATTGGTGGCCGGTGTTCATGCAGATGACTGGGACAACGATTTTTGCTGCAACTGTCGTCGGATTTTGCTACAACCCGTGAGGAAATTTGCTGCATCAATTCATGGTAGAGATACGACCTGGGACGACAACGACGATTTTTGCTGCAACTGTCATTGACTTTTGCTACCACCAGCGTGTTTATTTGCTACACCCATTTTAATGGTGAAGATTGGTGGCCGGCGTTCGTGCAGATGACTTGGACAACGATTTTTGCTGCAACTGTCGTCGGAATTTGCCACAACTGACGAGGAAATTTGCTATATCAATTCATGATAGAGATGCACCCAGGACAGCAACGACGATGATTTTGGTTGCAAATGTCGTTGTCTCTTGCTACCACCAGCGAGTTTTTTTGCTACGTCTATCTTAATGGTGATGATTGGTGGCCACCCTGTGCAGTGAACATCGACGGTGGAAAAAAGCTTCAACCAGCGTGGGAAAAAGTTTCAACCGACGCGAGAAAAAGTTTCAACGAGGTGTGAGTGGTGCCGCTGAGAGTTGCGGCTGGCGGTGCAGTGGTACTGCGATGGCGGCACGCTGGTCCTGCGGCGTGCTACGTCTGGCATCATGGCTTGCTGGAACCATATGCGGCGGGAGCTAGAACCGGAAGACGACGGATATCTCAATCGGCGACGACCAAAGTTGAAGGCCGGCGACCAGCCAGCGAGGCTGCAACTTCCGAGGAGGAAGGGGCAAATAGAGATGGCACAACAACAATCTTGTGGATGCTTTTTCTCTTTGAGCGGTGCTGTGACGGAGATGGCAGTCGCCGCGGACGTTGGCAGCCGTTATTTTCCCTCGCGTGAGATGTGCTGTTTGGTTGACTTTTTTGTTGTTGCCGGATCGATCGAGAGGAGAGACGAGCGAGAAATGGATGAACTCACGCGAGGAAGAACGCAGCAGGAAGAAGTTTTTGTGCCGTCCGACTTGACAGCTTTTTCTGTTATTCCTCTCTGTATCTCAAAGCGATTACAAAAGCTAACTAACTCCCGATCGGCTGCTCCGGATCCGCGTACGTCGCGCCATCCCACGACTACATCACCAGCGCCATACTGATCGGGAGTTTACAACAAAACAGAAAAACGGAAACTGCAGATCGTGCAACAGCACGTCTCGCAACCTAGCTACATGCATGCGCTTATTCTATGCTGAAACAGGTACACGCTAGAGCTGAACTTAATTAGGTCCTACATTTCACCCCCTTAAGATCTGCTCCTTAGTACCAACCTTGGACATTCCAAGCTTCTGACGCATCTCTACAAAGACAACACGGCCCAGCGCCTTGGTCAGTGCATCTGCAATTTGCTCCCTAGTACGAATGTGATCCACTTCCACCTGACCCTTCTCAACACAGTCACGGATGTAATGATACTTGACGTCAATATGCTTGCTACGGTCATGATGGACTGGATTTTTACTGAGAGCAATGGCAGCTTGATTGTCCACGAACAGCTTGAACTTGGCCTGCGGCCTCCCGAGCATCTCACTGATCAGTCGAGAGAGCCACACACCTTGGCACGCCGCCGCTGCTGCAGCGACGTACTCAGCCTCGCAAGAAGAGAGAGCCACTATCTTCTGCTTCTGCGAGCTCCAAGTGACTAGATTGTTGCCAAGGAAGAATACATTGCCGGAAGTGCTCTTCCGGTCCTCCGTGTCACCGGCATGATCACTATCTGTATAGCCGACAAGCTTCACCTCGCCATGCCCGGCCTGATAACTACAGCCGTAGTTCAGTGTCCCTCGTACATACCTGAGAATCTGTTTCACGGCTGCCCAATGATGAGTGCTGGGGGTCTCCATGAATCTGCTTACAATTCCCACGGCATGTGCAATGTCAGGTCTTGTGTTGACGAGATAGCGAAGACTGCCTATCACACTGCGGTACAGCTTGGGATCAAACAGCTCGCCTTCATCTTCCTTCCTCAGTTTCAAACGGCACTCCATTGGAGTGCTGCTACTGTTGCACTCTTCCATGCCGGCTACTTCTAGAACTTTCTCCGCATAACTCCGCTGATGAAGTGTGATTTCACCCTCTGTTTGGGATACCTGAATCCCCAAGTAGTAGCTGAGTAATCCAAGGTCACTCATTTTGAAAAGCATCTTCATCTGATCCTTGAACTCTTTGATTAGCCCTTTGTCCGTGCCGGTAATGACAAGGTCATCCACGTACACTCCAACCAGCAGAAAAGTGGAATCATCTCCACGCCTGTATACTGCATGCTCCAATGGACTTCGTTCAAACCCAAGATTGACAAGAGAGTCGTGAAGCTTTGCATACCAGGCTCTCGGCGCTTGACAAAGGCCATAGAGCGCCTTGTGCAGTCTCAGTACACGGTGCTCTTCCCCTGGCACAGCAAATCCGGGCGGCTGGTCGACATACACCTCCTCACTGAGATCGCCATTTAGGAATGCCGATTTGACATCCATATGGTGAACTTCCCAGCGGTGGTGCGCGGCGAGCGCGAGCAGAACGCGCACTGTCTCCAGTCTAGCCACCGGCGCGAATGCTTCCTCATAGTCCACCCCTTGCTTCTGTACGTATCCCTTCGCCACTAGACGGGCCTTGTACTTGGTGATGTTGCCAGCAGGATCCCTCTTGACTTTATAGACCCACTTCAGCCCGATGGATTTCTGACCGGCGGGCAGGTCTGATAGTTCCCACGTCTTGTTCTCATGGATGCAGCGGATCTCTTCCACCATTGCGGCCTTCCACGGTGAATCACCCAGAGCCTCTTCAACGTCGCGCGGCTCTTCGGCACTGAGGAGACAACTCTCATGATACTCATATTCAGCGTCTTCTTCAGTGGCATCCATGACGCACGACATGCGTCGGTACCTGATTGGTCCGGTGTCCACGTCCCGCCGGTTTTCGTCCTGCGACAGTGGGGTGGCCCACCTGATTTCAGGTGTTCCCAGAGTCTCTTGTGTACTTGGTGTGGCTGTTCCTCCCAAGGATGAAGCTGCCGTCTGTCCCTGTACCGGCGTCCCAAGTGGTGTCATTGGAGACAGCGTCGTAGTGGGCGAGCCACCGTGCGCTCCGCCAGTGTCCAGCTCCTCGACACCTGGTTCTGTGGTGTACACCACAGTGAAAACGCCCGGCGTTGTTGCCTGCGCCGGGGCCGTGGTCACCGCATCCCAGCTCCATGCCCGTCCTTCCTCGAAGAGCGCATCTCGTGTGACTTGTACTCTTCTTGTATCAGGATCATAGACGCGGTAGCACTTCGCCCCCTCTTCATATCCAACAAAAATCATCGGCTTAGAGCGGTCAGAGAGCTTTGTAATTCCCGGCCCCAACATCTTGACATGCACTGTGCAGCCAAAGGTCCGTAGATGCTGAACCGCCGGCTTTCTCCCGTGCCACGCTTCATACGGCGTGACGCCTTCGAGGTTGCGGGTGGGAGCTCTGTTGAGCAGATACACTGCAGTTTTCACAGCCTCTCCCCAGAAATATGAAGGTACTGCCATGCTCTTCATCAGGCATCTTGCCATCTCTACCACAGACTGATTTCTCCTCTCCACCACACCATTCTGTTGGGGAGAGTAAGGCGCCGTGGTGTAGTGTTTCACGCCCCTTTCGCTGCAGTACTCTTGGAATTCCGTCGAGTTGAACTCCCCTCCGCGATCAGACCTGAATGCTCGAAGTTTACAGTCACCTTCAGCTTCTGCCATGGTCTGAATCCTCTTGAAACAGGTGTGTGCCTCATCCTTAGACTTGAGTAGCTCAATCCACATGTACCGACTGTAGTCATCAACAACAAGGATGAAATATTTGTTCCCTCTTGGTGTTGGTGGTGTAATCGGACCACACAAATCTGTATGCACTAGCTCCAGACTATGCTCTGCTCGATATGAGCTCGCCTGTGGAAAGGGGGCTCGATGCTGTTTCCCTAGTGCACAGCCATCGCAATACTGCTCGATGCGAGCTATCTCAGGCATACCTCGGACCATCCCTTTTGCAGACATGGCACGCAGCGCTCGGAAATGCAAATGCCCCATTCTAGCATGCCACTTCCAAGTCTCATCATCCACTTTCGTCATCAGACACACCGGCGTGTCAATGGTCAGCATGCCGGTGTACAAACGAGTACTTGAACGCCGGACACGAGCTAGTATGCGCTGAGCTGGGTCGTGTACCGTCATCAGACCATTCTGAATCCCAATCTGACACCCCCCTTCGTCCAACTGACCAACAGAGATTATGTTGCTTCGCAGGCTTGGTATGTAGTATACCTCTGTCAAGGCGCGCTGCTCGCCGCTCTGACACTTGAAGACAATGGACCCCCTGCCACAGATTGCTACATGTGACCCATCTCCAAATTTGACCGTGCCATGCACGCCCTCATCAAGCTTAGCAAACATTCTCTTCTCTCCTGTCATGTGACTTGTGGCACCCGTGTCAAAATACCATAGACCGTCAGGGGATGGCATGGGGATTACCTTTTCTTCATTGAGGAAAACTGCCTGTGGTGCCACTGGTTCAGCTGCTGTGCCGGGGGTGACCATGGCCATGAATAGACCCTGCTCATGCTCATCGCCTCCTTCCCGCACCAGATTAGCCTGTTCCTTCTTCCCTTGTTGACCCTGCTTTTCAAGATAGGACCAGCATTCCTTCTTCCAATGGCCAAGTTTCCCACAGAAGTGACATTTTCCTTTCTTCTTTCCGCCCGGCCCACCGGATCCGCCCGCGCCGCCGTTGCCGGACACGGGTTTGCCCCCGCTGTGCGCTTTTGGCTTTCCCGGCGACTTATTCTTGCCGCCTCTTGACGACTGGCCACCGCCGCCGTGCGACGAGCTGCCGCCGCCGGACTGGCGCTCACGGGCTGCCCACTCCTCTGCAGTGTACATGAGTTGGCCGGTGGGCTGCTTGGTGTCGTCGAGGTCATAGTGATCCTCACATGCGGACAGCCGGCCAGTCAGTTCCTCGATTGACATCGTCTTCAGGTCGATGAGGGATTCTATGGCCATAGCCATCTGCCTGTACTTGCGCGGCACAACGCGAAGAAATTTCTGCACCGCCTTGTGCTCCGTCACCGGATCCCCATAGATCTCGAGGTCGGCGACGACTCCGGTGAGCCGCAACGCAAAGTCCTCGATGGACTCGCCGTCCTTGAAACGGAGGTCCTCGAACTCGCGGCGCCGCACCTGTGCTTTGGCCTCGCGCACGCGCTCACTCCCGACCCGAAGAGTCTTGATGGTGGTCCAAGCCACCTTGGCGGTGTCCTTCGCCGCCAGCACCCGCACCATCTCCGGCGGCACCCCCGTGAGGATGACGGAGAGGGCGCGCCGGTCGTCGCGCTCGTCGTCGGTGCCGTCGGTGACCGCGCGCCAAAGCCCGGCAGCCTGCAGCTTCACCTGCATGACCAGCGACCACTCCATGTAGTTGGTCTTCGTCAGCATCATGGACGCCGAAGAGGCCTCCGTCTCCCGCACGATCCGCTCGACGACGCGGAGCTCTCCGCTGCCGCCAGCCGTGAGACGCGCGACGGGCACTCCGGACGATGGTGACTGCCCCGCCGCCTCCGCCGCCTTCTTCTTCTTCTTCTCGTCGTCCGACATGAGCACCGCGGATCAAACACCGCCGGCCACCAAGGATCAAACACCAAGGCTCTGATGCCAAGTGTTGTTGCCGGATCGATCGAGAGGAGAGACGAGCGAGAAATGGATGAACTCAGGCGAGGAAGAACGCAGCAGGAAGAAGTTTTTGTGCCGTCCGACTTGACAGCTTTTTCTGTTATTCCTCTCTGTATCTCAAAGCGATTACAAAAGCTAACTAACTCCCGATCGGCTGCTCCGGATCCGCGTACGTCGCGCCATCCCACGACTACATCACCAGCGCCATACTGATCGGGAGTTTACAACAAAACAGAAAAACGGAAACTGCAGATCGTGCAACAGCACGTCTCGCAACCTAGCTACATGCATGCGCTTATTCTATGCTGAAACAGGTACACGCTAGAGCTGAACTTAATTAGGTCCTACATTTTTTTCCTTTCTGTATAGGTGAGAGCTGGACGAAGAACGAATACCACTTCAATCCAACCGCAGTTAATGGGCAGATCGTTCCGCTGCGCGGCGACCGGCCCACGCCTAGCGCCCGCCTTTATATTATACGTGATGCACGCATCAGCAGACAACACGCACAGACGCGACCAGCATGCACGCCCGCACATACTTAAGCTCACGCCGTCGAACCAAGGTCATGCACGTCGTCTCTCAATCAGATTGCTGCTCACCGAGCGACGAGCCCGCCACCTGTGCACCCAGGCGGTTCCTTACATTACTGCTTTCGACGCTTGCCGGTGGCCTCTGCGGACGCCGAGCATGTATTCACCTGGCTCGACCAACGTCATACTACCCATGCTTGTGCGCCGAGCTGATCGACATTTGCCATGGGTCTTGTGGCCGAGCTGATCGACATTAGCCATGGGTCCGTACACACGACGCGACGACGTGACTCAGCGCCTTGCTCACGTATATCAGCCATGACAGCATCAATATGTAAATAGCCTAGCTAGAGAGGGTACTACGACTCTACGAGTGCCTATATATGTGTCGCGAGCGATTAATCATTGTGCCGACTGGACACTAGTGTGTGTTCATCGATTGATCCATTATTCGTAAGTTGTGTGTGCGTCTCATGGTGGCCACTGGTCGTCGAAGGCTAGCTAGCGATGCGAGCGGGTGCATGAATAGCTCACTTGTCTATAGGTGCAACATACGCTTCAAAGACTGGCCGTCGATGAATTCACACAATTTATTTTAGCACAATCACAAGTGTAAGTGTGTGTGCGCATCCTGTAGTATGTACATGCGTACTGTGTGTGCGCGCGTGCGTTCTATCTGTGTATTGTGTACATCTGTGTGTGCCATGCAAGGTTGCCTGGACAACGGTGACCAAGCCGGAGCATCTGGGTGGGCTGGGCATCCCTGACCTTAGTCGCTTCGCCAGGGCTCTCCGGCTGCGGTGGCTGTGGCTCTCCTGGAGACAGCCAAACAGGCCATGTGTTGGCACATGCACGCCCTGTGACGCCGCAGATCGAGCATTGTTCGCGGCCTCCACGACGGTGACAATCGGAAATGGGAACACTGCTTCTTTCTGGTTGACGGACTGGCTTGGAGGGCGACCACTAAGCTCGGCATACCCAGACTTGTTCGCCAGATCCATCCGTAAGAACAGAAGTGTTAGGGATGCCTTGGTTGGAAATCGGTGGATCCTTGACCTCCGAAACGGCGACGTCAATAGCATCATCCACCAGGTCGTGCACCTGGCGAGGGAAATTAGGCAGGCTCAAATCACCATGGACACCGAAGCCCCGGACACGATCAAATGGAAGTTGACTAGCTCAGGAAACTACTCAGCAAGCTCTGCATACAAGGCCCAGTTCCATGAAGACCAGCCAAACGTTTTCAGAAGCATCATCTGGAAGATTTGGGCACCAGGAAAAGTGAAGATGTTCCTATGGCTTCTGCACCTTGACAGATTATGGTGCAACGACCGGCTACAGAGGAGAGGATGGCAAAACGGTTATTTCTGCCCCATGTGTTTGCGCAACCTAGAAACATCGTTTCACCTGATCTGGGAATGCCCGGTGGCGATGCAAGTTTGGAACACCGCAGCCACCTGGAAAGGCTGCAGCTCTCTGAACCATGAGGTAAGGAGCCGGGCTGAATCAACAACGGGCAAATTTCACGGCATGATAGCAGCCGCGGCCCCAGAACATAGGAAGGGCACGAAGACTATCATCGCTCTGCTCTCCTGGCACATCTGGCTGGAAAGGAATGCTTGCGTTTTCAGGAGAAAGCAGGCCGATGCAGGACACATCATCAAGGCATGCCAGAGCGACATTGAGCAATGGCGACTCGCCGGCGCAAGATGCATCCAGCAGCCCTTCGGGGACGTCACATGAGATATCATCAAAAGTGTAGCCTAGCATAGCCTCAAAACAGATGGCCTCGTGGCCCGGAAAAGGAGTTTTTCTGCGTACCTTTCTTTTTTCACAAAATTTCGATCTCTTTCATGATCGATTTTGTAACCTCTCTCCCTGCCATATGAAATGAAAACCAGCTTTGCTGGCCACTTTCAAAAAAAAAAAAAAATTGGGTGTGTGTGTGCGCGTCGTCCGCATGCGCATGCATGCTTTGCTAGTATGTGGGTCGTGCTGGATGTGCCTCGGGTTTTCTTTTGCAGTACAATTATTATATGTTTTTAACATGAAGAAGTTTTCGCTCAATTGGAGAATTAAAGTGGGGCAAATTATCAAAAACCTGGGCTGACGGTGTGCATGTGGACTGTTTGACTGGTCAACCAGACAAAATACGGAGCCATACGTTGAGTCAGTGACCGTATAATCACCTTAAGTCGTATATAGTGACCGTATTGACCATATTCTTAAATACGGTGATGAAAGTGAGCTATCGAGACAAGTTCGATGATCGTCAGTGCATTTTACTCTAGTCCAAAATAGTCCATCATAGGTCGGTACTTAGAGAGATAGGATACTCCGCCATATCCTCGGCTTGGTCGAAACACGTGAAAATGTTTGCAAGCAGGGGTTGTCGCTGAGGGTGTCAACCAAACTTTTAGTGACCTCCTGGTCAAGTCTAGTGGAGTGTTGTAACCGATGGTACAAATCAGGGTCGTTGTTTTAAAGGTATAGGTCCAAATGGTCCAAGCGAGTTTTGATCGGCCTGAATTGAGTGTATGTTGTGGTATTGTCAATGCACTCGAAACGTGTACACCCTGGCTTCGTGTTTCCATATTTCTTGAGAAGTTTTAAGATGGTCCCAAATAATTATTGACCATCCATTTATATTGATGAAATGGGTAGGTGATCTACTGCCTTGTTAAGGGTAAAGAGTAAGATTGACCTTCTCAAGGGTATTGATGTCGTCGAAAATTATTTCTTGTGATGAGTTATATGGAAGCAAAAAGTGTATATTCGGAAAGAAGCAAATCTGACTTAATATATAATTATATATACACATGTACAATCTATGTTATGTACTCGAGCAACATCAATTAATTTGTATTGGAGGGAGTATTTTTGTGTAGGAGTTACTTGAGAAATTTTGAACCAAGTTCAAAAAACATTTATCAGACCATTATGTTTTTCAAATGAGGCTTGATTATGGTAACTGTTTTGACACACTTCAAAGTTACTCATATTTAATCAAGTGTTGTTTGTAGCTCCAATCCAACTTTTATTCATTTTGAAATATCATTTAAAAATAACCACCATTATTTTGAAGTATGCATCATATTTTATGTACTATGTTAGTACGTAACCAAGAAAATCCAGAAATGATGCATATTTTTCTTTATCATTATTCTAATCTAACCAAAATAAATTATATACAGGTAATGTGATTCAATCATATATATGGTTCTTTTTGGCAAGGCATCAAGACGAATGTAGATGGTTGAAATATTTTGTGTAAGCGAATAAAGTGATGAAGAACGGATGTCCATTGATGAATCTAATGGTGCCTCGACGAGAGCTTGTGGATCAGGGTTATATATATTTTTTGAGCCGGACATAACCCCTTTCCAGTACTTGCATAACGGAAATACAAGAAGTTCAACTAAACTCAAAGGAAGCCCGGAAAGGGGAAAGCGGGTTCAAAGCATCGCTGGGAAACCCACAACGGACACCCGTGATCGGGCAGTCCACCATGTGGTGAAAACCCAACGACACCTAGAACAACAACTAGACCCTATCAAGCTCCAGCATAACAGTCAAGTACAGATCCACTCAAATAGGCCACCAACCACAAAAGCTCACACACGAGCAAGTACACAACCGAGAATCTAACAGTTCAACTCAGGACCCAACAGACCAGACAACACACGAAATGGAGATTCTCATCAAGGTCTGCACCCGTGCAGATGAAGAGCAACCGCCATCAGTACTTCAGTTCTGCACGGGGCCTTTTGGGGCTGCGCAGATTCTCATCAGATTCGACGCGTTCATCTTCAGCATCTTAGAACCCCGCTCCATCGTCTCCCGATCAGCTCCCATCAGCATACCTGCCCAGTATGTAAGATAGCCACATGTAGAGTAGACAACATCAAATGGAGATCTCAAAGATTTGGCTTCAAAAGTTTTCCCATTGCGACTATTCCACATAGCCCAGCAGAGAGCAGCTAGGCCGAACGTATAGAACCTCTCTCCATCAGGGAGGAAAGTATAGCACCAAGAGAAATACTGCCAAATGTTACTGGGACATCGATCCGTGCCCAGAACACAGCCGACAGTTCTCCACATCAGCCACATGACAGGTAAAGAACAGATGCTGCGAATCTTCTCTTTGATTGCAGAAGGAGCACACAGGATTGCCCATCCACCCCCGTTTTTTCATGACGTCTCTAGTCAGGATAGCATCCTGAAACAACTGCCAAAGGAAGATTTGGATTTTGAGAGGTATTTTAGCTCTCCAAATCCATTTGTAGTTACAACCCGCCAGGTTCCTTTTAAGGTAACCGTACATGGACCTGGTAGTGAATTTGTTTTCCCCCCCAAAAGACCAGGATATTTGGTCGGGCTCACTGGACAAAGGCCAATTCCGTACGCAAGTTTGGATTTTGTTCCACTGTTCAAGGAGCGGGGGGTGTAACCTTCTCCTGAAGAAGTCACCTGTCACCCCCTCCTTAAACCTCGCAACAGTGATCTCTTGAACGTTGCAAACACTATACAGCTCTGGGTATTGAACACAAAGAGGCGTATCGCCTCCACAGGGGTCTAACCACATTCTAGAAAGATTTCCAGAGTTCAAAACAACTTTCCTACCAGCAAGATAGTGCTCTCTAACTTTCATAATAGCTTTCCAGATGGGGGAGTCACAAAACCTGGTTTTAACAGAAGTCACCGTATCCTTTCTGAAGTACTTAGCCCTAATCACTTCTTGCCACACCCCTTGTTGGGTTTCCAGTTTCCACCACCATTTGGCGAGTAGACTGACATTTTGCTTGTGTAAGTCTTTCACTCCCAGGCCTCCTTTGTCTTTAGAGCGACAAATTCTAGACCACTTCACCAAATGGTAACGTTTGCGCCCCTCGTGCTCTTGCCAGAAGAACCTTTTACGATGCTTATCAAGTTTTGCAATCACCCCCTTAGGGAGAAGAAACATCGACATATAGTAGAACACAATGCTAGTAAGAGATGAAATCAGAAGGATAAGGCGACCCCCCGAAGAAGCCACGTTACCAATCCAGGATTCGCAACATTTTAGGAACCTATCATCCACAAAGTCCCAGTCCGCATTGTGCAGATGCGAAAAGCTTACTAGAACTCCCAAATATTTCATAGGGAAATGGCCAATGCTGCAGTTGAACAAATCAGCGTAGAAGGAAATTATATCATCACCACCCCCTACACAGAGAATCTCACTCTTCTCAAAATTGATCTTCAGCCCTGACATGAGTTCAAACATGTAAAGTAACAGTTTCAGGTTAACAGCTTTTTGATTGTCATGCTCGAAACAGATTACCGTATCGTCATCGTACCGAAGGATTGCTACGCCCCCATCTATTAGGTCAGGTGCAAGGCCGGTCAACAGGTTTTCTTTTTGAGCATTGGTAATCATCTTCGACAAGGCTTCCACTGCAAGATTGAAAAGAAAAGGAGAGTGCGGGTCCCCCTGACGCACCCCTTTATGGCTCTGGAAGTAGGGGCCCACCTCATTATTAAGCTTGATGCTCAGGGTGCCCCCATGAAGAATTTTTTCTATCCACCCACACCAGGTTGTCCCAAAACCACGATTACGATGACATTCAAGGAGGAAATCCCAGTTAATCTTATCGTACGCTTTTCCAAAGTCTAATTTGAGCACCACCCTAGTTCTCTTCTTTTGATGGGTGTGGTGCAGGACTTCATGAAGGGTAAGGATGCCATCCATGATATTCCTGTGCTTAATGAATGCATTTTGGTATTTGCTGATCAACTTGTGAGTAAAAACAGCCACCCTATTATCCAAAACCTTAGTAATAAGCTTATAAGGGCATCTAAGGAGACAGATGGGGCGGTATTGTTGAATTTTCTTTGCTCCATTAACTTTTGGGATCAGGGTAATAATCCCATAGTTCAGCCGAGCCACATCAAGGGTGTTATTGTGGAAAGCTTCAAACAACCGCATAATGTCTTTTTTAACAAAGCCCCAGCAGTGTTTATAAAACTCTGCTGGTATATTGTCTGGACCCGGGGCCCTATTACTATCCATATCGAACAAGGCATTTCGCACCTCTTCTTCAGTGAAAGCACTAGTAAGAAAAACATTGTCCTCAACCGTGAGTTTTTCCTCATCAGACCACGTATCAGCAGACAAATGAAATAGGTTGCCCCTCACTGGGCCGAACAAGTCTTTGTAGTAGGTTGTAGCATGGTCTAGTAAATTTTTAGTACCCTCAATAACCGAGTCACCAGCAGACAGGGATTGAATGGTATTTTTTCTTTTCCTGCCATTGGCAATACGATGAAAATATGCTGTGTTTTGATCCCCCTTCAGGAGCCATCGAGCACTTGAGTGCTGTAGCCAAAAAAGTTCCTCGTCTGCCAGAATTTCAGTCAACTCTGCGCAGAGCATCGTTCTCTTCTCATACGACTCAGGGTCGAGGGGGCCATTTTCTTCCATTATTTCAATATCTTCCAACTCCTGTTTGATCCATTTTTTCCTCTTCTTCACATGACCAAAGGCGTTCGAACCCCAACCTTTAAAGTATTTTTTTGATACGTTTTAGTTTGATGTTCAGAATATCAATGGGATCCTCTGATTGAATTGGTTTTTCCCAGATCAATTTGGCTTTGGCACAAAACTCGTCCTTCTTTAACCAGTTCAATTCAAATCTAAATTCTCGCTGGTGGGTTTTGTTGCTAACCAAAGGATTGGTGGAAAGCAAAAGGGGGTTGTGGTCAGAAACATCCCTAACAAGTTTGCGGACCGTGACCAAAGGGAATAGATCTTCCCATTCAGGACTCATGAGCACCCTATCAAGTTTTTTCAAGAGTAGGATGCCTTTGCTTGTTAGTCCAGGTATATTTGCCACCCCCCATATGAATCTCTCTAAGACAGAGGCTCTGAATGATAGAATTAAACTTATCCATATAGATGGATCGATGAAGGTCCTTGTTCTTATCACCACTCTCACGTAGGATATTAAAGTCTCCACCTATCACATAGGGAGTCCTGATTTTATTGCACATTAACACCAACTCCTCCAGGAAACTATCTTTCTTGTCATCATGAGCCGCCCCGTACACCACCAGCAGGGTCCACACACATTTAAGTTTTACATCACTAACAGTGACTTGCAGTAAAAAAATTACCTATGCACCAGGATACAACATCTAAGGTCTCTTTCTTCACCCCACACAGGATCCCTCCTGATTTGCCCACAGAAGGGATCCAGTTCCAACTAAATATGTCAAAGGGATCCACATTTCTCAAGTATTTGGAGTCAAAATTTTTCTTCTTAGTCTCTTGGATGCCCACAAAATCTAGGGAATGGTCTTTAATAATATCAAAGAAGCAGGTACTCATGCCATTTTTTCCTGCTCCTCTACAATTCCAGAAAAGACCATTCATATTAATTTTTTTTCTTAGCACCCCTTTTCCTAGCAGTCCTACAAGGAGGTGGAGCAGGACTGCTAGGTTTCACCATCAAGGAGGATATTTTTTTTGGCTTCTAGTGGTAGGCCTAGCAATTATCACAGTAGGTTTTCTCTCTTTCTTTTTTCTAGACCTCACCACAGTAAACTCCTCTTCTTCCTCATCATTTGCTTCCATCCAGTTCATATTTAAGGGTGTTTGGTCCCCTTTAGCATTAGTTAGTATCATATTGTCACACCCCACTGGCTTGTCATGATTTTTGCTGTTTTCCATATTTCTACAGATCTCAAGTTCTCTAAGAATATCCACACTCGCAAAATCATTATCAGGAATGTTAACACCGATTTTAACAGCTCTAAGAATGAGATCAGGATTTGATAAAGTCTCAAAAGAGTTGGGAATTTGTGAGGTACCTTCCATATCCCTCTTTTTTGCCGCAGCCTTGGCCTTCTCATCCATTCTTTCCATCACATTGTGAGCATTCCTTAAGCTGAAACGGAGATTCTCCTCAGTAACCAGTGGAGGAGAAGGCATCCCCCCATCCATCATCTCATCCTCAAGCGACTCCACACTACACTGCTGTCTGGGTTCCAGCTCTCCCTCGTTGTTTCCAACCACTCCCACGACCTGACATTGTTTGACCACATCAGAGTATGACTTTTTTTATTAGTCAAGACATCATAAGTATTTTTCTCGACAAGGTGGCTTACTTTCTTTTGTTCCAACTCCTGGGCCATGGTGTCAATGAGCAGAGTGGTGTGAAGTGAATCATCAGATTCCACACTCTCCTGCGACTCTCTGATGGGGTCATTCTTCCCCCCTCAATCCACACAAGGAGACTTTTTGGAGGGTTCATTAGAAGGATCTTTTTCTTTACACCCAGGGTTCAAACAGGAGCCATTTTTACCCTCAGTCTTACCATCATGCTTATCAGGGGTCAGAGTAGCTTTCTTTTCTCTATTAGGGTCTCTCACCAGGATTTGCTCCACCTCATAGAAGAAATCATAGAAATATTCTCCTAGTACAACTTCAGCTACAACATGGATCTCATCTACATTTCCGCAGCCGAGCCTCACTCGGACAGAAGTAGGACGGTGCAGAGTAGCAGCATCAATTTCCAAGGGAACTCCCACTAGAGATGCCACATAAGCCAAGTTCTTTTCACTTCTTTTGTCCAATGGGACATTGCTGACCTTCACCCATGCCATTTCCATCTTCCCTTTCGCCCCCACCGCAGATGAGCACGGCGTGGCATGGATAATAGCACCACTGGTCTTAAGAGTGACCCTTCCCACATAACAAATCTGAGCCACAGCACGAGGATTAGGAAATCGAACCACAAAACCCCCTGGGCCAATGGCATGAGCCGAACAACGCCAGTCAGTGGCCAAGTAGGCAGAGAGATCAAACTCCATCTGACGAGTAGAGGTTTCCCCTTCCACAATAGTGACCACTATATTATGAACCCTAGATTTGTGCTGATTAACAGAGCAGGAATCATGTATGTAGTAGAAACCCTGCCCCTTAGGCTGAAAGGCACACATCGGAGCAGTGTATTCCCACGACAGAAATTCTACACACACAGATGCAAGATGCCCTAATTTCCTGCACCTCTCACAATAGGCTTGCGGACAACGAACAGAGGAGTGTTCAAGAGATTTGCAGATAGGGCACACTTCAGGTTTTTTGGTAGGAGGCACCTGAGCAGGGATTTGTTTTCCCTGATGACGATCTGTTGGAGGGGTCGGCTGCCTCCCGATGGTGATGCCGCCAGATCCCGACGATGTCTGGGTTTTCTGAACCCATACGCCGCCGCCGTGGCTTTCTCCGCGACTGGAAGCAGCCGCGGCATCCCATCAAGCAGTTTCCTCCGCCGCCGCGAAGTTTGATGAAGTTGATATACCGTAGCTGTCGCCTTCTTCACGCCTCCAGGAGAACTTGCTTCGGTCGCCGCCGCGGCCGTTGCCACGGCTGGCCAGCCGCCCTCCGCCGCGATCCATACGGCCAGCACCACCACCCCCACGTCGCTCTTCACGGTGGCCGCGCCCCGCCTCGGTCGCCATGCGAGGGGAGGCCGCAATAGCCGCAAATGATCGGGGATCTCCGCCTATCTTCCCCTCCCACCACTCGAAGGACTCAGGAGCTCTCGATCTAGGGTTTTTCGCCGCCGCCCAGAAGTGGGAGAATGAGATTTCTAGGTCAAGGATCGGTGCG
>LR738713.1:500500743-500532748 GCA_902687465.1 Secale cereale
GGGGGGGGGGGGGGGGGATTTTATACCAGCGCCGTCGCCACGGACGGGTCATTGGATCGCCCCCACGTGTCGACCATCCGCCATTGTTGGGCTCTGGTTTTTGGCCGGGTTTTCCCCGGTTTGGACCGGTTCACCCCTCAGCCGATCAGCTCGAGAACCGTGGAGCGCCTCGCCCCGTCCCTTGACCGGCCCGCTCGCCGTCGCCAGAAACGCCGGCGGCAACCGATCCCGAATCCTGGCGAAGTGACACGGGAACGAGACCACCTCTCTGATGTCGAAGCTTTCGCCCACGCGCAGGAATCTCGCATCCACCGTCACGCCCCGCGAGTCCGCGAGAACCAGCCGGAGCGCATCCCGCCGAAGCGTGAGGACGCCGTCATCGAACGAGAGCGAGCGCGCCATGAGATCGGCGGCGAAGGATACCCGCCATCACACGTCATGGTTGTCGCCGCTCGGGTCGCCGCTCGGGTCGCTTGAGCAGGACGTCATCGCCTCCTCGTGCTTGCAAAATTTTGGCCACCTAAGTTGTTTTATGGGGGGCAAGTTGGTGACGGACTCAGGGTTATATGATACTAAAATTCTTGGAAAGAAGTATACTGGTGGAAGTAATCTTCACCAATAGTTTTGGTTCGCTCCATGGTATCTGCCATAACTCTAGCAAATACACTTCCTCAAATTAACTAAAATTTTAGGAGCACCAGGTAATGCTTCTTCGTCCAATGCGGTCGTGCCCAGGCATGAATCATGGACACAAACCAAACTAGCCCTGTTACTCTAAATACTGAAGAACCATATCTAAAAGTGTTCTTCCAAACCAGGCTTATTTGCCCAATGGAAGACCAAAAACCAGCTTAATCTCTTCCATGCACTATGATCCATTCTATTTGGTGGAATTAATTTCATCTAGGCAGTCAATGAATGAAACAAAATATCAGTCATTTTTCACCTACACCTTGCCTCTCATGAACCAGCAAACATGAGTTTTAGGATAAACTGGTAGGACAATCCGATAAAATCGACTAAGAAACCAACCCATCAAGACAATGTTTCAAATACATAGGCAGAAGAATGGTTTCCATATACACACAGACGAAAGGCAGAACTTCACATATTCATTCATGGTAGCATATTACAAGCTGAAGGTTGTAGCAAACGGGTGCATAAACATAAGGTCTTTGTTGGATAGCATTCATAAGGACTAACAACAGAGGCATGCAGTTCCTTTATTAGTATTGAGACACGAAGTTCGCCCCCTTGCTTTTAGAATAGAAACACACATAAGTTAGTAAAGTGAGTAATATTATTAAAAGAACGGCTACAAACTTCAGACATTTGAAAGGTACGATAGGGTATATGTTATACAGTTTCTGCCTTTCTGGTGCACGAGCTGATCTTGTTGTTCATTTAGGAAGCACACAACATCTTTCCTTTAGAGTTGGCACACATCTTCTCCCTAATATGTACAGAGAAAGCAAGGCCAAGTATTTCAGTTTATTTTGGAAGTACTTCCTTTTTTTGACATTCAATTTTGGAAGTACTTTCTTTTTATACGAAGACAGACAAATATAATCCTTGTGTAGCAAAAAATGGACATAAGGTAAAACCAAAGCTGTCCTGACGTCTGCATGGATGGTATAAATGCCAGCAGAATTATTGTGAACATCAAGCTGAACGAAAAGTGGAACACATGACTGCTGACCTTCATATTTATAGACGAAACGAGGCAATCAAGTAGAACACAACGCTACTTCTTGATACCGATTACTGAGCGGTGCAATTGGGATGGGAAAAGCACTCATAAATGCACTATGGCATGGAAAAACACAGATAGTTAGCGCATTGAACATCTTCATTTGCTAAGCAAAAAATGATTCGGGTATAATTAAGAAAAAGGTGAGTAGATGAGGTAAGACCTCCTTTTCATTTTTAGGCGTTTGATATCACTCATTACCTGATCACTGTCTTGCACTTTGTTTCAGACAATCAACCGACCCAACAAGTGCATCTTGCACAACTTCACTAATACCATCTTGCCGCGGCACCCCTCAATTATTGAAAAATGCTTTTTGCTGTAAAACTTCTAATATATTCATCATCAACCATGATAGTACAACAAATATCAGAAATAATAAAAATTACATCCAGATCCGTAGATCACCTAGCGATGACTACAAGCACCGAAGCGAGCTGAAGGCGCAACGTCATCATCTCCCCCCCCCCCCCTCAGTGGAGCCGAGCAAAACTTATTGTAGTAGGCATTCGAGAAGTAGTCGTGCTAAGGCCCTATACGATCAGTGCACTAGAATAGCAACCGTCGTCGTTGAAGAGAAGGTTAGATCAGAAGGATCCAACCTGTAGAGACACAGACACTGCTGACGAACAAATACCGGTTCCACATGGATCCACCGAAGACAAACGCCGACGGAATCCTATGAGATCCGCCGGAGACAAACCTCCACACACCCTCCGATGACGCTAGAAGCATCACCGGGACGGGGGCTAGGCGGGAAGAATCTTATTCCATCTTCAGAGAGTTGCCGCCGCCTCATCTATCTGAGCAGGACACAAACTCTAACAAAACTCAAAAAATCACCCAAAAACGAAGCCCTCCCACAAGCAAAGGCCAGGATCCACCACGCCTCCACGGCCTTAAGGCCACAGGAGACGAGGCGGACCAGCATCGGCGGCTGCGGGAGGCAGAAGAAACCCTAGCAGCGACTAGGTAGGAGCGCTCTTCTAGGAGATCCAAAAGTGCTGTAGCATTGAAAAGGCTTGTTAGTGTGTGTGCAATGATAATTAACCACTCCCTCCGTCCCATATTGTAAGAGTGTTTTTGACACTACACTAGTGTCAAAAACACTCTTATAATATGGGACAGAGGGAGTATGTTTTTAGGCTGGTATATCATCCGCCATTAGACAGTTTAACATGTTTCCTTAGTGGCAGCTTCAGTAGAGCTCCAATTTCACTAAAGTTGGTTCAAATGAATAGCAAATACAATTGTTAATGAGAGACATAACATAAACATCTAGTATATGGACAAGAGGGAATAATCAGCTGGCATAAACTGTAAATTATCAATGTAAACATTGCACAAGCGAAAACATAGGCTAACCTGTCACATTGTTGGATGCCAACTTAATTTGTTAGCTCCATTAACAGGGTCGGATTATAGATGTGGAGAAGTATATTATTGGCACAAGCACCATGCATATCAACTTTGATCCATGGAGTAACTTGATCAAATACATTGCGGGGAAGGGCTCGATTGGTGTCACTAGAAAAAAATAATACCAAGTAAACCTTTAATTCCTCAACAAGTTATTTGTACTTACAACTCCTGAATCATGTATTTCAACATAAATTTAGTAAGTAGAGACCTTGTTTTCATAAGGATGGGAGTTAGATGGCTAACCTAGCATATGGCTTTTAGATTATTTTTTTGAAAAAAGCACAAAGAGATCATTAGTAATAGTGACTGGTTATTTCCTGCTCCCATACATACATGCCACAGGTACAAGGATTAAACACTTTTTACTGGCTGGTGGAAGCATTCTGTAAACCATCTATAAGAAATTAGCATGACAGACTTTTAGCAACCGGACCACTTTGGGCCAAGTGAAATCCAGGGTTTAGAATTTCCAGAAAACAGAAGCATGCACTAAAGTAGGAATTTGAAAAAAGAACTCTTCCCTAAAACAGATCTTATGAATGATTGTGTGCTGCACATAAACATGGCCGAGGGGGTGTTCAAGGAGGAAAAGAAAGCTTAGGCGGGCTAAATGAGGCAAAGGTGAGAGGACCGGCGACCATAAATGATTGGCTTGTCTTGATGGGGCGGGGCAGGAGGATGGTGGTTGGGGGAAGAAAGGGTGGAGGCAAGGATGGTGCCGACAATGGCTGGGATGAGGAGGGGGTGGGGGTGGCACACCTGACCCCTGACGAGGCGGGCTGACGGCATCGTGCTATGACCCTCCAGGCAGAAAAGAAAACACAAAAGTTGTACTAAAGCAACGTTAATTAATATGGATCGAAGGGAGTAGTAATAACTAGATAGATAGATAATCGACCGGTTACCACAACATACATGATGAACAAGAGAACTAGTGGTTCAGAATCTTCGTATCAAACAACAAAATCTGGCAACAATTCCTAGATCTTCGTCACGTAACAACGAATCCCCCCAAAATGATCACACACGAAGATCAAACACCACAGTTCTTCGGTGGACAACAATGTTCAGGAGTTAAGAAAACACACCACGCTACTAGTTCTGAATCAGAAGAAATTCATGTCGGCTTCACTGATGAAGAACTGTTGCACTGGCATTCAATTTAATTTATCATCAGCCTTCATGACCCCTATTCTAATTTTATTGGGTGGGGTTGAGCGCATACAGTAGATGAAAACACAATGATCTGAATCCCAGAATGGTGCCGAAAACATTCGCTACCTGAAATTGCACAATTATACACAGATGAATGAGATAATGTCTGTAGATGTAGGTTTCATATATCTGAATTGTCTTTCTAGACACTTTTCCCCCATGGCGAACATGAGTTTTTATTTCTAATCTTACCTCAAACATTGAGTGTTGATACATAAGCACGACATACATAACCCAAAATTGCGAGATCACAAAGTTGGCTGCCCTTGAATTCACTAGCAGAGGTCTCATGTTTACAATTTGGACTGGCGGCGGACCGACATGTGGCTAGAAAAGAAGGCACCATAATTGAAAGACAAATTCAAAGTACACATTCAGACTAAATACAAACTCCTATACTCTTTCCATTTGAGTGCAAACATGATTTAAAATAATCTATTTGTTCAGGCATTAATGCAAACATACCACACTCATGTAGGGTATCAACTACGAAAGAACCTAGAGGACCGTAGCAACGAAAGCCATGTTATGTGCTGTGATTGAGTCCCTTTGGATTGGTTGAAAAATTGCAAAGGACACATTCAGGCCAATGATGGTGGCAACCCTGATCTGGGATCCAACGCATATCTGGGGTCGCACACAAGCATAGTTCATATGAAAAAAATAAGGAATACGAGAAGAGCAAGTCCAACAATATTCGATATCACTGCATAAAACCAACTCGGGGTGGTCCAACTAAATATTAGGCCCGACGTGAATCAAAATAAATATAATCATTTATACTAAACTTTAGTACTTATTTATAAAATATTTTTTGAAATCACAATCATGGGTATTTACATAATATTTTTTAATAATTGTTACATTTTTAACATATTACACCTTAAAGGTAATTAAACCAAGCCCACTTAAATGTTAGAAAATAATAAATTAAAAATTTACATGTTTTCTCAAATTAATTTGTGGCTATTGCATAAACATAGTGCATATATTTTTGTATGTATATTCTTAAAAAGAGACAAACTTTTTTTCAGCCTGCGGTCTCATTATAATCTATATAGTGCATCCCTCGAAAAAAAATATCTCTAGTGTATGGTATATGAAATATCTTTATGGCAGTCTTTCATTAGACGTATGCAAATAGAAATATCATGATTACATAGGATGTGTACTTACTAGTATATTTGCGAGATTTTTTTGAGGCATAAGACATCAATGCACTATTCTAATTTCCTAGAATTTTCTTTTGCTCTGGAGTGTGTGATTAAGATGTATAACCCCGCGAAAGAACGTTATCGGTCACTGCCATCCCGAGGGTTCCCAAAGTTGTACTCCCTCTGTCCCAAAATTCTTGTCTTCGATTTGTCTAAATACGGATGTATCTAGTCATGTTTTAGTGTTAGATACTTCCCTATCTAGACAAATCTAAGACAAGAATTTTGGGACGGAGGGAGTAATATATTATCTTCAAGAAAGCAATTCACCATCACTAATTACTTACTAGTAATCTAGTACTAGTTAATTTAGGCCAGGACTGAACATAGAGAGACCAAACATGGAAGACATGGGCTAAACACACACATGTGGGAAAGGTCGAGAACCTGGGGAGGCAGACATTTGGTCTATGGGTGAATCAATACCCTATATGAAAAACTCTTTGGAGAACCAGATGAGAACTTTGTGTCGCTCGATGAGCATGTGGTTGGGGATTTACCTCAACTTGGGACCGAGGAGAATGAGATTCTATCGGAACCCTTCACAGAGAAAGAGGCGTTTGAGATGATAACACAAATGAAGAATAATAGGGCACCAGGTCTTGATGGTTTCTCAACATAGATTTATAAGAGATGCTGTAATATAATTAAGAGTGACCTTATGCCCATGTTCCATGATTTCTTCAATGGCCAACTGCAGTTTTCCCACTAAACTTTGGAATGATAACGCTACTGCTAAGAAGGAGGAGACAGTTCGCATTGAGTAGTTCAGACAGATTTGTCTGCTTAATGTGAGCTTCAAAATCTTTACAAAAATTGGTACGAATCGCCTGACACGGTTGCACATAGTGTGGTGCAACCGGGTCAGACGGTTTTAATGCCGGGACGACACATACTAGAGGGAGTGGTCGTCCTACATGAAACCTTACATGACATCCACTCGAAGAAACTGGATGGAGTTATCTTCAAAGTGGACTTCAAGAAGGCGTATGATAAGGTTAAATGTTCGTTCATACAACGTGCCTTACGTATGAAGTGTTTCGATGATTCCTAGAGGAAGAATGTCGAATCTTTTGTCCAAAAAGGCAGCGTCGGGATCAAGGTAAATGATGACACATGTCATTTTTTTCCAGACACAGAAGGGCATAAGACAAGGGGACCCCAATGTCTCCTATTCTTTCTATTTATGAAAACCCCCCATATCTCCTATTCTGTTCAATATAGTGGCAGATATGTCGGCAATTCTTATTGGTGGGGCCAACGAGAATGGTCAGGTCAGTGGATTGATACCTCATCTTGTTGATGGTGGAGTTTTCATACTACAATACACTGATTACACAATTATTTTCATCGAACATGATCTAGCAAAGGCTAAAAATATGAAACTCGCGTTATGCCTTTTTGAACAACCATCAGGGTTAAAGATCAACTTTAATGAGAGCGAACTATTCTGTTTTGGGCGTGCCAAGGAAGAACAGGATACTTACACACAATTGTTCGAATCTGAATTGGGATCTTCACCGTTTAATTATCAGGGTATGCCAATTTACCATTGAAATTTAACCAATAAGAAATGGAGTGTATTGAGAATCGATCTGAGAAAAAGAGAACCTGCTGGAAGGGCAAACTTATGTCGTATGGGGGTCGGCTTATTCTGATAAATACGATGCTGACAAGCATGCCGATGTTTCTACTTTCTTTCTTTGAAGTACTCATGGGGGTACAGAAAAGGTTAGACTTCTATTGATCATGTTTTTTCTGACATTGCGATGAGATCAAAACCAAATGCAGGTTGACCAAGTGGGATATAATCTGTAGGCCGAAGCACCAAGGAGGTCTAGGGATTAAGAACCTAGAGGTAAAAAACAGATGGATGCTCAGTAAATGGCTGCATAAGCTATTTGTTGAGCATGATGAAATGTGCATACAATTATTGCGTAATAAGTACTTGCAATTCAAGACCCTGGAACAGATCACCGCACAACCAAGTGATTCGTCATTTTGGAAGAGGTTACACCCTGATCAAAAGGCATAGGTCCAGCCTATTGACGGAGGATGCACATGCTCTTGGGCACATCCATAGCCCGATCTTTCATGATGAAAAACTTGCAGCGAAGATACCCTAGGCCCGCCACCTCTCCTTCCACGTTGAACTCGATCTTCCCCACGACATGAATCTCGTTCCAAAGCAAGTTGCGCACCTCCTCTCGCAGTAGGGAGGCGTCTGCCTTGGTCTCCACCTCTAGGGTGCTCACATGGCCAATGCTCCGATTGCCATAGATGCAAAAATACGGCACTTGCGCCCACACCAAGGTCATGTCATGGTAGGAGACATGCAGCAACGAGTTGCCTCCTTTGCTGGAGCGCCGGTGTCCAACAGAAGTCCAAGGCAAGGCTGAAAACTGGCGAAGATGGCGAAGAGGCGCGGTGATCGAGCCCTCTTTTGCCTACAAGTCAGACGAAGATGTCGCCGGGTCGTTGGGCGACGTTGGGTGTGCCAGCAGTGACTGGAGTGTACAACACAGCAAAGCAGACAACACACATTGCAAACATATAGCGGAAGGCACATGCCCAAATTAAATAGGTGCTCCTTGCCTCCTTGGGCTCAAAGTAGTCAATGTAACCATCTATGCAACCACGTTCGGATGGTGGTTGTCAGCAAGATTAGCTCCGTCTTTGCAAGCGGGGGCGGGCATGAGACACATGACCCAAGATATTGCTCATTATCTTGATAAGAGTATCAATTGATATTAACCGATCTCCGATAGCTGCACAAGAACACGAAGAAGAACATAAACACAACATATGGCTGGATTTTTCTTTGGTGTTATTTGGTTCACCAACTGCACGCAAACGATTTTCCAACAAAAAAAAGGGGAAACCGCACAGAAATGGTTCAAAATTACGCCGGCACTTCAAAGGCTACAAAGGAGAGATGTGGTAGCGTATGGAAGTACTAGTAAATTGGATTATCCTTGTCTAGTTGAGAGACACGAGCAATCAAGTAGCGAGGGTGCGCGACTGCCGATAAAAATCGCGCCGACTACGGTCATGGCAGACGATGACGGTGTCTTTGATGTCGTTTTCTTGTTGAGGCATCGTCGTTGCAGTTTGCGTCATCATGCTCGGATGCTCTGGGGGAAACCCTAGATCTGGGTCTCCCGAATCGGACAATGACAGCGTCGTTGGTGTCGTTCTTCCTCCTAGGGGCATTGTTTTGGAGTAACTGTCGGTTGAAGGGGACTAGAGGAGGAGCAATGTTACATATACTGCAAGGCCGACGACGGATCTCGGTGGCATGGCGCTGCGGAGTTTCGGCGACGTCCATGTTTGGATGGATACGTGCAGGATGGTGGTGTTGTCTGGTGCTGTGGTAGCGTCGACGTTAGGCCTGATAAGGTCGATGCGTCAGTATTTGCTCTAGAGGTGGATTGGTGGAAGATGACGGCGGTGGCCTCTATGAGTGCGTTGGACTGATGTGTGGCTCTAGCGACGAATGTTGTGAAGATGGCAGCTTCAGACTATGTAATATATACTTTTTTCGTCCGAAAATACTTGTCATTAAAATGGACAAAAATGATGTATCTAGAACCAAAATACATCTCGATACACCTCTTTTATTAATTTTAATGCTAAGTACTTTAATGACAAATATTTTCGGACGGAAGAAGTACTTTGTAAGGTAGTTATGAATAATTAACAAAATGATTGCATGCAGAGGCCAAGAGTCATCCTCTTTTTCAACAAACAAAATTAAGCACTCAGGGGATAATAAAATACTCCCACTCTAACTGCAGCCGCCGGTGGCGTCGGTGGCCTCAGCTTCCGGCCAGGTAGGAGATGGGCGGCGAGTAGGTCATACTGAGGTTAGGTCAAGTTGAGGGTTGCGGCCATCAATCCGCCCGTGGAGAAAAAGAGGATGAAAAAAATATGTAAACTAACTAGGCTCATGCACATATCTTATATCCAACAAGGGCAGGGCTCCCATAGAACAAGACAAATCGATGCAAACTTCATGCTAGATTACTTACCAACACAGAAGAAATGAGAGAAATTGACTTCCGGATCGAAGCGGTGGCAGACTTAGAATCCTGCCAGGCAGACTGCAATAGAGGGGGGACTATGGGCGGCGGAGCGGTATCTCAGTAATCCCTCGAAACCAATTAACTCTAGAATTTTCGTTTTGAGGAGTTCCATCAAACCCAGCCAATTACTTATTTTTTTCAAATGATAACGCCCACACATATGGCATAAAGACGCTCGGTCCAAACGTATTAGCCGCCGTTGGATCATTTAGCATGAATTTTAAAACGAAGGAGTTGCCACATCATCCCACGCATTCGTGCGACATGAAACCAGCCGCCCGGACGCCTCTACTCCTCTGTCTTTTTCTTCCCCACTCCTCTGCCTCACGCACTTCCCCATTCACCCGCACGAGCTAAATCCCCCGACGGCCGACCGCCTCAAATTCAGCGAGGTCCGCAGATCTCGGCAAGACACGCAGATCCCGATGACTCCCACGACGATTCCCTGCGAGGGGCCACGCTAGATGCGCCGTGGGAGGGCTATGGAGGTGATCAGAAAGTGGAACGGCCGTCGACGATGGAGGCGCAGCGGAGGAGGAAGGCGCGCGCGGGGCTTCTACTGGGGTTTGATCTCCGGTGGCACCAGGCGCTCCGTGACGCAAGGGCGTGAGATCTGCCCTGGGAACGGTGGGGGTGCGCGCGGCTAGGGTCCCTACCGCGGCTCGGCCTCCGCGGTGGACGGAGCTGGTCGACCTCCTGAGGGCAAGCAACATACGATAACGACTTCTGCGGCTCCAGAAGACTTCCAGCTATTCCGGGTTTGCCGTGTGTTTCTTTTTGGTTGTTCTATTTATTTTTGCATTGCATCATGTAATCATGCCATCTCATTAATGTTTCTTGCAACTAAAAAATTTGCATTGATCTTTTGATCTATTTAAACCGAGGGAACTCACATGGTGTTTTCTCGTTAAAATATATCCTCTCAATATTTAGGGAGGTATAATAAAATATTCCATTAGTTTGGGATCACCGAAACACACTTGCAAATGTTCCATGCCTCTTTTGCTTCAAGTTTCCCCTCCAAACCTTGTCTATAGTTCTTTCTCCATTTATCGTGGTTCCTCCAAAAATCCGAGCATTTTTGGACACTTCTAAAACCTAGTCCTAGTTCAAACTATTTGAATTTAATTCAAACAAGTTTGAATTCAAATTTCACTCCCATGCCCACTTGTAATTTTCTTGGATCATGCTCATTTATGAGTCTGGGAAAATTAACCCCATGTCCATACACTATCCCTAGCTCCTCCTTTCTTCTCCTTTTTCTCTTCTTTGTTATTTTTTTTCTGTTTTAGGAAGAGTTGAGGAGGAGAGCAGCCATAGCCAGCAGCCCAGCAGCCCAGCAGCCCACTTGGGCCTCCCACCAGCCGGCCTGCTAGGCCCAGCGCTCCCTCTAACCCTAGCCCGACCGCTCTCTTCTCGATCTATTCTCTCTGCGTCGTTCTCCTCCTCTCGATCCCCAACTCTCTCCATCCCGCACGCAAGCGCTCCGATCCCCTCGATCCATCTCCCTCTGCCCCGATCCCATCTCCCTCTCGTTCTTCGTGCAGCCCCCGCCGCCGCTCCGTGAGTCCCTGGCTGAGCCCGCGCCTCCGCCTCGTGGCACCCCTTTTGCCCCCCGCGCTCCGCCCTCGTCGGAGAAGCAGCCAGGCCGGAGCCCTGTTGGCCTCCTCGACGCGCCTGCTCGTTGCGTCGTAGCGGCCTCCTTCGCACTGACCGCCTCATCACGCGAGCGCCCTGCCGCCCTGCGCCTCGGGCCCTGCTCCGTCGAGCGCCGCCTTGTCGCCCTCCGCGCGATGCCTCTCCACCTCGCAACCCCGCCGACGACATCGTCCTCAACCCCGTGCCGGAGCTCTGCTCTGTGCCACCCGTCGGCGAGCCGTCCGCCAGGAGCTCCTCGCGCCCTCACCTCGTCGACTTCGACCTCGAGGTCCCGCTCAGCCCCATCACCCGTCCTGGAGCCCGTCCGCCTCCCCAAGCAGTCCCGCCGGACGTCCGATGCCATGGAGCTCGCCTCCACCAGCAGCAGTAACTGTACCAGCGCGCTCGTGCTCCTCCCGAAGTCTGCGACGCTCGACCTGGCCATCTTCGGTTGTTTCCCCTTCACGGCCAGCGCGCACAGAGCTCCTCTGCCCTGCTGTCCTCGTCACCCCTCTTGTCCCTGCCAAGACGCGGCAATCAGGGACGCCCAGGTGCGCCTTCGTGGAATACGCCAAGACCCGGGACGCCAAGACTGCCTTCGCGGTTTTACTCAAGTACCACGACATCTTGTTCACGAAGACACCAAGTACCACGACGACCGTTGTTCGCCAAGTACCCCCTCGCCTACGGAAGATCGACTACACGATGTGACGCCAAGTACCACGACGACCGTGTACAACTACCGTCGACCCGTGGATGTCAAGTTCCTCGCCGTGACCCCGAACATTTACGAAAACGTGAACGACTACTTCCTCTTCGAAACGTGTACCTCTTCCGTCGAACTCGTTTCGCCCCGAAAATGCACGCTTCGAAGGTATAACCGCCGAGCCGATGACCCCGTGGATGAATGGTGTGTGATGTATGAGATGAAATACTTGTTTGCCTCGAGTCCGAAGTGCCCCTCGTTTGCCTTGTCGCCAACCCATGGGAACCAGGTAACAGGATCACCCCACCTATCATCTTACATGACACGCTCACGCCGCCCACTTCTTTTGCACCGGTCTCCCAACGAGTTACCGGAACCGATATGTTGTCGTGGCATCACTTTCGGTTATCGCTGCCGTGGCACCCTTTCTTTCCATCACGGTGACGAAATACTCCATATCATGTTCATGTTAACTTTAAATAAAAATTGCATAAAACTTGCATTTGTCATCCGCATCATGATAACAACCTTAAATATTTAAATTGTTGTTTGCTTTAATAATTGATAAATATGAGATGGGGTTTTTCGGAATTGTTGTTGTTATTTCCGGCCTCATTTAAATTGCTTAGATAGTTTAGTTTAATTGTGTTGCACCTCTTGCCATGCTAAAAACAATTAAACTTGTTGGGTTCATAAACGAGAGTCAACTAAATAAATAGAATGTGGTGTTTCGCCAATATGCAACTCGTTGCATATTGAGCTTCACTTAAATTGTAGTGTTGTTTGTGCACTTTGCCATGACATGCATATTTAAACCGGACATGCATCATACTTGTTTGTGCATCATATGCCAGGTTTATGCTTGTGTATTTACCATGTTGTTTGCTTCTTTCCGGTTGCTTCTCTCGTTAGCTTCGGGTTCGTTCCGGAGTTGTGAGGATTCGTTCGACTACGTCCGCTTGTCTACTTCATGGACTCGTTCTCCTTCCTTGCGGGATCCCAAGCAAGATGACCGTTCCCTGATATCACCTATATCTTTGCCTATTCTAGTTGTCTCGCTCTTTAGATATGCCTCGATGCTTATTCCTGTTTTGCTAGCCTCCTATGTTGCCATGAAACACTCTAACCGCCCTCCTAGCAAACCGTTGATTGGCTAAGTACACTTTTGCTCAGCCCCTCTTATAGCATTGTTAGTTGCAGGTGAAGTTTTTTTGAAGATTGCTCCACGTTCGGACTTGTTTATTGGGATAACACAATATATATCTATTTAAAATAATGCACCTATATATTGGTAATGGGTGGAAGGCTTGGCCTTCTGCTTGGTGTTTTGTTCCACTCATGCCACCTTAGGACCCAATAAACCAGTGTTATGTTCTTTGATTTTGCGTTCCTAACACGGTTGGCGTTTATGGGCCCCCCTTGATAATTCGCACTGCTTAAAGCTTTTCCAGCAAGACCCAACTTTGGTTTTACATTTGCCTAATAACTAAAAATTTGCATAGGGACTAGCTACCCCGAGTTCTTAATTAACAACCCGGGCCAGTGCTCCTCATGAGTGCTGGTCCAAACTGGGGGTCCTGCAGGGCCACCTTGGGGAAACCCGAGGGCTGGTATAAACCTGTAGCATCGCCCATCCGGTCGTGGCCTGAGACGAGATGCACGCGACTACTATCAGGGTGTCGGCACGCCGGGAGGTCTTGCTGGATTAGTTTTACCTGTGTCGAAATATCTTGAGCATGGGATTCCGAGAATACTCGGGTCTTCCCAATTTGGAGTTGCGACTCCACAGATCGTGAGCTTGTGATGGGCTAAGTTGGAACACCCCTTCAGGGTTTGAAATTTCGAAAGCCGTGCCCACGGTTATGTGGCAGATGCGAATTTCTTAATATCCGGTTATAGATAACTTGACACCATATCCTTTAAGAATACACTACCTGTGTGAGTAACCGTGATGGTCTCTTTCCGAAGGGCTTCGGGAAGTGAACACGGTGGGGTTATGCATGATCGTGAGTAGCTAGGATCACTTCTTGATCAACTTGGCGAGCGTTGGCACTTGTTCTCTTCTCGCTCTAAACTCGTAAGCTTGTTGCTTAGTGCTTGCCGCAAACACTTCAATACCTATTCCACACCTAAGGCTTTGGTAGTTTTGATACCCAGGAACGGGATTGCTGAGTCCTTGTGGCTCACAGATTACTACACACACCAGATGCAGGTACCGCTGAGAACAATGCAGGAGATGGATCTGAACTTCACTGGGAGTTCGATGAGGAGCGTGGTCATTACTATGTATCGTATCCCGACAATCATTAGTGGTTCCTACTAGGAGTGATCCAGGCTTGTGTTTGTGGTATCTTTCTCATTTGGTTTTCGTCCGTAGTCGGACCCTGTGTTATTTGGATGAATGTATGTTATTGTATTCATTGTGTGACGTGGCGAGTGTAAACCATCTATCTTTTACACTTTCATCCCTGAACTTTTACATGAGTTGTGCAAAGATACCACGCTTGCGATCAATCCAGAATGCGCTTATGTCTTTAAGTCATGCCTCGACACGTGGGAGACATAGTCGCATCCTGGGCATTAAATTTTACCCAGGTTCGGGCCGCTGAGAAGCATAAAACCCTACTCATGCTTTGGTAGATTGATCGGAGGAACATGAAGCACACACAACACTCCAACCCGGCAAGGTTGCCTTCGAGGAAGCTACTACGCAAGTATAGGTGTCCAAGGGTCTGAATTCTTTAGCTAGGTTGCCTTGGCCTCCCTTTATAGCTCAAGGGGCAACCACAGTGGCAAAACAGACATTATCTAGTGATTAGATAGCCAACAGTGCTATCATACCTAACTCTGGCACTTAGGACAAAATGCCATAAATGCTAGTCCAGGTGGCGTGCGGGGATGCATTCCCGACAGGCTTTTACCACCGCTTTAGCTAACTGTTGCTTATTATCTTGACACGCCTCTAGACGGGTGTCAAACATGCATAATCTGCCTTCCAGCGAGCTGCCACGTGCTTAGCGAGAGCCACTTAGCCACCTAAGGGATCGACACCGCATCGACAAGTGACTGGTGTTGCGATGCGGTGGAGCGGTGGCCGTTCAGCTCACGCTTGCTGGGGGATGGCTTGCGGGGTCTTCCTGAAGATGTGTGTGCCTCGGTCCTCGGCAGGCACCGGGGACGTGACTGGCGCGGTTCGGGCCCATTATAGGCAGTTACGTCGAGCTTGCCGGCATAGGTTGCTTCTTTTGGAGTATTGGTCTTCTAGATCCGCTCCTTGATCTCATGGAGAGCAGCTTCTCTGGCTTGGCCTTGCCTTGCATGTTGGGTTCGACATTCATTCGTCGAGCCTTGGTTACCGGGGCGGGGGCTCTTCGTCTGTGCATGATATGTCTCCAACGTATCTATAACTTTTTATTGTTCCATGTTGTTATATTATCCATCTTGGATGTGTTGTATGCATTTATATGATATTATATATGATTTTTGGGACTAAGCTATTAACCTAGAGCCCAATGTCAGTTTCTGTTTTTTCCTTGTTTTTGAGTTTCGCAGAAAAGGAATATCGAACGGATTCCAATTGACCTGAAAATTTATGGTGATTTTTGATGGACCAGAAGAAGCCCTCGAAGCAAAAGAGTTGGGTCAGAAGAGTCCCGAGCCAACCACAAGGGTGGAGGGCGCGCCCTACCCCCCCGGGAGGGTGCTCCGTTCTTGTGGTTGACTCGTGGACCCCCCCTTGACTTGTTCTCAACGCCAAAAACAATCCTAAAATACCAGAACCCCCAGAAATAAACCTACATCGGGAGTTCCGCCATTGCAAGCCTCTGTAGCCACGAAAAACCAATCGGGAGCCCATTCCGGCACCCTGCTGGAGGGGGAAACCATCACCGATGGCCATCTTCATCATCCCGACGGTCTCCATGATGAGGAGGGAGTAGTTCACCGTCGGGGCCGATGGTATGTACCAATAGCTATGTGTTTGATCTTTCTCTCTCTTGTTCTTAATTTGGCACGATCTTGATGTACCGCGAGCTTTGCTATTATAGTTGGATCTTATGATGTTTCTCCCCTATACCTTCTTGTAATGGATTGAGTTTTCCCTTTGAAGTTATCCTATCGGATTGAGTCTTTAAGGATTTGAGAACACTTGATGTATGTCTTGCATGTGCTTATCTGTGGCGACAATGGGATATTCACGTGATCCACTTGATTTATGTTTTGGTGACCAACTTGCAGGTACGTGACCTTCTGAACTTATGAATAGGGGTTGGCACACGTTTTCGTCTTGACTCTCCGGTAGAAACTTTGGGGCACTCTTTGAAGTTCTTTGTGTTAGTTTGAATAGATGAATTTGAGATTGTGTGATGCATATCGTATAATCAAACCCGTGGATACTTGTGGTGACATTGGAGTATCTAGGTGACATTAGGGTTTTGGTTGATGTGTGTCTGAAGGTGTTATTTTAGTACGAACTCTAGGGCTTTTTGTGACACTTATAGGAATAGCCCAATAGATCGATTAGAAAGAATAACTTTGAGGTGGTTTCATACCATACAATAATCTCTTCGTTTGTTCTCCGCTATCAGTGACTTTGGAGTGACTCTTTGTTGCATTTTGAGGATTGTTATATGATCCAATTATGTTATCATTGTTGAGAAAACTTGCACTAGTGAAAGTATGAACCCTAGGCCTTGTTTCTAAGCATCGTAATACCATTTATGCTCACTTTTATCATTAGTTTCCTTGCTGTTTTTATATTTTCAGATTACAAAAACCTATATCTGTCATCCATATTACACTTGTACCACCATCTCTTCGCCGAACTAGTGCACCTATACAATTTACCATTGTATTGGGTGTGTTGGGGACACAATAGACTCTTTGTTATTTGGTTGCAGGGTTGTTTGAGAGAGACCATATTCATCCTACGCCTCTCACGGATTGATAAACCTTAGGTCATCCACTTGAGGGAAAATTGCTACTGTCCTACAAAACTCTGCGCTTGGAGGCCCAACACGAGTCTACAAGAAGAAGGTTGTGTAGTAGACATCAAGCTCTTTTCTGATGCCATTGTCGGGGAGGCTAGGTTAGCGGCACTCACATCCCGTCAACGAAGCTCTTTTTTGGTGCCGTTGCCGGGGAGGTGAGTGCTTTAAGGTATATCTTTAGATCTTGCAATTGAATCTTCTAGTTTCTTGTTTTTAACACTAGTTTGTTTTATATAAAAAAAATTGAATTGAGGTTGCCCCATATGCTTCATCTTTCTAATGTCTTTCATGAAAATGACGGAAAGGAAAATTGTGCCAAAGTGTTAGAAGAAGAAGTTAATAAAATGTTTCGCACTAAATCTTTGAATGATGAGCATGATTGCAATGTTGTTAGTATGAATTCTTTGAATATCCATAGTACTAATGATGATTGCACTAGTCATGATAAAAATATTTCTTATAAGCATGTCAATTTTTGTGGAGTGCATAGAGTTTGCAAATACATACCAAAACTAAATGGTTGCAAGACAGGCTAGATGTTTGTGCTGTAAGATTTAATTTTTCTTGCCATCCTTGTGAACTTTGCAATGAATGTGGTCATTTAAATCTCCAATGCAAATTGTTTCATGATCAAATCATGTCCAAAAATTGTGATGACTTGATTTCCCTTGCACACCATAATGAACTTAGTTTGCTTGTGGGATATGAAGAAATGAAATGTATAACTAAGGATATTCCGGCATATAACCTTGAGAGATTTCTTGATTTTGATCTAGAGGAAATCCATATGTATTGTGTGGTAAATTGTATTAAAAATCCTTATATTGCCAATTACTTAAAGACAAGAAAACAAATAGAAGATGAAGAGAATACTAATGAAGGGGAAGAGGTTTCCCGATATCCTCATATTTTTTCTTATGATGAATCAGGTAACGAGGAAGAGCTCTTTATTCAACCAATCTCATCAATAAGGAGCTCCAAAAATGTGATTAAACCCACACATGATGTGAATAAGAAAAAGAAAAGACGGATGCAAAGGTAAAAAGGTATCCCTCCCAAATGATGTTGCTCCTATTATTGTTTTGGCTCATGAGAGTGAATCAAAAATAAATGTGGAAGATGATATACTTGATGATGATAGTGATTCTTTGTCGTATGGTACAATGTCCGAAGAAACTACTGAGGATGATTTTGTTATGCCTATTATTCACTGTGATGATTATGATTAGGAAAGTAATGATACTTGTTATAATCTTGAGAATCTTTTTGGCACCAACTTAGAAAGTTGTGATGATAATAATTGCTATACTATTGGTGTTATTCATACTATTAACGATGAGAGTGATTATGATTATGTTATGCAAAGCCACAAGCTTGGGGATGCTATGTTTAATGAAGATGATATTTTTAGTCCCCAAGTTTTGATGTGCAAATTTATTATGATGATAGCATGCCTCCTATTTATCATGATTGCAATATTTATGAAAGTGGGTTTGAAAGAGTGACAATTTTAGATGATAAGTATTCCACTATTTTGGGGGGTGTTGAATCTTATTATAATGATAAAAGTGGATTTGGAGAGGTCATGACTTTATTTAGTAATGATTCCACTATTTCAGAAGAGGTTTCAATTGACTATGATGAGAACAAAGTTGCTACTTATGATGATTATTGTGATGATACTTATGTTATAAGAAGTAGTGCTAATTATTGTCATTATTTTGAATATCCTTTTATTGAACATTACTCCTTTAATGTGGAAACAATTTATAGTATTCAAGTTTCATATGATGCTCCCACTACTATTCATGAGAATAAATTTGCTTATGTTGGGAGTTGTAAAATTTCTATGCTTGTGGATCATGAAAAGAATGCTGTATGTGATAGCTATATTGTTGAATTCATTCATGATGCCCAGTGGCGAGGCCAGCCCAAAGAAACTGTGGGGTCATTGCAAATTTTCTGAAATTTTTCCTTCACAATGTAGAGTAACTTTGCAATGTTATTAGGCTGTTTGTCTAAAGCTATGGGGTCAGCTGACCCCACAACTAACACATAGAATCGCCACTGATGATGCCCCTGAAAATTATTATGAGATAGGAACATATGCGTCTACCTATTGCAATAATATCAAGTTTCCTCTCTATGTGTGGAAAGTTTGAAGTATTGCTTGATTTGCTTTCCTATGCTAGTAGATTCTTGCTCCCTTAAGTTGTTTGCTCCCAAAATCCTTATGTATAGGAAGTGGGTTAGACTTAAATGTGCTTGCAATGTGATTCATGATGCTACCTTTTATATTTCAATTCCTATCTTTATGTGAGCATCAGTGAATTCACCAAGCCTAGCTAAAAGGCATTAAAGAAAAGCGCTTGTTGGGAGACAAGCCAATACTTCTACCTACTGTTTTTGTGTGTTCACATGATTAAGCTACTGTAGTAATCATGTTTTATAGCTTTTGTTTCAATGAAGTTCCAAGTAAAGCCTTTGGGATAGTGTGGATGATAGTTGATTTGATTCCGTGCAAAAACAGAAAGTTTTGCGTCTAGTGCAGAAAATTCAATAAATCACTGGAATGTGATAATTAGTTGAAAGTTTTACAAATGATTGATATACAAGTTGCCTACATTGTACTAATTTTTCAGAATTTTTAGAGTTTCAGAAGTATGGTGGTTGTCCAGATCATTACAGGCTGTTCCGTTTTTGACAGATTCTATTTTCCATGCATAGTTTGCTTGTTTTAGTGTTTCCATAGCTTATATTAAGTGATATAAATTGTTAAAATGATAAGTTACAGTAGGAATTGTTTGATAACAATTATGAATGATTTGCTTTATTATACTAATGCATCTCACGAAGTTCTGTTAAGTTTTGTGTGATTGAAGTTTTCAAGTTTTGGGTGAGACATCGATATGAGGAGAATAAAGAGTGCCAAGACCCTAAGCTTGGGATTCCCAAGGCACCCCAAGTTAATATTTAAGGAAGTCCAAGCAACTAAGATTGGGGATGCCCCGAAGGCATCCCCTCTTTCGTCTCCAACATTATCGGCAACCTCACTTGGAGCTATACTTTTATTCATCACATGATATGTGCTTTGCTTGCAGCGTCATTTTCTTTTGTTTAGATTTTCTTGCTTTTATTTAGAATAAGTTTTAGTATCTTTTATTTCAATAAAAAAAGGACAAGTCTAGCCTTTACCATGCTTATTTTGCAAGCATATATGTTGCTGTTTGAAAACAGAAAGTTTCTATCAGTGTCTGAATTCTTCTAGAAAGTCAAAATGTGATAAAATCTTGAAATTTGTAAAAAGTTAGCATGAATAAGTTCTCTATAACGTGGTAATTTTATAGAATTTTTAGAGTTAGGGAAGTATGAGAACAATTCCACTCTGTACAGACTATCCTATTTAGGCAGATTACTGTTATGTTTGCATTGTTTGCATAGGTTCGCTTGTTTAATGATTCTATTTGAGGATAGGAGTATTAAATATCCAGAGTCATTTAGTATGCAATGTCAAATTATGATTTTAGTGAATAGCTACAGTAGAGAATGTTAAGGTTTTGAGTTGATTTATACTAACTTATCTCGCGAGTTCTTGTTGAGTTTTGTGTGGATGAAGTTTTTCAGATTTAGGGAAACCATGACATAAGAAGAATGAAGGAGACACAAGAGCTCAAGCTTGGGGACGCCCAAGGCATCCCAAGATAATATTTCAAGAAGTCTCAAGCATCTAAGCTTGGGGATGCCCCGGTAGACATCCCATCTTTCTTCATCAACACCTATCGGTTAGTATCGGTTTAGCCTAAGTTTTTGCTTCTTCACATGATATGTGCTATCCTTATAATGCCATTTTATTTTATTTTTCTCGCTGTTTGAATAGAATATTAAGATCTAAATTTTATTTTAATGAGAGAGAGCCCTCACATGGCTACATAATTGTTTTACTACTCATTTATCTTCACTTATATCTTTTTGGAGTAGTTTGTCATTTACTCTCGTGCTTCATTTATATCCTATGAGTAAATGGTTGAATGAATTGCAGATCATAAATCTGCAATAATATATGTTTCATATGCTTATACCATGGGAGTAATGACTTCACATATAAGAAGGATAGGTGGTAAAATTTATTGGAAGTTAGCAGACATAATATTGGCACTTGTACAATTCATGAAAGAATATTGAAGGAAGAGAGATTTCACATATAAATATACTATCTTGGACATCTTCTATGATTGTGAGCCCCATTAATTATTTTCAAACTTGAGCAAATTAGTTGAAGTTGGACAAGGAAGACAACGTAATGAGTTATGTTTGGGTATATTTGTATAGAAGTTATATTGTTATGGATCCTCCAACATGTGGTGCTTGCTATTTAGAATCTTTGCTAGCCAAAATTTCTGTACTACGCGGGAATACTGCTTGTGCATCCAACATCCTTGAACCAAGTTTCTTCCATGAGTGTCCACCATATCTACCTATATGCGGTATTTAGCTGCCGTTCCAAGTAAATTTGCATGTGCAAAACTCCAAACCTTCAAATAATAATTTGTTTTGTATGCTCGAATCGCTCATGTAGCGACCAGGGGCTATCATTATCTTCCATGTTAGGTGGTTTATTCTTACGATGCGTGTTTATTCACTTATTATTCACGAGAGAGTGGCTGATAATTGGGATGCCCAGTCCTATGATAAAAAAATCAATTTTTTCCAAATAATTAAACAAAACTCCCCCAGGATTTTTGTTGGTATGGATAGTACCCGTTGTTTCGTACCAGTCATGGAGTGTGATTGTTGGTGGAGGGGGATTATAAACTTTACCGTTCTGTTTGGGAACCGCCTATAATGTGTCTAGTATGGAAGATATTGGAAACCCTTGGTTGTTACGTTGACAATGAAAGCATACCTATCAAAATTATATTCATCTCCGTTTTAAAAGCTTCGAGCTCTAGCACCTCTACAAATCCATGCTTCCCTCTGCGAAGGGCCTATCTTTTACTTTTATGCAAGAGTAAGTAGTATTCCTTCTCATTCCAACCTACTCTTTAGTTGGCAAGCATCATGTGGTGGGGAAAGGTCTAAGCATATATGGCCATTCAAATATATTTTATCATGAATTATTATTGTCGACAATTAATTATATGATAAATAACTTGGGACGCGAAACATTAAGCCCCTATCTTTCTCTTTGTTCAATGGATGATGTTTGTTCTAAAATATGCTTTTAGTGGTAGCCATCACGGAAGACTATTAGTTGAGTATGTGGGATTTGCTGAATCAAAGCCCTTACATAGACCCTTCTCGAAAATAAGATGAATTGCAATTGTTTGATGACTGAGAACCTAGTTTGTTAGTTTTGAGGAAATTTTATGATCTATGCTTTGACATGTGAATAGCTTGCTACTTGATCATGAGAAGTTTTATGAGTTATGATATATAATGATGCTAGAAAAAGTGATTGAAATTATCACTGATCAACCTTATACACCATGGTAGCATTCCACATAAAAAATTCTATTTTTATCATTTACCTAGTCGAGGACGAGCAAGAATTAAGCTTGGGGATGCTTGATACGTCTCCAATGTATCTATAATTTTTGATTGTTCCATGATATTATATTATCCAGCTTGGATGTTTTATATGCATTTATATGCTATTTTATATGATTTTTGGGACTAACCTATTAACCTAGAGCCCAGTGCCAGTTTCTGTTTTTTCCTTGTTTTTGAGTTTCGCAGAAAAGGAATATCAAACGAAGTCCAATTGACTTGAAAATTTACGGTGATTTTTTATGGACCGGAAGAAGCCCCCGAAGCAAAAGAGTTGGGCCAGAAGAGTCCCAAGCCAACTATAAGGGTGGAGGGTGCGCCCAACCCCGGGAGGGTGCTCCGTCCTTGTGGTTGACTTGTGGACCCCCCCTGACTTGTTCTCGATGCCAAAAAATCCTATAAATACCAAAACCCCCAGAAATAAACCTAGATCAGGAGTTCCACTGCCGCAAGCCTCTGTAGCCATGAAAAACCAACCAGGAGCCCGTTCTAGCACCCTGCCGGAGGGGGAAACCATCATCGGTGGCCATCTTCATCATCCCGACACCCTCGGGGCTGAGGGTATGTATCAGTAGCTATGTGTTTAACCTCTCTCTCTCTCTCTCTCTCTCTCTCTCTCTCTCTCTCGTGTTCTTGAGATGGCACGATCTTGATGTATCACGAGCTTTGCTATTGTAGTTGGATCTTATGGTGTTTCTCCCCCTCTACTCTCTTGTGATGAATTGAGTTTTCCCTTTGAAGTTATCTTATCGGATTGAGCCTTTAAGGATTTGAGAACACTTGATGTATGTCTTGCATGTGCTTGTCTGTGGTGACAATGGGATATCGCGTGATTCACTTGATGTATGTTGTGGTGATCAACTTGCGGATTCCGTGACCTTGGGAATCTATGCACAAGGGTTGGCACACGTTTTCGTCTTGACTCTCCGGTAGAAACTTTAGGGCACTCTTTGAAGTTCTTTGTGTTGGTTGAATAGATGAATCTGAGGTTGTGTGAAGCATATCATATAATCATGCCCACGGATACTTGAGGTGACAATGGAGTATCTAGGTGACATTAGGGTTTTGGTTGATTTGTATCTTAAGGTGTTATTCTAGTACGAACTCTAGGATAGATCGAATGGAAAGAATAGCTTCGTGTTATTTTACTACGGACTCTTGAATAGATCGATCAGAAAGAATAACTTTGAGGTGGTTTCGTACCCTACCATAATCTCTTCGTTTGTTCTCCGCTATTAGTTACTTTGGAGTGACTCTTTGTTGCATGTTGAGGGATAGTTATATGATCCAGTTATGTTATTATTGTTGAGAGAATTTGCACTAGTGAAAGTATGAACCCTAGGCCTTGTTTCCTATCATTGCAATACCGTTTATGCTCACTTTTATCATTAGTTACCTTGCTGTTTTTATATTTTCAGATTACAAAAACCAATATCTACCATCCATATTGCACTTGTATCACCATCTCTTCGCCGAACTAGTGCACCTATACAATTTACCATTGTATTGGGTGTGCTGGGGACACAGGAGACTCTTTGTTATCTGGTTGTAGGGTTGTTTGAGAGAGACCATCTTCATCCCGCGCCTCCCACGGATTGATAAACCTTAGGTTATCCACTTGAGGGAAATTTGCTACTGTCCTACAAACCACTGCACTTGGAGGCCCAACAATTAAGCTTGGGGATGCTGATAAGTCTTCGCCGTATCTATAATTTTTTATTGTTCCATGCCAATATTATACATCTTTTGCATACTATTGGCAACATTTTATATCATTTTTTGGGACTAACATATTAATTCAGTGCCCAGTGCCAGTTCCTTTTTATTGCATGTTTTTTGTTTCGCAGAAAATCCATATCAAATGAAGTCCAAATGCGATAAAAATTTACGGGGAATTATTTTGGAATACATGTGATTTTTGGAAAGTGGAATCAACGCGAGATGATGCTCGAGGGGCCCACAAGCCCTAGGGGCACGCCTCCTACCCTGGGCATGGCCAGGGGGCTTGTGGCCACCCCGTAGGTTGGTTGAGGTGTCCTTCGGCCACAAGGAAGCTTATATCCAGATAAAAATCATGTTAAATTTTTATCCCAATTGGAGTTATGGATCTCCGGATATTTAAGAAACATTGTAAGGCTAGAATCGGGAGTCGCGGAACAGAAGAGAAACGGAGAGAGGGATCCAATCTCAGAGGGGCTCTCGCCCCTCCACTGCCATGGAGGCCATGGACAAGAGGGGAAACCCTCCTCCCATCTAGGGTAGGTCAAGGAAGAAGAAGAAGGAGGGGGCTCTCTCCCCCTCTCTCCCGATGGCGCCAGAGTGCCGCCGGGGCAAGGATCGTGCCGACGATCTACACCAACAACCTCGCTACCGTTGATACATCTCCAATGTATCTATAATTTTTGATTGTTCCATGCTATTATATTATCTATTTTGGATGTTTTATATGCATTAATATGCTATTTTATATGATTTTTGGGACTAGCCTATTAACCCAGAGCCCAGTGCCAGTTTCTGTTTTTTCTTTGTTTTTTAGTTTTGTAGAAAAAGAATATCAAACGGAGTCCAAATGGAACGAAACTTTACGAGGATTTTTCTTGGACCAGAAGACATCCAGAGGACTTGGAGTGCACGCCGGGGTAGCTGTGAGGCAGCCACAAAGACGGAGGGCGTGCCTTGTGGGGTAGGGCACGCCCCATCCTTGTGAGCCCCTCGAGCGTTCAGCGACCTATTTCTTCCGCCTATATATTCGCATATATTTTAGAGACATAAGAACATCCATCAAAACCAATTTTCTGCCGCCGTAACCTTCTGTTTCCGCGAGATCCCATCTGGAGGCTTTTTCCGGTACTCTGCCGGAGGGGGATTCGACCATGGCGGGCATCTACATCAACACCATTGCCCTTCTCATGAAGTGTGAGTAGTTTACCACAGACCTACGGGTCCATAGCTAGTAGCTAGATGGCTTCTTCTCTCTCTTTGATTCTCAATACCTTGTTCTCCTCGATGTTCTTGGAGATGTATCCGATGTAATCTTATTTTTCGGTGTGTTTGCCAAGATCCGATGAATTGTGGATTTATGATCATATTATCTATGAATATTATTTGAGTCTCTTCTAAATTATTATATGCATGATTTGATATCTTAGTAATTCTCTTCGAACTATCGGTTTGGTTTGGCCAACTAGATTGGTTTTTCTTCCAATGGGAGAAGTGCTTTGCTTTGGGTTCAATCTTGCGATGCTCAATCCCAGTGACAGTAAGGGACATGACCAAAAACCAAAAAAGCCAAAAATATTTACTTTACAAGTTATCTATCTCTATCGGATCTGACTTTTGCAAATAACCGTGAAGGGATTGACAACTCCTTTTTGCATTGGGTGCAAGTTGTTTGATTGTTTGTGCAGGTATTTGGCAATTTGTGCGTAATATCCTACTGGATTGATAACTTGGTTCTAAAACTGAGGGAAATACTTACTCTACTTTGCTGCATCACCCTTTCCTCTTCAAGGGAAAAACCAACGCAAGCTCAAGAGGTAGCAGGAAGAATTTCTGGTGTCGTTGCCGGGGAGATCTACGCCAAGTCAAGACATACCAAGTACCCTTCATAAAACCCTCAACTCTCGCACTTACATTATTTTCCATTCGTCTCTCGTTTTCCTCTCCCCCACTTCTAAAACGATTTTCAAAAAGATTTGCCTTTTCTTCACCCTTCTCCCATTTGCTTTTTTGTTTGCTATCTTTGCTTGTGTTGTCATGTGCCTTCTATTTGCTTGCATCTTCGCTTGCTAAAAATCTATTCATGGATCCTCATCCACTTGCTAATCTTTTTAAAAGATCCAATTATGATGAACCATTGCTATTGAATTTAGTGCACTAGATTATCTTTATGAGGTTTTGCTTGAAATTTATTAATCTAAAAATTGTGATGAAGTGTTAAAAGAAGAAATTTATGAAGTGATTCACGATAGATATCTGAATGAAAAGCATGATTGCAATGATGTTATTATAAATTCTATTTATGTCAATTGTGTTAATTATATGCAAAACTCTAAGCTTGGGGATGCTAATTTTGCAATGTCCACTACTTGTTGCAATGATCATTATTGGGGTAATTCTTCTTATGATCTTGAAAATTTATTCAAACCCCATGATGAATATAAGATCGATAATAATGTTTGCAATAATATTGAAAGTGGGTTTGGAAGAGTGTCAACTTTAGATCCCACATATTTGGAAAATACTCAATCTTATGATTTTTTTGATAAAAGTGGGTTTGGAAAGGTCATGACTTTAATTAATGATAATCTCGCTATTTTGGAAGAGTGTCAACTTTGCATTCATGTGGATCATGTAAAGAATAATTTATGTGATAGATATATTGTTGAGTTTGAATATGATCCTACATGTAATTATTATGAGAGAGGGAAATATGGTTGTAGAAATGTTCATGTTACTAAATTACCACTCGTCATGTTGACATTGCCATTGTTTCTTTCTTCTTCCTTGCATATGCTAGATCTTGCTTGTCTTGCTAATTTGTTTTCCTATAAAATTCCTATGCATAGGAAGTATGTTATACTTATATGTGATTTTCACATGCTATATGATGCTCCTTTTGTGCTTCAAGTCTTGTATTTCATGTGAGCATCATTAAAATTATCAACGCCTAGCTAAAAGGCGTTAAACAATAACGCTTGTTGGGAGGCAACCCAATTTTGTTTTTGCTTTTTTGCTTTTTTGGTTCTGTTTTTCAAGTTCCACACATTATTACTTCTGTAGTAATTGTGTTTTTGTGTTTTAATTAGTGTTTGAGCCAAGTAAGACCTTTGGGATGACTTACGGTGATCGTTGATTTGATTCTGCTAAAAACAAAAACTTTTGTGCCCAGTGCGGAAAATTCAAGAATTCCCTAGAAATTGAAAACCTTATGAAATATATACACAAAATTTATATACAAATTCCCCACGTTGTCCTAATTTTTCAGAATTTTTAAAGTTACAGAAGTATACGAAGTTTTCAGATTTCTACAGACTGTTCTGTTTTTGACATATTCTGTTTTCTATGTGTTGTTTGCTTATTTTGATGAATCTATGGCTAGTATCGGGGCGTATGAACCATGGAAAAGTTGGAATACAGTAGATATCACACCAATATAAAATTAGAATAAGATCACAACAGTACCTTGAGTGGTTATTTGCTTTGGTTTACTAACGGAGCTCACAAGATTTCTGTTGAGTTCTGTGTTGTGAAGTTTTCAAGTTTTGGGTAAGGATTGGATGGACAATGGAATAAGGAGTGGAAAAATCCTAATCTTGGGGATGCCCAAGGCACCCCAAGGTAAAATTCAAGGACGGCCAAGAGCCTAAGCTTGGGGATGCCCCGGGAAGGCATCCCCTCTTTCGTCTTCATCCATCGGTAACTTTAGTTGAGGCTATATTTTTATTAACTACATGATATGTGTTTTGCTTGGAGCGTTGTGTATGATATGAGTCTTTTCTTTTTAGTTTTCCACAAGCATCCTTGCTGTACACACCTTTTGAGAGGGACATGCTTCAATCGTGATTTATTAGAATACTCTATGTGCTTCACTTATATCTTTTGAGCTAGGAAATTTTGCTCTAGTGCTTCACTTATATCTTTTAAGAGCACTGTGGTGGTTTTATTTTATAGAAATTATTGATCTCTCTTGCTTCACTTATATTATTTTGAGAGTCCTTAAGAACAACATGATAATTTGATTGGATTATTAATTTAGTCCTAATATGATAGGTATCCAAAGGAGATATAATAAAAACTTTCATATATAGAGCATTGAATACTATGAGAACTTTGAATCCTTGTAATTGTTTTGAGATGTTAAGATGGTAATATTAGAGTCATCCTAGTGGTAGTTTGTGAGGTTAAATAAATAATTGTGTTAAGGTTTGTGATTCCCGTAGCATGCACGTATGGTCTCCTAACTATGTAACCGAATTGGAGCACTTTGTATTTTGAGTGTTTGTCTTTGCGTGAAGGTCGGGGGCGCGTGATGGCTAACTCCTACCAACCTTCCCCCTAGGAGCATGTGTCGTAGTACTTTGCTTCGAGATCCAATATTTTTTTTCACAATAAGTATGTGAGTTCTTTATGACTCATGTTGAGTCCATGGATTATACGCACTCTCACCCTTCCACCTTGCTAGCCACTCTAGTGCACACAACTTTCGCCGGTGCATAAAACACTCCTTATACCTTCCTCGAAACAGCCACCATACCTACCTATTATGTCATTTCCATAGCCATTCCGAGATATATTACCATGTAATTCCACCGTTCCGTTTATTATGACACGCATCGTCATATTGCTTTGCATGATCATGTAGTTGACATAGTATTTGTGGCAAAGCCACCGTTCATATTTTTTATACATGTCACTCTTGGTCATTGCACATCCCGGTACACCGTCAAAGGATTTCATATAGAGTCATATCTTTGTTCTAGTATCGAGTTGTAATACCGAGTTGTAAGTAAATAAAAGTGTGATGATCATCATTATTAGAACATTGTCCCATGTGAGGTTATAAATAAAGAGGCCAAAAGAGTCGCCAAAAAAAGAGGAGCCTAAAAAAATGAGAGAAAAAGAGAGAAGGGACAATGTTACTATCCTTTTACACACTTGTGCTTCAAAGTAGCACCATGTTCTTCATGATAGAGAGTCTCCTATGTTGTCACTTTCATATATTACTAGTGGGAATTTTTTGTTATAGAACTTGGCTTGTATATTCCAACGATGGGCTTCCTCAAATGCCCTAGGTATTCATGAGCAAGCAAGTTGATGCACAACCACTACTTGTTTTTTGAGATTTCATACACTTATAGCTCTAGTGCATCCGTTACATGGCAATCCCTACTCATTCACATTGATAACGATTGATAGACATCTCCATAGTACATTGATTTGCCTAGTTGATGTGAGGCTTTCTCCATCCTTTTGTCTATTACCACCTTCTATTCCACCCATAGTGCTATATCCATGGCTCACACTCACGTATTGCGTGAAGAGTTGAAAATGTTTAAGAATGTTAAAGTATGAAAACAATTGCTTGATTGACACTTGGATAGGCATGATTTATACTTTGTGTTAAGAAGAGGGAGCATAAATGACTATATGATTTTGTAGGGATCACTTTCTTTAGCCATGTTATTTTTGAAGCTTTGTGGATTACTTTTTAGTATGCTTGAAGTATTATTGTTTTGATTTTGACAAACTTTTATTTTGAGTCTTATGGATTTGAACATTCATGCCACATTAAAGAAGAATTGCATTGATAAATATGTTGCGTAGCGTTCCACATCAATTTTTTTTATCATTTACCTACTCAAGGACGAGCATGAAATAAGCTTGGGGATGCTTGATACGTCTCCAACGTATTATAATTTTTGATTATTCCATGCTATTATATTATCTGTTTTGGTTGTTTTATATGCATTAATATGCTATTTTATATGATTTTTGGGACTAACCTATTAACCCAGAGCCCAGTGCCAGTTTCTGTTTTTTTTCTTCATGTTTTTGAGTTTCGCAGAAAAGGAATATCAAACGGAGTCCAAATGGAACGAAACTTTACACGGATTTTTCTTGGACCAGAAGACATCTAGAGGACTTGGAGTGCATGTCAAGGGAGCTGCGAGGTAGCCACAAGGATGGAGGGCGCGCCCTACCCCCTTGTGGGCCCCTCGAGCATCCACCGACCTATTTCTTCTGCCTATATATTCTCATATATTCCAGAAACATCACAACATCTATCGAAACCACTTTTCCAACGTCGTAACCTTCTGTTTCCGCGAGATCCCATCTAGATGACTTTTCCGGTACTCTGCCGGAGGGGATTCGACCACGGAGATCATCTACATCAACACCATTGCCCTTCTGATGAAGTGTGAGTAGTTTACCACAGACCTACGGTCCTTAGATAGTAGCTAGATGGCTTCTTCTCTCTCTTTGATTTGCAATACCATGTTCTCCTCGATGTTCTTGGAGATCTGTCTGATGTAATCTTCTTTTGCAGTGTGTTTTCCAAGATCCGATGAATTGTGGATTTATGATCAGATTATCTATGCATATTATTTGAGTCTCTTCTGAATTCTTATATGCATGATTTGGTATCTTAGTAATTCTCTTTGAACTATCGGTTTGGTTTGGCCAACTAGATTGGTTTTTCTTGCAATGGGAGAAGTGCTTTGCTTTGGGTTCAATCTTGCGATGCTCAATCCCAGTGACAGTATGGGACATGACATGTATTGTATTGTTCCCATCGAGGATAACAAGATGGTATTTTCATCATATTGCTTGAGTTCATTCCACTACATCATGTTATCTTACTTAATGCGTTACTCTGTTCTTTATGAACTTAATACTTTAGATGCAGGCAGGAGTCGGTCGATGTGTGGAGTAATAATAGTAGATGCAGGCAAGAGGCTGTCTACTTGACACAGACGTGATCCCTATATTCATGATCATTGAGTTAGATATCGTCAGAACTTTGCGCTTTTCTATCAATTGCTTGGTAGTAATTTGTTCACCCACCGTAATACTTGCTATCATGAGAGAAGCCTCTAGTGAAACCTATGGCCCCCGGGTCTATTTTACATCTTATAAGTTTCCGATCTACTATTTTACAATCTTTTACTTTTCAATCTATAAACCAAAAAACCCAAAAATATTTACTTTACAAGTTATCTATCTCTATCGGATCTCACTTTTGCAAATAACCGTGAAGGGATTGACAACCCCTTTTTGCGTTGGGTGCAAGTTGTCTGATTGTTTGTGCAGGTATTTGGCGATTTGTGCATAATCTCCTACTGGATTGATACCTTGGTTCTCAAACTGAGGGAAATACTTACTCTACTTTGCTGCATCACCCTTTCCTCTTCAAGGGAAAAACCAACGCAGACTCATGAGGTAGCAACCGTCAACACCAACTCTCTCCCCCTCTATGCAGTGGTGTAACACCTCTTCTCCCCGCTGTAATCTCTACTTAAATATGTCTCTCAATGCTATATATTATTATCCAATGATGTGTGGCTATCATATGATGTTTGACTAGATCCGTTTTGTCCTATGGGTTAATTGATGATCGTGATTGGTTTGAGTTGTATGTTTTACTATTGGTGTTGTCCTATGGTGGTCTCCATGTCACGCAAGCATGAGGTATCCCCGCTGTAGGGTGTTGCAATTCGCTTATGGTGGGTGGCGTGAGTGACAGAAGCACAGACTCGAGTAAGTAGGTTGTTGCGTATGGGAATAAAGAGGACTTGATACCTTATAATACTATGGTTGGGTTTTACCTTAATGATATTTAGTAGTTACGGATGTTTGCTAGAGTTCCAATCATAAGTTCATATGATCCAAGCAGAGAAAGTATGTTCGCTTATGCCTGAAAGTGCAGTATATCGACT
>LR738713.1:500532779-500587832 GCA_902687465.1 Secale cereale
GGGTGAATAGGCGATTTTTATGAAATGCTTCAAAACATGGAAGTTTCGAAGACAAAGGATAAATCCAATCCTATTTATATGCAGCGAAAAGTAGACTACACTAGACAAGCCATAGTTAGGTATTCAATAAAGTGAAAGCATGAAGACTAATAGCAGCTAGGCAGTAAGGATCAAGATGGAAGATGGAATGAAGCCAATCAGAACAAGTAGTCACCCAGTGAAGTCAATCAGATAAGGCAGGCAGGCAATGACTTCACAACATAAGACAGTAAGTACAGGGAAAGGAAAGGATTGAACCAGTAGCTCGGGGAAGACAGTGATTTGTTAGACCAGTTCCAGTTGCTGTGACAACTGTACGTCTGGTTAGGGAGGCTGGGATTTAACTCAGAAGACCGCGTCTTCACCTTATTCCCCTTGAGCTAAGGACACCTAGTCCTCGCCCAATCACCCTAGTAAGTCTTCAAGGTAGACTTCCAAACCTTCACAGACTTCGTTCACCGGCGATCCACAATGACTCTTGGATGCTCAGAATGCGACGCCTAACCGGCTGGAGGAAACACAGTCCTCAAGTGTAATAAGTCTTCAGGTCACACAGACAAAAAGACTTCAGTGATGCCTAACACTCTTTGGCTCTGGGTGTTTTGGCTTTGTCCTCGCAAGGATCTCTCTCTCAAATGCTTCGGAGGTGGGTTGCTCTCAAACAACAAAAGCCGTGCAATAACTCTAAGCAGCCACCAATTTATGGTGTAGGGGGTGGGCTATTTATAGCCACTGGGCAACCCGACCTGATTTGTCCGAAGTGACCCTGGGTCACTAAGGAACTGACACGTGTTCCAACGGTCAGATTTCAAACACTCACACGGCAACTTTACTTGGGCTACAAGTAAAGCTGACTCATCCAGCTCTGGATAAGATTTGCTCTCATTGTCTTCGCTCAAAGACATAGGAATTGGTTGAGCATCACTTCAGTCACTCTGACTTAGTTCACTTGGACCTCACTTAACAGTACGGTGGTTCCTATGACTCAACAAAGAAGAAAAGGAAACAACGAATCATCTTCTTCGTGCTCCATAGTCTTCACACAATGTCTTCTCTTGTCATAGTCTTCAGTATGATTATCTTCATGCACCACCACTGTCGTCAATGTCTTCATACATTTTTAGGTTTCATCTCCGGTAGGTAAATCAAATCGATGAGGGACTACTACCTGTGTTATCCTGCAATTCTCACGAACACATTGGTCCCTCAACCAGGTTTGTCATCAATACTCCAAAACCAGCTAGGGGTGTCACTAGATGCACTTACAATCTCCCCCTTTTTGGTGATTGATGAGAAACTGGTTGAAGTTTTCAACGGGGATAAAAGTATGTGTTATTGTAAAGGATAAAGGTATTGTCTTTGTAAGTAGCAAAAGGCTCCCCCTGAAGATGTGCATATAGTTGATTTGCCTTTGAATGCAGATGCACATGGCAGGTTGTACTTGTGGAGATCCTCTTCAACTTATGAAGACAATTCATCATGCACAATTGATATGTTGAATATAATGATATGCATAATGATAAATGGACGTCTGCAATAATGACTAAGTGCGGAATATAATGTAGCACATGCGGAATTTATCATCGCATTATAGAGTACCAGAAAACGTAGCAGACGACCATCAGTTTAAGTGTTACAACTCAAAGAACCAAATGTAGCAAAAACGAGAGTTGTAAACACCAGGAAAAATATAAAGCACCCGCCCATATGGACCCGCTTGAAGACTATCAACTCATATGCTTCTCCCCCTTTTGTCAGTAAGGACCAAAAAGGTTTGAAGACATAGAGCCTCTACTCGTTCCCAGTTGGAGGAGGAGAGGATGCAGGGTCGGCGTTGGTGTTTGGCGGTGCAGAAGTAGTTGGTGCAGTAGATGGTGCAGTAGTTGGTGCAGTGTCGACACGCGCTGAAGTAGGAGGTGGTGAGGTAGCATCATCTTGATCATCTATCACCTTGGCGTCAACCGTTGCAGCAGAGGAGGAGTAGTCAGAATCTTCAAGGGATGGAGTTCGACGCAGAACATCATTCCTTGGAGGAGTGTGGTCAAACTTGAATCTTTTCTGTGAAGCCATCATCTTGAACATCCGCTTCAACACTCAGCAAAGTTAAACTCTTCCATGACCTTCGACAGGTTTCATGAGCAACAAAGGCATTCTTGGTGGCAAGATTGTGAATGCGATTGACGTCCACCAAGAGGCTTTGCATCTGACGCTTCAGCCAGTAGTGATGCTTATCCTGTTTCTGATGGAGGGCAACAAGAAGCTCTCGGTTATTGAGGACACGAGAACGCTTCTGAGGCCTTTGGGCAATAGTGCTCTCAGTAGCTTCAGTTTCAGCATGTCGAGGTAGACGAGTACGGCCAGCCAGAGGATAAACGCGAGAGACTGCGGAACTCCTTCAATTTGCTCAGTGAAGCTCTGGTGATCAGCGTTGTGAAGACTAACAGGCTCTTTGGCAGGCTCTTGGTATACAGCTTCAGTGGACATATCAACTTCTGGCAAGAATATATGATGGTTGCGTGCAGAAGGCTGATAGGTGATAGCTGAATGAAGCTTGATGAGGCGCATAATCCATGGAGCATAGAACTTGAGGCCAAACAGATCAGAGCCAGACACAGCCAACTGCGGGATGAAGAAATCTTGAGCATTTAAGCTAATGCCATTGAAGATATAGAAGACCAATGTCTTCATTGTGCCTTCAAGCTTGGCTGATGAAGAATGCCCTTTGATAGGCCATAGAGTACGCCGGATGATATGATAGATGGTGCGTGGCAGATACTCTAGGTCTTCAACAAAGAATTCCTTTGGATATTCAGCATCGCTGGGCAAGGGCTTCATCATGCTCAACATTTGGCTCATGTTGGGCTTGTGCTTCTGGAAGATACTCTCCAAAGCTTCATTGTGCAACTGACAGCCAGGTTCATACAATTCTCCTGGAGTGGGCAGGCCAGTAAGCTCAATGAGATCAAAGGCTTTGGCTTCATGATGGACATTGCCTGTCATCCACTCAAGGACCCATGTCTTCGGATCCCTACTGTAGCCTCGAATGTGGAGGGTTGCATAGAATTGCAGAAGCAGCTCTTCATTCCAATGCTCCTTGTCAGTCACAAAGTTGAGCAGGCCAGCATCATGGAAGCAATCAAGAGCTTCCTCAAGACAGGGCAATCCAGCAATAGCTTCAGTGTCAAGACGCATATGAGGGAAAATGCGCCCTTGACCGTAGAGTACTCTTGAGTAATAACTGCGCTGCTGATGGCTCTAGAACCTATCTGATGATATTCTCAGCTTGGAATAGGGGTTCTTGGCGCTGTCAAAGAATGTGTTGTGTGCAGTGAAGCTATTGGCATTGAAGGACCCTTGAGAGGTGGCAATACCTAGAAACCTTGGCAGTCTGGGCTTAGGCTTCTGAACCTGAGGCCTGTGCTCAACATGATGGTCAAATTGAGGACCAGCAACATGCGGTCCAGCAGCAGGTGGTGGAGTCAGAATGGGCCATCGGACAGTGATGAGCTGATCATCTTGGTTGTAAGCTTGCTCAATTGTATGGGGCCTTGGAGGCGAAACAGGAGCAGAGGCAGTGGCTTCAGGCTGCTGATTTGCTTCAGGTGCATCACTTGCTTCAGGCGTCATCACTTCAGGCACCACAATGACTTCAGGTGCCACATTGGCTTCAGCCATGACCATGTCATTGGCTCTAGTGTTTGTGGTGGAAGCCTCTGAATTTGTAACCTCCACTTCAGGAGCTGGAGGGTCAGACACGTTCTCCTCGAGAACAGGGGGTGTGGCAGCACGTGCTTCTTCTTCTTGGGGTTGTTCTTCTTCGGCTGATGGAGCCGGAATATCTTCAGTCGCTTTGGCTTCAGATTCTGAGAGGTTCACAGTGGGAGTAGCTTCAGGAACAGATTGTTGCTCTTCTCCTTCTGGAACACTTGGGGTGACGACTTGAGGCCTTGGTCCTTTGCGAAGCCTGCGAAATGTTGGCGATGCCTGAGGGGATGGAGTTGGTTGGGCCTCAAAATTTTCATCTTCAAGCACCGAACTAGTGACTTGAGTTGGTGAGTTGCTGGTGTATCTTGTGGTTGATCAGCCCACGAGTCATCCTGTGCAATTGGCGTCAATGGACGACCAATGCTGATGCGTTCGCTGTTCGTAAGAACAGGCGAAGATTCCACGTTGTACTCGATCTGAGGAAGGATTACATCATTTTCAACATTGTCACGAGGACCAATGTCTTCAGCTGCGGTGGGGTCAACAGCTAGAATGTCTTCAGCCTCTGTGGGAGTAGGCTCATGGACTGTCATGCGACGTTCTTGGTGTGTAGATGTAGGACGAGCAACCGATATGGGCTCGACAAAGATGGGCTCTGTGGAAGCAGCCTTGTCCTTCTTTGTCTTGCGCTTCTTGGTGGGTGGAGCATCATCAGTTGTTTGCTTGCGCTTGCGAGCTTCAGCTTCAGCCACCTTTGTCTTCTTGAGCTCTGAAGCAGCTGGGGTGACCTTAGGCTTCGTGCCAGTCATGCTGGCAGGGAAGACAATGCTAGGCATTTCCTGCCTGGATTCTTCAGCATCGGGCACAGGGTGCTTCTTCTTCTTCTTGGCAGACATCCTAGGGTCAATACCAGGACGCCCAAGAGCCTTGTGCTTTTCAGCTTCATTATAGGCTTGAACGCATTTTGCAGCCAAGGCCTTGATTCGCTCACGAGAACCTTTGGCTTCTTCACGCCTCTTGTGAAAGGCTTCCTTGAGCTCATGCATCATGACTTTGAAGTTCTGGATCTCTTTGACGCTGAGCTTGTCCACATGCTTCTTGAACTGAGCCTTTTCATAATCAATCTTTGCTTCAGCTCAACAATTCTCTGAGCAAGAGCTAGCTCAGAAGCAATGGCGCCATTGAAGGAGACGCTGAGTCCAACAGGAAGCTGCAGATCGTCAAAGCTGAGGTTGGGGGTGTCAAACCATTCATCAATGAAATTGTTTAGCACTTCCACGTCGAAGAGCGGCAAATCATTGAAGATTTATGCGTCTTGCTTGCTCTTGATCAACTGCTCCAGAGCATCGTCGCCTAGATCTTCATCGCTCGAGAGATCAATGGCTTCATTGGCAGTCTTCAGAACAGCGTCAGGAGTGAGAGATGGACTGGGGCTGTGCAAGGGCTTCTTCCTTAGCTGTCTGCTCTTGGAGATGCAAGAGTGCTCCTCAGACTACACACTTGGTGCTTGTGGAGCAGTGGCCAAAGGCTTCACTCTAGAAGCAATTGGTGGAGTGGTCTTCGAAGCCTTGGATTTCTTCTTCTTCTTGGGCTTCAGAGTTGCAGGCGCTTCATCAGAATCAGCGTCATCTGCAGGTTGATCCACATCCGCCCCTTGAACCCTGATGTGACTAATGAGGCCTTCTAGGTTGTAGAAAGGCCCAACCAGGTTTGGTTCAGCTTCGCGCGTGCCATCAGCACGGGGCGCAGAGGGGCCAGGAATGAAGTCCAATCCCCAGTTCTTCTTGTTCTCTTTGGCTGAGTTCTTGGCATATTGAAGATTGCGTTTGAACAAATTGTCGTCGCGACACCAGAGCAGAGAAGAAGGATCGGCATCAGCTGGTTGTGGCCCTCTGGCCATGCAAGGGTAGAAGCCTTGAGCAATGGCTTCAGCTTGAGTCTTGGGTGGAAGATTTTTGTAGGTAATATCTCCCCATGGACGCTTGATGGCATTCTTTTCAGCATACTCTTGGGTCACGAACCTGTACTTGAACCACTGTTCAGCCCAATATCTTCGAATCCATTGGATTCATGTCTTCCTCTGATTGTAATCCTCCTCTGGATCAGTCTTGTACATTTCACTTAGATCAGGAGGCAAACCTTTAGAGGTGTTGCCACGACGCTGTCTGCCACCCTTCCTAACTGACTTGTCGGTGGCCATTGGGTTCAATCTGAAAGGCTTCAAACTGAATGGCTTCAGTATTGGCAAATGCTTCGGTCTGCTGGTCAGACAAGAACTGGCTTCAGAAGAGTGAATATGACGCTGCAAGAATTCTGCAAATGAATGCAGACTATGAGAACCAAGGGATTCTCCCACGGACATGTACCTGTGACAACATTAGAGATGCGAGGGAAGGGGAAGAGGTCATATGCATTCTCAGAAGTTTTTGAAGATAAATCAGTTTAGAAGACTTTGACCTCATAGTGCGAAGACATTCACATATATGATGAGAGTTGGTTCCAGATTTGTACGAATCCATGAATAAGTACAAGTGAGTAATCTAACTATGTTTGAAGCATATGTGAATGTACTAGGCAAGATATGAGATGCAGACATGATAGATCTATATATGTGTAGGCAGAAACTTCTTGTGGTAAAAGTGATGAATCTTTCTGGATCAAGAAGATGGTAAAAAGAGAGTTTAATTTACCACACGATGAACTGCTTAGATGGAGAGGAGTTGGATGCCAAGCAGTTCGATCTTCCGTCCCCTAACTTGGCGACGGAGGACAGCTACGACGACGGCGGAATAGACGATGTTCGCGGCCGGCGTGAAGACGGTGTCGACGAGATCGCGGCAACGAAGCGCTTCGTCGCCGGCGTCGTCGAGGGCTAGCGGAGGCGCTAGGGTTGGTCGAGGTGGAGAGGTGGTAGAAGAATTTTTGACCATGATGGGACGTGCATTTATAAGCGTGGGAGAAGGCACAGCGCAATTGCGCAGGTGCCCCTGGCGGTTCACATCCGAGGGACACGTGGCGGACATGTAACACATTGGGAGTTGTCCCACGATCCCACGTATGCCACGACTGTCGGAGTGGTCGTTCCGGCTTCTCCAGGTTTCAGGAATAAGGGATGGAGCATTAAAAATCAGATTTAAAGTTAGTCTCTGTATCTTTTGCTGACAAGGGCAAAGAAGATATTCGACAGTTCCAACAGAATGCATATGATTTGGACAGACAGAGTTTGAGATGAGAGAGCATAGAGAGGTTAGAGTCCGATCACATTCACTTAGTTCAAAAGATTCAAATAAGAAGACATAGCTATAAGTGAATGCTGTAGAGGACAGAACACAAGTCTCTATATACATATATCCTATATGAAGATAAACCAAGTGTGAAGACTTTGCAAATGTAACGCCACTAGAAACGCTTCAGACAAAGATTTGGTGGTGGTGGTGTTACCCACCGTATAGGAAGTATTAGACCCAGACACGGCGCACAATTATCGTGGCGCTCCGAAGTCAAATTCCTCGTTAATGTATTCACACTTAGAATGTAAGTCTTCATTGATTCAAAATATACTTTACTTTGTGTGTTGCACATCTAAGTCATCAATATGCATAAGTGTTAGGATGTGTGCCTGATTACAGGACATTTGAGGATTCTAAGATATTTAGCTCACACCGTAACTTGCAAAACTTTTTCTCATCCAAGGGCTTTGTGAAGATATCTGCCAGTTGCTCTTCAGCGTTGACGTGTATGATATCAATATCTTCCTTCATGACATGATCTCTGAGAAAGTGATGACGAATTTCAATGTGCTTTGTCTTCGAGTGCTGAACTGGGTTGTTGTTGGCAATCTTGATGGCGCTTTCATTGTCGCAGTAGAGTGGCACATGCTTCAGATGGAAACCATAGTCCTTGAGCATTTGCTTCATACAGAGAAGTTGAGCGCAGCAAGATCCAGCATCAATGTATTCAGATTTAGCAGTGGAGAGTGATACACAGTTCTGCTTCTTTGAAGACCAACAGACAAGAGATCGCCCTAAAAAGTGACATGTTCCTGATGTAGACTTGCGATCAACTTTGTCACCAGCATAATCAGCATCGGAGAATCCAACTAGATCAAACTCTGATCCCTTTGGATACCATAATCCTAGTGTTGGGATGTAAGCCAAATATCGAAGTATTCGCTTCACAGCTAAGTGATGCGACTCCTTTGGTGCCGCTTGATATCGAGCACACATGCAAACACTAAGCATAATATCTAGCCTAGATGCACATAAATAAAGCAAAGAACCAATCATGGAGCAGTATACCTTTTGATCGAACTCTTTACCATTTGCGTTGGAACCCAGATGGTGTTTAGCTCGCATAGGTGTCGAGTACCCTTTGCAGTCTTGCATTCCAAACTTCTTCAGTCAGTCTTTGAGGTACTTCTCTTGAGATATGAAGATGACATTGCTGTCGGTGTACAAAAAGAGGGGTACACTTTTTGTACCCCTATGACTGTGCACGGGCAGTCTGAGCCACGGGCACCACCACACCAAGCATGGCAAGGGAGGTGATCCAGGGTAAGACCGAAGCTCGATGGAGACTGAAGCCCAAAGCCAAGACCACAAAGAGAAAAGGGGACGAAGCGGGATCCCCCAGCAAGGTCCTTGCCGGGGGCTGGTTCTAGCAGCCCCGACAAGACCCTTGCCGCGGCGATTCGCCCCACGCCTATGGAGCGGATCACCCTTGAGTCCACTGCCCCCATGGGGCAAGGATTCGGGAGGCATCCCCGTAGTGGCATGCAGATCTTTGTGAAAACATTCTAGATCAGATACAAGCTAAGAAGACGACGACCCTTGGCGGGATCCCAGCCAAGGAAGACCACAAGACCTCCGGCAAGCACCTTGCCGGGGATGACAGCAGGCACCGCGGCAAGACCCTTGCCGGGGCCCCGGCAAGGCCCTTGCCGAGGACACCCGCAGGGCCACCATCAGGCCCGCATCAACTGAGTTTCCACTGCCCCATGCAGCTGCCGACCCAACCAGCTGGGCAGGCACCTACGTGGCAACACGCAGATCTTCGTGGAGACCCACCATTGCGCCACCTCAGCTGCCTGCCGGCCTACATGGCATCTCAGGCATCGCTGGCCAGGGCGCGTGTCGACGCAAGAAGGAGCGGCGACGGACAAGACGGATGTCTCCCCCGCCCCCGATAAAGCAAGGACACCTAAGCTAAGCACATTAAATGCACCTTGTGATGTAATGCGAGGGATAACCTCGCATCACTATACCCTTTCCACCTCCTGTGTGCCACTGTGGCAACCCCTTTTCCTATAAAAGGAGGCCCGAGGCGACCAGGAGAAGGATTCAGCTTTTTAGAACTCCTCACGACTCTTTTGGAGCTCCTGACTAGCGGAAGAACACAAACATATAATCCACCAAAGTAGGAGTAGGGTTTTACGCATCTTTGTGGCCCGAACCTGGGTAAAGGAACCGTGTGCTAACTGTTGGATCCGCTCTTCTCTCAACCCCGCACTCCGCAACCGTAGTAGGGATTCTTGTGATCCCATAGGTGTCGATCAAATATCCCGACATCTTTGGCGCGCCAGGTAGGGGGGCGCAGTTGTGAGAATCGGCTTTAGCAGTTAGTTCGACGCTCCTTCATCATCATGGCGCCCAAGAAGAAGACGACAGTGGCGGTTGGCCAGTCGGAAGCCGGACAACCCGTCCCGACGCGGGCGAGTAGCGGACCGGTCGTGGAAAGGACCCGGGGCGCTGCTCGCGAACACGAACGCCATCCCAGCAGCCGGAGTTTGGGAGGTGACGATGTTTGTGCGCCTGGTAACGGGCCACACACCGCCAGTTCCAAAGATAGAGCTAGGCCCTCCGCGAGTGGCGCGGGGCGTTCCAAGGTCGCTGCCACATCGCCCGAAGGCGACGCAAGGGCCTCCAGAACTCCCACGCCAGCGCCAACAGCGCGCTCCTCTCAAGCAGCGCGCGATGAACGGTGTCATCACGCCAAAGATCCCGGGCGTCGCCATGGGAAGAGCCCCGAGCGCCACTCCCGGGACATAGAAGACCCGCCCGCCCGCCGAAGCACTGGTGGAGACGGCATGCGACCGCGGGTTCGTGATGGGGCTCCTCCTGACATGGTCAGGGGTCGAAGCACGTCGCGGTCCGTGCAGGTTTCGCTACCGTTAACCCCAGCCGAAGCCTTGGCGCACGCGCAGTTGCTCCTCAACTTTCCTCCCGTTACGGGGAAACTCGACGAATGGAGAGCCACCATCCGAAGCCTTGTCGCAGTCGCCAACAAGGATGAACCAAGTCCAGTGGAGCTCCCAGGTCGACGTTCCGATGGGGTCCCACGCACCGGCGGCGGGAGGACCGGCAGCGCCGTGGCCGCGGTGCATTCGCCTCCTCCTCGCCCGGTACCGCATATGTCGACTCATCGAGACGTCGCGGGTGATGCCATTTCCATAGCGTCGTCCGACCCACGTACCCACGGCGACCAGCGTCAAGTTCTTCAGGAGCGAGCTCATGAAGACGCTCGAATCACCATCGAGCACCGGCGCGGAGCGCGCCACCAGTCAGACAGGCGAGCGGGACCTGTTGTGGATTGTCCAGCACCGGAGAGCCCTAGAAGTCTACCTTATGAGGTAGGCTATCCGGCCTTTACCCGTGAGCTGCGTCAGTTCCAGTGGCCCACTCACCGCATCTTCAAGCCTAACATTGGTGAGAAGTACAATGGCAAGACCCACCCGTCGGAGTTCCTCAGCATCTACACCATCGCGATGCAAGCTGCCGGAGCCCGCGACGATAAGGTGCTTGCGAATTACTTTTCGTTGGCTCTTAAACCTAACGCCATGTCGTGGTTGATACCGGCCTTTCTTTGCCGGGGTGGCAGTATCCTCATCTGAAGAGTCGGTTTCCGCGCCTGCGTCTTCACCGGGGTACTTCCTTCTCTCTTCGGCCCGGGCACATCTGTCAGCAAGAACATAGAGTTCCGCCACATCTTTCACCTTGGTCATCGCCAGTTCTTCACACATCTTGCGGTTACACATGTTCTGATGGAACGCGCTGATGATGGCGACAGGGTGAACATCAGGGATGTTGTACTGCAGCCGGCTGAACCTCTGTATATACTTGCGCAGGCTCTCGCCTTCCTTCTCGGGTATGACGTGCAGGTCACTCACTTGGCCATGGGCTTGGTGGCCCCCAGTAAAGGCGCCAACAAACTCATGGCACAAGTCCGACCAAGAGGAAATAGAATCTACCGGCAAGGGCACCGCAACAGGAAGCGCAAGGGTAAAGCCGTACTTGCCGTCGAGGGATCTGATGACGCCGGCTCCGCCAAGAAAACCAGGGCGGGTGACCCCGGCAAGGAGATTGTCAGGTGTGTCGCCTGCCGGGAAGTCGACGCGGACCCGCGTGCCACTGATCCCGCAGCCCCTCATGTGCAGCCGCAGCAACTCCGGCGGAGCAGCTCCATCTCCCGCGCAAAAGGAGTCGGGAGACGAAGGCGACGGTGCGGCGGCCGCCGCAGCCTGACGAAGAACTCGCAAGGGTCATCCCCAATATGGCCCTCCACTGGAGGAGGAGCTGCTGGGCGGGGCGAGGCCGGCCGCCCCGTCCTCCTCTTCCCCGAGCGCCCCGGCCTCGCCCACGGCCTCACCCCCTCCCCCTTCCCCTCGTGGCCGGCTCTGCCACTGCGGGTGCGGGAGAAGGAGGGACGCGTTGTCGAGCGGCGACCCTCGCCGCCACCGTTGAAGGACCGGGACTTCCTCTCTCCATGGCGAACGGAAGAAAGGAGCAGAAGCTAAAGGAGAAAGAAGATGGGAGAGTGCGGGGCGCCTTCCCTCCCCTCCCGCTCTTTATAAAGGGGCGAGGCTGGGGCTCGACCGCCCCGCTCAGCCAATCAAGACGCAGAAGGCGCAGGGAACCGGGACTGACCCACCGCCCCAACCAGCGACGACTCGGTTTCCCGCCTCCACCGTTAGCCCCCCCAAGCGCATGGGGGGCACGTGGCGGACGTGCAGAACCGAGGGGACAGTTGAGGCGACCTCTCCCCAGCCCGTGATCGTGGGGAGTGGACGCCTTGAGGACCGCGCCTCGGCCCCATTCAGTAAATGGGCCGCGTCTCCACGCCTCCCTCTGGTTATGGGGAAGGCGCGAAGCCGCCTCATTACTGCGACATGACGCATGCCTGCGGAAACCGCTCCGCGCATGCCACCCACGTCACGCACGCCCCTCCACCCCGCGCCGCGCGCGCGGAAAATCTTACCTCGGTAAAAACCGTCCCGCCTGCCCGCACACTGTTTTGGGCCTAGCCCAACAACGCGTCGCGCTTATGTGTAGCCCAGGCCCGGGGGCTCCTGTCGGTGTACAAAACGAGGGGTACACTTTATGTACCCCTATGACTATGCACGGGTAGTCTGAGCCACGGTCACCGCCACACCAAGCATGGCAAGGGAGGTGAGCCAGGGTAAGACCGAAGCTTGATGGAGACTGAAGCCCAAAGCCAAGACCACACAGAGCAAAGGGGACGAAGCGGGATCCTCGGCAAGGTCCTTGCCGGGGCTGGTTCTAGCAGCCCCGGCAAGACCCTTGCCGCGGCGATTCGCCCCACGCCTACGGAGCGGATCACCCTTGAGTCCACTGCCCCCATGGGGCAAGGATTCGGGAGGCATCCCCGTAGTGGCATGCAGATCCTTGTGAAGACATTCAAGATCAGATACAAGCTAAGAAGACGACGACCCTTGGCGGGATCCCAGCCAAGGAAGACCACAAGACCTCCGGCAAGCACCTTGCCGGGGATGACAGCACGCGCCGCGGCAAGACCCTTGCCGGGGCCCCGGCAAGGCCCTTGCCGAGGACACCCACAAGGCCACCATCAGGCCCGCATCAACTGAGTTTCCACCGCCCCATGCAGCTGCCGACCCAACCAGCTGGACAGGCACCTGCGTGGCAACGCGCAGACCTTCGTGGAGACCCACCATTGCGCCACCTCAGCTGCGTGCCTGCCTACATGGCGTCTCAGGTATCGCTGGCCAGGGCGCGTGTCGACGCAAGAAGGAGCGGCGACGGACAAGACGGATGTCTCCCCCGCCCCCGATAAAGCAAGGACACCTAAGCTAAGGGCATTAAATGCACCTTGTCATGTAATGCGAGGGATAACCTCGCATCACTGTACCCTTTCCACCTCCTATGTGCCACTGTGGCAACCCCTTTTCCTATAAAAGGAGGCCCGAGGCGACCAGGAGAAGGATTCGGGTTTTTAGAACTCTTCACGACTCTTTTGGAGCTCCTGACTAGCGGAAGAACATAAACATATAATCCACCAAAGCAGGAGTGGGGTTTTACGCATCTTTGCGGCCCGAACCTGGGTAAAGGAACCGTGTGCTAACTGTTGGATCCGCTCTTCTCTCAACCCCGCGCCCCGCAACCGTAGTAGGGATTCTTGTGATCCCATAGGTGTCGATCAAATACCCCGACAGTTGCTTTGCTGACAAATTTGAAGACCAAGGAAGAACTTCAGCTCACCCATCATGGACATCTGATATTGCTCTTGCATCATGTGACCAAACTCATCACTGTATCTTTTGTCAGTGCAGCCGAAGATAATGTCGTCCACATAGATTTGGCAGACAAACAGTTCATTATCATATGTCTTCGTGAAGAGTGTGGGATCTAGGGATCCAGGTTTGAAGCCTTTGCTCTTCAGGAAGTCTTTGAGTGTGTCATACCAAGCACGAGGCGCTTGTTTGAGGCCATACAGTGCCTTGTTGAGTTTGTATACCATATCAGGACGTTTTGGATCTTCAAAGCCAGGTGGTTGTGCAACATACACCTCTTCTTCAATCCTTCCATTGAGAAATGCACTCTTTACATCCATTTGATACAGTAGTATGTTGTGATGATTTTCATAGGCTAGTAGTATACGAATAGCTTAGCCATAGGTGCAAATGTTTCATCGAAGTCAATCCCTTCAACTTGAGTGTATCCTTGAGCAACGAGACGAGCTTTGTTTCTGACAACTTGACCATGCTCATCTTGCTTGTTGCGATAAATCCATTTTGTGCCTATTATGTTGTGCTTGCGAGGGTCAGGACGCTTGACAAGTTCCCACACGTTGTTCAGCTCAAACTGTTGAAGCTCTTCTTGCATTGCTTGAATCCATTCGGGTTCCATAAAAGCTTCAGCTACTTTCTTGGGTTCAGATATTGAGACAAAAGCAAAGTGCCCACAGAAATTTCCAAGTTGTGTTGCTCTTGAACGAGTAAGTGGACCAGGTGCATTTATGCTGTCAATTATCTTCTCAACTTGTACTTCATTTGCAACACGAGGATGAGCTGGACGAAGATTTTGCTCTTGCTGTACATTGTCATCATCAGGAGGGTTGTCTTCAGGCTGAGCATTGTCGTCAGGTTGATTTGGAGCAGAAATGATGAGTTCCTCGTCAGGCTATGCTTCATAAGGCATGATCTCACCGGTTCCCATTAGCTTGATAGATTCATTTGGTGAAGCCTCATCCATCACATCTGGCAGGAACTCTCTTTGTGAACCATTCGTTTCATCAAACCACACATCCACAGTTTCAACTACTTTATAGAGAAAGATGTTGAAGACTTTGTAGGAGTGTGAGTCTTTTCCATATCCGAGCATGAAGCCTTCATGTGCTTTTGGTGCAAACTTTGACTTGTGATGTGGATCCTTGATCCAGCACCTAGCACCAAATACTATGAAGTAACTTACGTTTGGCTTCTTTCCAGTGAGGAGTTCATAGGACGTTTTCTTCAGAAGCTTGTGAAGATAAACACGGTTGATGATATGGCATGCAGTATCAATAGCTTCGGGCCAGAACCTTCTTGGTGTCTTGTATTCATCGAGCATCGTTCGAGCCATCTCAATTAGGGTTTTGTTCTTGCGCTCTACGATGCCATTCTGCTGAGGTGTGTACGGGGCTGAGAACTCATGAGTGATCCCCATTGTATCCAGATAAATATCAAGGCCGGTGTTCTTGAACTCAGTGCCATTGTCACTTCTAATATGCTTGATCGTGACGCCATAGTTGTTCATGGCATGATTGGCGAAGCGTCTGAAGACATCTTGCACTTCAGTCTTGTAGAGAATTATGTGCACCCATGTGTATCTTGAATAATCATCAACAATGACGAAGCCATAGAGACAAGCTGTGGTAGAGAACGTGGAGTAGTGAGTAGGGCCAAATAAGTCCATGTGAAGCAGCTCGAAGGGTTTGGATGTTGTCATGATTGTCTTCGAAGGATGCTTGGCCCTAGTCATCTTCCCAGCTTCACAGGCACCACATAAATGATCTTTCTTGAACTTGACGTCCACGATGCATACGACGTGCTTCTTCTTTGCGAGCGTGTGCAAGTTTCTCATGCCGGCATGTCCTAGCCTCTGATGCCAGGACCAACACTCTGAAGCTTTTGCTAGAAGACATACGGCCATCTGCGGTCCAGCTGAGAAATCTACCATATACACATCACCTTTTCTGTATCCTTCAAATACGAAAGACTTGTCAGATTCCATTAGTACAAGGCAACGAAATTTTCCAAATATCACAATTATGTTTAAGTCACAAAGCATTGAGACGGACATTAAATTGAAACCAAGAGATTCAACAAGCAGGACTTTATCCATGTGCTGATCCCTTGAGATTGCAACTCTACCTAGACCCAACACTTTCCTTTTGCCAGTGTCAGCAAATGTGATGTGACTCCTGTTAGATGGACGTAAGGTTGAGTCCATGAGAAGACTTCGATCTCCAGTCATATGATTTGTGCATCCGTTATCCATAATCCATTCTGAAGACTTTGGTGTCACTCCCTACAATGCAGTTAGGAGGATAGGCTTCACCAAAAGCCATTGTGAAGCATAAACATTTGACGTACAAGTGGATTATGAAAGTTAGATCCAAGTTTGGACTGGTAAGATGATTAGCAAGTGATTCATGAACAGAATGGATAGTAAACCATTTGGGCATTTGATCTTGTGCCCTACAAGTGTTTTAGGTCCCCAGCAATAGCATCAGACGCCTTTGATTTTAGGCTGGAGACCTTTCCCTGCAAGAGAAAGTTAGTCCTTCTTAACCACCCACATCTTCAGGGGTGGCTTAGAAGCAATGAGTCTAAGAGCAGCATCTGAGAATTTTGGCTTTGGAGCCCTAGCAAATAATCTCGCAGGAGGAGAATAATACTCATAAGAATAAGCAGAAAAATATTTTGTTTTATGAATATAGCGATTTGAGGAAACACGCTCATATTCATGGGTCTGAGTATGGTTTCCCTGCAAAACATTGGCGTTAGGGTGACTCAGGTGAATCCTTTTTCTGTATGAAGCCTTAGGACCATATGAAGCCTTTGGTCTGGGGTTTGTCTTCTTCCCAAGAGGTGTCATGATAACATTTACTTTAAGTTTTTCAAGACAACCTTTGGGTACCCAGATCTTCTTCATAGGTGGTCCGTTCCTGCAGTTAGTACCAATATACCTGGCAAACACTTCACCATTTTGATTCTTAAACAGTTTATAGTTTGCATCAAAGGATTCATCAATGATAATAGGATTAGCACAAGTGAAGCCAGATAGGGTAGATGGATCCATTGAAGGTTCCTTTGCAGCAACCCATGTGGTTTTGGGATACTGCTCAGGCTTCCAGTATGAACCATCAACATTCATTTTCCTGTCGAACCCAACACCCCCTTTCCTGGGGTTTCGGTTCAGTATCTGCTTTTTGAGGACATCACATAGAGTCTGATGCCCTTTGAGGCTTTTGTACATCCCTGTTTCAAGCAATGTCTTCAACCTAGCATTTTCATCAGCAATAGTAGTGGTATCCTCAGCACAAGGGTTAGTTACCACATCAGCAGTTGAAGATATTGCAACAGTGGCAGCAGTAGAACATCCAGCAACAGATGTAGCGTCATCACGCTCAATGCATTTTAGACATGGTGGTTCAAACTCTTCCTGAGAAGCACTGATTTGTTGAGCAAGTAATGAATCACGCTCCTTCTGAAGATCTTCATAACATACTCTTAGCTTTTCATGATCAGGTAAGAGAGTGTTATGATGACTTTGAAGCGTGTTTAACTTAGTCTGAAGTCTCTGGAGACTTTCAGCCAAGTTTTTCGACTGATCCATTTCTTCACCCAACATATCATTGCTCTTATTAAGCATTTTTTGAGGCTTTGTCAAAGCAATTTGTTGTTTAGTGGCAAGGGAAGCAAGTTTGACATAGCTGGGTCCAAATTCATCACCAGATTCATCATCACTAGACTCAGATAGATAGCATTCGGTTACCTTGGCACCTTTTGCCATAAGACATGGTGCAGAGGATGATGGTTCTGGATCGAAGGTCATCATTTTGAGAGATTCTTTGAAATCCTCAAACCCGGAATCATCACGAGTTCGATGACCCTCATAGACTTTAGAGAGACGGTCCCAAATAAGCTTCGCATGATCGAGATGCATGGCGTTCCTGAACTGATCTTGAGAGAGACAGGAGCAGATGACGTCCTTCGCCATGAGGTTGAGAAGAGTGAACATGCAAATGTCATCAGCTTCTGCCATCTTGCACAGATCGGTAAGACCAATCTCAGTGACGGTCCACAGCTCACTGTTAATCGCCATGGGACGTTTCTTCATCATGGCCTTCCACTTGGGATACTCGTGACCATCAAACATGGGGAAAGACACTGTCTTCATTCCCGCGGTCGACATAACTAAAACTCCATGTGGTTCAACCGAATCACACAGAACAAGGGAGTACCTTGCTCTGATACCAATTTAAAGTGCAGTATATCGAGTAGAGGGGGGGGGGGTGAATAGGCGATTTTTATGAAATGCTTCAAAACATGGAAGTTTCAAAGACAAAGGATAAATCCAATCCTATTTATATGCAGCGGAAAGTAGACTACACTAGACAAGCCATAGTTAGGTATTCAATAAAGTGAAAGCATGAAGACTAATAGCAGCTAGGCAGTAAGGATCAAGATGGAAGATGGAATGAAGCCAATCAGAACAAGTAGTCACTCAGTGAAGTCAATCAGATAAGGCAGGCAGGCAATGACTTCACAACATAAGACAGTAAGTAAAGGGAAAGGAAATGATTGAACCAGTAGCTCGGGGAAGACAGTGATTTGTTAGACTAGTTCCAGTTGTTGTGACAACTGTAGTCTGGTTAGGGAGGCTGAGATTTAACTCAGAAGACCGCGTCTTCACCTTATTCCCCTTGATCTAAGGACACCTAGTCCTCGCCCAATCACTATGGTAAGTCTTCAAGGTAGACTTCCAAACCTTCACAGACTTCATTCACCGGCGATCCACAATGACTCTTGGATGCTCAGAACGCGACGCCTAACCGACTGGAGGAAACACAGTCCTCAAGTGTAATAAGTCTTCAGGTCACACAGACAGAAAGACTTCACTGATGCCTAACACTCTCTGGCTCTGGGTGTTTTGGCTTTGTCCTCGCAAGATGCCTCTCTCAAATGCTTCGGAGGTGGGTTGCTCTCAAACGACAAAAGCCGTGCAATAACTCTGAGCAGCCACCAATTTATGGTGTAGGGGGTGGGCTATTTATAGCCACTGGGCAACCCGACCTGATTTGTCCGAAGTGACCCTGGGTCACTAAGGAACTGACACGTGTTCCAACTGTCAGATTTCAAACACTCACACGGCAACTTTACTTGGGCTACAAGTAAAGCTGACTCATCCAGCTCTGGATAAGATTTGCTCTCATTGTCTTCTCTCTAAGACATAGGAATTGGTTGAGCATCACTTCAGTCACTCTGACTTAGTTCACTTGGACCCCACTTAACAGTACGGTGGTTCCTATGACTCAACAAAGAAGAAAAGGAAACAACGAAACATCTAAGTCTTCGTGATCCATAGTCTTCACACAATGTCTTCTCTTGTCATAGTCTTCAGTATGATTATCTTCATGTACCACCACTGTCGTCAATATCTTCATACATTTTTAGGGGTCATCTCCGGTAGGTAAACCGAATCGATGAGGGACTACTACATGTGTTAGCCTGCAATTCTCACGAACACATTAGTCCCTCAACCAGGTTTGTCGTCAATACTCCAAAACCAACTAGGGGTGGCACTAGATGCACTTACAATGCCTCTCCTTCATATAAAAGTGCAATAATGATTACTGGTCTAGTTATCGATTGCCTAGGGACAAATAACTTTCTTGTGACAAAAAGCTCTCTACTAAAACTAACTTAGTTGTTTCCTTATCTAAACAACCCCTAACTTTTATTTATGTGCTCTTTATTATCTTCCAAACTTATCCTACACCTACAAAGTACTTCTAGTTTCATAATTGTTCTAGGTAAAGCGAACGTCAAGCGTGCGTAGAGTTGTATCGGTGGTCGATAGAACTTGAGAGAATATAAATTCTACTTTTAGCTCCTCGTTGGGTTCAACACTCTCTTACTTATTGAAAGAGGCTACAATTGATACCCTATACTTTTGGGTTATCACCGACTTCTAATAAAGCTTCAAACATAGACGAAAAAGTTGTGGGTGGCCACCGCGCAAACTAAAAAGCTACAGCTCTTTTGAAAAGCTTAAATCGAGGAACGGTGAACTGATGATGGAGAGTGGCGGCGACGGAAGTTGAGCGTGAAGGAAATATGCCCTGGAGGCAATAATAAATTTGTTATTTATATTTCCTTATATCATGATAAATGTCTATTATTCATGCTAGAATTGTATTAATCGGAAACTTGATACATGTGTGGATACATAGACAAAACACATTGTCCCTAGTAAGCCTCTACTAGACTAGCTCGTTAATCAAAGATGGTTGAGTTTCCTAACCATAGACATGTGTTGTCATTTGATTAACGGGATCACATCTTTAGGAGAATTATGTGATGGACATGACTCATCCATTATCTTAGCATATTGATCGTCCGGTCTTATCGGTACTGCTTTCTTCATGTCAAATACATATTCCTCCGACTATGAGATTATGCAACTCCCTAATACCGGAGGAATGCCTTGTGTGCTATCAAACGTCACAACATAACTGGGTGATTATAAAGATGCTCTACAGGTATCTCTGAAGGTGTTTGTTGGGTTGGCATGGATTGAGATTATGATTTGTTCCGAGTATCGGAGAGGTATCTCCGAGATTATGCACATCATAAAGAAGCCTTGCAAGCAATGTGACTAATGAGTTAGTTGCGGGATGATGCATTGCGGAGCGACTAAAGAGACTTCTCGGTAACGAGCTTGAACTAGATATGAAGATACCTACGATCGAATCTCGGGAGGGTAACATACCGATGACAAAGGGAATAACGTATGTTGTCATTACAGTTTGACCGATAAAGATCTTCGTATAATATATAGGAACCAATATGATCATCTAGGTTCCGCTGTTGGTTATTGACTGGAGATGTGTCTCGGTCATGTCTACATAATTCTCGAACCCGTAGGGTCCACATGCTTAATGTTCGATGACGATTTCTATTATGAGTTATGTGTTTTTGGTGACTGGAGATTGTTTGGAGTCCCGGATAAGGTCACGGACTTGACGAGGAGACTCGAAATGGTCGAGAGGTAACGATTGATATATTGGATGATGGTATTCGGACACCAGAAAAGTTCTGAGGGGTACCGGGTACATATCGGAGTACCGGGGGGTTACCGAAACCCCCCGGGGGAAAGTTATGGGCCACGTGGGCCTTAAGGGGGAGGCAAGGCAGCCCGCAAGGGGTGGCGCCCCCCATTGTTGGAAATATGCCCTAGAGGCAATCATAAAATGGTTATTATTATATTTCCTTGTTCATGATAATTGTCTATTGTTCATGCTTTAATTGTATTATCCGGAAACAGTAATACATGTGTGAATACATAGACCACAACATGTCCCTAGTGAGACTCTAGTTGACTAGCTCGTTGATCAATAGATGGTTACGGTTTCCTAACCATGGACATTGGATGTCATTGATAACGGGATCACATCATTAGGAGAATGATGTGATGGACAAGACCCAATCCTAAGCCTAGCACAAGATCGTGTAGTTTGTATGCTAAAGCTTTTCCAATGTCAAGTATCCTTTCCTTAGACCATGAGGTTGTGCAACTCCCGGTTACCGTAGGAATACTTTGGGTGTGCCAAACGTCACAACGTAACTGGGTGGCTATAAAGGTACACTACGGGTATCTCCGAAAGCATGTGTTGGGTTGGCACGAATCGAGACTGGGATTTGTCACTCCGTATGACGGAGAGGTATCTCTGGGCCCACTCGGTAAGACATCATCGTAATGAGCGCAATGTGACTAAGGGGTTAGTCACGGGATGATGTGTTATGGGACAAGTAAAGAGACTTTCCATAACGAGATTGAACAAGGTATCAATATACCGACGATCGAATCTCGGGCAAGTACTATACCGATAGACAAAGGGATCGTATACGGGATTGATTGAATCCTTGACATCGTGGTTCATCCGATGAGATCATCGTGGAATATGTGGGAGCCAACATGGGTATCTAGATCCCGCCGTTGGTTATTGGCCGGAGAGATGTCTCGGTCATGTCTGCATAGTTCCCGAACCAGTAGGGTCTACACACTTATGGTTCAATGACGCTAGGGTTATAGGGAATGTAGTACGTGGTTACCAAATGTTGTTCGAAGTCCCGGATGAGATCCTGGACGTCACGAGGGTTTCCGGAATGGTCCATAGGTAAAGATTTATATATGGGAAGTCCCGTTTTGGTCACCGGAAATATTCCGGGCGTTATCGGTAACGTACCGGGACCATCGGAAGGGTTCCGGGGGGTCCACCGGGAGGGGCCACCAGCTCCAGAGGGTTACGTGGGCCAAGTGTGGGAAGGGACCAGCCCCAGGTGGGCTGGTGCGCCCCCCACCAAGGCCCAAGGCGCATGGAGAGAGGGAGGGGGCAAACCCTAGGTCCAGATGGGCCTTAAGGCCCACCCTAGGGCGCCCCCTCTCTCCCCCTCCTGGCCGCCCCCTAGATTGAATCTAGGGGCTGCCGCCACCCCTAGGGAGGGAGCCCTAGATGGGGGCGCAGCCCCTCCCCTCCTCCCTATATATATGTGGGGTTTCGAGGTTACCAGATGCACGAGAACCTCTCCCTCTTGGTGCAGCCCTACCCCTCTCCCTCCTCGTTTCTTGCGGTGCTTGACGAAGCCCTGCTAGAGTGCCATGTTCCTCCATCACCACCATGTCGTCGTGCTGCTGCTGGACGGAGTCTTCCCCAACCTCTCCCTCTCCCCTTGCTAGATCAAGGCGCGGGAGACATCACCGGGCTGCACGTGTGTTGAACGCGGAGGCGCCGTTGTTCGGCGCTTAGATCGGAATCAACCACGATCTGAATCGCTACGAGTACGACTCCTTCATCCGCGTTCTTGCAATGCTTCCGCACCGCGATCTTCAAAGGTATGAAGATGCACTCCCCTCTCGTTGCTAGTAATCTCAATAGATAGATCCTGGTGATGCGTAGGATTTTTTTTGATTTTCTGAAACGATCCCCAACAGTGGCATCATGAGCTAGGTCTATGCGTAGTTACTATGCACGAGTAGAACACAACTTGTTGTGGGCGCAGATGTAACATCCCAAATTTTCAATTTGGAATGTTATACACTAGATCATCCATGCATATCATATTTTCTAGCTTTTGGTAGATCCTAGAAATTCTACGCAACTCAAGGACCCTCGGAGAGAGTTGGGGATTTTGTTATTTTCATATTTGAATTTTCTCAAATTTTGAAAATAAGATCATTGATTTTATTTATTTTATCTTCAAGTATTTCTAAAATGAAAATATGAGAGAGGGAGTAAAATGACTCTCCCAAAATAAAGAAATACTGAGGATTTAATAGAAAAATCAAATAAGTTTAATTTTGGAGTTTTTGCTATTTTATTTGAATTTAGGAAAAATTGCACGTTTTCAAAACTGCATTTAGGGCCAAGAAAAATGTTCATCTTGTTCTCAATATTTTATTTAGACGGTGAAAATTCGTTTTGGCATTTTTAGAATTTTATTTTATTTTCTAGAATTTTTCTTAGTTTCGGCGGTTTTGACGAAAATTTTACCGAAAGAGTTAGCCGAGGACCTTCGTGAGCTATATTTGGAGATAGTTCCGAGAGGCTATGTAGCAACAATGGAGATTCAGTCTACTTTGATGGATAAGATCAAAGAAGCTCAGAAGACTGACAAGGTGGTTGCCTCTATAAAGGAGAAGATGAGCAAAGGAAAAGTTAAAGGATTTCGTGAGGATGAGCACGACACCCTATGGTTTGATGACCGCGTATATGTGCCTAACGACCCGGAGATCAGGAAGTTGATTCTGCAAGAGGCCCACGATTCACCATATTCGATTCACCCAGGAAATACCAAGATGTACTTGGACTTGAAGGATACTTTCTGGTGGACCGGAATGAAAAAGGATATTGCGGAGTATGTAGCAATTTGTGATGTATGTCAGAGAGTGAGGCAGAGCATCAAAAGCCGGCAGGATTGTTACAATCATTGCCAATACCCGAATGGAAGTGGGATAAGCTAGGCATGGATTTTATTACGGGATTATCCAGAACTCGTTCAGGTTATGACCCGATTTGGGTTGTAGTCGATCGTTTGACGAAGGTAGCTCATTTCATCCCAGTGAAGACTACTTACACCAGTGCAAAGTGGCAAAGATATACATGACCAGGATCGTATGCCTGCATGGAGTTCCGAGGAGCATCGTATCAGATAGAGGAACCCAGTTTACCTCAAAGTTTTGGAATCAGTTACACGAAACTTTGGGTACCAGGCTAGAGTTCAGTACAACTTTTCATCCGCAGACAGATGGACAGACCGAGAGAGTCAATCAGATTTTGGAGGATATGCTGAGAGCTTGTGCGCTAGATTATGGATCTAGTTGGGACGACAATTTGCCTTATGCAGAGTTCTCTTACAACAGCAATTATCAATCCAGTTTGAAGATGGCCCCTTTCGAAGCCTTGTACGGAAGGAGGTGCAGGACACCATTGTCTTGGGATGAAATTGGAGATCGCCAATTGTTTGGACCAGATTTGATTAAGGAGTCTGAATAGAAGGTGAAATTGATTCGCGATAGGCTCAAGGTAGCCCAGTCCAAGCAGAAGAGCTACGCAGATTCAGAATGCAAAGATATAGTTTACGAAGTCGGGGACCGAGTTTATCTTCGAGTATCTCCACTTCGAGGAGTTAAGCGTTTTGGAGTTAAGGGAAAGTTAGCGCCACGTTTTGTAGGACCATACAAAGTTTTGGAGCGTATGGGAGAAGTAGCCTACAAGTTGGAGTTGCCCGAAGGATTGTCAGGAGTTCACGATGTATTCCACGTTTCCCAGTTGAAGAAGTGCCACGCTGAGATGGCTGAGATACCACTGAGGGATACAGTGCCGCTGGAAGCGATTCAGTTGGATAGTGATTTGACTTATGAGGAAAAACCAGTCAAGATTCTTGAGTATGCCAGCCGAGTCACCCGCAGAAAGGCTATCAAGTTTTGCAAAGTTCAGTGGAGCCACCACACCGAGGATGAAGCCACCTGGGAGCGAGAGGAAGATCTGCAGAAGGACCACCCTCACCTATTTTCTAGCCAACCCGAATCTCGAGGGCGAGATTCATCTTAAGGGGGGTAGGTTTGTAATATCCCAAATTTTCAATTTGGAATGTTATACACTAGATCATCAATGCATATCATATTTTCTTGCTTTTGGTAGATCCTAGAAATTCTACGCAACTCAAGGACCCTCGGAGAGAGTTGGGGATTTCGTTATTTTCATATTTGAGTTTTCTCAAATTTTGAAAATAGGATCATTGATTTTATTTATTTTATCTTCAAGTATTTCTAAAATGAAAATATGAGAGAGGGAGTAAAATGACTCTCCCAAAATAAAGAAATACCGAGGATTTAATAAAAAAATCAAATAAGTTTAATTTTGGAGTTTTTGCTATTTTATTTGAATTTAGGAAAAATTGCACGTTTTCAAAACTGCATTTAGGGCCAAGAAAAATGTTCATCTTGTTCTAAATATTTTATTTAGACGGTGAAAATTCGTTTTGGCATTTTTAGAATTTTATTTTATTTTCTAGAATTTTTCTTAGTTTCGGCGGTTTTGACGAAAGATTTACCGAAAGAGTTAGCCGAGGACCTTCGTGAGCTATATTTGGAGATAGTTCCGAGAGGTTATGTAGCAACAATGGAGATTCAGTCTACTTTGATGATAAGATCAGAGAAGCTCAGAAGACTGACAAGGAGGTTGCCTCTATAAAGGAGAAGATGAGCAAAGGAAAAGTTAAAGGATTTCGTGAGGATGAGCACGACACCCTATGGTTTGATGACCGCGTATATGTGCCTAACGACCCGGAGATCAGGAAGTTGATTCTGCAAGAGGCCCATGATTCACCATATTCGATTCACCCAGGAAATACCAAGATGTACTTGGACTTGAAGGATACTTTCTGGTGGACCGGAATGAAAAAGGATATTGCGGAGTATGTAGCAATTTGTGATGTATGTCAGAGAGTGAGGCAGAGCATCAAAAGCCGGCAGGATTGTTACAATCATTGCCAATACCCGAATGGAAGTGGGATAAGCTAGGCATGGATTTTATTACGGGATTATCCAGAACTCGTTCAGGTTATGACCCGATTTGGGTTGTAGTCGATCGTTTGACGAAGGTAGCTCATTTCATCCCAGTGAAGACTACTTACACCAGTGCAAAGTGGCAAAGATATACATGACCAGGATCGTATGCCTGCATGGAGTTCCGAGGAGCATCGTATTAGATAAAGGAACCCAGTTTACCTCAAAATTTTGGAATCAGTTACACGAAACTTTGGGTACCAGGCTAGAGTTCAGTACAACTTTTCATCCGCAGACAGATGGACAGACCGAGAGAGTCAATCAGATTTTGGAGGATATGCTGAGAGCTTGTGCGCTAGATTATGGATCTAGTTGGGACGACAATTTGCCTTATGTAGAGTTCTCTTACAACAGCAGTTATCAATCCAGTTTGAAGATGGCCCCTTTCGAAGCCTTGTACGGAAGGAGGTGCAGGACACCATTGTCTTGGGATGAAATTGGAGACCGCCAATTGTTTGGACCAGATTTGATTAAGGAGTCTGAATAGAAGGTAAAATTGATTCGCGATAGGCTCAAGGTAGCCCAGTCCAAGCAGAAGAGCTACGCAGATTCAGAATGCAAAGAGACAGTTTACGAAGTCGGGGACCGAGTTTATCTTCGAGTATCTCCACTTCGAGGAGTTAAGCGTTTTGGAGTTAAGGGAAAGTTAGCGCCACGTTTTGTAGGACCATACAAAGTTTTGGAGCGTATGGGAGAAGTAGCCTACAAGTTGGAGTTGCCCGAAGGATTGTCAGGAGTTCACGATGTATTCCACGTTTCCCAGTTGAAGAAGTGCCACGCTGAGATGGCTGAGATACCACTGAGGGATACAGTGCCGCTGGAAGCGATTCAGTTGGATAGTGATTTGACTTATGAGGAAAAACCAGTCAAGATTCTTGAGTATGCCAGCCGAGTCACCCGCAGAAAGGCTATCAAGTTTTGCAAAGTTCAGTGGAGCCACCACACCGAGGATGAAGCCACCTGGGAGCGAGAGGAAGATCTGCAGAAGGACCACCCTCACCTATTTTCTAGCCAACCCGAATCTCGAGGGCGAGATTCATCTTAAGGGGGGTAGGTTTGTAATATCCCAAATTTTCAATTTGGAATGTTATACACTAGATCATCAATGCATATCATATTTTCTTGCTTTTGGTAGATCCTAGAAATTCTACGCAACTCAAGGACCCTCGGAGAGAGTTGGGGATTTCGTTATTTTCATATTTGAGTTTTCTCAAATTTTGAAAATAGGATCATTGATTTTATTTATTTTATCTTCAAGTATTTCTAAAATGAAAATATGAGAGAGGGAGTAAAATGACTCTCCCAAAATAAAGAAATACCAAGGATTTAATAAAAAAAATCAAATAAGTTTAATTTTGGAGTTTTTGCTATTTTATTTGAATTTAGGAAAAATTGCACGTTTTCAAAACTGCATTTAGGGCCAAGAAAAATGTTCATCTTGTTCTAAATATTTTATTTAGACGGTGAAAATTCGTTTTGGCATTTTTAGAATTTTATTTTATTTTCTAGAATTTTTCTTAGTTTCGGCGGTTTTGACGAAAGATTTACCGAAAGAGTTAGCCGAGGACCTTCGTGAGCTATATTTGGAGATAGTTCCGAGAGGCTATGTAGCAACAATGGAGATTCAGTCTACTTTGATGATAAGATCAGAGAAGCTCAGAAGACTGACAAGGAGGTTGCCTCTATAAAGGAGAAGATGAGCAAAGGAAAAGTTAAAGGATTTCGTGAGGATGAGCACGACACCCTATGGTTTGATGACCGCGTATATGTGCCTAACGACCCGGAGATCAGGAAGTTGATTCTGCAAGAGGCCCATGATTCACCATATTCGATTCACCCAGGAAATACCAAGATGTACTTGGACTTGAAGGATACTTTCTGGTGGACCGGAATGAAAAAGGATATTGCGGAGTATGTAGCAATTTGTGATGTATGTCAGAGAGTGAGGCAGAGCATCAAAAGCCGGCAGGATTGTTACAATCATTGCCAATACCCGAATGGAAGTGGGATAAGCTAGGCATGGATTTTATTACGGGATTATCCAGAACTCGTTCAGGTTATGACCCGATTTGGGTTGTAGTCGATCGTTTGACGAAGGTAGCTCATTTCATCCCAGTGAAGACTACTTACACCAGTGCAAAGTGGCAAAGATATACATGACCAGGATCGTATGCCTGCATGGAGTTCCGAGGAGCATCGTATCAGATAGAGGAACCCAGTTTACCTCAAAGTTTTGGAATCAGTTACACGAAACTTTGGGTACCAGGCTATAGTTCAGTACAACTTTTCATCCGTAGACAGATGGACAGACCGAGAGAGTCAATCAGATTTTGGAGGATATGCTGAGAGCTTGTGCGCTAGATTATGGATCTAGTTGGGACGACAATTTGCCTTATGCAGAGTTCTCTTACAACAGCAGTTATCAATCCAGTTTGAAGATGGCCCCTTTCGAAGCCTTGTACGGAAGGAGGTGCAGGACACCATTGTCTTGGGATGAAATTGGAGACCGCCAATTGTTTGGACCAGATTTGATTAAGGAGTCTGAATAGAAGGTAAAATTGATTCGCGATAGGCTCAAGGTAGCCCAGTCCAAGCAGAAGAGCTACGCAGATTCAGAATGCAAAGAGACAGTTTACGAAGTCGGGGACCAAGTTTATGTTCGAGTATCTCCACTTCGAGGAGTTAAGCGTTTTGGAGTTAAGGGAAAGTTAGCGCCACGTTTTGTAGGACCATACAAAGTTTTGGAGCGTATGGGAGAAGTAGCCTACAAGTTGGAGTTGCCCGAAGGATTGTCAGGAGTTCATGATGTATTCCACGTTTCCCAGTTGAAGAAGTGCCACGCTGAGATGGCTGAGATACCACTGAGGGATACAGTGCCGCTGGAAGCGATTCAGTTGGATAGTGATTTGACTTATGAGGAAAAACCAGTCAAGATTCTTGAGTATGCCAGCCGAGTCACCCGCAGAAAGGCTATCAAGTTTTGCAAAGTTCAGTGGAGCCACCACACCGAGGATGAAGCCACCTGGGAGCGAGAGGAAGATCTATAGAAGGACCACCCTCACCTATTTTCTAGCCAACCCGAATCTCGAGGGCGAGATTCATCTTAAGGGGGTACGTTTATAATATCCCAAATTTTCAATTTGGAATGTTATACACTAGATCATCAATGCATATCATATTTTCTTGCTTTTGGTAGATCCTAGAAATTCTACGCAACTCAAGGACCCTCGGAGAGAGTTGGGGATTTCGTTATTTTCATATTTGAGTTTTCTCAAATTTTGAAAATAGGAACATTGGTTTTATTTATTTTATCTTCAAGTATTTCTAAAATGAAAATATGAGAGAGGGAGTAAAATGACTCTCCTAAAATAAAGAAATACTGAAGATTTAATAAAAAAATCAAATAAGTTTTATTTTGGAGTTTTTGCTATTTTATTTGAATTTAGGAAAAATTGCACGTTTTCAAAACTGCATTTAGGGCCAATAAAAATGTTCATCTTGTTCTAAATATTTTATTTAGACGGTGAAAATTCGTTTTGGCATTTTCAGAATTTTATTTTATTTTCTAGATTTTTTCTTAGTTTCGGTTGTTTTGTTTAAAAAAATATATATATCCCACGCCCGACTGGACCGAAGGCCCAGCCGAGCCAAGCCAAGCCCGCGTCGCCCACCGCCTTCCTCCGCGGGAGTCCGACCCACCGCCGCCACCGAGTCCGGCCGGGGCACGACTCCCGAGGCCGAGCCGGCGCCCCCTTCCCCAAGACACCGCAGCCCCACCTCATTAACTACCGCCCGTCGCCGCCCTCCGCCTCGCCCCGTCGCCTCGCCCCGCCTCGCCTCCCGCCGCTTGCAGCCGCCGCTGCCGCCTGCCGCAGCCAACGCCGCTTGCAGCCACCGCCGCCCGCCGCCGATGCCACCCACCGCCGGAGCCCCGAGCCGCCGGAGTCCGACGAGGTTGCCGCGCCGCCCGCCGGTTTTCTTCAGATAACCGATCCATTTTTTTAGAAAAGAAAACCTAGTTCGTTTTTTAGATTGTTTTTTTTCGGTTTAGCTGCTTAGCGAGCATTCACCCGTTCGTTCGTTAAGCTGTTCGTCAGTTTTTTTCTTTTCTCGGATTTTCGTGGTTATTATCTGATCGCGATTTCTGATCCGATTTTCGTTCTAGTTTAACTTTTCGCTCGTTTATCGGAATCAGGCAATTCAAGCGCCTGGAATTTCGTATTGAAACCCTCTTTCTGTTTAACCCAATGAACCAAGTTTTTTCTTCTGTAAAATTTGGACTTAGGTCCAGTTTAGAAAACGAAGTTCGTAAGTTGCTTTGTTTGATTTGTTTCTTTTGCCAACCGGAGTTCTTAAGTTGAACTTTCTGGTTAGATCTCTTATTTGAGTCTTACGCGTGCATTAGATGAGTTCTTATTGTATGCTTGTTAGTTTGTGATAGAGTACCCGCAGTGCGCCGCTTGCTACTTTGAATCTCTAGGTTTCGCGGATCATCAGCAAGGCAAGTAACACTTTGATCATACTTTCCATGTAACACCCCAGATGTAACACCTTCCATTTATGGGAATATATGAAATGTTGACTTCATCAATTCCATTCCGGGATCTTCTCTCATTTCGGGTTTCTTCGTTTTGTCGTGTGCGTGTGTGCATTTCATCCATGTCATGTTATCATGTGCATTGCAATGCATTCGTGTTGTCACTTGCACCCGGTCCCGCTCGCCTCTTCCCGTTGTCCGTTTCGAGTTCCGACACTCACACATGTGCCCGCGGCACCCGCAAGTCCTTCTTTCATATGTGGCCGTGTAACGTTCCCGGAATGAGGTGAGACTTGTCGTGCGTTGTTGTTTTGGTACGTGTAGGCTGCCTGTCAAGTTTCGTCGCGTTTGGAGTTCGTTTGGTACTCCAACGGTTAACCTAGTGGGCTAAAAGCACCTCTTCCTTTTGGCCCAAGACCCTCTCCACAACAGCCCACTAACCCAGCACAACCCCTCCCATCATCTCGGTCGTCGGATCATGAACGTGTGGCCGAAAACTGCACCCCATTTGGAGTCTCCTAGCTCCCTATGCCTATAAAAACGTCCCCCACGTCCATTTTTCGGGCAAAACCCTAGCAATCTCCTCCCCGCCGCCGCCGGACACGTCCAACCCGGCCGGACGTGTCCGACTTGCTCCACCGCCGCCACGTGTCGGCTCCCGATTCACCCGCAGCGCCGCCACACTTCCCCGCCGGCCAGGGCCCGGCCGGCCCGGTCAGGGCCCTCCCGGCCCGCGAGCCTTCCGCCGCCTTCGGGTCGCTCCGCCTCCTGCGCCGGCCTCCCACGCCGCCGCGCGCCTCCGCCGGCCCTTCCGCCGCCGCATCCGCAGTGACGCCCGACCGCCGCCGGCGCGCCATCGCGCCTTGCTGCTGCCCCGGAGTTCCACCGCGCCGGTCATCCCTGACCGCCGCCGCCGCCCGGCCGACCCCGCCGCTGCCTCCCGTCGGTCGTCCCAGACGCCGCGCCGCCGAGTCTCGCCGCCGCGGCCCTCTTCTTCCTCGCCGACACCGTCTTCGACGAGCCGCCGATCCGCTCCGGCCGGATCTTCCCAGGGTGGATCAGATCCATCGGGAGCCGATCCAAACGTCCCCGCGCCCGGATATCCCCGTCCCGCTTCTCCTCGTCCCGTTGACTTTCGGAAGGTATAAAAAACGACTAAGTCCCCAGTTTTCCATATTTTGTTGTCTCCTTTGCATGGATGTAACTTCGTGCTCGTAGATCCGTTTTGGGCGTGTAATATATCAAAATGATCGTTGTGATATGCTCTTCATTTTGTTCCACTATGGCATGCTTGTTTGAGATCATCTTGATGACCTAATCATCGTGGCAAGAGTGCTATATGTTTAAAACTGCTGTTACTTGTAATTTTGTTGCCATGTTTGAGATATGATAACTTTGTGCATGTTGGTCCAAATGGAGCATAAGATATGTCAAAATGTTCATTGTGAAGTGCTCTACATGATGGTTGCTGTAGCATTCATGTTAGGTGTCATATTGCCATGTTAATCTCTGTTGCAAAAGTGCATGTGGTTGTTAAGTGCTGAAACTTGTTATGAGATGCTGATTTGAAGTGCTCATTGCTATTGATGTGTTTGTCCTCATGTCACATGTCAATATGTATTAGAAGCGCCATCATATGGTATTTGCTGTGGTGCAATCCACTTTCCATTATTTGCCTTGAGGTGACTTAAACAAGCTTGTAAACATGCCATGCCAATATTGTTGTTTTATACTTAGTGAAAAAACTGCTAAGTCTGGAAATCTGTTAACCTGATGCTATATTTGCGTGAGGCCTCACTCAATTCCATGGTTGTTTTGGAGTGGCCAATGGTCATATCTTGTTGTCCATGTTATGTTCTATCCATCCATGCCCTTACTTGTACATATGGCCTGCTGTAGCTTATTTATTTCTTGCTCTCAAGTTGCTATAAATTATACATGTCAGGTTTTATCAGCATGATCAATTTGGTGTAGCTTGTTGCTATTGATCCATGCCTCCTATGGAATTGCTCCAATGGAGTTGTTTGAAGTATGCTATGTCTACTATATGTCCATGATCTTTATATGCTTAGTGGAGTTGATATGCATGTTGTTTTGTGCCTCCGAAAGCAGCATCGTGATGATGTTTTTACCTTCCCAGATTTTGACTAAGTCAGGATAATTTTATTGCAACTTGCCATGCTAGGTTAATTGTGTTCCAGTAGGTTTTGGGTGTGTTATAAGTTCATGTTTGTTAAGTAACATGTCTACTTCATGTCCATGCCCTTTGTCTCCATGTTTGAGTGCTGTAGCATAATTATTTCTTGCTCCAAAGATGCCTTGTGGCTGTAAACTGCAGCCTTGTGTGAATATTGTTTTGCTTGCCTTTTGCAAACCGTGTGTCCGTTTCCAGCGATCTTTATATCGATTTCAACCGAAATCTTCCCCTCTATCCAGTGGCATACTTGGTTTTCCAAGATGAGGCCTTTTCCATCATCCTCTCCTTAGGCTCAAGTGCTTCCACATGCATACGCACATCATACTTGCATCATGTTGATTGTGCATTGCACCTTGTTTGATATTGTGCTATGTTGTGTTCTTGTGTTGAGTAGAGCCGGGAGCCGAGACCGAGTACGAGGTTCCTACCGAGGTTGAGTATGAGGAGCCGTCTTACGATCCCATCGACGACTCAACAGGCAAGATGACCTGACCCAGATATCATTACTATCTTTGCCTATGCTAGATGTCTCGCTCTTTAGCTTATTACCTCAATGCTTATGTTTGTTTGTCAGCCTCCTATTGTTACCATGAAACTCGCTAACCACCCAACCTAGCAAACCTTTGATTGGCTACGTAAGCTTCGCTCAGCCCCTCTTATAACATTGTTAGTTGCAGGAGAAGATTTGAAGATGCTTGCTTCATGTTGAAGTTATTGTTGGGATATCACAATATATAAACTCTTAACTAAATCATCTATATACTTGGCAATGGGTGGAAGGCTAAGCCTCTTGCTTGGTGTTTTGTTCCACTGATGCACCCTAGGAACCGTTTAAACCGGTGTTATGTTCCTTGATTGTGCGTCCCTAACACGGTTGAGGTTTATGGGCCCCCCTCGATAACCCGCTTAGCGCTAAAGCTTTTCCAGCAAGGCCCAACATTGGTTTTACATTTGCCTAATAACTAAAACTTGCATAGGGACTAGCTACCCCGTGGACTTAATTAACAACCCCCGGGTCAGTGCTCCACATGAGTGTTGGTCCAAACTGGGCAACCTGCGGGGCCGCCTTGGGGAAACCCGAGGTATCTGGTATTCACCCGTAGCTTGTCTCATCCGGTCGTGGCCTGAGACGAGATACGCGCGGCTACTATCAAGGTGTCGGCACGCCGGGAGGTCTTGCTGGATTAGTTTTGCCTATGTCGGAATATCTTGAGCACGGGATTCCGAGAATACTCGGGTCTTCCCACCTTGGAGTTGCGACTCCGAAGATCGTGAGCTTGTGATGGGCTAAGTTGGGACACCCATGTAGGGTTTGATCTTTCGAAAGCCGTGCCCGCGGTTATGTGGCAGATGGGAATTTGTTAATATCCGGTTGTAGAAAACTTGACACCATGTTCAGAATACACTACCAGCGTGACTAACCGTGACGGTCATTTTCCGAAGGGGTTCGGGAAGTGAACACGGTGGGGTTATTTTTGACGTGCTTAGATAGGATCACTTCGTGATCACTTTGACGCTCGTGGCACTTCTCTTCTCGCTCTAAACACGTAAGCTAGTGCTAGTGCAGCTGCAACCTTGTTCTTCAGCCTTGTTCCACACCCAAGGCTTAGACAGTTTTGCTACCCGGGAACGGGTTTGCTGAGTCCTCCGTGGCTCACAGATTCTACACAACACCAGATGCAGGTACCATGGTGAACTACTCAGGAGATGGGACAGAGCTGTATTGGGAGTTCGATGAAGAACGTGGGCGATACTACGTGTCTTATCCCGACGATCAGTAGTGGCTTCTAGTAGGGGCGATCAGACCTTGTGTTATTTATTTATGGTATCTTTCATTTGGATCTTCGTCCGTAGTCGGACTATGATGTTATTTGGATGGTGATTGCTGATGTAATGTATTGTGTGACGTGGCGAGTGTAAGCCAACTACTCTTTTGCAATTTCATCCCTCTTTTACATGAGTCATGCAAAGATACCATACTTGAGATCATTCTAGTATGAGCTTATACCTTTAAGTCGTGCCTCGACACGTGGGAGGTATAATCTCATACTGGGCATTACAAGTTGGTAATCAGAGCCTTCTCCCACCTAGGAGCCCCCACTGATTGATCGAATCGTTGACGGTTGAGTCTAGGCACACACTTGAAAATGTTTTGAGTCCTATATATATATCGGAGAGTAGGATTTCTTTTTACTCCTCATCCCTTTATCACTCTGGTGAGGACTTCTAACGATTACTCTATCTCTTCTACTCTAAAAAATTCACAATTTTTTTTAGGATCACGCGAGTATTGTTTGGATTGTTCCGATATCTTTGTGACGAGAACATTGGTCTCGATGCCTCCTGTCATTTAGGGGTTGTGGCAGTGTCCCGGGGAGTTGAGCTCCGAGGTGTTGTCATCACAAATCTATCGCAGCAGTTCTAGAATACTTAAGACGGCCGACATCAAAAACTCTTCTATGCGGTTAGTGGCAAGATAACCCCGACATCACCCAGTACTAGGGAGGTAGTTCGGGAGTATTGCCATAGCTTGTATAGCAGATGCGTTTCGAAGATCCGAGGTAAACGGTTTCCGGAAATAACTGGTTATGTGTTGAAGGATGGATACAGCTGGATGTAGGATTAGAGTTGAGTGCGCGGTGCTTCCCCTGTATCCCCAACACCTGATTGCATAACTGGAAACTTTCGGAAATTAATAGGTGGGTTCATCTAGTAGCTCGTAGGCATTCTTCCAACGAATGCATGATATGGAGTTCGGGGTTCTACATTGAGTGAAGTAGTTTTATGGGCGTTGTTCCGATCGGGAGTTGCATCTTAAAGGGTCCTTGGCTATGCTGATCCGGGGATTGCAAAACCCTTTTGTAACATGTTCCATAAGTTTTCAGCACGAATATGTTGAACGAAACTTCTATCTTGTATTTGTTCTATCCACTCCTTGTTGTCTTTATTTACCGTTTGTTCTCCCAAGTGGCTTCTCGAGAAGATTGTTGTACCATTAAACTATGGATTACATTCGTTCATTTTGTTCGAATGTTCTTGTGAAGACTTATGTTGCAAATTCTAGCCGTTGATTCAGCTTATATATTTTCAATCAATGTCTAATAGTTGTCATCTCATTCAGGATGGCTCCTAAGAAGGTTCCCAATGCTAACCCAGAGGGTGAAGAACTTCCTGATCGTCCTCCTTCCCCTCCTCCTCCGTCTGAGGCCTGGAGAGCAATTATGCAAGTGACAAACCAGAACACCCAGGTGCTTATGCAAATGATGCAGAACTTTCAAGCCAACCAAGCAAATCAAGGTGGTCATGGGAACCAAGGCCAAGGCAATCTGTTCAACCAACCTCACTTTGCAACACTCAACCAGTTCCTGGCAAACCAACAGAAGGCGTTCAGTTACTGTGTGGATCCGCTAGATGCTGAAGACTGGATAACAGACATAAAAAACCTTTTCGAGTGCAGTAACGTGAGACCTAAGGATTATGTCAAGTTTGCCGCCTTCCAACTCAAGGACCAAGCCGCTGATTGGTGGCAACAATACAAAGATTCCAGAGAGGGACGTGAAATCTCGTGGACTGACTTCTGCAAGGATTTTCGCTCTCACCACATTCCAACTAGTGTCATCGAAGGCATGCGTGAGCAATTCCGCAACCTGAAGCAAGGCACTATGTCCGTTTATCAATACAATGTCAAGTTCCAGTACCTTGCCCGCTATGCCAATCAAGACATCCCAGATGCCAAGAGCAAGATTTATCAGTTCCGTGGTGGTCTGAAGGATGAACTTCAACTAGCTCTTACCTTGTTCGAGCCGGAAGAATTTGATCAATTCTATAACATGGCCCTTAAGCAAGAGGCAGCCCAGCTCAAGTTTGAAGCTTCCAAAAAGAGGATCAGAGATGCTGTCAACTCCTCCTCTTCTTCCCAAGTGGTTGCAAAGCAGCAGAAGTTTTGGCTTCCACCTCCTCCAGTGCTCCGCCCTCCCAACAACAACAACAAGCACTCTGGTGGCCGTGGTTTCTCCCACCCACCCAACCCAAGCATTCAGTCCAAGACTCACTTTCAAGCTTCGAAGTCAAGTGGTCCTTATCGTTCGTTAAGTTGTTTGTCAGTTTTTTTTTCTTTTCTCGGATTTTCGCGGTTATTATCTGATCGCGATTTCTGATCCGATTTTCGTTCCAGTTTAACTTTTCGCTAGTTTATCAGAATCAGGTGATTCAAGCGCCTCGAGTTTTGTCTCGAAACCCTCTTTCCGTTTAACCTAGTCAACCAAGTTTTTTGCTTCTCTAAAATTTGGACTTAGGTCCAGTTTAGTAAACGAAGTTGGTTCTTTCGTCGTTTGACTTTCGTTGCTTCATTTGATTTGTTTCTTTTGCCAACCGGAGTTCTTAAGTTGATCTTTCTGGTTAGATCTCTTATTTGAGTCTTACGTGTGCATTAGATGAGTACTTATTGTATGCTTGTTTGTTTGCGAAAGAGTACCCGGAGTGCGCCGCTTGCTACTTTGAGTCTCTAGGTTTCGCGGATCATCAGCAAGGCAAGTAACACTTTGATCATACTTTCCAATACCCAGTTTTCATTGCATTAGTTATATCCTCAAACACTTGCATGACTAGGACTTGTTTAATATGTGGGTTCTGGGAAGTAGATGAGGTAGTACCTATTACCTGTTTTATTATCAAACCCTTGGGAGTTACTTCTACGTTTTCTTATTATGCCATGCTATGCTTGTAGACGTGGATTGGGTGAGTGTATCCATGACAGATGTGAGATTGTTAAATTAATGGTTTTACTTAAGGTGGCAACTTAAACACACATCTGGGTGGATTGAGGCACCTGGGTATTCCAGTGATTGCCTGTTTTTCTTTATGGACCGCCACCCAGGCTCAAAGGGATCATGAGGTACTTCATACTAGAAACTTACGTGTGCAGCCACAAGCTATTATGGGCTCTAGCGTAGTTGACTAAGTTGTGCGAACTCTGACAGTGGTAGACTAGCAGATGTAGGGGATGTAGGTTGGTACTGTCTACCCGATCGTAAGGTGCTAGCGCTTCTAAAAGACTATGTCTCGGTCATCCGTTTCTCAAACATCATGTAGTGTGAGAATCCCAATGGAGGAGATCGAGTCTTGTGGGGAAAAGTGCACAAACCTCTGCAGAGTGTACAAAATAATCATGATTAGCCGTGTCCCGGTTATGGACGTATTGAGTATCTAGTACTTGGATTATCATGTTTATCTCATCACTCTAAAACTAATTTGTTGGGTTAATGATTACTTTAATTGGGTTTGAGTTGGAGGTACCTTCTCAATGATGTTTCAACTACCATGATAGTTAAATAAAAAAAAATATTCCTTTTGCAGTAGGGAAAAATTGGCTTTATGCAAAAAAACAGTAACCATAGAGCTTTCCACCAACCATATATGCATGTAGTATAGCTTTATTCTTTCACTACTCTCTATGTGTTACTTTGCCAGCATATTCCATGTGCTGACCCGTTTTCGGGCTGCAACGTCCAGGTTGCAGACTTTTCAGACGACGAGTAAGGTGCTTTTAGGTCGTGGTTCTATACTTAGTGATCCCGTTGGAGTTGATGGACTCACTTGTCTTCCAAGCCTTCCGTTGTTATCGTTATTTGATGGCCTTAAGCCATTTTTATTTTAATAAGTTCATCTTTGGAACTTTCGATGTAATAAGTGTGTGATTGCTACTCTGTTATAAATGCTTCAAGTATTGTGTGTGTCAGCATTACTGATCCAGGGATGACACTGATGCACAGAGATCAGACTATTTGAGGTCTGTCGCTATAGTAGATCATGTCAATTTACTTGCCGCTACTAGTCTTATCTTGATTTGGCGGCATCGTGGGATGAAGCGGCCCGGACCGACCTTACACGTACGCTTACGTGAGATAGGTTCCACCGACTGACATGCACTAGTTGCATAAGGTGGCTAGCGGGTGTCTGTCTCTCCCACTTTACACTACAGGAAATAGCTAGTTTGCCGTCAGGCATGTACAGACGACAAAGAAGGAAATACAGACGGCAAAGAGTTTGCCGTCAACAAGCTGACGGCAAAGTCAGACGGCAAAGCTAAATCGGCAAAGAATACTTTGCTGTCAGCTTTTCATCAGGCAGACGGCAAAGTCTTTGCCGTCAGCGAAACTCATGGTTTGCCGCCAGCCAATTTGTTAACAGACGGCAAAGAAAAATATCTTTGCCGTAAGCTATACTCGTTCTTTGCCGTCAGCCTCAAAATGCCACAGACGGCAAAGATTTTTTGTAAAATAAATTAATTAAACCAACAATGCACAGGTTAAATAAACATAGGAAAAATCATATACATCACTTTTTTTGAACTTCTTGTTTTTTAACAGGAAAGGCACATAAGGGCCTAGAGATTGCATTAGTCAACTTGTGGATACAAATTTACACAGAGGACCCTACCATTAGCACAAGTCCTAAAGCAGTCCTCACGTATTACATAAAGAACCCTAGAACTAAAGATTAAAAAAGCAATCCGGTCCTTGGTCTTCTTCTTCACTGCATCGTCACCGTGGACCTTGAAGTCCAGGCGTTGCGAATCGCCTAGCAGGGAGGGTTGCCATGACCAAAGATAGAGAGTAGCCAGATCAGGTGGTCGGGGAGGCAGTGTGGTCGTGGAACCCGGCGACGGAGAACTTGGAGATCGGGTGGAGGTCGCGTAGGTGGAGGTCATCCGAATACGGTGAGGGCCGCCGTAGGCCGCCGCTTGTCGAGGTTGGAGGTGGTGTTGCGTCGCCGTGTGAAGAGGACTGCCGCCACTGCACAGCTGGTGGTGGCGAGAGGCAGCATCCATGCGCGACCAGCGTTGCTCTCTGCACGGCCGGTGGGGCGGCTACGAGCGGCGAGTGGGGAGGCGAGAGGAGGTCCAGCTGCGAGCGGTGAGGGGCAGCGGCGAGGCGGGAGGAGGTCCGGCTGCGAGTGGTGAGGTGCAGTGGTGAGGGGCGAGGTGAGAGGTGCCGCGTCTCCGAGCGGATAAGGCAGCGATGGAGAGGAGTGGGACTGCAGGAGACAGACGAGGGGATAAGGCAACGGTGGGTGGAGAGAGATGAGGGAATCAATCGTGACGTGGTGGGGGCTTTGGTGGGTCGAGGCCACGGTGGTGGATCTTGCAAAGGATAAGGCATCGAGCACGGGTGGATCTGATGTTGCCATGTCATCGATCCGCGTGGTCGATCCGCGTGCGTGTGTTTCTTCTTTGCCGTCTTTAATAAAAAATCATAGACGGCAAAGATTTCTTTGCCGTCTGCGGTTTTTTCTACAGACGGCAAAAATTCTTTGTCGTCTGTGGTTTTTCCTACAGACGGTAAAATATTTCTTTGTCGTCTGCATTTTTTGTTCATAGACGGCAAAGTATCTTTGTCGTCATCTTTTTTTTACAAACGGCAAAGTATGTCTTCGCCGTCAGTCATTCTTTGCCGTCTGCAGCTGACGGCAAAAGTGGTATTTGCCGTTATCCACGATGAAAAGCTGACGGCAAAGATCTTCACAGATGGCAAATTACCCGATTCCTGTAGTGTTAGTCGAATCGGATTCCATGAAAAGGGTCCTTATGAAGGGTAAATAGTAATTGGCATACCACGTTCTGGTTTTTGCATAGGTAAGAAACGTTCTTGCTAGAAACCTATAGCAGCCACGCAAAAACTTGCAACAACAATTAGAGGACGTCTAACTTGTTCTTGCAGCATGTGCCGTGTGATGTGATATGGCCAAAAGGATGTGATGAATGATATATATGTGATGCATGAGATTGATCATGTTCTTGTAATAGGAATCACGACTTGCATGTCGATGAGTATGACAACCGGCAGGAGCCATAGGAGTTGTCTTATTTTATTGTATGACCTGCGTGTCATTGAAAACACCATGTGATTACCTTACTTTATTGCTAACCGTTAGCCATAGTAGTAGAAGTAATGTTTGGCGAGACAACTTCATGAAGACACAATGATGGATATCATGGTGTCATGTCGGTGACAATGATGATCATGGAGCCCCGAAGATGAAAATCAAAAGGAGCAAAATGATATTGGCCATATCATGTCACTATTTGATTGCATGTGATGTTTATCATGTTTTACATCTTATTTGCTTAGAACGACGGTAGTAAATAAGATGATCTCTCACTAAAATTTCAAGAATTGTGTCCCCCCTAACTGTGCACCGTTGCTAAGGTTTGTTGTTCCGAAGCACCACGTGATGATCGGGTGTGATAGGCCTAACGTTCGCATACAACGGGTGTAAGACAGATTTACACATGCAATACACTTAGGGTTGACTTGACGAGCCTAGCATGTACAGACATGGCCTCGGAACACGGAAGACCGAAAGGTTGAACATGAGTCGTATAGAAGATACGATCAACATAAAGATGTTCACCGTTGATGACTAGTCCGTCTCACGTGATGATCGGACACGGCCTAGTCGATTAGGATCATGTGTCACTTAGATGACTAGAGAGATGTCTATCTGAGTGGGAGTTCATTAAATTTGTTTAGATGAACTTAATTGTCATGAAGATAGTCTAAAATATTTACAATATGTTGCTACCTCTTGAGCTTGCGTAGTATTCCCTCAAAGAGGAAAGGGAGATGCAGCACAGTAGCGTAAGTATTTCCCTTAGTTTTTGAGAACCAAGGTATCAATCCACTAGGAGACCACGCGCCAGTCCCTCGCACCTGCACAAACAAATAAGAACTTCGCAGCCAACGCGATAAGGGGTTGTCAATCCCTTTACGGTCACTTACGATACTGAGATCTGATAGAGATGATAATTATATTTTTGGTATTTTTGGTATAGAAACAGAAAGTAAAGAAAGCAAATAAACAACGTCAACAGAAATTGACGGGAAAGTAATATGATAAAGATAGACCCGGGGGCCATAGTTTTCTCTAGTGGCTTCTCTCATGATAGCGATATTCTATGGCGGGTAAACAAATTAATGTCGAGCAATTGATAGAAAAACGAATAATTATGACACTATCTAGGAATGATCATTGTATATAGGCATCACATCTGAGACAAGTAGACCAACTCCTGCCTGCATCTACTACTGAGCCTGGGCGTTCGGTCTTTTCGGTTTATTCGGTTCGGTCTTTTCGGTCTTCCAAGAATTCGGTCTTCCGTAATTGAAGACCATAATAATTTCGGTCTTTTCGGTTCTTCACTATTCGGTCTTCGGTCTTTATTATTCGGTCTTCGGTCCGGACCAAACAGACCAAATTAATTGCTACAACTCATATTCATGTTATTTCCAGTAACAAACTGCATGTGTGTATAGAGGTGCATATGTACTGCGACAACAAATAGAGACAACAAATGTGTATATAGATGTGCATCTGTAGATAAGAAAATTCAGACAAGTAGCGGTTGTATTGTATGTTTTCTTACCTTCAGATGCGAGATGGAGCACGGGAAGAAGACAGTAGACAGCGAGCCTATGACCAACGTGTAAGAGGACGAGGTGGTGATGAACTGCAGCTCGGATGGTTGTGAAGAAAAGGAGGAATGAGAGTGCAACATCTTTTTTTAGAATAACGAGAGTGCAGCAGCGGGTGGCCTGTGAATCATGAGATGTGTGCATCTCGCTCATGACCTTGGGCTAGCTGGATGGGCCTTTGGTAAATATAGTCTTGCACTCTTGTGTATGGGATTTTTTAGTTTGGTCTATATGGTCTATTCGGTCTTGAAGACGGGAGGACCAAACAGACCATAATTAGTTTGGTCTTCTATTCGCGCAGACCGTATTTTATTCGGTATTTTCTAGTTCGGTCTTTTCGGGTTCGGTCTCGGTCTTTTCGGGTTCGGTTTTCGGTCTTCGGTTTTTATGCCCAGGGTGATCTACTACTATTACTCAACACATCGACCGCTATCCAGCATGCATCTAGTGTATTGAGTTCATACGAACAGAGTAACGCTTTAAGCAAGATGACATGATGTAGAGGGATAAACTCAAGCAATATTATGAAAACCCCATCTTTTTATCCTCGTTGGCAACAATACAATATGTGCCTTGCTGCCCCTACTGTCACTGGGAAAGGACACCGCAAGATTGAACCCAAAGCCAGGCACTTCTCCCATTGCAAGAACTATAGATCTAGTAGGCCAAACCAAACCAATAATTCGAAGAGACTTGCAAGGATATTATGAGCACACATAAAAAGTTTAGAGAAGAACCAAATATCTTTCATAGATAATCTTGATCATAAACTCACAATTCATCGGATCTCGAAAAACACACCGCAAAAGAGATTACATCGAATAGATCTCCTCGAAGACCGAGGAGAACTTTGTATTGAGAACAACACCTACGACGGTGGAATTAGGGTTTTCTCTCTGCGTATGGAGTTTCTGGGGTACGTAGGTATATATAGGAAGAAGAAGGGCACCATGGGCCACAGGGGATGCCCTCGAGGCAGGGGGCGCCCTAGGAAGGGGGGCGCGCCCCCCACCCTCGAGGGTGGGCCCCCTGTCCTTTGGGTTGGCCCCGAAGTCTTTCGTGCATGATTTCCTCCTAAAATATCTCCTGCGAAGGTTTTATTCCGTTTGGACTCCGTTTGATATTCCTTTTCTGCAAAACCCTGAAATAGGCAAAAAACAGCAATCTGGACTGGGCCTTTGGGTTAATAGATTAGTCCCAAAAATGATATAAAAGTTAATGATAAAGCACATTAAACATCCAAGACTTCATAAATAATAGCATGGAACAATTCCCAAGCTTAATTCCTGCTCGTCCTCGAGTAGGTATATGATAAAGAAAGAATTTTTGATGTGGAATGCTAACCAATATAGTTTTTCAGTGTAATTCTCTTAATTTTGGCATGAATTTTCAGATCTGAAAGACTCAAGATAAAAGTCTATATTGACATAAGGAATCACAATACGTCAAGCAATACTGACAAAGCAATCACGTCTTCTCAAAATACTATGGCTAAAGAAAGTTATCCCTAAAAAATCATATAGTGTTGGCTATGCTCCCTTATTATCACACTAAATATTCATATCATGCACAACCCCGATTTCAGCCAAGCATTTGTTTTCATGCTCTATCTTTTCAAACCTTTCAACTTTCACGCAATACATGAGCGTGAGCCATGGACATAGCACTATGGGTGGAATAGAGGTGGTTGTGGAGAAGACAAAAAGGAGGGAGATAGTCTCACATCGACTAGGCATATCAACGGGCTATGGAGATGCCCTTGAATAGATATGAATGTGAGTGAGTAGGGATTGCCATGCAACGGATGCACTAGAGCTAAATAGGAATGAAAGCTCAACAAAAGAAACTAGTGGGTGAGCATCCAATTTGCTTGCTCACGAAGACCTAGGGCATTTGAGGAAGCCCACCGTTGGAATATACAAGCCAAGTTCTGTAACGAAAATTCCCACTAGTATATGAAAGTGACTAAGCATGAGACTCTCTACAATGAAGAACATGGTGCTACTTTGAAGCACAAGTGTGGAAAAAGATAGTAGAAATTGTCCCGTTTTTTCTTTTATTTGTTTTCTTTTTTTTCTTTTTTCTTTTGGGCCTTTCTTTTCTTTTCTTTGGCCTTTCCTTTTTTTCTCTTTTTTTTCTTTTTTTTTGTCGGTGGGGCTTTATAGATTTAGCCTTTCCTCCCATGGGACAATGCTCTAAAAATGATGATCATCACACTTTCATTACAACACAATATTACAACTCGATACTACTACAACAAAGTATGACTCTATATGAATGCCTCCGGCGGTGTATCGGTATGTGTAGTGAAACAAGAGTGACATGTATAGAAATTATGCATGGTGGCCTTGCCAAGAATACGATGTCAACTACATGATCATGCATGGCAATATGACAATATGATGCGTGTCATATAAACGGAACGGTGGAAAGTTGCATGGCAATATATCTCGGAATGGCTATGGAAATGCCATGATAGGTAGGTATGGTGGCTGTTTTGAGGAACAATATGATGGTTGTTTTGAGGAAGGATATATAGTGGGTTTATGGCACCGGCGAAAGTTGCGCGGTACAAGAGAGGCTAGCAATGGTGGAAGGGTGAGAGTGCGTATAATCCATGGACTCAACATTAGTCATAAGAACTCATATACTTATTGCAAAAATCTACGAGTCATCAAAACAAAGCAATGAACGCATGCCCCTAGGGGGGAGGTTGGTAGGAGTTAACCATCGCGCGCCCCTGACCTCCACACAAAGGTTGACACTCTACAAATACCTCATGCTTTAAATTAGTCACATAACGGTTCACCATACGTGCATGCTACGAGAATCACCAACCTTAACACAAATATTTCTCAATTTCATAATTACTCCACTAGCATGACTCTAATATCACTATTCTCATATCTCAAAACAATTATCAAGCATCCAACATCTCTTTCAATTCAATGCACTTGATGTGATTTTTTTTACTACATTGACATTGGATGTTTATCATGTGAAGACTAGTTTCTTTAGACTAAACACTTTACCATGTTGTTTCAATAGACTCTCAAATAGATCTAAGTGACGCATTAGAGTTCAACAATTTCTACAAAATAATACCACCACCGTGCTCTAAAAGATATAAGTGAAGCACTAGAGCAAAAACTATTCAACTCCAAAGATATAAGTGAAGCACATCGAGTGTTCTAATAATTTCTAGGGCATATTTAACTCTCTCAAATAGGTGTGTCCAGCAAGGATTATTGTGGCAAACTAACAAGCAAAGACTCAAACTATACAAGACGCTCCAAGCAAAACACATAGCATGTTGCGAATAAAAATATAGCTCCAAGTATAGTTACCGATGGATGAAGACGAAAGAGGGGATGCCTTCCCGGGGCATCCCCAAGCTTAGGCTTTTGATTATCTTGAATTTACTTGGGGTGCCATGGGCATCCCCAAGCTTAGGCCTTTGCTACTCCTTGTTCCATAGTCCATCAAAGCAATACTCCAAACTTGAAATCTTCACAACACAAAACTTAGACAAAAATTCTTGTGAGCTCCGTTAGTAAGAGAAAGCAAACCACCACTTAAAGTTACAGCAAGTAATTCATACTTTGTTTATATTGGTGTTAAACCTACTGTAATCCAAGTTTTCTATGATTCATATCCTCCAATATTACTCATAGATGCATCGGAATAAGCAAACAACACACGAAAAACAGAATCTGTCAAAAACAGAACAGTCTGTAATAATCTGCTGGGTTCGCCTACTTGTGGAACTCCGAAAATTTCAAACTAAATTGGTCAATTTGTCTACCAATCCGCAGCAAAAAGAATCAACTAAAAAGCACGCTCCAGTAAAATATGAAGACTACTTTAGCGAGCGCTAACGATTCTGTTTTTCACAGCAAGATCAAATAAACTTTACACAAGTCTTACCAAAGGTTCTACTTGACACAAACACTAAACGAAACATGAAAACACATCTAATCAGAGGCTAGATGCAATATTTATTCCCTAACAGCAACTAAAGCAAAAAAAACATAAAATTGGGTTGCCTCCCAACAAGCGCTAGCGTTCTACGCCCCTAGCTAGGCACGATACAAGATAGATCAAGGTATTGCCATCTTTGGAAGGCAATCCATAAGTGGCTCTCATGATAGATTCATATGGTAATTTGATTTTCTTTCTCAGAAAGTGTTCCATGCCTTTCCTTAAGGGAAATTGGAATCTAATATTTCCTTCCTTCATATCAATAATTGCACCAATCGTTCTAAGGAAAGGTCTACCAAGAATAATAGGACATGAAGGATTGCAATCTATATCAAGAACAATGAAATCTACGGGCACATGATTCCTATTGGCAACAATAAGATCATCATTAATTCTTCCCATAGGTTTCTAAATAGTGGAACCCGCAAGATGCAAATTTAAAGAACAATCATCAAGCTCATGGAACCCTAGCAAATCACACAAAGTTTTCAGGATAGTGGAAACATTAGCACCCAAATCACACAAAGCATAGCATTCATGATATTTTATTTTTATTTTGATAGTAGGTTCCCATTCATCATAAAGCTTTCTAGGTATAGAAACTTCCAACTCAAGTTTTTCTTCATAAGATTGCATCAAAGCATCAACTATATGTTTAGTGAAAGCTTAATTTTGACTATAAGCATGCGAAGAATTTAGCACGGATTGCAGCAAATAAATACAATCAATCAAAGAGCAATTATCATAATTGAATCCCTTGAAATCAAATGTAGTGGGTTCATCACTATGCAAAGCTTTAATTTCTTCAATCCCACTTTTAGCAATTTCAGCATCAAGATCTAAAAACTCTGAATCATTGGGACACCTTAAAGCAGAATCATCTCCAATCCTATTCTCATCAAGATTAATACTAGAAAACAAGGATCTAATAGGAGACACATCAATAACTTTCAGATCTTCATCTTTATTTTCGCGATAACTAGAAGAACACGATCTAATATAATCTTCTCTTTTAGCACGCATTCTAGTGGTTCTTTCTTTCCATTCATCAATGGAAATTCTCATGGCTTTGAGAGACTCATTGATATCATGCTTAGGTGGGATAGATCTAAGTTTCAAAGAATCAACATAAAGAGTTATTCTATCCACACTTGTAGCCAATTCATGAACTTTAAGCAATTTCTCTTCATGCATAGCATTGAAATTCTTTTGCGAGATCATAAACTCCTTAACAGTAGTTTCAAATTCAGAAGGCATCTTTCCATAAGAGTTGTTGTAGGAATTACCAAAATTATTAGAGGAATTACTAGGAAAAGGCCTAGGATTGAAATTACCTCTATAAGCATTGTTACCAAAATTATTCCTACCAACAATATTCACATCCAAAGATTCATTGTTATTCTCAATCAAAGTGGACAAAGGCATATCATTAGGATCAGAAGAAGCAATCTTAGCAGCAAACAATTTCATAAGTTCATCCATCTTTCCACTCAAAACACTAATTTCTTCAATAGCATGCTCTTTTTTACTAGTAGATCTTTCGGTGTGCCATTGAGAATAATTAACCATAATATTATCTAGGAGTTTGGTAGCTTCTCCTAAGGTAGTTTCCATGAAAGTGCCTCCAGCGGCCGAATCTAAAAGATTTCTAGAAGCAAAATTCGAGCCAGCATAAAAGTTTTGAATAATCATCCACAGATTCAAACCATGTGTCAGGGATATGGTTAGTAGGTATAAACCGGATATTGTAAACCGGCTTAGTTATATTGTACTTGGTTTTAATATTTTAGTAGAGACTACGGCCCATGAGATTTCAAGGCCCATGTATAGAAGTACGGTTTGTAAACCGCCAAGAGATGTAACTTGAGAGATAGGAAAGAAAAGACAGAGACCGAGGCGGACACGATTATGAGCCGGCCTCGGGACTCTGTAAACCGGACCAGGCGTCACCTCTATATAAAGGGACGACCCGGCGACGGTTCAGGGACAAGCAACAATCAATCCGTCGAGACGCAGGCAAAGCGAATCCGCTCCCTGTAAACCGACGCCCAAGCAATATCAACCAACTAGACGTAGGCTTTTACCTTCTCCGAAGGGGCCGAACTAGTATAAATCCTTTGTGTCCTTTGTGTGCCATGAATCCTTTCAAGCTAACCCGTGCGATGGTTCCATCATCAAGTCCGCTAAACCGGACATCTGCCGTGTTATTTCCACGACAGTTGGCGCCCACCGTGGGGCCTGCGCACGATGGTTTCGAGTTCTTGAAAGGCGGCTTCGAAGGGTTAAAGGGATACGCAGTCGGCCGGATGACCAAGAGTCATCGTGGCCGGATCTACATCGACGACGCGGGCTGGGGACCGGAGGCCGATTCGATCGAATACGGGTACCGGGTTCCCTTCGGCAGCATCCAAGTCTTCATCGGCAAAATTGGTGAACCGGGACCTGAGCCGGACACCCTCCCCAACATCGTCGAGCCGGCTCAGCGTACGAGATCGGCCCGGATTCAGCCTGCCATGAAGCATGTGTTCGTTGGAGCAATTCACGGAGGCCAAGCCGAGGACGGATTGGAATCTGATGGTGCAAACGTCGTCTACTCAGATGACGAATCTTCATCCGGGGAAACTGAATCTCTGTATCAGTTGCGGGACGGCCGGTCTGAGGGCGAGTCCGATGGAAACAGTATTCCGGACCCCTTTGGCCCGCCAAACCGGGTGGCGGTCTTCATGGCCGGTTCACAACCCCCGATGAACGGAACGACAGCAGAGGCTGGTGCAGGGGGAAGCGGTTCAAATCCCTCCCTTACTGAAGTTCTATCCACCTTGATCGAGGAGTTCACAGCTAAGGCAGTGGAGGTCGTAGCTCCAGCAGACAAGGCGCAACATGATGCAGCGCTTCTTCAGTTAAAAGCCCGGATCGATCAGTTAAAGGAGGATTTAAAGACGGAAGGAGAGATGTTAGCCATAAGACAAGCAGAGTTGGATGATCAAGCCTTTCATTTGAGGATGGAGCAGGCTTCTGTGGAAGGAGTAAGGGGGCGAAAGTATCGGTCCCACCTGCCGCCGGGTTACGAATCTACGAATTTGTTCAGAACACCTGGAGCTGGGGCCAGTAACAATCCGGCCTTAAACCGGAGAAGCCCACCGGCTCGGGATGAGCCGGTTCAGCAGCCCGCCGCAGAACGGGAGCGTCGGATTACATCGGCACCTTATGTTCCTGTCCCTCCAGGACACTATTCAAACCCTTTGGATAATATTGCTGCAGCGGCAGCACGGTTGGCCGCTTTACCTGTGGAAGAGACATCTCCGGTGGCGATAGAGGCGCGCAGGGCCCAGAAGCTACTTAATACGGCATTAATACAGCAGCAAGTGTACTCTCATAGCAGGGAAAGGTTACATTCAACACCACGTCCCAACCGAAGTTATTCTAGACATTGGGAGGAGCCAGAAGTGTCTAGCAGTGAGCGCAGGAGACATCAGCACAGGCAGGATAATCCGGCAAGGGCGGAGATGCCAGCCCCGGACCTAAACCGGCCTAGATCGGAGGCCAGAGAGGAAATTCGTCAGTCGACGCCGGTTCACACAGCCACTACAGGGACAGGGGCTACAGCGAGCGGTTTTGGGATACAATGTCTTGTCCCCGCCCTACGGAGCGTTAAGTTGCCCAAGGATTTCAAAGGACCTCGCAAGGTGCCTAACTACACAGCCGATTTACCACCCGAAGCTTGGGTGGAGAGTTACGAGATGGCCATGGAGATGCTTGATGTGGATGAATCGGCTTGTGCCAAATATTTCACTATGATGCTTGAGGGCACGGCCCGGACTTGGCTGAAGGCGCTACCTCCGAATTCTATCGGGTCGTGGGGGGAGCTACGCAGTCAGTTCATCAAAAATTTCAAGGATACATGTAAGCAACCGATGTCGGTGATAGATTTAGCAGCCTGTGTGCAAGGAGAGCAGGAGTCTACAGCAGCTTGGGTACGCAGAGTGGCGGAGATTTTACACTCTTCGAATGGTATCAATCCTAGTACGGCAATAGTGACGTTGGAAAACAATTGCCGGTTTGAATCTTTAAAGTTAAAGCTCGGACGGCTTAAGCGGGACTGTAATGACATGGGGACTTTAATGAGTGCCCTGGTGAAGTACGGAGACTCGGATAATACCAAGTATCCGGAAGCGGAAGGAGATAAAACGGGGAAGGCCAGCAAGTCTGGTAAACCGGCGCCGGTTAATCCGGTTACTCCAAGCTTTTTGGGCAAACGGAAGGCAGAAAATAGTTCTGATTTTGTTGCTAATACACAGGCTCAAGGCGGTATTCAGGTTAATCCGCAGGGTTCCACTCTCCAAACCGGCGGAGGAAACCCGGGTTGGGAGCAGGATTTGGATCAACCCTGCCTAAAGCACAGCGGAAGAGGGAGGATTGCAAGGCATACTATAAGAGAATGCATACCCTTTATGAAAGTAGGGAACGGCCGTTTTAATCCTCCTAGCCGGCCCCCGAACGGCGGTTCAGGGCCCGGGTTTTATGGTCCGGGTTATCAAGGGAACAACTCCGGATCAGGATATAGGGGCAACAACGGCGGTTATCAATCCCGGCCAGGCGGCCAAAATAGTCAAGGGAACTACAATGGTCAGGGAAATCAATAGCATCATCAAGGTGGTTATAATGGTCAGGGAAGTCAATCACATCATCAAGGTGGTTATCATGGTCAGGGAAATCAATCGCATCATCAAGGTGGTTACAACAGTCAGAATAATCAGCAGCAGGGCCAAGGAAGTTACAGTAACCAAGGAAACCAGCAGCAACAGCGTCCGCAGCAACAGCAGCAATCTGGATACCAGAGTAATCCGAAGGAGTTGAGCAGCGGTCAATATCATGTTTTCACCACGAGTTTATGTAAGAGAGACCAGAAGGTTTTAAGGCGGACTGTTAATGCAGTAGAACCGGCGACGCCACAATTTCTCCGATGGTCAGAGCAGCCCATTGTATGGAGCAGAGAGGACCACCCGTTACGGGTAGATAATCCGGGACATTTAGCCTTGGTGGTAGCACCTCAGGTGGGAGGATACAAGTTTACTAAAGTCCTCATGGATGGAGGTAGCAGTATCAATATATTATATTACGAGACCTTTCGTCGTATGGGTCTGACAGATAAAAAGTTAAGGACATCAAACACAGTGTTTCACGGGGTGGTCCCAGGTAAGTCAGCTTATCCAGTTGGTAAGATTGACTTAGAAGTTACCTTTGGAGATGAGCATGATTCCAGATCGGAGATGATCACTTTTGAAGTTGTCAAAATTAAAAGTCCGTATCATGCTTTGTTTGGAAGGACGGTTTATGCTAAATTTATGGCTAGGCCATGTTATGTTTATTTGCAGCTTAAGATGCCGGGTCATAAAGGCACGATTACGGTGCATGGCAGTCGTAAGATAGCAGTGGAGTGTGAGGAAGGTGATGCAGCTTATGCAGAAGCGGTATGTGCCACGGAAGAGTTAAAATTTTATAAAGATAATGTTGATCCGGCATATATGACTCCGCTGAAGAAACCAACTACCGAGCATGATCCGGCTTTGAAGTTCAAGTCAGCGGAAGAGACTAAGCAAGTTGATTTTGTGCCTGGAGACTCGTCTAAGCAATTCACCATCAGTGCTAACCTGGATCCTAAATAGGAAAGCGCGCTCATCGAGTTCATCCGTGAGAACCGGGATATCTTTGCATGGAAACCTTCTGACATGCCAGGTATACCGAGGGAACTCGCTGAGCACAAGTTGAATATTGATCCGAAGTTTAAACCGGTAAAACAGTATCTGCGCCGCTTTAATGAAGAGAGGCGCAAGGCTATAGGAGAAGAAGTGGCCAGACTTTTGGCGGCAGGGTTCATAGTGGAAGTTTTTCATCCGGAATGGTTGGCTAATCCGGTGCTGGTTCTAAAGAAGAATGGGAAGTGGAGGATGTGTGTGGACTACACAGACCTCAATAAAGCTTGCCCGACTGATCCTTTTGCTCTACCTCGCATTGATCAGATTATTGATGCCACAGCAGGGTGTGAGCGGCTGAGTTTTCTGGATGCGTATTCAGGTTATCACCAGATCAAGATGGCAGTTGAGGATCAAGAGAAGACAGCTTTCATAACCCCTTTTGGTGCTTTTTGCTATGTGTCTATGCCCTTTGGGCTCAAGTGTGCACAGGCAACTTATCAGCGTTGCGTTCAGAATTGTTTGAAAGGGCAGATAGGAAGGAACGTGCATGCTTATGCGGATGACATCGTGGTCAAATCAAAGGAGGAAAGAACAATGATAGAAGACCTCAGAGAAACCTTTGATAATCTTCGGGCTTACAGGATGATGCTTAATCCGGAGAAATGTGCTTTTGGTGTGCCGGCTGGTAAGCTTCTGGGATTCCTGGTCTCGAACAGGGGAATAGAAGCCAACCCGGAGAAGATTAAGGCCATCACATCTTTGACAAAACCAGTTTGCATCAATGATGTTCAGCGCATAGCTGGCCGGATCACGGCGCTGAGCCGGTTTATCAGTCGCTTAGGAGAAAAAGCGATCCCGCTTTATCAAATGTTGAAGAAAACGGACCGGTTTATTTGGAGTGATGAGGCAAATACAACGTTTGAGAATCTGAAACAGCAACTAGCAAAACCACCGGTTTTAGCTGCTCCCATTGATAAGGAGCCTTTGCTATTATATGTTGTTGCGAATACACGGGCAGTCAGCGTTGCGATTGTGGTTGAGCGCAAGGAAGCAGGGAAGGAACATCCGGTTCAGCGCCCGGTTTATTATGTGAGTGAAGTACTCATCGAGTCTAAGCAAAGGTACCCTCATTGGCAGAAGTTGGTATATGGGGTGTTCATGGCAAACCGGAAACTGAAGCATTATTTCCAAGGGCATCCAATAACTGTGGTTAGTTCAGCTCCGTTGGGGGACATAATCCAGAATAGGGAAGCTACAGGCAGGGTAGCCAAGTGGGCCATTGAGCTCAGTCCGCATGAGTTGAAGTATGTACCGCGTACTGCCATAAAATCTCAGGCATTGGTCGATTTCATCAATGACTGGACGGAGTTGTAGACTCCTGAGGAGAAGCCGGATCTTACTTATTGGACGATTCACTTCGACGGTTCAAAGCAGTTGGAGGGCTCGGGGGCTGGAGTTGTCTTAACTTCCCCCAGAGGTGATAAATTTTGTTATGTCCTCCGGTTATTATTTCCTTGTACTAGTAATGCAGCAGAATATGAAGCGCTACTTCATGGTTTGCGATTGGCAAAAGAGATGAATTTGAGCCGGGTTAAGTGCCTGGGAGATTCAGACCTAGTGGCACAGCAAGTTTCGGGCAAGTGGGATTCAAGGGATCCCCTCATGGCGGCTTATCGACGAGAGGTTGAAGCGGTTGCAGGATATTTCAAGGGATATCAGGTGGAGCATATAGACCGGCGGAGGAACGAAGCAGCCGACGCTTTAAGCCGGCTAGGATCGCAACGTAAACCGGTACCACCAAACACCTTTTTGGATAAATTGCACAGTCCTTCGGTTCAAGTACCTTCAGAGAACGACCTAGCTGTTCCGGATCCAGAGGCACAGTAGGTTGCAGCAACCCATGTTATTCCGGATTGGACGTTACCCTATTTGGCATACTTAAGCCGAGGAGAGTTACCAGAGGACGAAGACGAAGCACGGCAGATAATCCGGCGTTCCAAATCTATGACAATTGCCAACGGAGAGCTGCACCATCATAGCACTTCTGGAGTATTTCAACGGTGTGTTTCAGCTGAGGAAGGTTGTGAGATTCTAAGGGAGATTCATGAAGGGGATTGTGGTCATCATGCCGGATCAAAATCTTTAGTGGCTAAAGCTTTCCGACATGGCTTTTATTGGTTAACCGCGCATGCAGATGCGGCGGACCTGGTCCGCAAGTGTGACGCTTGTCAGAAGTTCTCAAGACGTGCCCTTGTTCCGGCACAGGAACTCCGGATGATACCAATAACTTGGCCTTTTGCAACTTGGGGGCTTGACATGGTTGGTCTTTTCAAGAGATCCCAAGATCAGAAAACTCATCTACTAGTAGCAGTAGACAAGTTTACGAAGTGGGTTGAAGCGGAGCCTATAAGCAAGTGTGATGCGGCAACAGCGGTCAAATTCATCAAAAAAGTAATATTCCGGTTTGGTTTTCCACACAGCATCATCACAGATAATGGCACCAACTTATCTCAGGGTGAGATGGAAGAATTATGTCAACGAGAGCATATTCGTTTGGACGTGTCTTCTGTGGCTCACCCCCAATCCAATGGTCAGGCGGAAAGGGCAAATCAGGAGATTTTGCGAGGAGTCAAACCCCGGCTTATGACACCTTTGCAGAGAACCCCAGGGTGTTGGGTTGAAGAATTACCATCTGTCCTTTGGAGTATTAACACTACACCAAACCGGTCTACAGGTTATACACCTTTCTTCATGGTTTACGGCGCAGAAGCAGTTCTTCCAAGTGACATACGCCATGATTCACCGAGGGTAGCGGCCTATGTGGAAGCTGTTAATGAGGAGTCAAGACAAGACGGTTTGGATCGGTTGGATGAAGAGCGTGATATAGCTGCAGCACGGTCGGCGATTTATCAGCAAGATCTGCGCAGATATCACAGCCGCCGGATTAGAACCAGGACATTCCAGGAGGGTGACTTGGTACTTCGGCTTATCCAAGATCAAACAGATATGCACAAGCTATCCCCGCCATGGGAAGGGCCCTTTGTGGTCAGCAAGAATTTACACAACGGTTCATATTATTTTGTGGACATTCGAGAACACAAGGATTCACGGACATCAGAAGAGGAGACGAAGAGGCCGTGGAACATCGCTCATTTACGGCCATACTACACTTGAGCCATGTGCTCCAATGTATCCTATGTATATATTATGAATAATGAATAAACCGGCACCCTCGGTAAACCGGGGGCTCAGCCCTTTATCCACATACACAAATTTTGCGACAAATAACCATATCAGTTTGTTATCAAATATCATATTTCAATGTTGGCCGGTTTTAGAAACTAATCTTTGCAGGATATGTGAAGGAGCGGTAGAACTCTCGGGAACAAGAGATTATATCCGGTTCAAGAAGAGAAAAACCCCATAAAAAAGAAAAACCCACAGAGTCAGGAGGAACTTTAGAGGCCCCTTGGGACAGTCCGGTTTGCCCACGTCCCATTGATTGGCTATGTTTACAATTTCTTGGGCCCTCTGAACAGTTGATACGCTCACGTTCAGGGATGGCTCGGCCCCTTGGGACAGTCCGGTTTGCCCACGTCCCATTGATTGGCTATGTTTAAGATTTCTTGGGCCCTCTGAACAGTTGATACGCTCACGTTCAGGGATGGCTCGGCCCCTTGGGACAGTCCGGTTTGCCCACGTCCCATTGATTGGCTATGTTTACGATTTCTTGGGCCCTCTGAACAGTTGATACGCTCACGTTCAGGGATGGCTC
>LR738713.1:500597409-500638562 GCA_902687465.1 Secale cereale
CCCCCCCCGCTGAAATCGCTGCAAGTCGAGTCGTCCTCCTCGGCCTTGCTCTGCTTTGCTTACCTCTACTACACCATGCCACCGGCTAGGACAGTTGACGAGCTAAGCACCGGCGTTCACAACATAAGATGAGTTTTTCTTCAGTATTATTTTGGAGTGCAGATTGGTCACTGAGTGGCCAGATCCGTTGAGAATAAGAGCAGTCCTGGATCGTCATGCTGCTATTAAAATGATGTGTTATCCTAAAGAGAATGACATAACTGGCGGTCCTGAAGAGATGCTGTCAGGGTGGGTCACCAGTTCACGGTTATTATGAGTATCTGCAACTCACATATGGTTGATTTTAACTCCAATGCGGTCATCATCGACCCCACGACTGAAAGTTTCCTGCAAAGCAAATCAGGAAGATTATTCATTACAGAGTGATATTATACCGCGGAGATGGAGGTACGCCAACATCGTTTGGCACGAGTGGTCGTCGTTATTCAACGGACTCCCGCACCGGTTTACAGTGTCGTGGCCATCTCTCGCGATCACGCCGGTTTACCACGCCGTGGCCGTCTTTCACGACCGCACCGGGTTACAACACGGAGGACAACTTGCTCATCCGCACCGGTTTACAACACGGAGGACAACTTACTCATATCCGTCGGCTTACAATACCGCAACCGATTCATGAGTCTGTGCTGCCTCTGATGCTGCGGTCTTTTTACTGTCCGCCCTGCGATCCGGTTTATTCAACATACCGGTTTGGCTAACAGACACCAATTAGGATCATAAGGTCCAAATACATCAGGTGATATCCATCTAAAGTTTATTTCTCTTGATATATATTATTTTCATCAAGAAAACACGATGCTTTGATCAGTCTGTTTTGCTATAAGGGACTAAACAGGACTCGCCATACAAGCGCAACTCTTTTATAGGTACCCTGCCTCCACGGTCACTAGGGGGCTACGGATCGCATTCGAATCCTAGCTTAACCCCTTTTGGTCCGGTTTATATGATCGCATTCGAATCATTGCTCCTTGGATTACATCCATTGATTGGCAAAATGAATCATTGCTCCTTGGATTACATCCATTGATTGGCAAAATGAATCATTGCTCCTTGGATTACATCCATTGATTGGCAAAATAAATCATTGCTCCTTGGATTACATCCATTGATTGGCAAAATAAATCATTGCTCCTTGGATTACATCCATTGATTGGCAAAATAAATCATTGCTCCTTGGATTACATCCATTGATTGGCAAAATAAATCATTGCTCCTTGGATTACATCCATTGATTGGCAAAATGAATCATTGCTCCTTGTTACATCCATTGATTGGCAAAATAAATCATTGCTCCTTGGATAACATCCATTGATTGGCAAAATGAATCATAGCTCATTGGATCACATCCATTGATTGGCAAAATGAATCATAGCTCCTTGGATCACATCCATTGATTGGCAAATATAGAGCTTGGCAGCTCACAAAAAGCCTCGACTACATGGTCTTATCTGCAACGATGTTTTATGTTTTGTGAATTTTTCAAAGTTTTCTATGGTTAACCAAGTTTTTTGATCCGGAACTGGGCAACTTCAAAGTTGACCATATATCTACAAAGATACAAGTCTGGGTCATGAACACCAGCGAGATTTAAACCAGAGTTCATCGTAACCCGGATCGGCCTTCATGATGAGCCGACAAAGAGTCAAAAAACAGATTGGCAGTACATGATCAGTTATAATGACCAGTGTTATTAAACCGGCCTGGCTTTTGACTATAAGTCGCCAGTATGAGACAATATAATGACCGGTGTTATTAAACCGGCCTGGCTTTTTGATTATAAGTCGCCAGTATGAGATAAAATAATGACCGGTGTTTATTAACCCGGCCTCATTGTGATCAAACATCACTGGAACCGGTTTTCAAACCGGATTATATTCTTCAAATCTTTAAATAGCCAACATGCCTGGATGTTTATTATGGTTATCAATAACCAATATTATGATTGAGGTTTTTCAAAAGTCGCTTCAGCGCAATGGATATCATATTGTCAATGGTATGATTTATTTTACAAACTAATAGTCCCGAGTCGCTGCAGGCTTATAACCCGGCACTTGGGGGCTACATTATTCAAATTGAGATTACATCAAATATGCAAGTCTCATGTCGCTGCAAGCATGCACCATGACACTTGGGGGCTAATGCAAAGTCATTGCTTGATCACCTTTATTGAAGACCCGACTCATCATATTATAATGAGACCGGCCCTTGGGGGCTACCAATTGCTCTTGTCAACAATTCAAGGTACACAAGTATTAATCCATTATATTGAAGGGTCCACTGCTTAGTTGGTAAAGCACAAATCTCTTAACCTTGTGGACGTGGGTTCAAGCCCTACGATGGAGTTACATTGGATAATGCTATTTTCAATGAAGTATATACAGAGTCCCTGCTCATTGTTACATAATAACCCGGCCCTTGGGGGCTACACTGGTTGAAGTTGTTGAGCATCAGGAAATTACAAGTCCCAGGTTGATGCAAGCATGACAACCCGGCACTTGGGGGCTACATATGTGGAATATTCAGTTTTTACTAGTGACTGGGATGAATAATCTGGATTTCTTCAAGGTTACAATATTTATATTGAAACAAGTCTTAAGCTATCACTGTGTTCTCTTCTTAAGACTTGGGGGCTACAGGTAATATGGATATAAAGGAGGAACATCTTCAAATTCTCAGTTTCGGGAAAATCAGGAAGATTAATTGTGTGACCCGGCATTGGCAACAATCATAACCCGACATCTATAAACAGTCATGATCCGGAATTATCAGTTTTTTATAACCCGGCAATGGTGGTAATCATAAACCGGCATCCTCAAGCCGGCCGGATATCAGTTGAATATTTCAAAGACCAATATTTTTGTCAAGTCAGAACATTGAAGGCCGAGTCAAATGGATTCTTGATTTACAATATTTCTTATGCAAGCAAGTTGATTATGAAGCTGGTCTATTGACCCGGAGTTTCCAGAAGAAGTGCCTGGATTTTTTGCATTGGTAATGTTTGAATATATCTGCTAAGGAGACTTGCTATGAGATCATGGATACATATCAAGGAGGAAATGACAAGGACTTAAGGATGATCGGATGCCGGTTTACAAGAATTCTTAACCCGGAGCACAACCTATCAAATTTGTTCTTGTGTTTATTTTGCAGCATAAGTTTACCATGGATAAATCCAAGCTAAACTGGGGGCTAATGTCGGGGATATACCTCGCGGTATAAACCGGCCGGAAGTATAACCCGGCCGGACTTGGCGGTTTACTTGAGAGACGGTTTATACTTGATGATTCACTGGTGATCCGTCCTAACCAGGCGGTTTACAAAGCAACCTGCCTAAATAATACCACTCACTGGTAACCTGGTTGGCGGATCACGGATGACAAGGCCCAAGGCCCAGAAGGCCGGTTCATGTTATGGTGGGCCGGTTTATGAAGAAATCACAAGGAATATTCTCTTACAAAGGAAGCAAGACTAGGACTCCTTGTAATAAAGCAATCCTAATCCTACTAGGACTAATCATGTAACTCGCACCTTCAATATATATAAGGAGGGGCAGGGCTCCCGAAAGTGAGACAAGCTACAAATAGACAAGTTCTCACAAGTTTCTAGGGCTAGACACGAAGAGCCAGTTTACCAGCGACACCATGAGGATCATAATGAGACCTAGCCTCAAACATCACGTAGGTCTATTACCGGATGATGTTTCCCGGGGCCCGAAGCTGTCTAAATCCCTTGTCTTGCATCGCGTCTCTCGTTTCCGCTCAACCCCTCTCAAGCTACTACATAGATGCGCGGCCTCACGACTAAGTCCGCTAAACCGGACATCTGCCATGACAATTCCACGACAGTTGGCGCCCACCGTGGGGCTCGAACCCACGACCACAACGGCGCCAGAAATTCTTCTTGCTAGCTCTTGAGCTTGCGTTGTATTCCCTCGAAGAGGAAAGGGAGATGCAGCATAGTAGTGTAAGTATTTCCCTTAGTTTTTGAGAACCAAGGTATCAATCCAGTAGGAGACCACGCGCCAGTCCCTCGCACCTGCACAAACAAATAAGAACTTCGCAGCCAACGCGATAAGGGGTTGTCAATCCCTTTACGGTCACTTACGATAGTGAGATCTGATAGAGATGATAATTATATTTTTGGTATTTTTGGTATAGAAACAGAAAGTAAAGAAAGAAAATAAACGACAGCAACAGAAATTGATGGGAAACTAATATGATAAAGATAGACCCGGGGGCCATAGTTTTCTCTAGTGGCTTCTCTCATGATAGCGATATTCTGCGGCGGGTAAACAAATTACTGTCGAGCAATTGATAGAAAAGTGAATAATTATGAGACTATCTAGGCATGATCATTGTATATAGGCATCACGTCCGAGACAAGTAGACCGACTCCTGCGTGCATCTACTACTATTACTCCACACATCGACCGCTATCCAGCATGCATCTAGTGTATTGAGTTCATACGAACAGAGTAACGCTTTAAGCAAGATGACATGATGTAGAGGGATAAACCCAAGCAATATGATGAAAACCCCATCTTTTTATCCTCGATGGCAACAATACAATACGTGCCTTGCTGCCCCTACTGTCGCTAGGAAAGGACACCGCAAGATTGAACCCAAAGCCAAGCACTTCTCCCATTGCAAGAACTATAGATCTAGTAGGCCAAACCAAACCAATAATTCAAAGAGACTTGCAAGGATATTATGAGCACACATAAAAAGTTCAGAGAAGAACCAAATATCTTTCATAGATAATCTTGATCATAAACTCACAATTCATCGGATCTCGACAAACACACCGCAAAAGAGATTACATCGAATAGATCTCCTCGAAGACCGAGGAGAACTTTGTATTGAGATCCAGAGAGAGAGAAGAAGCCATCTAGATACTAGCTATTGACCTGAAGGTCTGAGGTAAACTACTCACAACTCATGGTGAGGGCGATGATGATGATGATGAAGGCCTTCGTGATGGATCCCCCTCCCGGAACAGGCTCCAAGATGGTATCTCCACGGGAACAGCAGCTACGGCGGTGGAATTAGGGTTTTCTCTCTACGTATGGAGTTTCTGGGGTACGTAGGTATATATAGGAAGAAGAGGGGCACCAGGGGCCACAGGGGCTGCCCTCGAGGTAGGGGGCGCACCCTGGGAAGGGGGGCGCGCCCCCCACCCTCGAGCGTGGGCCCCCTGTCCTCTGGATTGGCCCCGAAGTCTTTCGTGCGTGATTTCCTCCTTAAATATCTCCTGCGAAGGTTTTATTCCGTTTGGACTCCGTTTTATATTCCTTTTCTGCAAAACCCTGAAATAGGAAAAATACAGCAAGCTGGACTAGGCCTTTGGGTTAATAGGTTAGTCCCAAAAATGATATAAAAGTGAATGATAAAGCCCATCAAGGGCTCCAAAAGCGTTTTCAGCAGCACGGAGCATATGAGATGTTCCAAGAGCTGAAAATGGTTTTCCAAGCTCATGCACGAGTCGAGAGATATGAAGTCTCCGACAAGTTCTACAGTTGTAAGATGGAGGAGTATAGTTCTGTCAGCGAACATATACTCAAAATGTCTGGGTTGAACAACCGCTTGTCTTAGGTGGGAATTAATCTCCGAGATAACGCGGTCGTTGACAGAATCCTTCAGTCGCTCCCACCTAGCTACAAGAGCTTTGTGATGAACTTCAATATGCAAGAGATGGAGAAGTCCATTCCCGAGGTGTATTCAATGCTGAAATCGGCGTAGGTGGAGATCAAGAAAGAACATCAAGTGTTGATGGTGAATAAAACCACTAAGTTCAAGAAAGGCAAGGGTAAGAAGAACTTCAAGAAGGACGGCAAAGGAGTTGTCGCGCCCGGTAAGCCAGTTGCCGGGAAGAAGCCAAAGAATGGACCCAAGCCTGAGACTGAGTGCTTTTATTGCAAGGGAACGGGTCACTGGAAGCGGAACTGCCCCAAATACTTAGCAGATAAGAAGGCCGGAAACGTCAAAGGTATATGTGATATACATGTTATTGATGTGTACCTTACCAGCGCTCGTAGTAGCTCCTGGGTATTTGATACCGGTGCAGTTGCTCACATTTGTAACTCAAAGCAGGAGCTGCGGAATAAGCGGAGACTGGCGAAGGACGAGGTGACGATGCGCGTCGGGAATGATTCCAAGGTCGATGTGATCGCCGTCGGCACGCTACCTCTGCATCTACCTTCGGGATTAGTGTTAAACCTCAATAATTGTTATTTAGTACCAACTTTGAGCATGAACATTGTATTTGGATCTCGTTTAATGCGAGATGGCTACTCATTTAAATCTGAGAATAATGGTTGTTCTATTTATATGAGAGAAATGTTTTATGGTCATGCCCCGCTGGTCAATGGTTTATTCTTAATGAATCTCGAATGTGATGTTACACATATTCATAGTGTGGATGCCAAAAGGTGTAAGGTTGATAATGATAGTCCCACATACTTGTGGCACTGCCGCCTTGGTCATATTGGTGTCAAACGTATGAAGAAGCTCCATGTAGATGGACTTTGGAGTCTCTTGATTATGAATTATTTGACACTGCAAACCATGCCTCTTGGGCAAGATGACCAAGACTCCGTTCTCCGGAACAATGGAGCGAGCAACCAACTTATTGGAAATCATACATACTGATGTGTGCGGTCCAATGAGTGTTGAAGTTCGCGGTGGCTATCGTTATGTTCTCACCCTCACAGATGACTTAAGTAGATATGGGTATGTCTACTTGATGAAACACAAGTCTGAGACCTTTGAAAAGTTCAAGGAATTTCAGAATGAGGTTGAGAATCAATGTGATAGAAAAATAAAGTTCTTACGATCGGATCGTGGAGGAGAATATTTAAGTCACGAATTTGGCACGCACCTAAGGAAATGTGGAATTGTTTCACAACTGACGCCTGATACGTCCAAAACGTATCTATAATTTATGCTTGCTCCATGCCACTTTTGGGTGATATTGCTATGATATTCATACACTTCCATACACTTTTGATCATATTTGGACTAACTTACTAATCCAGTGCACCCCAGTGCCAGTTTCTGTTTTCGGCTGTTTTTGTATTTCAGGTTTTCACGTTACGAGAACTGCCAGGAAAAATCCAGAAAAATTATATAAAAAATCAGCGTTCCGGAAACTACCGTTCGTCCGAAGCTTCCCCGATGCCCCCATTTGGCGCCTGGGCCCCCCGAAGCTTCCCCGATGCCCCCCTTTGGCATATATTTAAAGTGTCCTCCGAAACCCTCAGAAAAAAAAACTCTTTTCGCGATCCCATCTCTGTTCCGCCGGCGCCGCCGCTTCCAAGATCGGGAGCACCAGGAGAACTCTTCCCGGCACCCTGCCGGAGCGGAGGATCACCATCGGGAGCTTCTCCACCACCATGGATGCCTCCCGGATGAGTTGTGAGTAGTCTCCCTTGGACCATGAGTCCATGACCAGTAGCTATGTGATGTTCTCCTCCCGTTCTTGTGCTTCACTAATTAGTCCTCGTGAGCTGCCCTACATGATCGAGGCACATATGTAATCCTTATGATGTTGCTATGATGAGTTTGCTGGGATCCGATGGATTATGAGATTATGTTCAGATTGATCTCGAGTAATATATTTGATCTACCTATTTTATATTTATGTTCATAAGTAATTCTTGCATGTTCTCCATTGTTATTTATTGCTTTGGCCAAGTAATAGGTAGTGACTCCAAGAGGGAACGTTATGCTCGATTGTGGGTTCATGCCCCTCGATGACTAGCTTGAGTGACAGAAACATGAGTCTAGGGGATGTGCTGTTGCCACAAGGGGGAAAACAACGGTGCTTGTGCCCACAAGTGCAACTAATCCCCGGGTGGTTTTGGTAATTAATAACAACATATATATCATTGAACTAATATTTACTTGAGAATCATTTCAGAGAAGTTCGATGATATGGGTATGGAAATGTCTGAAGAAGTGGACCCCTCAAAATGCTAAGATAAGCATTGGCAAAAGCTCAAGACTCTATTTTTGGTTTAGTGATCAAAGATCACATTGAGTCCATAGGAAAAGCCAATACTATTAAAAGGGGATGAGCTTGTGTTAATGATCTGGTTGCTCAAGTGCTTGGTGATCTAGCTCCCTCAACTATCAGCACTCTTCACTACTTAACACACTCATAAGTAATCTCGGACAAACCGATTCTGCAAACTCAGTCCCACCGAGATGAACCACTTCAGTTATTCTTCCAAACCCTAATTTCTCGGTCCATCCGATTTTGAGTTTCGGTCTCACCGAAAATGGACTGCCAACCTTCTGTAACCAATTGACAACACTTCGGAATATCCGAGTTGTTATTTTCGGTCCCACCGAGATGGCAAGCTCCAACCTTTGACTCACTTCGGACACACCGAGATGGTATTTTCGGTCCCACCGAAAATCCCAACGTTCACTATATTTGAACTTTCGGTCTGACCGAGTTTTCACTTCGGTCTCACCGAGATTGGTCAAATGTGTGTGTAACGATTGGATTTTGTGTGGAGGCTATATATACCCCTCCACCCCCTCTTCATTCGTGGAGAGAGCCATCAGAAAGTCTACCACTCCTACCATACACTTTCTGAGAAGTGAACCACCTACCCTTGTGTTGAGATCAAGTCATTCCATTCCTACCATATGAAACTTGATTTCTAGCCTTCCCAAGTTGCTTTCCACTCAAACCTTTCTTCCACCACAGCCATATCAGTGAGGAGAGTTGAGTGTTGGGGAGATTATCATCTGAAGCACAAGAGCAAGGAGTTCATCACCATCAACACCATCTATTACCTTTTGGAGGGTGGTGCCTCCTAGATTGGTTAGGTGTCGCTTGGGAGCCTCCGTCTTTGAGATGTGGAGTTGAACCAAGAAGTTTGTAAGGGCAAGGAGATCGCCTACTTCGTGAAGATCTACCCCGAGTAAGGCTAGTCCTCCGTGGGCGTAGGCCATGATGGAATAGACAAGGTTGCTTCTTCGTGGACCCTTCGTGGGTGGAGCCCTCCGTGGACTCGCGCAGCCGTTACCCTCCGTGGGTTGAAGTCTCCATCAACGTGGATGTACGATAGCACCACCTATCGGAACCACGACAAAAATCTTCGTGTCACCAAACTGCGTTTGATCTTCTCCACCTCTCTTTTACATGTGCAATTTACTTTCCGCTGCTTATACTCTAGAATTGCATGTGTAGGGTGATACTTGAATTGATCTTAATTGTGAAACTGCCAAAAACTTTGCTTAATCAAAAGGCAGATTTTTTATATTGTCAAGTAGTCTAATCACCCCCCCCCTCTAGACATACTTTCGATCCTACAAGTGGTATCAGAGCTTTGGTCTCCATTGTTTTGGTTTCCATTGCATTGGACTCCATAAGCTTGGTTTCACAACCTAGGAGAGTATGGCGTCTAGTGAGGGTAATTATCGTAGAGGTCCTTACTTTGATGGTACAAATTTTGCTAGTTGGAAGCATAAAATGAAAATGCATATTCTTGGTCATAACCCAGCCGCATGGGGCATTATTTGTGTTGGTATGCAAGGTGATTTCTTTGAAGAAGGAAAATTTCCGGATCGCGAAGCTACACCAGAAGAGTTGCGGATGTTGCAAAACAATGCTCAAGCTTGTGACATTCTCTTCAATGCTTTGTGTCCCGAAGAGTTCAACAAAATCAGCCGTCTTGAGAATGCTAAAGAGATTTGGGATACTTTGGTTGAAATGCACGAAGGTACTGAATCTATGAAGGAATCAAAGCTAGATATTCTTCAAGGTCAACTTGACAAGTTCAAGATGAAGGATGGTGAAGGAGTCGCTGAAATGTACTCTAGGCTTGCTCTCATCACAAATGAGATTGCCGGCTTAGGAAGCGAAGAAATGACCGACCGATTCATCATTAAGAAGATTCTCAGAGCTTTGGATGGAAAGTATGACACCGTGTGCACTTTGATCCAAATGATGCCAAACTACAAGACCCTCAAGCCAACTGAAGTCATTGGAAGAATTGTTGCTCATGAGATGACACTTAAGGATAAGGAAGAGCTTCACAACAAGTCAAGTGGTGCTTACAAAGCTACAAGTGATGCTCCTACTACCTCAAGTGACAAGCTAATTTCCAATGAAGAGATAAGCCTAATGGTCAAGAACTTCAACAAGTTCTACAAGAATAGAGGCAAAGAAAGAAGCTCAAAGTCTAGATCATATGATGAAAAGAGATCTTCTAGCCGTGATCGAAATTGCTACAATTGTGGAAGACTCGGACACTTCTCAAATGAGTGTACGGCTCCCCACAAGAGAAGAGAAGAATCTCCAAGAAGAAGAGCAAGAGATGAGTCACCTCGGAGAGAGAGAAGGAGTAGAGATGATCGTTATGAACGAAGACCCTCTCGGAGAAGCAAGGATTCGGAGAGGAAGGACAAGTCATCAAGGAGCTACACAAGAAGAAGACATCAAGCTCATGTAGGTGAATGGGTCTCCGGCTCCGACTCTGACAATCAATCTGATGGAAGCTATCACTCCGACTCCGACTACAGTCAAGATGAAGGTGTTGCCGGACTTGCACTCGTATCCTCCAACTCCAACTCCTACGACTTATTTGATTCACCAAATGAGGGAATTGGAAGATGCTTCATGGCTAAAGGCCCCAAGGTAACACATCCTGAATTCATTGACTTTGATAGTGATGAGGATGACTTGCTTGGTGAAGATGAGCTCTTGCATGATAAATCTAGTGAGCTTAGTAATGATGAAAATGCTAGTAGTCTTTATAGTCGAGAAGAGTCGAATGACAATGCTATGAAGGAGATTGAGCGTCTAACTAAAGAACTAAACACTCTTAAGTTAGCTCATGAAACAACTCAAGAAGATCATAGAGAGCTCCTAAGATCTCATGAGAAGCTACGCTTCGAGAAGCTCACTCTAGAGCAAGAACATGAGTTTCTAAAAGCGATCAATGACGATCTTCGAAAGAAGAGTTCTTCATATCTTGCCAAACGACTTCTCTTGCCTAATTTCTTGCCACCTATTAAGACTAAGCATGACAAGCATAAGAAAAATTCTTCCTCTAGTAGTAACAATAACAATGTTAAATCCAATATTGTTGCTTCTAGTAGTTCTCTTGATTCCACTAACAATGTTTCAAGCCAAGTTACACTTGAGCAAGAAAATAGCTTATTGAAGGAAATCATAGAGAAAGGTGTCTACAAGAGTCTTGCCGGAAGCAAGAACTTTGAGGAGATTGTTCGCAAACAAGGAAGACACCGGAAGAATCAAGGGATTGGTTTTGAGCGAAAGTTCAACGCCGAAGGTGTTGAGTGGGAAGAAGGTCAATACCCTACTCCACAGTTTGTTTCACAAAAGGAGAAGTATGATCCTACTTCTTCCAATGTGGAACAAGCTCAAGATGACCTTCCACCACAAGACCACAAGCTAAAGGCCAAGGACAAGCTTCAAGAGGATATTGATGCATTCATTGAAGCACCTCAAGCCATGGTCAAGTGGGTTCCCAAAGACACATCAAGTTCTACTTCGTCAAGCTCAACTACAACACCAAGGATTCCCATCAAGATGATGTGGATCCCAAAGAAGAAGAACTAGAAGGTTCTTGAGGGTGACTCCGCCAACAAACTTCACTCATATTCATTTTGGCAAGAACTTGTGCAATCAACTTCCACATCATGCACTAGTTCATGGAGTCACAAACCCTCTTGTTGGTAAGTCAAGGGACAAGGTAATCATTGCATTCATGGACATCATATTTTATGTACTTCACTCTATGTCTATGGATATTCTTGTTTGTTCCTTGTGAGACTAACCCATGTAGGTATTGAAAGTGCCCTAATCCAAAGGATTGCTCCCAACTCTTGATGATCTGCATCAACATTGAGCATCCACATCTTCAACATCTACATGAAGTCTTCTACGACAACCCAAGGTTAGTTTGACCCTTTAAAAGGGGTTCTCACATCTAGGGGGAGCTTTACTCTAAAAATTGAGCTAAAGCATCTCCAAATGATGTGAACACATAAATGCTTTATGTAAAAGTGGTAACCCCACTTGTGCTTAAACGATGAGTATGACCTATGATCAAATGTTCTCATTTGGCTCCTAAGTCAACATACTCATATATAGATGACCTAGTCATCGACAAATTGTGTGCTAGTAGCTAGAGTGTTGGTCGTGCATGTTTGACACATATTTCAGTTGCTATCTTATTGTGTGAGCATGTTGAATGCATGATTTTATCCATTCAAGGACATCCATTTGTTGTTTTGATTGTTTTGATTTTTCTGGCCAAATGGATGGACAAGAATGCCTAAGCACCTTTCCCTAGCTATCTATGCTTTCTTGTCTCAAATTCTATTCATGCTCATATCACAACTTTGAACAAGTCTTTTTCGGACAGTCCGAGTGAGGAGCACTCGGAGCCACCGATTCGTCTAAGGCTGACTTCCAAAACCTTCTAAGTCCATTTCGGTCTGACCGGCTTCTCAATCTCGGTCCAACCGAAACGCTTAGACTGATCTAGGTTTCATCTCGGTGAAACCGAGTTCAAAATCTCGGTCTGACCGATATGCGTAACTGCACAGCAGTTATACATCTCGGTGACACCGAGTTTTTCAACTCGGTCCCACCGACAGCATAGGGTTATATATACCTGAGGGCTGCGCGCGATTTAATTCTTCAAACCGTTCGCCCCCAAGACCCCTGCTGCCGTCGCCCTGGTCTACGGATCGTCGCCGTCGTCGCCTGTGCGCCCTCGCCGCAGGTCTCCGCCGCCGTCAACGGTAATCATCTCCACCGTTGCCGCCGTAGAGGGATTCCACCAAGTTAGGGTGTATCCCGATCCCTTTCGTGCTCCCCATCCGATTCTTGCACGATAGGCTTGCCATGATTCAATCCACGTTTGAGATACTCCCTATACATTAGTTCAGATCCTCTAGTTTCGAGCAAAATTCTTAGGTTTAGTGTAATGCCCAGGATGGGACTATATCTCCTACGTGTCGAGGCATGACTTAAAGATATAAGCCCATCCTAGAATGATCTCAAGTTTGGTATCTTTGCACAACTCATGTAAAAGAGGGATTAAATTGCAAAAGGAGATAGTTGGCTTACACTCGCCACTTCACACAATACAATACATAAGCAATCATCATACAAAACATCTCAACCCGACTACGGGCGAAGATCCAAAAGAAAGATACCAAAACAACATAGAGCCACAGGTCAGGATCGAATCCTAGTAGAAACCACTACTGAACATCGAAACGTCACAAACAAAAGGCCACACTCTTCATCGAGCTCCCGATGAAGTACTTGAACCAGCTCCTGCATCAAACTCGGCTGAACCTGCATCTGGTGTGGTGAAGTAACTGTGAGCCACAGAGGACTCAGCAATCCCGTTCCCGGGTAACACGACTATTTAAGCCTTGGGTGTGGAAAAGGCTGAAGAAAGAACGAGAGGTGAAGGAACAAACAAGAGTCTGCAGCAGCAACTAGCACTAACTTACACAAAAGAGAGCGAGAAGAGAAGAGCATCGGTCGAAAGATGATCACGAAGTGATCCTAGCTAAAGCCGGTCAAACATAACCCCACCGTGTTCAACTCCCGAATCCCTATTCGGAAATTGACAGTCACGGTACACATGCTGGTAGTGTATTGAAACATTGTGTCAAGTTATCTACAACCGGAATTAACAAGCTCCCATCTGCCACATAACCGCGGGCACGGCTTTCGAAAGTTCAAACCCTGCAGGGGTGTTCCAACTTGGCCCATCACAAGCCCACGATCCGCGGAGTCGCAACTCCATAGGTGGGAAGACCCGAGTATCCTCGGAATCCCGTGCTCAAGTTAAACCGAACTAAGGTAAGGCTAATCCAGCAAATCCTCCCGGCGTGCCGACACCCTGATAGTAGCCGCGCGTATCTCGTCTCAGGCCACGACCGGATGGGCGATTCTACAGGTTTTTACCAAACCTTGAGTTTCCTCGAGGTGGCCCCGCAGAACCCCCGTTTCGGACCAACACTCATGTGGAGCACTGGCCCGGGGGTTGAATTAAAATAAAAAAGGGATAGCTAGTCCACATGCAAGTTTTTATTAGTAGTTTGTTATTAGGCAAATAGTACCAAAGGTTGGGACTTGCTGGAAAAGACTTAGCACTTAGCGGTTTATCAAGGGGGTCCCATACACCCCAACCGTGTTAGGAACGCATAATCAAGGAACATAACACCGGTTTATACGGTTCCTAACGGCATGAGTGGAACAAAACACCAAGCAAAAGGCTTAGCCTTCCACCCTTGCCAATATATAGATGATTTCATTTTAGAGCATTTATATAGTGTGATATAACCCAACCAAACTTCAACATGAAGCAAGCATCTTCGGTCTTCACCTGCAACTAACAATGCTATAAGAAGGGCTGAGCGAAGCGTACTTAGCCAAGCAACGATTTGCGTAGGTAGGGTGGTTAAACATGGCAATTGGTTACAAGTAGGAGGCTGACAAGAAGACATGGGCATCGAGGCAAAACTATAGAGCGATACTCTAGCAAGAGGCAAAAATAGTAATGGTATCCGGGTTCGGTCATCTTGCCTGGGATTCCACAAGGGAGAAGAACGGATCCATGAAGCAGACGGAGCAACACAGTCGAGAGAAACCTCACCACTCCGGAACGAAACCAAAGCTAACAAGAGAAGCAACCGGAAAGAAAGAAACAACACGGTAAACACACAAGCATAAACATGGCATACGATGCACAAGCAAGCATGATGCATGTCCGGTTTAATTATGCATGGCATGGCAAAGTGCACAAACAAATACTACAAGTTAAGTGGAGATCAATATGCAACGAGTTGCATATTGACAAGACACCACATTTAATTATTTAGTTGACTCTCATTATTTACAAGACAAGATTAAATTGTTTTTAACATGGCAAGAGGTGAAGCTTAAAGAAACTACACTATTTAGGCATTTTAAATGAGGCCGGAAGAATAACAACAACATCTCCGGAAAATCCCCATGAGCATGTTTAATAATTATAAAGCAACAACAATTAAGCATTTAGGGTTGTTAACATGATGCGGATGACATGATCAAGTTTATGCAAGTTTTATTAAAAGGTTGACTTAAAGGAGATAAGAAGTATTGTCACCGTGGTGGAAAGAAAGGGGGCCACGACAACGATCCGAAAATGATGCAACGCAACATCTCGGTTCCGGTAACTCGTTGAGAGCCCGGTGCAAAAGGAAAGATGGCGGAGTGAGTCAAACGAGATGATAGAGGTGGGGCGATCCCGTTACCGGGTTCCCACGAGTCGGTGACGAGGCAACCGAGGAACATGACAAAAGGTCGGAACGGGCACGAAGCACACAGGGGAGACATTTCATACAACACAACAAACATCACACGGGTCATCCACGGGGTCGTTTCGGTATACCTTCGAAACACTCGTTTCGGGACGGTTCGAGACGTAGAGGAAGGAGTCTTTCACGTCGGAGAGGAGTAGCCGTTCCGTAGAGGGAAGTAGTCGTTCTCGCAACTCGTAGAGGAAGTAGTGGTTCACGTCATCGTGTCGTGGTACTTGGCGAATTCCTCGTTTCCGGCGACGGTAGTGGTACTCGGGGCGACGGTAGACGTTCACGTAGGTGTTTCCGTTTCCGAAGAGGTACTTGTCGCGTCGGCGTTCGTAGTGGTACTTGTGGTCTCCGAACTTGTCGACGTTAGTGGTACTCGCCGTAGGGGTACTTGGTCGGGTCGCCGGTAGTCGTACACGGGGCGTTTTGTAGATGTACACGTATCCGTAGAGGTACTTGACGTTACGGTCTTGCCGTCTTGTCGTGTAGGCGTTTACGCGTTCTCTGTCAAGACAACAGTAAAAAGCAACAACAAAAGAAAAACAACAGTGACAACACGGAGACGAGGCCACGGCGGCAGCAAGTACGCCCATGGCAAAGGAGGCAGCAGGACGACACCCTGGACGGACGCCCGTCGGCGACGGCGGCGCCCAGACTTGGCGAGGCAGAGGGACGAGGCACGAGGCCGGCGGCTGAACGCGGCCGTCACGGAGAGGCGAGGTGGGGGGAGCTCCACGACGCAGCAGAGGCCACGCACTGGCGATGTGGACTCGGAGAAGGGAGGCCACGGCGAGGCTGCACTGCATGCCTCGGGCGCGGTAGAGGGAAGGCACTGCGGGCGTCGCTGGCTCGCCGAAGACGGAGGGAGGAGGCGACGAAGGGAGGCGCGCAGGTGGAGGCGGAGGAATCGGGCGCGTCGCCGGAAGGAAAGTCAGCGGCGTCCTTGGGGGCTCGGGGTGATTCGGGCGACCCGGCGACCCGATGGGGTAAGGGGCGAAGGAGCGAAGCTCCAGGCGCTGGAGAAGGGGCGCGGCACACAGCTGGAGTGAGCGGGACGAGAGGAGGACACGGGGAACGGCGCTCGAGGGGGAGCCGAGGAGATCGGGTTGTGAGCGAGCGGACGACGAGGGAGATGGCGAGGGGATCGGGATGAGTCTCGAAGCCTCTGGCGGCGCTCGGGAGAAACACGGAGCGAGGGAGGGAAAAGGAGCACTGGGCTAGGGTTGCGAAGGGAGGTCGACCAGATGGGCCTAGGAGGGAGATGGGCCTTGAGGCCTGGAGGCCTGGGCCTTAGGGAGAAGGGAGGCTGGGCCCAGAGGGAGGAGGAGAAGACGGGCCAGCTGGGAGGAAGGAGGAGGCCCGTTGCGGCTGCCCTCTTTTTAAAATTACTTAGTAGAATAAAACAAAGAAGGAGAGAGCCAAAAATAAAAAGAAAAGAGGCAAGGAAGAGAATAAAATGATGGACATTTTTGTAAGGCTTTACGGATTAATTCCAACCTAACAAAAATAGTTCCAACAAAAAGGAAGTGCAAACTAAAACATTTAGCTTGCAATAAAAGGAGTTTAGATTTCGGAGGAGCCTCGAAACAACGGAAACGAATTATTGGCAAGATTTTGACGGTGAACTTGAAGAGAAAAGACATGGGGAAATTATGCAAGTGTGTTATGGTGATTCCGAAGCAATGGAATAATTAATAAATATAGCTCCCTAAATATTGAGAGGCTTTTATATGTTATAAAGAGAAGACATCTTCCCTCGATTTAAATGGACCGAAGGTCCACACGATTTATTTAGTTGAGATGCAAAAATAAAATATGACATGACATGATGACATGATGCAATGCAAAAATAAATAACACAATCACAAAAGAAACACACGGGCAACCCGGAACATCTGGAATCTTCTGGAATCTTCTGGGACGTCGGTCTCGGGCGTCACAACTCTCCCACACTAACAGAGGATCTCGACCCGAGATCCTAGAGATATCACCGGGTAAAAACGGAAGAGGAAGAGGTAAAACAAAGTTGCTTCTTTGACAGACGAGTGAAACCAAGAACCATGATAGGTTGAACAAGTTGAAAGAAAGAATGCAACGGAGATGAACGAAGATGAAAACACTCCGTTAGAAAAGAGGGACAAGGAGCATTATGAGAACCTTGAAGGTTGAAAGACATGAAACAAGAGCTTACGAACCAAAAGAATATGAAACTGCGATGGTATGGCCAAAGAATAAGAATGACAGAATTTGGACAGCACTCCGTCTGAAAATGGAAGGAATTGAAGATGAACTTGAGGAGATGGAGTGATACTTGATGAAATGAACAACATATTGCCTCCGAAACAATTGAAAGAATGGCACAAGCGGTAAGAAAAGATTCAGACAGCACTCCGGTTAAGAAGAGAGGCAAAACTAGATAAGATGAGAGAACTAGAATGAAGGACACAACACTCCGGTTAAATGAACAAGCAAGGGAGAATATGATCTTGATAAAAACGATATGATGGTTTGGAGAGAGCAACATTACAATACCTCCGGAATGAAAGAATAGCATATAAATAAAAGACAGAATTGAACGAAGAAGAAAAAGACAACTTCTCTCAAAAATGAATTGAAAGAGCATCCTTACAAAGAAGGGTTGAACGGAGTTGTTGGAAAAATAAACAACGAAAAGAATAAGCTTGATGTGGGCTTATGGAATTCATCTCAAAATTATGAGGTGACAACCAGCCACTAACGAAAACAATTTGATTGGATTGATATCAACAAGGAGACGATAAACTTATTTCCTCGGAATGATAAATGAAGAACTTGGGTCATTTATAAGCACCATAATATCAACAATCCTTAGGGAAAGCTTTTAGGTGAAATACAACCCAAGATTACTCCAACAAACAAATTGAAAGGTTGGAAAGATCTCCTGAACAAAGAAAATGATGGTTTTAAATATCTCATTCTTGATAACTTGAAAGTCATGAAACATGAAGGGAAAATTGTCAAAAATGACATAACACCATCTGAAAAAGATAAGGTAGAAAGGATTGCAATTGGAAAGCATGATGAAAATGCTTGAGCTCCAACAAGAATGTTGAAGAAGACTTCAAGGAAGAATTAAAACTTGATGAACCACCATGAAGAACTCCGGTAATAAAAGCATGAGAAGTGAAAGATGAAAAGAATAAGATTCAAGGCCTGCGATGAATTAGATGGAGCTTTGGAATGGTATAATTGAAATAACATGGAACTCCGGCAAACAAGATGAAGAATTTAGAACCAAGGATATGATATGATGAACAAGCTCCAGACAACAGAATTAAATCACCTGGAAGGAACAAGAATAAGATTTATGTCATGCATCTCCTTCACCAATTTAAATTGATGACAACCAAAGGATTTGGCATATTACTTATTCTCGTTGGAAAGGATTAAAGAGAGATCTAGCACAAGCTCGGATAAATCTTCAACGAACCACCGGTAGGATTATGAAAAGAACAAGTGAATTGATACGATAACAACGGAAGAGTAAACTTGAATGAACCACCGTAAGAATATGGAGACGAACGAAGAGACATCGATGAAGAATATTTGGAGGACGAAGTTGAAAACTGAGAACGAAGAAATATTCTGAAATGATGGCCTTCGGAGGATCACAAAGAAAAGAATTCATGAAAAATCTTGAGAGAATGGGCCAAGATTTAAGAGAAACACTTCTGCGGTCTCCAAATGTTGAGAGTGAAGACGAGAAATGCCATGAAGAATTGTTGAGCACTCCGGAATGAAGAATTAAAAGGTTGAACCAATGATGAAAAGAATTTGAAAGCGATCTTGGAGAAGGCATGTGACTGATGAAAATCATTCTTACATCACACTTTGAAAAGAATTCCAAAATAACTCCGGGAAAATAGAAGAGTCAGGTAAGATCCTGGAAAAAGACCTGTGGGTTAAGGCCCACTCAAAGAAATCACCGTTGAAAAGATTGCTTAAGAGATATTGCACCGGTTGAATTAAAAAGGCTTGAGTAAGATAACAATGCTCAAGATAATTTGAATGGGTTAAGAATGGAATTATGAATCTTCAGCACTCCAGATATGAATAGCAAGAGGAGAATGATTAATTGGTGCACCCGAATAAGAAAGCATTGAGAAATGAGGAAAAGGATAAGATCAACACCGAAATCTTGAATTAAGTCCACCGGCAGAATATTAGAATTAAGAATGATGAACTTGAAGCTGTTGAGCCTCTTGACGATAAAACACCGGATAAGAACATTGAAGGAAATGAATGAAGAAACATCACATGAATAAAAAAAAGATACTTCATCTGAGAATTGCTGGCTCCAAGAAGAAGAAGGGTGGGAGGGTGGGGAAAAAACAAAGACAACTTGGGATGAACAAAATGGACACCGGTTGAAAAAGAATTTAACATGACCATCTTGATGATCAAGAAGAAATAGCACTCCCATAGAAATATGAGAACACCGATAAGGAAAAGGTATGGAATCAACATTTGACATCGAAGCAACTCGAATACCAGAATCAAAACAAGAACAAAGGATTGAACGAATGAATTCCGCAGGAACATCAACTAGACGAGAATCCACTTGAAGAACACAAGGTAAATAAAAAGGAACAAGGATCAGATAGAACAAATACAAGATAGAAGCTTCGTTCGACATCTTCGTGCTGAAAGCTCATGGAACGTGTTATAAAAGGGTTTTGCAATCCCCGGATCAGCATAGCCAAGGACCCTTTAAGATGCAACTCCCGATCAGAACAAGTCCATAAAACCACTTCACTCAATGTAGAACCCCAAACTTCATATCGAGCATCCGTTGGAAGAATGCCTAGAACTACTAGATTAACCCACCTATAGATTTCCGAAAGTTTCCAGTTATGCAATCAGGTGTTGGGGATACACGGGAAGCACCGCGCAATCAACTCTAAACCTACATCCAGGTGTATCCATCCTTCAACACATAACCAGTCTTTTTCGGAAACTGTTTACCTCGGACCTTCGAAAAGCATCCACTATAACAAGCTATGGCAATACTCTCGAACTACCTCCCCAGTACTGGGTGATGTCGGGGTTATCTTGCCACTGGCCGTATAGGAGAGATTTTCGATGTCGGCCGTCTTAAGTATTTAGTACTGCCGCGATATGCTTGTTACAATGATACCCCGAAGCTCAACTCCTCGGTAACAGGAGGCATCGGGAACAATATCCTTGTCACAAGAACATCGAAACAATCCCAGAATACTCGCGGGATTCCTAAAAAAAAAAATTGTGCAATTTTTGAAGATAGGAGAGACAAGAGTAGACGTCAGGAGTCCTCACCAGAGAGAAAGGGGATGAGAAGCAAAGAAATCCTACTCTCCGATATAATATAGGACTCAAAAGTTTTCAGTGTGTGCCTAGACTCAACTGTCAACGGTTCGATCAAACAGTGGGGGCTTCTAGGTCGGAGAAGGCTCTGATACCAACTTGTAATGCCCAGGATGGGACTATATCTCCTACGTGTCGAGGCACGACTTAAAGATATAAGCCCATCCTAGAATGATCTCAAGTTTGGTATCTTTGCACAACTCATGTAAAAGAGGGATTAAATTGCAAAAGGAGATAGTTGGCTTACACTCGCCACTTCACACAATACAATACATAAGCAATCATCATACAAAACATCTCAACCCGACTACGGGCGAAGATCCAAAAGAAAGATACCAAAACAACATAAAGCCACAGGTCAGGATCGAATCCTAGTAGAAACCACTACTGAACATCGAAACGTCACAAACAAAAGGCCACACTCTTCATCGAGCTCCCGATGAAGTACTTGAACCAGCTCCTGCATCAAACTCGGCTGAACCTGCATCTGGTGTGGTGAAGTAACTGTGAGCCACAGAGGACTCAGCAATCCCGTTCCCGGGTAACACGACTATTTAAGCCTTGGGTGTGGAAAAGGCTGAAGAAAGAACGAGAGGTGAAGGAACAAACAAGAGTCTGCAGCAGCAACTAGCACTAACTTACGCAAAAGAGAGCGAGAAGAGAAGAGCATCGGTCGAAAGATGATCACGAAGTGATCCTAGCTAAAGCCGGTCAAACATAACCCCACCGTGTTCAACTCCCGAATCCCTATTCGGAAATTGACAGTCACGGTACACACGCTGGTAGTGTATTGAAACATTGTGTCAAGTTATCTACAACCGGAATTAACAAGCTCCCATCTGCCACATAACCGCGGGCACGGCTTTCGAAAGTTCAAACCCTGCAGGGGTGTTCCAACTTGGCCCATCACAAGCCCACGATCCGCGGAGTCGCAACTCCATAGGTGGGAAGACCCGAGTATCCTCGGAATCCCGTGCTCAAGTTAAACCGAACTAAGGTAAGGCTAATCCAGCAAATCCTCCCGGCGTGCCGACACCCTGATAGTAGCCGCGCGTATCTCGTCTCAGGCCACGACCGGATGGGCGATTCTACAGGTTTTTACCAAACCTTGAGTTTCCTCGAGGTGGCCCCGCAGAACCCCCGTTTCGGACCAACACTCATGTGGAGCACTGGCCCGGGGGTTGAATTAAAATAAAAAAGGGATAGCTAGTCCACATGCAAGTTTTTATTAGTAGTTTGTTATTAGGCAAATAGTACCAAAGGTTGGGACTTGCTGGAAAAGACTTAGCACTTAGCGGTTTATCAAGGGGGTCCCATACACCCCAACCGTGTTAGGAACGCATAATCAAGGAACATAACACCGGTTTATACGGTTCCTAACGGCATGAGTGGAACAAAACACCAAGCAAAAGGCTTAGCCTTCCACCCTTGCCAATATATAGATGATTTCATTTTAGAGCATTTATATAGTGTGATATAACCCAACCAAACTTCAACATGAAGCAAGCATCTTCGGTCTTCACCTGCAACTAACAATGCTATAAGAAGGGCTGAGCGAAGCGTACTTAGCCAAGCAACGATTTGCGTAGGTAGGGTGGTTAAACATGGCAATTGGTTACAAGTAGGAGGCTGACAAGAAGACATGGGCATCGAGGCAAAACTATAGAGCGATACTCTAGCAAGAGGCAAAAATAGTAATGGTATCCGGGTTCGGTCATCTTGCCTGGGATTCCACAAGGGAGAAGAACGGATCCATGAAGCAGACGGAGCAACACAGTCGAGAGAAACCTCACCACTCCGGAACGAAACCAAAGCTAACAAGAGAAGCAACCGGAAAGAAAGAAACAACACGGTAAACACACAAGCATAAACATGGCATACGATGCACAAGCAAGCATGATGCATGTCCGGTTTAATTATGCATGGCATGGCAAAGTGCACAAACAAATACTACAAGTTAAGTGGAGATCAATATGCAACGAGTTGCATATTGACAAGACACCACATTTAATTATTTAGTTGACTCTCATTATTTACAAGACAAGATTAAATTGTTTTTAACATGGCAAGAGGTGAAGCTTAAAGAAACTACACTATTTAGGCATTTTAAATGAGGCCGGAAGAATAACAACAACATCTCCGGAAAATCCCCATGAGCATGTTTAATAATTATAAAGCAACAACAATTAAGCATTTAGGGTTGTTAACATGATGCGGATGACATGATCAAGTTTATGCAAGTTTTATTAAAAGGTTGACTTAAAGGAGATAAGAAGTATTGTCACCGTGGTGGAAAGAAAGGGGGCCACGACAACGATCCGAAAATGATGCAACGCAACATCTCGGTCCCGGTAACTCGTTGAGAGCCCGGTGCAAAAGGAAAGATGGCGGAGTGAGTCAAACGAGATGATAGAGGTGGGGCGATCCCGTTACCGGGTTCCCACGAGTCGGTGACGAGGCAACCGAGGAACATGACAAAAGGTCGGAACGGGCACGAAGCACACAGGGGAGACATTTCATACAACACAACAAACATCACACGGGTCATCCACGGGGTCGTTTCGGTATACCTTCGAAACACTCGTTTCGGGACGGTTCGAGACGTAGAGGAAGGAGTCATTCACGTCGGAGAGGAGTAGCCGTTCCGTAGAGGGAAGTAGTCGTTCTCGCAACTCGTAGAGGAAGTAGTGGTTCACGTCATCGTGTCGTGGTACTTGGCGAATTCCTCGTTTCCGGCGACGGTAGTGGTACTCGGGGCGACGGTAGACGTTCACGTAGGTGTTTCCGTTTCCGAAGAGGTACTTGTCGCGTCGGCGTTCGTAGTGGTACTTGTGGTCTCTGAACTTGTCGACGTTAGTGGTACTCGCCGTAGGGGTACTTGGTCGGGTCGCCGGTAGTCGTACACGGGGCGTTTTGTAGATGTACACGTATCCGTAGAGGTACTTGACGTTACGGTCTTGCCGTCTTGTCGTGTAGGCGTTTACGCGTTCTCTGTCAAGACAACAGTAAAAAGCAACAACAAAAGAAAAACAACAGTGACAGCACGGAGACGAGCCCACGGCGGCAGCAAGTACGCCCATGGCAAAGGAGGCAGCAGGGCGACACCCTGGACGGACGCCCGTCGGCGACGGCGGCGCCCAGACTTGGCGAGGCAGAGGGACGAGGCACGAGGCCGGCGGCTGAACGCGGCTGTCACGGAGAGGCGAGGTGGGGGGAGCTCCACGACGCAGCAGAGGCCACGCACTGGCGATGTGGACTCGGAGAAGGGAGGCCACGGCGAGGCTGCACTGCAGGCCTCGGGCGCGGTAGAGGGAAGGCACTGCGGGCGTCGCTGGCTCGCCGAAGACGGAGGGAGGAGGCGACGAAGGGAGGCGCGCAGGTGGAGGCGGAGGAATCGGGCGCGTCGCCGGAAGGAAAGTCAGCGGCGTCCTTGGGGGCTCGGGGTGATTCGGGCGACCCGGCGACCCGATGGGGTAAGGGGCGAAGGAGCGAAGCTCCAGGCGCTGGAAAAGGGGCGCGGCACACAGCTGGAGTGAGCAGGACGAGAGGAGGGCACGGGGAACGGCGCTCGAGGGGGAGCCGAGGAGATCGGGTTGTGAGCGAGCGGACGACGAGGGAGATGGCGAGGGGATCGGGATGAGTCTCGAAGCCTCTGGCGGCGCTCGGGAGAAACACGGAGCGAGGGAGGGAAAAGGAGCGCTGGGCTAGGGTTGCGAAGGGAGGTCGACCAGATGGGCCTAGGAGGGAGATGGGCCTTGAGGCCTGGAGGCCTGGGCCTTAGGGAGAAGGGAGGCTGGGCCCAGAGGGAGGAGGAGAAGACGGGCCAGCTGGGAGGAAGGAGGAGGCCCGTTGCGGCTGCCCTCTTTTTAAAATTACTTAGTAGAATAAAACAAAGAAGGAGAGAGCCAAAAATAAAAAGAAAAGAGGCAAGGAAGAGAATAAAATGATGGACATTTTTGTAAGGCTTTACGGATTAATTCCAACCTAACAAAAATAGTTCCAACAAAAAGGAAGTGCAAACTAAAACATTTAGCTTGCAATAAAAGGAGTTTAGATTTCGGAGGAGCCTCGAAACAACGGAAACGAATTATTGGCAAGATTTTGACGGTGAACTTGAAGAGAAAAGACATGGGGAAATTATGCAAGTGTGTTATGGTGATTCCGAAGCAATGGAATAATTAATAAATATAGCTCCCTAAATATTGAGAGGCTTTTATATGTTATAAAGAGAAGACATCTTCCCTCGATTTAAATGGACCGAAGGTCCACACGATTTATTTAGTTGAGATGCAAAAATAAAATATGACATGACATGATGACATGATGCAATGCAAAAATAAATAACACAATCACAAAAGAAACACACGGGCAACCTGGAACATCTGGAATCTTCTGGAATCTTCTGGGACGTCGGTCTCGGGCGTCACATTTAGGTTTCCACGGAACGCATCTTGGTGAAGCCGATTTTGAAACTCGGAATGACCGATTTGGCCTCTGGCCATTGCACTGCATCATTCGGTTTAACCGAGTTGTGCCAATCGGAATGACCGAAACGTAGTTTCAGTGAAACCCTAAGTTATCGGTAGGACCGAAACCCATTTCGGTCTGACCGAAAGTGGTGTGTAGGTTTCTGTTGAACACTTCGGTTTCACCGAAACTTAAAATCGGTTTGACCGAAATACATTCTGTGAAAACTCAAAACTAAGTTTTGAACTCATTTTTTTTTTGCAAAAACCTCTGCAGTTGTGATAACTCTTCTACTCTGCCTATACCTTATCTTTTCACAGGTTTTCAGCCATGTCAGATGTCAGTGACAGCCAGAACAGGTCTGAGTCACCTTTTGCTGAGATTCCAGAGGCAGATACAAGTCCTGCTAGCAGCTCCAGTGATGATGGTGAGAGGAGCACCCCTAGTGGTTTGCCTCCTGCAGCCACCAGAACCAGGAAGAAGAGAACTTCTGATGATGAGGACTCTGACTTTGTTGCTGAGGAAGTTACCTCCAAGCCAAAGAGGAATGTTGTTGCCAAAGAGCACCAAGGGCAGCAGTCAAGGAAAGGCACAAGCAAAGTAAAGCAGTCAGCAGTTGCAAAGAAGCTCAACTTGGAAGAGCCTGCTCCAAGCAAGGTGAATAAGACTTCCAAAAGGAAGAGGGTAGTATATGCTGAACCTCAAGTTGATGCTGCAGAAGAAGAAGAAGAAGAAGAAGATGCACCCCAGCCTCCTCCTCAGAAAGCTAAGTTCATGGGTGATGCTATTCGGGCTCAAGCCTCCTCTAAGCCCAAGAAGCCTGCTCAAGCCAAGGCAGCTCCAGCCAAGCCCAAGAGAACAACCAGAAGCATTCCAGCTTCTGAGAAGAACAAAGGTGAGATGCCACCGTCTGAATCAGATGAAGAGCATGTGTTGCTTAAGCTCCGTCCCAAGTTGCCACTCCACAATGATGCTCATCCTCAAGATGAGGACATGAAGGCAAGGAAGGACAAAGGTCTCAGGCTATGGAGACAGTCTGATCCATATGCTGTAAGGAGAAGGACTGCTGTGGACCCCAGATTCCACACCAGAGAGCAGCAGGATTTCTATGAGACCGTGCTGATGGATAAGAAGCCCATTGTTGCTGACACCAGGTATGTTGACTGGAAGTATATTGACAGTGAAGAGCACCGGGACTTCTTTCCCCATGTGCATGAGAGCTTTACTGCATCTGGAGTTGCTGATTTTGTGGGTCAAGAGCTGAGAGCTTGGAATGACGAGATGATCATGCAGTTCTACGCCACAGCCCACTTCTATCCTGATGGCAAGATCACCTGGATGACTGAAGGTCAAAGGTTTTCTTCGACTGTTGAAGAATGGGCAGAACTTCTGAACGCTCCAGTGCAGAGAGAGGACGACATTGATGTCTATGGGATTCCTAAGAAGAATCATGATTCCATGAAGAACATGTACAAGGAGATCCCGGCTGCTGATTTGGAAGGATGGAAGCTTGGCTCAGTGTACTATCTCCAGGCAGATCTGACCACCACTAACACTATTCTGAGGCATACATTGATGCCTAAGTCTGGAGACCACCGCATGATTCGAGGCTATTCTATCAACATGCTGCACATTCTCGATGAGAAGGCACCTTTCAAGGTGATGGACTTGATGGTAGAGACCATTAAGAGGACTGCAGCTGACCAGAAGAGGTCGTGTGGGTTTGCTCCGCAGATACAGATGCTCATCAACGCCAAGTTTGGCACGGGCAAATTCATGTTGGATAGGAAGCACTTGCCACTGCAGCCAGAGCATGAGGACAACGTAGTTGTGATGGATGAAGAGGATCCTACCTCAGTTGAAGGACAGGCCAAAATCGAAGCTGCGAAGAAGGCTAAAGCTGACAAAGAGGCAGCAGCAGCAGCAGCTAAGCCAAAGAGCTTTGGAGAACAAATTCTTGAAGCTACCCAGAGGATTGAACAACGCTTGGACAGCATTGAGCAATCTCAGGAGAGCCTAGAGAGGATTGTTGAGGACAAGATCCACGCTCTAGACGTGAAGCTGACTGAGATTCAGGTGTCTGTCAACAAGCTTGAGGCAGACATGGAGGAGACAAGGCAGGAGAGAGCAGAGCTCATGCAGGATGATCTAGTCCAGGACTCTCATCGCCAGACTGCTCCGGTTCCGAGAGGATCCAGATCTGCAGCTATTCCAGTGACAGACTCCAGGGCTACCACTTCAGCACCAGCTACAGCTCCAGCAGTTGCTCCAGCTTCAGCATCCACTCCTCCAGCGCAGACATCAGCAGAAGTCTTCGCCGATGCAGCTATCTCTACACCGACATCTACCCAGACGGGAGCCGCCAGCAGAGCCCGCAGTGACGCTTAGCTCTATACCTTTTCGAACTTTTTGGTAACTTGTTGCCAAAGGGGGAGAAATTGTTATAGATCATAGGGCTTCGAGAGAGAGAGTGCTCCTTCGTCTTTCGTTCTTTTGCCGGTTTCTTTGAGATACATTGGTTTCTTTTGGTTCTTGAAACTTTAAGTGTGCTTGCTACTACGTTTGATGCTACCTTAATGAGTGCCTAGTCATACTATGCTTTAATGTGTCCTTAATTCTTATCATATGCTATTCCTTATTGTATGGCTATTTACTCTTGTCTTGGTGATTGAGTGCATGTTATTCATTCTTATCATTTTGTGCGCTCCACCAAGATGTATGTGACATGGAAGAGTGACCCATAATCCTAATTGATTGTGCATTTGCATTCAAACGCAAATTTTAAATAATGCACAAATTTAGGGGGAGCTCTTGTTTATCACATACTTCTCAAAGCGACGATATTATTCATTGATTATATCCTCTGTCGAAGCTTTGATCTATATGTTGTCATCAATTACCAAAAAGGGGGAGATTGAAAGTGCAACTAATCCCCGGGTGGTTTTGGTAATTAATAACAACATATATATCATTGAACTAATATTTACTTGAGAATCATTTCAGAGAAGTTCGATGATATGGGTATGGAAATGTCTGAAGAAGTGGACCCCTCAAAATGCTAAGATAAGCATTGGCAAAAGCTCAAGACTCTATTTTTGGTTTAGTGATCAAAGATCACATTGAGTCCATAGGAAAAGCCAATACTATTAAAAGGGGATGAGCTTGTGTTAATGATCTGGTTGCTCAAGTGCTTGGTGATCTAGCTCCCTCAACTATCAGCACTCTTCACTACTTAACACACTCATAAGTAATCTCAAACAAACCGATTCTGCAAACTCAGTCCCACCGAGATGAACCACTTCAGTTATTCTTCCAAACCCTAATTTCTCGGTCCATCCGATTTTGAGTTTCGGTCTCACCGAAAATGGACTGCCAACCTTCTGTAACCAATTGACAACACTTCGGAATATCCGAGTTGTTATTTTCGGTCCCACCGAGATGGCAAGCTCCAACCTTTGACTCACTTCGGACACACCGAGATGGTATTTTCGGTCCCACCGAAAATCCCAACGTTCACTATATTTGAACTTTCGGTCTGACCGAGTTTTCACTTCGGTCTCACCGAGATTGGTCAAATGTGTGTGTAACGGTTGGATTTTGTGTGGAGGCTATATATACCCCTCCACCCCCTCTTCATTCGTGGAGAGAGCCATCAGAAAGTCTACCACTCCTACCATACACTTTCTGAGAAGTGAACCACCTACCCTTGTGTTGAGATCAAGTCATTCCATTCCTACCATATGAAACTTGATTTCTAGCCTTCCCAAGTTGCTTTCCACTCAAACCTTTCTTCCACCACAGCCATATCAGTGAGGAGAGTTGAGTGTTGGGGAGATTATCATCTGAAGCACAAGAGCAAGGAGTTCATCACCATCAACACCATCTATTACCTTTTGGAGGGTGGTGCCTCCTAGATTGGTTAGGTGTCGCTTGGGAGCCTCCGTCTTTGATATGTGGAGTTGAACCAAGAAGTTTGTAAGGGCAAGGAGATCGCCTACTTCGTGAAGATCTACCCCGAGTAAGGCTAGTCCTCCGTGGGCGTAGGCCATGATGGAATAGACAAGGTTGCTTCTTCGTGGACCCTTCGTGGGTGGAGCCCTCCGTGGACTCGCGCAGCCGTTACCCTCCGTGGGTTGAAGTCTCCATCAACGTGGATGTACGATAGCACCACCTATCGGAACCACGACAAAAATCTTCGTGTCACCAAACTGCGTTTGATCTTCTCCACCTCTCTTTTACATGTGCAATTTACTTTCCGCTTCTTATACTCTAGAATTGCATGTGTAGGGTGATACTTGAATTGATCTTAATTGTGAAACTGCCAAAAACTTTGCTTAATCAAAAGGCAGATTTTTTATATTGTCAAGTAGTCTAATCACCCCCCCCTCTAGACATACTTTCGATCCTACAGCTATTATTTACTATTGCAAACATTATCTATCACTACTATCATTTGCGCTTAACCCTTTGTGAACTACAAGGCCGGAGGGGTTGACAACCTCTCTGTACTCGTTGGGAGCAAAGTTATTTGTATCTGTGTGCAGGTCCACGTTGATTGCTAATCTGCGCCGTTAGCAGTTGACACCTACTTTTTGAACCTAGGAGTCTCTGGGGATTCGATCCTTGGCATCTTTGCTAAGGGAAAACACTTCCACAACACTGCATCTTTCACCTTCCACTTGGGGTAACCAACGAGGGGTTAGAGGCCCATCAAGGAGTATTTTCTGGCGCCGTTGCCGGGGACTCCACTCTTCAGGATAGGGGAGTTGCACGCTATCTTTTACCTTTGCTTTTTAGCCTTGTTAGTTTACCTTTCAGTTTTCTTCATGTATTTCACTAGTTATGCTTATGGACAACCTTGCTATTGGATCGTTGCTTGCGGGAAGACGCCCCGCACCTGTGGTGGTTGCTCCTCCCCCTACTGAAATTGTGCCCTATAAAATACCAGCTGGTATTATCAATTATATCTTGGCTAATCGTTATGCACGAGACAGACATCCCGGTGAACACTTGCTATATCTGTCACAACTATGTTCATTATTTAAGCTTGCAGGTGTATCAAGGGAGTTTGTCATGAGGAAATTGTTCGCCGTATCACTTATAGATAAAGCTTCAGATTGGTATAAGCTTCTCGATAACTCGCACTTGCTTGATTGGCAAGAGCTTATGTCTCTCTTTTATAATAAGTTTTATCCTCTTCATGATGCTTATGTGGAGAGTAAGAGTACCTTTTTGCGTGTGGATCATGGTAACAATGCTTTATGTGATGCTTATATTGTTGAGTTCATCCATGATGCCACTGAAATTTATAATGAGAGAGGGAGACGTGGTTCTAAATATCTTAATAATATCAAGTTCCCTCTCTTTATGTTGAAGGTTTTGAAGCTGCACTTGTTTTGTCTTCCTATGCTTATTGCTTTATGCTTCAATAATTTATTTCTTTACAAGATTCCAATGCATAGGAAGAGGGGTAGACTTAAATATGATTTATATGTGCTTCTTGATGCTCTCTTTTGTTCTTCAACTCTTATTCCTACGAGAGCATCATTTTTGCATTATGCTTAGCTTAAAGGCATAAAAGAAAGCGCTTTTGGGAGGCAGCCCACATGAATAAATTTTTTGCTTTTGTTGTGTCTTGATGTTGTTTACTTATGTAGCATCATCATTGTATCTTTGCTTTTCATATTTGTGCCAAGTATAGCCTCTGATTGCTAGAAAGTTCAAAAGTTGTGAGGTGCTGTCCAGGAAACAGATTCTGTCCTTGGATAGAAAAATTCGTATAAAATCACCAGATCATTTTTTTGGTCTGAATTTTTTCGACAGCGTTCTCTATATAATTTTCTTTCGTGCATCTGTTCTGAATTTTTTGATTTGAGTTGCAGAAGTGCCCCGAACCAATCGATTACTACCTGCTGTTCTGTTTTTCACATATTCTGTCCTGTTTTGCCTTTCCTTCATTTTGCAAACCAAGAGCTTGCTTTTTCTTTGCAAAAACCTTTTGGCAATCTTGAGAAACAGTAGAAATTCAAGAATATCTTTATTTCCAGCAAGGTATAATTATTTTATTAAGGGTACTAACCTCGCTAATCAGATTATGATGAGTTATGTATGAAGGGAGTTTTCAAGTGTGCGAGGGAAGATGATAAAAGATTCAGGAGTGTCAAGCGCTCAAGCTTGGGGATGCCCCCGTGCACCCCCAAGAAATATTCAAGGAGACACAAGCGTCTAAGCTTGGGGATGCCCCCGTGCATCCCCTTCTCCATCAACATTATCAGTTCGTCTTTCGTTCCACTATATTTTTATCACTTCATGTGTTAAGTGCTATGCTTGGAGCGTCTTGCTTTTAGTTTTCTTTTTAGTTTTTTCATAACGAGTCGGAACTCAGCATTCTTTGTGTGGGAGAGAAACACGCTCCACTTCTACCTAGAACATAACATAGAATTTTCATGTCTATCTTTGCTGTGTGTGTTCTTTGTCTTTTAATAGCTACTATCATGCTCTGCTCTTAGTATTCATGCTTATCTTTTCAAAGAGCTTTTGTTTAGTTGGTTGCTTGAACTCTCTTTAATTATCATGCTCACCTTAATAAGAGAGTTTGCTTCCGTTGCATTGGTTGATATGTCTATGATAAATATGCTACGTGCATAATGGCTCTTAGTAGTTCAGGTTTTCTTATGGTTAGTCTCAAATAGATGGGGGATTCCCAATGTGTTATTGGAGTACCAACTTGATTTGTTTGCCGATGATGTGGTATGGTTTAGTAATATCTTCCTTCAAGAATTTATTTTGATTGACTTGGCGTATGCTCACGCATATTTAAGACTGTAAAGAAAGTCTGTCAAGCCTTGATGATCTTTTATTTCTGAGTAGCGATATAACTACCATGCCTGATTCAATATTGCTTTGTCGCTCTGCATGATTATGACCGTCATTGCTCTCTTAGTTGGTCGCTCCCAGTCTTTTGCTAACCTCCACCTGTACTAAGCAAACTAACCTTGCAATACATAGCTCATGGGAAAGTAGCTTAAAAACTATTGTGGTAAAGAATATGTTGCTTATGTATCTTATTTCTTATAAGTTGCTTGCTGAGCGGTAACCATGTTTCTGGGGACGCCATCAACTGTCACACTTTTGTTGAATATCATGTGAGTTGCTATGCATGTTCGTCTTGTCTGAAGTAAGGGTGATTTGCCATGGGTTGAATGAATATGCATATTGTTAGAGAAGAACATTGGGCCGCCAACCAAAGCCATGTATCATGGTGGAAGTTTTAGCTTGGACATTAATCCTCAATCTCTTATGAGAATATGCTTATGCATTAAAGAGGAGTCCATCATCTATTTTCTATGTTGTCCCGGTATGGATGTTCTCAAGTTGAGATCTATCAAAAACGAGAAATCAAATGCGATTTATCTCCTTGGATCTTTGTACAGGTGGCATAGAGGTACCCCTTTGTGACACTTGGTTGAAACATATGTAATGCAATGATAACCCATGGAAATCCGAGCTAATTAGGACAAGGTGCGAGCACTATTGGTATTCGATGCATGAGGCTTGCAACTTATAGGATGTCTTATGCAGAACACATATGAAGTACTACTACCGTTGACAAAATTGCTTCTATGTTTTCAAAATAAAAAGCTCTAGCATATAACCATTCTTTTACTTTTATGTTGAGTCTCCACCTCCTTTTAAAAGCACAAACTACTGAGAGCATGATTGTCATTCTGAGTGTAATGTGCATTGTCCCAAAGTAGCATTGTCTTTTGCATGATTGTGATATCGTTTATTTTGAAATCATTGTATCTAGTCATCACTTAAACCTTGAAGGTGCCCCTGCATTTATGTTTTGCTTCACTAAAGGGGGCAAGCTAGATATCACTTTATCATATTTGCACATCATGTTCATTGCAAATCTTTTTGATGCTTCAATGTCATGTTGTAAAACTTTCAGTCATTTGTGATTTTCTCATGAGGAAACTTAATTACTATAGAATCATTGTCTCAGTAAACTTTTTTCATATGACTGTAAAAAGTCCTATATGGTTAATAGCATGTCACCACAAAAATTATTCTTGTTATCATTTACCTACTCGAGGACGAGCAGGAATTAAGCTTGGGGATGTTGATACGTCCAAAACGTATCTATAATTTCTGCTTGCTCCATGCCACTTTTGGATGATATTGCTATGATATTCATACACTTCCATACACTTTTGATCATATTTGGACTAACTTACTAATCCAGTGCACCCCAGTGCCAGTTTCTGTTTTCGGCTGTTTTTGTATTTCAGGTTTTCACGTTACGTGAACTGCCAGGAAAAATCCAGAAAAATTATATAAAAAATCAGCGTTCCGGAAACTACCGTGCGTCCGAAGGACAGCCGGGGGGGGCCACCAGGGCTCCAGGCGCCCTGGCGGCGCCCCCCCCCCCTGGGCCGCCCGAAGCTTCCCCGATGCCCCCCTTTGGCATATATTTAAAGCGTCCTCCGAAACCCTCAGAAAAAAACTCTTTTTGCGATCCCATCTCTGTTCCGCCGCCGCCGCCGCTTCCAAGATCGGGAGCACCAGGAGAACTCTTCCCGGCACCCTGCCGGAGGGGAGGATCACCATCGGGAGCTTCTCCACCACCATGGACACCTCCCGGATGAGTTGTGAGTAGTCTCCCTTGGACCACGAGTCCATGACCAGTAGCTATGTGATGTTCTCCTCCCGTTCTTGTGCTTCACTAATTAGTCCTCGTGAGCTGCCCTACATGATCGAGGCACATATGTAATCCTTATGCTGTTGCTATGATGAGTTTGCTGGGATCCGATGGATTATGAGATTATGTTCAGATTGATCTTGAGTAATATATTTGATCTACCTCTTTTATATTTATGTTCATAAGTAATTCTTGCATGTTCTCCGTTGTTATTTATTGCTTTGGCCAAGTAATAGGTAGTGACTCCAAGAGGGAACGTTATGCTCGATTGTGGGTTCATGCCCCTCGATAACTAGCTTGAGTGACAGAAACATGAGTCTAGGGGATGTGTTGTTGCCACAAGGGGGAAAACAACGGTGCTTGTGCCTGCGGGTGCAAGGATTGTTTACTTTACGCAAAGTTCTTTTAATGCAGTTGTCTGTTGCTTTGAGTTTACACTATGGGTGGAGCTCGCAACTTAACACCAGCGAGATGTTCTGGATAGATATCTCAAGGTGGATGATTAGTAGTAGATATTGATGGATTTCGGTCTACTTACTTTGGCGTACCGCCCATGCTTTGAACCTCAACCTTTCTTGCAATGTAGTCAGCATTGGTTTGCGTTCGTGGTCCTGTCAATTGCCCAGCTGTAATTCGTTTACCTCACATAGCTGTTTTATCGTCTTTTGGGAGAGAGACATCGCTAGTGAACATCATGAGACTCCGGTCCATATTACCATCATTGATCACATCCGCTATTTACTTTTCGCTATTATTTACTATTGCAAACATTATCTATCACTACTATCATTTGCGCTTAACCCTTTGTGAACTACAAGGCCGGAGGGATTGACAACCTCTCTGTACTCGTTGGGAGCAAAGTTATTTGTATCTGTGTGCAGGTCCACGTTGATTGCTAATCCGCGCCGTTAGCAGTTGACACCTACTTGTTGAACCTAGGAGTCTCTGGGGATTCGATCCTTGGCATCTTTGCTAAGGGAAAACACTTCCACAACACTGCATCTTTCACCTTTCACTTGGGGTAACCAACGAGGGGTTAGAGGCCCATCAACGCCGCCTGGAACACCTCAACGTAATGGTGTATCCGAACGTCGTAATCGTACTCTGTTGGACATGGTGCGATCTATGATGTCTCTTACCGACTTATCGCTATCATTCTGGGGTTATGCTTTAGAGACTGCCGCATTCACTTTAAATAGGGCACCGTCTAAGTCCGTTGAGACGACACCGTATGAACTATGGTTTGCGAAGAAACCTAAGTTGTCGTTTCTAAAAGTTTGGGGATGCGATGCTTATGTCAAGAAACTTCAACCGGAAAAGCTCGAACCCAAATCGGAAAAGTGTGTCTTCATAGGATACCCTAAGGAAACTATTGGGTATACCTTCTACCTCAGATCCGAAGGCAAGGTCTTTGTTGCCAAGAATTGATCCTTTCTAGAGAAAGAGTTTCGATCGAAAGAAGTAAGTGAGAGGAAAGTGGAACTTGATGAGGTGATTGTCACCCCTTCCGAACCGGAAAGTAGCGCAGCCCAAGAAGATGTTTCTATGGTGCCTGCACCTACTAGGGAGGAAGTTAATGATAATGATCATGAAGATTCAGATCAAGATACTGCTGAACTTCGTAGGTCCACAAGGACACATTCCGCACCAGAGTGGTACGGCAACCCTGTCATGGAAATCATGTTGTTAGACAACGGTGAACCTTCGAACTATGAAGAAGCGATGGCGGGCCCGAACTCCAGCAAATGGCTTGAAGCCATGAAATCCGAGATAGGATCCATGTATGATAACAAAGTATGGACTTTGGTTGACTTGCCCGATGATCGGCAAGCCATAGAAAATAAATGGATCTTTAAGAAGAAGACTGACGCGGATGGTAATGTGACCATCTATAAGGCTCGGCTTGTCACTAAAGGTTATCGACAAGTTCAAGGAATTGACTATGATGAGACTTTTTCTCCCATAGCGATGCTTAAGTCCGTCCGAATCATGTTAGCAATTGTCGCATTCTATGATTATGAGATATGGCAAATGGACGTCAAAACGACATTCCTTAACGGCTTCCTTAAGGAAGAACTGTATATGATGCAGCCGGAAGGTTTTGTCGATCCCAAGAATGCTAACAAGGTATGCAAGCTCCAGCGCTCCATCTATGGGTTGGTGCAAGCATCTCGGAGTTGGAACATTCGCTTTGATGAGGTGATCAAAGCGTTTGGGTTTATACAGACTTGGGGAGAAGCCTGTATTTACAAGAAAGTGAGTGGGAGCTCTGTAGCATTTCTCATATTATATGTGGATAACATATTGCTGATGGGAAATGATGTAGAACTCTTGGAAAGCATAAAGGCCTACTTGGATAAGTGTTTTTTAATGAAGGACCTTGGAGAAGCTGCTTACATATTAGGCATCAAGATCTATAGAGATAGATCGAGACGCCTCATTGGTCTTTCACAAAGCACATAACTTGACAAGATATTGAAGAAGTTCAATATGGATCAGTCCAAGAAAGGGTTCTTGCCTGTATTGCAAGGTATGAGATTGAGCACAGCTCAATGCCCGACCTCGGTAAAAGATAGAGAAAAGATGAGTGTCATCCCCTATGCCTCGGCCATAGGTTCTATCATGTATGCCATGCTGTGTACCAGACTTGATGTGAACCTTGCCATAAGTTTGGTGGGGAGGTACCAAAGTGATCCCGGTATGGAACACTGGACAGCGGTCAAGAACATCCTGAAGTACCTGAAAATAACTAACGATATGTTTCTCATTTATGGAGGTGACGAAGAGCTCGTCGTAAAGGGCTACGTCGATGCTAGCTTTGACACAGATCTAGATGACTCCAAGGCACAAACCGGATACGTGTATATTTTGAATGGAGGGGCAGTCAGCTGGTGCAGTTGCAAGCAAAGCGTCGTGGCGGCATCTACTTGTGAAGCAGAGTACATAGCTGCTTCCGAAGCAGCGCAGGAAGGAGTCTGGATGAAGGAGTTCATCACCGACCTAGGAGTTATTCCAATCGCGTTGGGACCGATGACTCTCTTCTTTGACAACACTGGAGCTATTGCCATTGCCAAGGAGCCCAGGTTTCACAAGAAGACCAAGCACATCAAGCGCCGTTTCAACCCCATCTGAAATTGTATTCAAGATGGAGACATAGATATTTGTAAAGTGCATACGGATCTAAATGTCGCAGATCCGTTGACTAAACCTCTTCCACGAGCAAAACATGATCAACACCAGAACTCTATGGGTGTTCGATTCATCACAATGTAACTAGATTATTGACTCTAGTGCAAGTGGGAGACTATTGGAAATATGCCCTAGAGGCAATAATAAAATGGTTATTATTATATTTCCTTGTTCATGATAATTGTCTATTGTTCATGCTTTAATTGTATTATCCGGAAACAGTAATACATGTGTGAATACATAGACCACAACATGTCCCTAGTGAGCCTCTAGTTGACTAGCTCGTTGATCAATAGATGGTTACGGTTTCCTAACCATGGACATTGGATGTCATTGATAACGGGATCACATCATTAGGAGAATGATGTGATGGACAACACCCAATCCTAAGCCTAGCACAAGATCATGTAGTTCATATGCTAAAGCTTTTCCAATGTCAAGTATCCTTTCCTTAGACCATGAGGTTGTGCAACTCTCGGATACCGTAGGAATACTTTGGGTGTGCCAAGCGTCACAACGTAACTGGGTGGCTATAAAGGTACACTACGGGTATCTCCGAAAGCATCTGTTGGGTTGGCACGAATCGAGACTGGGATTTGTCACTCCATATGACGGAGAGGTATCTCTGGGCCCACTCGGTAAGACATCATCGCAATGAGCTCAATGTGACTAAGGGGTTAGTCACGGGATGATGTGTTACGGGACGAGTAAAGAGACTTGCCATAACGAGATTGAACAAGGTATCGGTATACCGACGATCGAATCTCGGGCAAGTACTATACCGATAGACAAAGGGAATCGTATACGGGATTGATTGAATCCTTGACATCGTGGTTCATCCGATGAGATCATTGTGGAACATGTGGGAGCCAACATGGGTATCCAAATCCCGCTGGTGGTTATTGGCCGGAGAGATGTCTCGGTCATGTCTGCATAGTTCCCGAACCCGTAGGGTCTACACACTTAAGGTTCGATGACGCTAGGGTTATAGGGAATGTAGTACATGGTTACCGAATGTTGTTCAGAGTCCTGGATGAGATTCCGGACGTCAATAGGGTTTCCGGAATGGTTCGGAGGTAAAGATTTATATATGGGAAGTCCCATTTTGGTCACCGGAAATGTTCCGGGCGTTATTAGTAACGTACCGGGACCACCGGAAGGGTTCCGGGGGGTCCACCGGGAGGGGCCACCAGCCCCAAAGGGTTGCGTGGGCCAAGCGTGGGAAGGGACCAGCCCCAGGTGGGCTGGTGCTCCCCCCCCCCCACCAAGGCCAAAGGCGCATGGAGAGAGGGAGGGGGCAAACCCTAGGTCCAGATGGGCCTTAAGGCCCATCCTAGGGCGCCCCCCTCTCTTCCCCCTCCTGGACGCCCCCTAGACGGGATCTAGGGGCTGCTGCCACCCCTAGGGAGGGAACCCTAGATGGGGGCGCAGCCCCTCCCCTCCCACTATCTATATGTGGGGTTTCGGGGCTGCCAGGTGCACGAGAACATCTCCCTCTTGGCGCAACCCTGCCCCTCTCCCTCCTCGTCTCTTGCGGTGCTTGGCGAAGCTCTCCTGGAGTGCCACGCTCCTCCATCACCACCACGCCATTGTGCTGCTGCTGGACGGAGTCTTCCCCAACCTCTCCCTCTCCCCTTGCTGGATCAAGGCGCGGGAGACGTCACCGGGCTGCACGTGTGTTGAACGTAGAGGCGCCGTTGTTCGGCGCTTAGATCGGAATAAACCGCGAGCTGAATCGCTATGAGTACGACTCCTTCATCCGCGTTCTTGCAACGCTTCTGCATCGCGATCTTCAAAGGTATGAACATACACTCCCCCCTCGTTGCTAGTAATCTCAATAGATAGATCTTGGTGATGCGTAGGAATTTTTTTGATTTTCTACAACGATCCCCAACACCCATGTGGAGTCCGAATTGGACTAGGGGAAGGGGGCGGTGCCCCCCTTTCCTTCTCCTACTCCCTCTCCTTCCCTCTCTCTCCCTCCAATAGAAGGAATAAGGGGGGAGGAATCCTACTAGGACTGGGAGTCCTAGTAGGACTCCCCCCCCCCACTTGGGGCGTGCCTAGGGCTGGCTCCCTCCCCCTCTCTCCTTATACGTGGGGAGGGGGCGCCTAGAATACACATCAATTGTTCCTAGCCGTGTGCGGCGCCCCCTTCCACAGTTTGCTCCTCTGGTCATATTGTCGTAGTGCTTAGGAAAAGCCCCGCGCAGATCACTTCACTATCACCGTCACCATGCCATTGTGCTGACGAAACTCTCCCTCGATACTTTGCTGGATCAAGAGTTCGAGGGACGTCATCGAGCTGAACGTGTGCTGAACTTGGAGGTGCCGTACGTTCGGTACTTGATTGGTTGAATCGCGAAGACGTTCGACTACATCAACCGCGTTGAACTAACGCTTCCGCTTTCGGCCTACGAGGGTACATGGACGCACTCTTCCCCTCTCGTTGTTATGCATCTCCTAGATAGATCTTGCGTGAGCGTATGGATTTTTTTGAAATTGCATGCTACGTTTCCCAACAGAGCGGAGCTGCACGGGGTGGTGCAACTCGCTACGGCGGTGCCGTTGATTTTTACTGCAACCATTATCACTATTTGTTATGACCAACGGGATATTTTGCTACATCCATTCATGGCGGAGCTATGACTAGCGATGGCGGTGATGATGTTTTTGCTGCAACCGTGGTCTCTTTTTGCTACGACCAGTGAGATTTTTTGCTACGTCCCTTCGATTGTGCCACTAGTGGTCGTCGTTCCTGGGAACATATGCGGTGAGCGGCGACAACGGGGGTAGCGGGCAGCACACCAGAGTGCTGAAACCATGGACCTTTGACGACGGGAATTTCATCTGGTCGAAGGGGAAGTGGCAACTGAATCAATGACGGATCTGCAACCTAAATCGAGAGCGGGGAGAGGTTCTTCGCCGAGCACCGTCCCTGGAGACGACGCGCAGCCTGGCCGTCGTGACTGGGCGCACCACGAACGATAGCTTTTGTTCCTGCGACAAGCTACAGCGGGGAAGATGCGCTTCTGAAGGCACTGCCGTTGACCAGTATGAAAACGAGGGAAAAAGAAGACGACGTGAGGGACGGAATCAGACGGCTATGTGTAATTTAATTGGGTGACTGGGGCGCGACCGGCGCCTAGTACTCGTCTAAGTATATGTCCAAGATATTGTTTAGTAAAGTAATTTAGTAAAGCTTATCTCGATGGCCAAAAAATAAATGAATTTGTGTTATTTTATTAAGAAATTAAGATTAGGAGTTCCGATAGGAACGACTCCTCAAATATAAGGAGTTAAGATATTAGGAGGCTTCCGAGGGTCTAAATTTAAGATGTCACTATATCTTGAGTCCGATCGATCCCAACCGACCCGTTCTATCTCTTCATCAAGTTAGACCCTCTCTGAAAAATGCCGCATGTCTTTCCCAATCTCAAATCATTTTTTCTTCCTCAGTTTCATTACTCATGGATGACTTAGTGACATGATATAGTATTTCACAGTAATAATTGTCGTCATTGCTAGTGCAAACTTGGGCTGCCAACAGGGACTGAATTATGGGAGCCTTGCCCTCGGTATGATTGCGCTGAAACTGAGTAAAGTCTGATTTCAACCTTAAGGCTATAGGGCTTGTCGAAGATGACCTTCAGCTTCAAATCCTAAATTTTGTAGAGCTCTAAGCTGTTTTAGGCGGCATGAGAATGCACGACGTATCATCGTTCTCGAACTTCCTCCCCTGAAGGTACTTGGCAGCGCAAGGTCTATAATGTTATTGGCATGGAACACTAGATGGCTTTGTCATATGTGCCGTAGAGGTGGGAGTCGCCTCCTCCCCCGACCCACGCGTCGCCTCCGTGAGCGAGGCGACCGGGGGCTTCCCTTCCCTTCTCCTCCGAGCGTCCCCTCCTCATAATCCCCTCCCGCCACCTGCCAGCGTAGCCCACCGGGCCTTGCTCGTGTGGTACCGCCGGAGGCGGTCCCATCCCCCCCCC
>LR738713.1:500638672-500649677 GCA_902687465.1 Secale cereale
GCCCCCCCCCCCCCCCCCCCCGCACCCGCGCGACGCTGCGGCTTGGGTGGCAGCGGCCGGCGGTGGTGCACCCAGGGCGGCGACAAATCCGGTGGCAGCGCATCTTCACGGGCAACGCAGCTCTGGGCGGCGAGCTGGCGCGGCCGCTTGGCTACGGGGCGGCGCCCTTTCAGCCCACATCTGGGCCCTTTTGGGCCCCATTTGGGTTTGGGCGGGCCTGGCGTGGGCTTTCCGGCGTCTTCTCTGGTGGACGGAGGTATGGCTCGGGCTGGGGGTGGCGGAGAAGGTGGCGGGCATGTAGTTCAGCGCGGCAACGGGAGCTTCACGAGGCCGCTTCGGGCTCGGCCGGGCAGGGGTGCCTGGTTTGTTCCTGAGCTGCGTCCGGTTTGTTATCGCCAAGGGTGGTGGAGGTTGTCCCCTCCCGCGTGGCTGCTGACCCTGCTGCTCCTCGTTTCCGGCTGCTTCTTCTCGATCCCACTGGTCTCGCTTTGCTTGCCACAGTGAGACGGCGATGGTGGCTGCAAGACCGTGGTGGCGAATATTGGTGGACGACAAGTATGGTGTAGCGCGATGGATCGTCCGGGGTCGTGGTTGGTTGGCGGTTGGGAGAAATCCTTATCGGCTTGTCCGGCACCGATGCGGTGACGCCCATGGGTGCCGTCATGCCTTCCTGAAGGGCGTCGGATATACTCCTTCCCCCACGGCTTTTCGCGTACCGGGGAAAACCCTAGGACATGTCCGGGTAGCAGCGTTGTTGTCGCCGCGTTCCTTCTTGAGGATGTTGCTTGGTATACGGCTTTTCGGGGTGCTAGGAGCGTGGTGGAATTCTCCGGTAGGCGCAGCGGTTGCAAGTCATCTTCGTCTTCGTTGATCCACCATTGTCGACATTTTTTTCCTTTTGTATTTTCTCTTTCATTTCTTTTGGGCGTGCATGTATTGCTTCCGCCCCAGCACCTATCGTTGATTGTATCGGTCTTGTTGCTTTGTAATACAAAGCGGGGGAACCTTTTTCCGATAAGTAACAACCGGGATTGTAGAAGACATGGGTCAAACTTTAGGAATTTGAAGATGGGGTTCATATCCAACGAGCTCTACAACTTCAAGGTTTAAATCAGCTTCAACAGTTGTAAGTTTGTTTGTCCGATTCAGTTTGAAGGTTAGACCAAAATCTGTGTGTTCGTTTCATCAGCTAGTCTGTCTGGAAGAGCTTTGTCCCTATGAATTCTCATGTGCTTGACAAGATAGGTTGGCCGCCCTTTTGCCTGCTGGTAGCTTGCCATTTCTCATGCATGCCCTTCACTGCAGCATGGTATGATGAACACGGGGACGGGGAGCCTCTCCGACTGGTGATCGAGCACGGCAGAGCAAGTCAAGGCTGAAGCATTGGGACACGTTTACCACCTTGGTCTGGTGGACGCTACGCTGCGGAAAGAGCACAACGCCCGAGTATTCAATCATGAATGAAAAAACAGAATAGATCAAATGACTGTATGACAAATTGATGGTCAAATCTTTCTGTTTTTTGTGAGAGTTTGTAGGGTTTACCTCTTTTTTTATAGCATGCCTCATGAGGGTTAATGTGGATGCTTCGTTGGGGGGCTCCAGCAAGTAATACTAGTAAGATTGCGTTACTAGCAAGACATAGTTGAAACACAGGGTTTAGGGTTTTGCGTGGGTGGTTGACATCTAGCCTCACGTCTCATTATATAGATGATCACAATTACAATTACATACATATACAAATACGTGTACATGGACAATATACTATACCCTACTTTACATGCCCCCTCAATCTGAACTACATACAAGATTCAGATTGATTCTTAAACGGTCTAGCATCTGTCTAGTAGCGGGTTTAGTAAATACATCCGCTAACTGATCATCTGTAGAAATAAACCTGGCTTCCAGTTCACAAGCAGCTACTCGTTCTCTCACAAAGTGGAAATCAATCTCAATGTGTTTAGTCCGAGCATGAAACACTGGATTCACCGTCAGGTAAGTTGCCCCTAAGTTATCACACCACAATATAGGAGTGCACTGCCGTGGGACTCTAAGTTATGTGAGAACTGAGTCTATCCAAATGGCTTCAGCCACGCCATTGGCTAATGCCTTATATTCTGCCTCGGTGCTTGATCTCGAGACTATGGGTTGCTTCTTCGAGCTCCAAGATACAAGGTTAGGTCCAAAAATATAGCAAAACCACTAGTGGAGCGCCTATCATCAACACAGCATGCCCAGTCTGAATCGATGAATATACTCACTCCAGTAAATCTGGACTTACGAATCTGTAGTCCCATGTCTAGCGTACCTTTGACATATCTCAGAATACGCTTGACTGCTTCCCAATGATCCTCCGTTGGCTGAGACAGGAACTCACACACTTTGTTCACTGCGAAGGAGATATCAGGACGAGTGAGGGTCAAATATTGAAGTGCCCCAACCACACTGCGATACCGAAAACAGTCATCTCTACCCAGTAGTGCACCACTATGACGTGAGAGACTCTCGGATGTAGCAAGCGGAGTGGAAGTGGCCTTGCACTTCTCCATGTTGACGCGGTGAAGAAGATCCAAAGCATACTTTTTCTCCATCAAGGTCATGCCCCTTGAATGAAAGGACGCTTCCAAACCAAGAAAGTACTCGAGGCGACCCAAATCTTTGATGGGAAAGCTAGCAGACAGCGACTGCACAAGACGATCCACCACGGCGGGGGTAGAGCCAGCAATCATAATATCATCAACGTACACCAGCATGTATATCTGTATAGTACCCTAGGAGAAGATGAACAGAGATGCATCTGATCTGGAAGCAACAAAACCGAGCTGCGAAAGGCGCTGACTCAAACGAGCATACCAGGCACGGGGCGACTGCTTGAGAACATAAATTGACCGCTGAAGTTTGCAGACATGGGAGGGATAAGTGGCATCCTTGAACCCAGGTGGCTACTGCATGTACACATCTTCAGCCAAGAACCCATGTAAAAAGGCATTGCCCACATCAATCTGTCGGAGGCTCCAACCACGAGACACAGCAAGAGATAAAACCAAGCGAACCGTGGCAGGCTTCACCACCGGGCTAAAAGTATCTTCGTAGTAAATCCTGTGCTACTGAGTGAAACCACGAGCAACAAGACGAGCTTTGTGCTTATCAACAGACACATCCGGATGATGCTTGGTTTTGAAAATCCACTTGCAGCTCACAATATTAACACCAGGTGGCCGAGGCACCAACACCCAGGTGTCAGTGTGACGGAGAGCAACAAACTCCTCGGACATGGTGGCACACCAGGCAGGTTCACCCAGAGCATCACAATGGGAAACCGGCGTGGCGAAGAAAGCATGGTGGCGAGAGTCATACCAAATCAGGCCATCAGTGTAAGACTTCTCCTTGCGCGTATGTTCACGATGGCGTGTAACCATAGCATGCGTCGAAGCTGCATCGCCAGTAAGAGAAGACGACAGCGACAAGGGCTCAGCCGAGGGTGTCGCGGCCGAAGGGACCTCAGCAAGAGGCGACACGGGCCGAGAGACGATGGTGTGCTGGACCGGCCCAGGCGAGGGTAGCGACCCGGGCGACGGACCGGGCGAGGGTGGCAACCCAGCCGCGCCGGGCGAGGGTGGCGACCCAGCCGCATCCGCGGTCGCGCAATCAGGCGAGGCAGCCGCGCCTGCCTCGGGCGGCGGGACATGCACGTCGGGCGTATCAGGAGGCGTCGGAGCAGCAACATGTACCTGGGGAATTCAAAGCAATATCACCTGCAAAGGACAAGTTATATGACAAATAGGACATGTCATATTTACGCACATGGACATCCGGAACCGGTTCATCGGAGGCAAAAGTGAGTACATGTTCAAGAGAAGCAGGATCAACCGAAACACCGGGTTGAGAGTAAGGGAACACAGTCTCGTCGAAAACAACATCACGAGAGATGTATATCCGACCGGAGGTACGGTCAAGACACTTATAGCCCTTATGCAAAGGACTATAGCCAAGGAAAACACACATCTTGGAGCGAAACTCAAGCTTGTGAGCATTGTACTTGCGGAGACTAGGCCAGCAAGCACACCTAAAAATTCGAAGGGAGGAGTAGTTGGGCTGAACATGAAACAGACAAAACAAAGGTGTGTCCTTGTTGAGAACCGGAGTAGGCATACAATTGATGAGGTACCATGCCGTAAGAAAAGCCTCATCCCAAAACTGAAGTGGAAGAGAGGAGTGCGCAAGCAAGGCAAGACCGGTCTCGACCAAATGTCGGTATTGGCGCTCGGCAATACCGTTCTGCTGAGAGGTATGCGAACATGACACTCGGTGAGAGATGCCCGTGCGTTGAAAGTAGCGATGGTGTTTGTGGTATTCAGCACCCCAGTCAGACTGAACGACTTTGATTTTATAATCCAGAAAGCGTTCGACATGAGCTTGAAAGTTGTAGAAAACTTGCTCAACATCAGACTTGTGTTTAAGCAAATAAATCCAGGTGAAGTGCGTGTAGTCATCAATAAAACTAACATAATATTTTTACCCTCCCGATGAAGCAAGAGCGGGACCCCAAATATCCGAATGTATTAATTCAAGAGGTACAGTAGTGATGTGAAACGAAGTAGAATCAAGTAGTTGATGACTCTTAGCACGCTGATAGGCATCACAAACTAACGATGAATTATTTGAACTAGAACACGGAAGTTCATGACTCCGAACAATGGAAGTGACCACATTATTTGTAGGATGACCAAGACGTTGATGTCATTGCGATGACGAAACTCGAACGCCGGAGGAGGCACGGCGAGACGATGGAGATGAAGCACGAGCGAAGGGGACCGGATAGACCCCCCCCCCCCTTAACTTCTACCGTGAAGGATGACGCGCGTGGTTGCTTTGTCCTTAACAAGGAAAAAACTACGGTGAAATTCAACAAAGACGTCATTATCACAAAGAAGACGATAAACGGAGAGAAGATGCTGGTTGATGTGTGGAACATGAAGGATGTTACGCAGTTTAAGAGATGAACCGGGTAAACGCGAATGACCAATGTGTGAAATAGACAAACCTGCACCATTGGCCACCTGAACATGATCCTTGCCGTCATAGCGCTCATGAACCTGGAGGCGCTCAAGATCATTAGTCAAGTGATCCGTAGCCCCGGTATCCAACACCCAAGGAAAGTCGACGGTGTTGGTGGAGGCCGAGTTGACGGAGCGGGAGTTGCGATCCTGATCATAGCGCTTGCGACAGTCGTCGGCTTCATGGCCCCGGTTCTTGCAAATTTGGCACCGGGGACGCCAGCGGTTGCGACGCCCACCGCTCCGCCGTTGTTGCCGGCGTTGCCCCGCGTCCGCCCGCACCGTACGAACCCGAACGGGTGACATCGTTCGCGGAGGGAGACCACCCCTCCACCGCACTCTGTTGTGCCTGCGGCGCCTCGAAGGACAGAACCAATGAGTAAAATCTGGAGTAGGGCATGGGTGTGTTACTCACGCCCAAGGAGGCGGCGATGGAGTTGTAGGCGGAGCCGAGGCCGGTGAGGATGTGATCGATAAGCTCATCATCGTGGATCGGAGAGCCGGCGGCGGCCATAGTGTCGTCCAGGGCCTTCATCTTGTGCATGTATTCCGCGATAGATAGATCGTCCTTCCTCGGCGACTGAAGTTTCCGCCTGATGTGGCGGACATTGGCGCGGTTCTGGGCGCCGAACATGGCGGCAACCGCTGTCCACACCGCATGCGCCGACTCGCTGCCAAGGAGTTGGCATGCAATATCCTCATCCATGGAGGTGAGAAGAAGCCCCTTGACGCGCTGATCTTGAACCCATCATTGGTGGTACTCCGGGTTGGCGACGGTGGTAGCAGCGTTGCCGGTGCCGACGAGGAGTGTTTTGGCCGGTGCCGCCTTGGTGCCATCGAGGTGTCCGTGGAGGTTGGCACCGGCAAGAACGGTGCTGGTGATGCCCCCCGGAGCATTAAGTCGTGGCGACCGAGGCGGACGGAGATCGTCGGGACGGCGAGCGCGGCGGGGATCAAGGCGATGGGGGAGGAGACGATAGCGCCGCTAGTTTGGGTGACGGACAAAGCGGCGGACGACATCGCAGCGGCGGCGCGGAAGGGACAACACGCGGCGGCAGCAGAGCAAGTCGCGGCGGCGGTCGTAGAAGATGGCTTGCGCGGCAGCTGCGATCGGAAGCGACGACGCGGTTAGATGTCTCGCGCGGCAACAACGGCGGGCGGATGGATGTGGATGAATGGCTAGCTCACGCGGCGTTGATTGATGGCTAGCTTGCACGGATGGATGGCTGCAGCGATCGGAAGCAGCGGCTGCGCGGAGAGAGGTTCGGGTGGCGGCGCGAGGTACTGGCGGCGGCGGCGGCCCGGCTGATACCAAGTTGAAACACAGGGTTTAGGGTTTTATGTGGGTGGTTGACATCGAGCCACATGGCTTAATATATAGATGATCGCAATTACAATTACATACGTATACAAATACATGTACATGGACAATATACTAGACCCTACTTTACAGACATAACCATTAAATGTAGTAGTGTATTGCCCGCAAAAAAAATGTAGTAGTGTATTTTGCATCGGTTCATTTGTAAATATGGTGTGTCCAGCTTAGTTCCCGCAGAATATTGTCAAGCATAACCACCTGATCATTTGCATCAAGGTCCTTTGCGGTGAAGAACTAATACATGTTCCAAATGACATCAAAGAGGGTGCAGGCCTAGCGGGGAGGTTTTACCGAGCATCTCCCTTCACCATTCTCCTCATGGCCCACTCCTCTGCCTGGTTAGAGCATCGCAAAGGGACATGGATTTTTCCTAACTCTATGCACGCACAACTCGAATCGCTGCCGCTCATCAAGCGTGATGTCCAATCAGTGAGGCCCACCACCGTGTCAGCCATGCAATGCATAGTACAGCCCTTTATATTCTTTGTCACAAGCGCTGCACTCATTAAGTTTTGGGGGGAAAATACTAGACTACAATTCTTTTTAATTGTGTGCCTAACCTATGTGGATGCTAATTAAGATCTGGCATACAAATTGATATTCTGAAGATTCCTTTTTCTTAACCCATCATGAACTAAAAATCACACTGTGTATATAAAGTTCTTCTGATTTTTATGGCAAAGTCCAGACAGTGTGTTAACAAAGTTCTTCGGTTCCTGATAAAAAATCTAGGAAAGTTCTTTAATATTTCTAATAAAGTGCAAACCCACTATTCAGAAAGTTCTTCACGGTTTCAAACAAAAATGTGTTTCAGCTGTATCCAATGCTGATCTTGTTCTAAAGGGCTTGACGCCACAAGTTCAAATATGTAAAATGTTTTAGAAAGGCAATTATTGTTTTAAAGATGTAAACCATCTAAATTGTCAAGACAAAATGAAGAGTGATGGAGTTAGAGGGGAGAGGGAAGAGAAAGTACCCATGCATGTGCTGATGTAAGACATGCATGCGTCAGTGTGTGTGCAGGAAGAGAGACGGAAACCAGCGAGGCACGGATCGAGATTCAGTGACTTGCTAGTCACAAGTCACCAATGAACAGTATGGTGACTGGCCCCCCTCTCCACACCGTTCGATCTGAAATCGACGGACAGATCCGCATGAACAGTACCCGTTCTACATTGCTTCCTCTACAGTGTTTTCCCCACATTATTTTCTGCTACAGTACCGTCTACGGTGTTTTTGCTACAGAATTCAATCTGAACCGCCCTTCCCTAATCCAACGGCTGGCCGCCCGCCAGTCACGGCGTGACCAGTCACTGGATCCCTGTCCGCGAGGCACATGCAAGGTGCTCGCATCCACATGAAGCAACAACGACGAGGATTCACGTTGCGCGCAAAGCGTTAGGATTGGCCATATTTGATCGCAAAGGGCACTCCCACCTGCCAAAAACAAAGAACCTCACTAATAGTTCAGTCAACACGCATTGGCGTAAAGTAACATGGTCCTTCCTCGTGTCGCAAATATTGATTCTTCATGCCACAAAAAGCTTCTTGTTCAACAAATTGTGTCCTCTTATCACTATATATATGTGTGTGATTTATTTAACTGCTACAATGCACCATTCATGCTTGATATTTTGAAGCAGAACTCCCTAGCTTGGGAAGTGAGAGAATAGAACTAAATTATACTCCCTCTGTAAACTAATATAAGAGCGTTTAGATCACTATTTTAGTATTCTAAACGCTCTTATATTAGTTTACGGAGGGAGTATATAACTAGCAGTGATACAATTCAAAAATGAAAATGAAGCCAATTTGGCATTCAAATTCATTTCTTGGTTAAGACACAAATTAGGCATAAGATGGTGAACTGTCCTATTTCGGTAAAGCGTATCCAACTATCCACTATGTTTCAGGTGCATCAGGCTTACAGAGCCAAATGGAAAAAACACATAATTAATATGCCGACTTGAAGAGGGTAGCTATACAGAACCAAGGGGAAAAACAGCTAATATGTAGATTGGGGGAGGGAGGTACATGGTCTCCATGCATATATGCGCTGTTGCACTTCTTTGCTTGGCCCAAAGACATTGGTACAAATCTTTAAAAACAATACAAATACTTCCATATGTCAGATGATAATAATGGATGGTGTTAAGTACTTATAAGTTACAAAAACTACGAGAAAAGGGGACATAGAATTTAAAAGCAGCTAAGAGTTGTTTGTTTTATTTCAAATCAGAATATATAACACCCTTATCAGAACGCATAGGTCCAGCCTATTGATTGAGTATGCACAGTCTCTTGGGCACATCCGCAGCCTTATCTTTCATGATGAAGAACTTGCAGTGAAGATACCCTAGGCCTGCCACCTCTCCTTCCACGTCGAACTCGACCTTCCCAACGATCTGAATCTCGCTCCAAAGCAAGTTGCGCACCTCCTCTCGCAGCACGGAGGCGTCTGCTTTGGCCTCCACCTCGAAGGTACCAACACTGTCAATGCCCCAGTGGCCGTAGACGCAGAAATGTGGCACTTGAGCCCACGCCAGGATCATGTCAATGTAGGACACGCGCAGCAACGAGTTGCCTCCTCCGCTGCAGCGCCGGTATCTTCGTGGTGTCCAATTGAAGTCCAAGGCAAGGCGGAAAGCCGGCGAAGTCGGCGGAGAGGCGCCAGGATCAAGACCACTTTTGCCTATAAGTCGGATGAAGAGATCGTCAACGCCGGGTTGTTGGGCCTCGTAGACAGCTGCGATCACAGTCATGCAGCAGAGGAAAATTGCAAATGTAAAGACGAAGGCACACATAATGAATGGTCCGCGGTTCTTGGGGTTAAACGGGTTAATGGGATCATCTGTATGACCATGTTTGGACTTGGCACGTCGCCCGTTGGGATGGTTGTCGTCAAGATTAGCCCCGTCTTTGCAAGCCAGGGTAGACATGACCAAAATTATTGGTCAGCGGCTGTGTCTGCACCTTGATAGAGTGTCAACTGATGTTAACCGTTCTCCGATAGCTGCACAAGAAACACGAAGAAGAATATAAGCAAAACAATTTATGTGTTGTTTGGTGCACCAACTGTACATAAACGATTTGAAATTACACTGGCATTCAAATGCTACAAAGGAGAGACGTGGTAGCGGTAGCCGGTATGGAAGTAGTTTTTTTTTTCTTTTTTAGGACGAAGGCTCGCGGAGAGCCCGGCTTTGAATTAACAAAGCCATCAACCGGTCAGAAAATACAAACACACACAAACCGCCTCGGTCAAACGATACAAGGGGACACTCTAGGAAGCTTACAACTCAACGGAGCGCACACGCTCAAAAGAATACAGAAAAAAGCTCATTGCTTGTACTAGCCGAAGACTACAGCCAAACAGACATCTAGGATAGGGACACACACAAGCACGACGAGGACATGCTTACAGCGGATTGTAGAAGTGAGCCCGACCAACGCCCAGGGAGGAAGACTACACACATCCTCTGTCTCTCTCTCCGCAGAGGAACCCTTCCCTCTCGCCATGGCTCGCAAGGCGCCGTACCGTCGGACTTCAGAGACGCTCGCCCTAGAGCTGGAGAAGTGCTAGCTTCGAGACCTAGAGCAGCCACAGCACAAATCCACTTGAACATTCAAGCACTCCGCGACTGCCGCACCGCCACATCCCAGAATACCCGAGGACTGTAGGAAAACCACCAGGTGCAGCTACTGAAGAAAGGCAGCAAGGGCATTAAATAGAACCAAACAGGCCACCGAGGAGCATTGCCACGCAGCCGTTGAAGAAGAAACGGGGACGCCTTTAGCCATGCCGAACATCACTGGCACCGCCGTCACCGGACAACCCAAGCCACCCAAAGCTCTGACTTTTGAACCCCTCACCTGAACGCAACCCTCCCCAGGCGGCGCCCCCAAGGAAGACACAACGCACAGCGCGCCGTCGCTGCCCAATGCAAGCCGGATTTTGGGCTTTCACCCGGGAGGAGGAACAGGGGTGAAAAGGGGAAGGGCTTCTGCAGCACCTCCAAGGAGGAAGCACGGCGTTAAGGAGATCGGTGTTGCCGGGCCGGCCACGCCGACCAACGGTTTCCCACGGCCCAAAACCAATCCACCAGTCACCACCAACACCAGACCGGTGCTCGGAGAGAAGCCGGGTGGAAGCGGCGAGGATGAGGGGGACAGGGGAAGAGAGCCAAGCCTCAGACCTGACGAGGAGGGGAAGAATAACTCTGTGCCGCCGCCACCTGCCGTTGTCTCACCACCCGCATGGTCGACGCCGCCGGCCAGAGAACACCCGCGAACGACGTCAGCCGAGATGGCGCCGCCGTCTTGGTCACTGCCCCAGATCCGAGGTCCTCCTCGAGGGAAGGAGCGACCGAGGCCTCGCCGCCGCCATCACCGGAGGCCGCGCGAGGGAATCCGGTGACTTTCTCAGGTGGCGGCGAGGGAGGGAGGGAAAGGGAGCGGCGGCGCGGTAGGGAAACCCTAGATGCCGCCCGTGTCGCCCGAAGCGGAGTGGGAGGGCTCACGAGACGATATTTTGAAATAGTTTTGCTGGCACGGACCAACTCCCCCC
>LR738713.1:500649766-500797884 GCA_902687465.1 Secale cereale
CGGCTCCCGTGTCTTCCCCCGCGGGCGACCCGGGGGCGACTAGGGTTTCCCCCCGGCGCCGCCACCCCTTCCAGCATCTTCTTCCCTTGCCGCCACCTTCATCGGCGGCCGCCGAGGCTTTCCTGGTGTCCCTCAGGTGGCGGCGAGGCCTCGTGTTGCTTCGTTCCCCTTGCGAATGACCTCGGACTCCGTGGCGGCGGCCCGATTGACGAGGTGGCGCAGCCTCTGCGGCAGGCGGCTTGGGCGGGATGTGGCGGCTGGCCTCCCCGGCTGCTCGGGCGGCGTGGAGCCGGCGGGTGGTGGTTGTGGCGCGGATGTCTTCCGCTCCAGATATGAAGGTCGGGTTGTCTTCTCGTCCTCTGCTTACTCCTCCCCTCCGGCTGTGTCCGCTCTGCAGCTTTGGCTGCCAGTTCCGGTGCCGGCGGGGTGCTAGTGGCATAGCTCGAGTCTGGGGGAATCCCTCGGTCGGATCTCCGACCACGGCGGTGATGGCGTGTGCGCGCATCGCCTTTCTCCTTCGAGGCACCGCTGAGGTCTCCCCTATCCATTCCCGTCCCAGATCCCGGGTGAAGGCCCAAAACTCGTCTCGGGTTGGGCGGTGGTAGCGCCCTGCGCGTCGTTCCCTCCTTGGAGGCGCCGCCTTGGGTCGTCTCGTTCTCCGGATGAGTGGCGCCGAGGTAGGGTAGGAGAGCGCCCGTCGGCTGCGAGTCCAAGCAGAGGCTTCTCCAAGCTTCGCCCTTGGGTCTTTGCAGCTGGTTTTCTTCGACAATCCTCCCAGCGGCTTTCCTTCTACTCTCGGCTGCTCAGGCAGGTGGCAGTGCATCTAGTGGTGTGAGCCTACGGCGTGGTGAGAACCGTGAGCTATGCCTGCTCTGGGTTACGGCCGACACATGTCCGTGCTCTCGGGTTAGCGTCCAACGACCCGACGGTGCGGCACCTTCGAGCCTAGGCGAGATGATTGGGGTCTTCTTCGGCGTTGGAAGACAGGTGTTCGTGGTCCCAATCCCATGATCCGGCTGCTCTCAGTGCTTGTAGGCCTTTGTTGATCCCCGAGGCTACTCTGCTTTTCTGCTCTTGGTGCCGATGTGCAGCGGGCTTCGACATTACTTGCATGTCTATCATGTTCCTTTCTTTGTGTGCAGTAGTGTGCGTTGTGTTGTAAGCTACTCAGTCAGCTCCCTTGTATCTTTCGGTCGCTCTTGCTTGGTGGCCTTATGTAATCCTGGCCAGTTGATGGCTTTGTTAATTCAAAGTCGGGATCCCCTTGAGTCTCGTTCTAAAAAAAAGAGTTTTGCTAAAGCACATCTAGATGTGCTCTAAGTATTGCACATCTAGATGTGCTCTAAGTATTGCACATCTAAATTTTATGTCATTGATTTTTCGCTAAGATTCGTGTAAGTATTTTCTCTTGTCTTTTTTCCTTTTCTTTCTAATTTGATTGAGTCACTTAGATGTGCAATAACTAAAGCACATCTAGATGTATCCTAGACAGACCCTTTCTAAAAATGGATTATCATCATCGTCCTTGTCTCTAATTCGAGGAAATGATCAGTGATAATTGGATGCATCTTTCTCTCATTTAAAGAAGTTGTTTGGCCTTGGTTTTGAGAAGGTAATTTTGGATATCCTCAAGAGCCGAGGACTCAGAGATGAACGTACGTAGCATATACGCCTATTCCTACTCAGCCGCCGGTGGCGCAGCCATGAGGCATCCACTGAAAGGCTTTCGCCTAGGGGCCGGGATGGTCGGCTATCAATCCGCCCGTGGAGAAAAGAGAGATGCCTGGATTGTTAAAAATCTAGTCCCTCCATTGAACAAGAAAGAGAAATCGATGCAGGTTACTTACCGACGCAAGGCAGAAGAAACGAGAGAAATTCGATTCCGGATCGAAGCGGCGGTGTACTGAGGATCCAGTCAGGCTGCAATAGAGAAGAGACTTGGGCGGCGGCGCTGTTAAAAGCACCATGAGTGCGTATCGATCCCAAACTGACCGGTTATATCTTACATCAAGTTGCACCTCTCTCCCTCAAAAAAGAAAAAACGTTGGATCCTCTCTGGAAGATTTTTTTTTTCAAAAAGGAGGACAACCCTCGGCATCAGCATCGAGCGATGCACCCAACCACCTTTATTATATTATTCAACAAAGTCTTAAAAAATAAATACATTAATCGACCCAAAGCCACCTTTCTAGTGAGCACTGTCGCCCTACCTACAAAGTTGATGATGTGTTCTGACCTCTTGCCAATACACACCATGAGAACCGGTGGCCTCGCCAGATCGCCCGCCGGCCAGCCGGGAGCACCAGCCGGTGAAGCAGACCCTCAGCGCGCACCGCATGCGCACGCTCTAGAATCCGTCGCCGCCATCTTCCGTTGTCCCATCTTCAAGCGTGATCCATGCATTGATTTTGCCAGACCCTTCTGCCGTCGACACCACCACGGCGCCAGACAACGCCACCCTCCTGCGCGCGCCCATGAATCGGTGTTTAGCGACAAGACCGCGCTACACCATGCTGCCCAGACTCGCCGTCGTCAATGCCGTAGATGCCACGCCGCTCCGCCTTCGTCACCGCACGAGAAGCATGCGGAGACCTGCATCCAGCCACCGAAACCAAACACTTGCCCATGAGGGTGACCAACCAGGAACATCGCCATCATCCGATCTGTAAATCTCAGATCTGAGGTTTCCCCCGGAGCACACGGGACCGAGAATCGCCCCACAATGCCTCCAGCGAGGTGACGACGCCCATGGGCGCCGCCGTCGAGGGTTTCGGCGAAGGCCGAAACAAAGCTTTCGCTGGCATACTTGCATCCAACACCGGCTGGACCACCTAATCCATCTCCATTGTCTTCTGCCACACCCCATGGAAACATCGCCATACCACCGGGATGTGCCGTCGACCATAGAAGAATCCACATCGTTGCGTGGCCAACGTCGGGCCACGCACACGTCAGCCTGGGACACCCATGCGGAGATCCACCGCAGCCGCGCCCTAGAACCACGGTAGATGATGCAAGCACGCCCGCGGGTTGAACCCACCTCGACCCCGAGTCCGCACCGATCAGATCTGAGAAGAAGCCCCAGCTCCACCGCGGTCTCGCAACGCCGCCGCCAGGAAGCTGAACCGGCCGATCCATGAACACCGACGCGCGCGAGGCAGGGATCAGCACCGGGGGATCCGAGGGGCGTGATGAAACGCGATCTGCCGCCTCAAATCATGGAGACGTCGTGCAACAGAACCCCCGCCGCCGCCGTCAGCCTCGAGGGCTTTGCCCGCCGGCATCCTCCGACGGCGGCCCGGGGAAGGGAGGGTGTAGGAGGAAGCGACGGCGGCGCTGGCTGGGTCGCCCCGAGTCACCTAGGCGGAGCGACGCGGGGGTCCAGGGCCGATGGCGAGTCGCCCCCGAGTCACCTACTAACCATCCCCCTCTCTGGAAGATGTCACGTGTTTTTTCTAATCTCAAAGCAGTCCTTCCCCAATCTCGTCTATCAGATCACCGGTGCCTGATGGTACATACTGTATTCCATACTCCTTCCGTTTCATAATATAAGAATGCTTTGATACAAAATAAAAATCATCGTAATATAAAAACTTTTTTGACACAAATGGTAAAAATCATGATCGGTATTGCCAGCGCAAACTTGGGCTGGATGCATTTGTGAAGCGCAAGCTCTCCCCAGCAGGCGGCCTGCCAGCAAGCAGTGACTAAATTATGGGAAGGATTGCTCTTGCAGCCTGACTTCATCACCTGGAGGGGAGAGCAAGCACCATCATATCATATCCCGCAAAATATTGTCATGCTAATCATTTCATTTGCATCAAGGCCTTTTGCGATGAAGAACTGATACATGTTCCGAATGACATCAAAGGGGGTGGAAGGCCTGGTGGGAGGTTTTACCTAGCATCTACCTTCACTAATCTCATCATGTCCAAATTCCTCTGCCTGGTTAGAGCATTGCAAATTCGCAATAGGGCCCTCACACCTGCCAAAAACAAAGATGCTCACTAATAGTTCAGTTCACACGCATTGGCATAAATCAACAGTCCTTCATCGTGTCGCAAATACTGGTTCTCACTGATTCTTCATGCCACAGAAAGCTTCTTGTTCAACAAATTGTGTGCTCTTATCACTATTTTTTTTTTCAAAAAAGATGATAAATCAACAGTCCTTCATCGTGTCGCAGATACTGGTTCTCACTGATTCTTCATGCCACAGAAAGCTTCTTGTTCAACAAATTGTGTGCTCTTATCACTATTTTTTTCTTCAAAAAAGATGATAATCCTCTGCCTCTGCATCTGAACGATGCATGCAACCATATATAATTAATAATGCAAAATCCAGCAGCCGAACAACCTCAACCAGGAAATAAAACGAAAAACAAACACTGAGACCGCATACCTCACGATAGTAACTCCCCAGATAGCCGCCACTAACCCTATGTTGCAAGACACATAGAAACGAAAAATACGCAACTCCTAGACTACAGTTTCAAGAAGGAATCACCGCACGTGCTCCGATGATGACGAGTCCACCACAAGGTTGAACACCGGATTCGATTCTCATCCGCAAAGCCAAGTTTCAATCCACCACCTTCAGCAAGGACATGAGACAGGCGCGCGTCGACATAGCCCGATAAGAGATCTTGTGCTTCCACCGAAGTCCATAAACTCGTCATTGAAGCCGTTTGTATCATCTGCCCTTATCCGCTTACCGACGTCTCGATAGCCGGATACCTCTAGAGGACATAGCAGAAGACAAAGACTTCCCATATCGCCTGCCTTCCGCTACTGTCGCACCACCGTCGATCGAACAGGAACAGACTAAACATGACACCTCCGCCAGAGCAATTGTGCATCACCTGCCGGTAGCAGACATGACTTGATGTCTCGGAATAAGACCTCGTGCGTAGCGTCCGCCGGTAGCGCATCCACCGGTGGCTTCACCGGCCGGCGGCATGCATTACCTGACAAGTCCGAAAGAGGCATATGTGTCACCTGCCGAGCCACATTGAACCCGATCTATTGATGGAGGTGACGTCTCATACCGCCACCAGCCTCAGAAAGGCCATCACCACTTCGAGATTCAGACTCCGAGTCGTCCACACGACCCCGAAGTCTGCCAACGTTGATGAATAGGGCCGCCGCCCCAATTCTAGGCACTACATGGCGCACCCATCGCCGCGCCCGCCATTGTCGTCGCCCATACAACGGCACCTACTGCCGCGATCCCGCATCAAGTGTTGTCGACGCCGAAGGAAGCTCCGGCCACCACACGCGTCCTGGGATGTCCACGGGTGCGGGATCGCACGACGCCACCAGCGTCGCCACAAGGACCCACCACCTGGCCCGTCATCCCCGACAGAGGAGACGCCACCACCGCCATGTTCGGATCCGGGCCGGAGCCGCCGCCATCACTGCTAAGACCATATCCGGGCCGGCCGCCGCCGCCGCCACCGACCACACCCAGCCCCACCTCCATCCTCTGGCCATCTCCACCCGCACCACCAAAAACGCGTCCACCAGGAGCCACCATGCCGCCATGGATCGTAGAAGAGGTTGTACCCCCGTAGATCTAGCGCCCTCGCCGCCTTACAACCTGGGAAGGAGTAGCAGCCCTCCGCCGCCGCCGTCGAACGCACGGGCTCTGCCCCGCGTTGTCCCTCGGCGGCGACGGGGGAAGGAGGGATGGGATCGGGGCGGCCGGCAGCTAGGGTTGCGCCTCTTGGGTCGCCCGCGAGGGGAGCGGCGTGAGAGCCAGAAATCTCGTTGAAATATCAACCTTCTTCGAATAAAATGGCTTCACAGGAAAATGACAAAGGATGAGATAAACTAAACTAGACGTTTGAGAGTTGAGATTAGAGATCTGTGATTTAATTTACTGCTAGAATGTACCATTCATGCTTGATATTTTGAAGCAGAACTCCCTAGTTTGGGGAGTAAAAAAAGAAAATAAGTCAAAAAAAATTCCCGAATACGCTAAGATAGCGTATCATTCCATTGATAGGTTAAGGGGAGAGGTTTAAAGGGGGGCGTCTTTCGTTGCCGTACACATGGATGGCGGCTTCGAAAGCGCGAGGGTCGAGCAGAGAAGGTTGCTCAGCCTTTACAAGGGGTTGCATTAGATTACATGGATAACTTTGTCTAGCCCTTTGGCGCCGGCTCTAGCCCAAAGCGCGGCTTCTTGCTTGATGTCGTCGATGAGCTTGGTGGAAGAAGGCGTGGCGGCGTCGAAGAGCGCCGCGTCCGGTGCTTCCAGATAGCCCAGGCCGTGAGGATGGTGAGGGTGTGTAGGCCTTTGCGCAAACATGTCGGAGTGGCACTTGCTGCCATCATCCACCACTCGAAGAAGTCAAGTGTGCCGTTTGGGGTTGCACGGTCATGCGGCTCCATGCGAGGATCTCGTGCCAGATGCTGTGAGAGAAGACGCATCCCACAAGTAGGTGGCGAAGGGTTTCATGCTCTTGGTCACAAAGCTTGCAAGTGGGGTCGTGAGGTAGATTGTGTCGCGCCCGGCGCTCGGCAGTCCAGCAGCGGTCAAGGGAGGCCAGCCAAAGGAAGATCTTGGCATTAGTAGGGGCCCAAGATTTCCAAATGATGCGCCAATGTGGTGAGGTGGTGGCTCCGATGAATTGGGCCCGGTAGGCGGAGTTCGCAGTGTAAATACCATGAGCAGTCCACCTCCAAGAGAGGAGGTCCGGGTCGTTGGAGAGGGTGATCTCCTGCAGTCGTCTCCATAACTGCACGTACTCAATGATAGCCGCGGGGTTTAGGGTGCCATGGATGTCCGCGATCCAGCCGCGATCAGTGAGGGCCTCGCAGACAAGTCTCTTGTTGCGGCGTTGGCAAGGGGTACCATTCAAATTGCGTTCTTGGGTAAGACACAAATTAGGCATAAGATGGTGAAATGTTCTATTTCTGCGCCAGTACCTGAGCGCTTAAAGCACATCCATTGTGTTTCAGGTGCATCAGACTTGCAGAGCCAAGGGCAAAAACAGCCAATATGTAACTTGAAGAGGGTAGGTACCCAGTTTTCAGTTGCATAAGACTTACAGAACCAAGGGGGGAAAGCACCTAATATGGTAGCTAGACTGGGAGAGGGAGGTACATGATCTCCCATATAGATGCACTGGTGCACTTCTTTGCTTGGCTCAAGGCATGTCTACTTGGTACAATTCTTTAAAATAACACAAATACTTCCATATGTCAGATGATAATAAGGGATGGCTTAAGTACTTAAGTTACCAAAAAAATAAGAAAAAAGGGGATATAGAATTTCAAAGCAGCTGAAGTTGCTTGTTTTATTTCAAAGCAGAATATAGCAGCCATTACAAAAGTATATTTAATCCAGTGACAGAAGAGAGAATATATAACACCCTTATCAGAAGGCATACGTCCAGCCTACTGATGGAGGATGCACATGCTCTTGGGCACATCCGCGGCCTTATCTTCCATGATGAAGAACTTGCAGCGAAGATACCCTAGGCCGGCCACCTCTCCATCCACATCGAACTGGACCTTCCCCACGACTTGAATCTCGCTCCAAAGCAAGCTGCGCACCTCCTCTCGCAGCACAGAGGCGTCTGCCTTGGCCTCCACCTCGAAGGTACCCACACTGCCAACGCCCCGGTGGCCGTAGACACAGAAATGTGGCACTTGAGCCCACGCCAGGATCATGTCATGGTAGGAGACGCGCAGCAATGAGTTGCCGCCTCCGCTGCAGCTCCGGTAGGTTGGTGGTGTTCGCTCGAAGTCCAAGGCAAGGCGGAAAGCCGGCGAAGTCGGCGGAGAGCCGCGGGGATCAAGAAGCCCTCTTTTGCCTACAAGTCGGACAAAGATGTCGCCTGGTCGTTGGGCCACATTGGCTGTGCCACCTGCGGCTCCAACACACAACACAATCAACAAGCAAAGGCAAATTACAAATGTAAAGCCGAAAGCACATGTGCAGATTGCTACGCGTTCCTCAGGGCTAAACGGCTCAATGTAATCATCTGTGTGACCACGTTTGGACTTGGCACGTCGCCCGTTCGGATGGTCAAGAATAGCTCCGTCTTTGCAAGCGGGGGTGGACATGACCCAAAATATTGGTTAATAAGCTATATCTGCAGCTTTATATAGTGCCAATTGATGCTAACCGATCTCAGATAGCTGCAAAAGAACATAAACACAACATTATATGTGTTGTTTAGTTCACTAACTGTACAAAAATAAATGATCTGAATTTACACTGGCACTTGTTCAAAGGCTACAAAGTAGAGATGTGGTAGCGGTATGGAAGTTGTAAATTGGATTATCCTTGTCTTTCATTTGGAGAAAATGATCAATGATAATTGGATGCATCTTTCTTCCGTTTAAAGAAGGGGAAATGATAACTGAGGAATGTTCCCTGGGAGGGAGGTCCAGGGAACGCCCCAAAAGCCGTCCGATCATGATCAAACAAACGCTAATTATTTTGCAAAACATGGCAATTTTTTCTTTTCTTTTGCACTACATGGTGGTTTTTGCTTCCGAACATGGCAAATCCTACAAAACTATCATGGCAAGTTTAGTTGTTTTGGCATTGCAAGTTTGGCATTCCCTTGGAGTAACGCTCCCGGGGAACGTTTCCCAGATATCACGGCCCTTAGAGCAATTCCAACGGGACGACCGAAACGAACGCGCACTTTGTCCGCTTTTCGTCCGTTTGGATCGGCCAGACGGACGTGCGCGTCCGCATTTTAAAATGGGTCGGCTTGACCGCCCAATGAGGAGGCCGACCCAAATGTGCCGACGTGAAAAAAAAACTCGCACGAAAAAAAACATAAATAAACATAGGTGGCCTGTCAAACACCGGCCAAAGTCCACTTAAACATTAACTAAAACATTAAAAAAGTCTGCGCCCGCCTGCTGCCGCCCCGCACGCTGCCCTAGACATCATCGGCCTTGCCCTTACCCTTGCTGTTGACACCGCCATCGTCGGTGAGGTCGATGAAGATCGGAGCAGGGTCAGCCCACCCGAATGCCTTCCAGTAGGCTGCCAGGGCAGCCTCTTCCGGCGTCTGCTCGAGCGGCAGCATTGCTGCCAGCCGCGCGCGCTCCTCCTCCTCCTCCTCGAGCCGGAGCGCCTCCGCGTCGCGTTGGAGCATGGCCTCGTACCGCATCTGCTCCTCGCCGTCGGCCTGCTCCTGGCGGAGCCAGTGCTCCTTCTAGTGCTCGAGGTGAGCCGCCTCCTCCGCCAGCGTCGCGGCGAAGTGGACGGGAGGCGCGCTCACCCGCTCGCAGTACTGGCCGGTCCACGAGTAGGCCTCCTCTAGCCAAGTTGGTGGAGGCGGGGAGCGCTTCCGCGTCGGCTCCGGCACCGGCTCCGGCTTGGGTTGGACGGGCGGCGACGGCGGCGGTGGCGGCACGAACAACGGGGTGTGGACGGAGTCCCCCGCCGCCGACATGGCAAGGGCTTGCTCCAGCCCGTCCCAATGCGCGTCCTCCTCGAGGCGACTAGCCTCCAGCGCGTGCTGCAAGGCCTCCTCGAGGGCAACTTGGTACTCCGCCTCCGCCTCCATGTCCTCCGGCTATACCTACGGGGGCGGCGGTGGGAACGGCGGCGAGACGGCGTCGACACCCATGCGTCCTTGCTCCTCGTGTTTGAGGGCAAACCACGTCTCCCAGTTGGGAGAGTCGGCGGCGTACTCTGGCAGCCGACGTTGCTCCGTCGTGAGCAGCGCGCAGCGCCTGCGCACCTCGTCGTCGTGCGCCCGCTGGCTATGTGGAACCGCCGGCACCGGGATCCACTGCGGATCCAGATGCCAATGGTGCGGCAGCGTGACGTCAGGGTACGGCAGCGGCTGCATGTACTCCCAGTGCCACCGCGCTTGGTACACCGGGATGTGCAGGCGCCGGCGACCGGGGCGGAAACGCGACGCCGCCGAAGGAGGGGGAAGGGGGGCACAGCAGGACGAGGCGCCGGGGGTGCCCTTGCCCTTGCCCTTGCCATTGCTGCTGCCGAAGAGGCCCATGGACGCGCTAGGGTTTGCGGTCGCCAGCGAGGAGGCAAAGGGAGCGGTGGGGGCCAGATGTGGACGGGAGAAGTGGATGAGGCCGGTCCCCGCCGCACGCGTGCTTAAAAAAGGACGCTTCCACTGGCTGACGCGTGGGCCCGCTGTCGGTGGTCGTCATAAATAAGACGACCGGTGGTGGTTGGGTGGCCTACATGTGAGGACGCGGCGGATGGCGAGGAGACGCGTGGCGCGTCCGCACCGACGCATTCCAGGCGCAATTTTGGACCGGAAATGGGTCGGTGTAGACGCCAGGCGGACACGATTTAGTTTGGGTCGACGCGTTGGGCCTTCACTTTTGTCCGCACCGACCCAAACGGATGCGGCAGACGAAATGGGTCGACCCATTGAAGTTGCTCTTAAGAAGGGATCCGCCCGGGATCCTCGTCGTTTCCCCGGTTTTGTGGCGGCGCATCTGGTCGCAGCGGGGAAGAGGTTTTATTTTCTGCCCAATCCCGTCGAAATCCACAGGCCGCTCACCCCCACCTCCCGACGTCAGGAGAATTGTCCCCGTTCAAAGCTAGACTCGATACTACCTCTTCCCCCACGGCTCTGCCTCCCTCCGACAGCGCCCTGACGTCTCGACCTCCCTCTAGTCACCTCCAGCGCAAGCTTCGACGGCCACCTCGTCCCCATGGCCCGAGCAACCAAGCCTTCGACGGCCACCGCGTCTCGATGGCCTGAGCAACCAAGCCTGCCACCTGGCACCTCTCCTCGCAGCCTCCTTTCTCCCCTCTCCATCTTGGGAAGAAAGTACGACCATACTTCCCAATCCCCATCTTCAGATCTACCCCCCTATTGCCATGTTAGATTTTGGTATCGTCAATTTGATTTGGTTGCAGCTTGTTGATTATGGATGTACTGATCCCCCACCCCCACCCCAATCCACATGTTACCAAATGGCAACAGAAATATTCCCCGTGATGAGAGGGGGGATCCCACGTATCCTGGGAAATCTCCACATCTGGGGTTTGCTACCTAAAAGTTCTTAGGCATTGGTTTTAAGAAGGTAATTTTGGATATCCTGAAGAGTCAAGGGCTCGAGGAGATAAACATACTAGCATATACTCCTACTCCAACCCAGCCGCCGGCATCAGCTTTCGGGTAGGGGCCGGGATGGGCGGCGAGTAGAGTAGGTCGTCCACATCTTAGCTGCATGCGGCCATCAATCCGCCCGTGGAGAAAAGAGAGACGGCTGGATTGTTAAAAATCTAGTCCCTCCATTGAACAAGAAAGAGAAATCGATGCAGGTTACTTACGGACGCAAGGCAGAAGAAACGAGAGAAATTCGATTCCGGATCGAAGCGGCGGTGTACTGAGGATCCAGTCAGGCTGCAATAGAGAAGAGACTTGGGCGGCGGCGCTGTTAAAAGCACCGTGAGTGCGTATCGATCCCGAACTGACCGGTTATATCTCTTCATCAAGTTGGACCTCTCTCCCTCAAAAAAAAAAAAAAAAAAAAAAAACGTTGGACCCTCTTTGGAAGATTTTTTTTTCTTCAAAAAGGAGGACAACCCCGGCCTCTGCATTGAGCGATGCACACAGCCATCTTTATTATATTATTCATTCAACAAAGTCTTACAAAATAAATACATTAATCGACCTAAAGCCACCTTTCTAGCGAGCACTGTCGCCCTACCTACAAAGTTGATGATGTGTTCTGATCTCTTGCCAACACACACCATGAGAACCAGTGGCCTCGCCAGATCGCCCGCCGGCTAGCCGGGAGCACCAACCGGTGAAGCAGACCCTCCGCGCGCACCGCATGCGCATGCTCTAGAATCCGTCGCCGCCATCTTCCGCTGTCCCATCTTCAAGCGTGATCCATGCAATGATTTTGCCAGACCATCTGCCGTCGACACCACCACGGCGCCAGACAACATCACCCTCCTGCATGAGCCCATGAATCGGTGTTTAGCGACAAGACCGCGCTGCACCATGCTGCCCAGACTCGCCGTCGTCAATGCCGTAGATGCCACGCCGCTCCGCCTTCGTCACCGCATGAGAAGAATGCGGAGACCTGCATCCAGCCACCGAAACCAAACACTTGTCCCTCCGGCCAATCTAAGTCTCGAAAGATGATGCCCCCATGGGGGGGACGAAGCAGGAACATCGCCATCATCCGATCTGTAAATCCCAGATCTGAGGTTTCCCGCGGAGCACACGGGACTGAGAATCGCCCCACAACGCCTCCAGCGAGGTAACGAAGCCCATGGGCGCCGCCGTCGAGGGTTTCGGCGAAGGCCGAAACAATGCTTTCGCTGGCATACTCGCATTTAACACCGGCTGGACCACCTAATCCATCTCCATTGTCTTCTGCCACACCTCATGGAAACGTCGCCGTACCACCGGGATGAGTCTTCGACCACAGAAGAATCCACATCGTTGCGTGGCCAACGCCGGGCCACGCACACGTCAGCCCAGGACACCCATGCGAAGATCCACCGCGGTCGCGCCCTAGAACCACGGTAGATGATGCGAGCACGCCCGCGGGCTGAACCCACCTCGACCCCGAGTCCGCACCGATCGGATCTGAGAAGAAGCCCCAGCTCCACCCCCATCTCGCAACACCGCCGCCAGGAAGCCGAACCGGCCGATCCATGAACACCGACGCGCGCGAGGCAGGGATCAGCACCGGGGGATCCGAGGGGCGTGACGAAACGCGATCTGCCGCCTCAGATCATGGAGACGTCGTGCAACAGAACCCCCACCGCCGCCGTCAGCCTTGAGGGCTTTGCACGCCGGCATCCTCCGGCGGCGGCGCGGGGAAGGAAGGGTGTAGGAGGAAGCGACGGCGGCGCTGGCTGGGTCGCCCCGAATCGCCCAGGCGGAGCGACGCGGGGGTCCAGGGCCGATGCCGAGTCGCCCCCGAGTCACCTACTAACCACCCCCCCTCTTTGGAAGATGTCACGTGTTTTTTCTAATCTCAAAGCAGTCCTTCCCCAATCTCGTCTATCAGATCACCGGTGCCTGATGGTACATTCTGTATTTCATACTCCCTCTGTTCCATAATATAAGAATGTTTTTGATACAAAATAAAAATCATCATAATATAAAAACTTTTTTGACACAAATGGTAAAAATCATGATCGGTATTGCCAGCGCAAACTTGGGCTGGATGCATTTCTGAAGCGCAAGCTCTCCCCAGCAGGCGGCCTGCCAGCAAGCAGTGACTAAATTTTGGGAAGGATTGCTCTTGCAGCCTGACTTCATCACCTGCAGGGGAGAGCAAGCACCATCATATCATATCCCGCAAAAATTGTCGTGCTAATCATTTCATTTGCATCAAGGCCCTTTGCGATGAAGAACCGATACATATTCCGAATGACATCAAAGAGGGTTGGAAGGCCTGGTGGGAGGTTTTACCTAGCATCTACCTTCACTAATCTCATCATGTCCAAACTCCTCTGCCTGAGAGCATCTCCAGCCGCACCCCCAACAGCCCCCCCAGGCCACTTTTTCGGTGCTGACGCCGAAAAAACGGCCCAGCCGCGCCCCAGGACTCAGTTTTTTGCTGGATTGGGCCGAAACTGGCGCCGCCAGACCCAGGGCGAACCCGGCGCGTTGGGGGCGCCTGGGGACGCCAGACGAAGCGAAAAGGCGCGTGGGTCCTGCTTGTTGGCGAGAGCCTTCCTTTTCCCGCCGTTTTCCCCACCACTTCCCTCCATTTCCCCCCTTTCTCCCGCATTCTACACGCCTTCCTCTCCTCTCGCCGCCGCCATGCCACCGAAGAAGTACACAGCCCCCAGGCCCGCCGTCGCCGCGGATGCCGATGCCCCGCCGCCGAAGCAGAGGAAGCCGAGGGCGCCACCGTCAAAGCCGCCTCGGATGTCGAACACCGAGTGGAAGGCCGAGATCGTTCACCGGTCGGCCGCCACCACCGACCGGCGGAACAGGTCCAACAAGCAGAAAGAGCATGCAGTGTCGGCGGCGGTGATGGCGGCCGCGGCAGCGTCGGAGACATCCCGCGCCCGGATGATGCCTCCTCCCGGTCATCAGGCCACCTAGAGCCTGCAGAGCGTCGGGTCGCCGGCGAGCTTCACGCCTTCGCCACAGCCATGGGGGTGCGCACCGTCCCCTGGCTATGCCGGCGACGATGCCCACGGTGGGTTCAACCCTAACATCACCTTCCCCCACGACCAGCGCACGCCTTCCCCCGCGTTCGCCGGCGTCTAGTACCCCCCCCCACACAACTACTCGCCTCCGGAGTATGCGGCCTCCCCGATGCCAACGCAGCCAACGCTGCGGCGTGGTGCCCTACTCTACTCGCAGGCCTCATCATCGCAGCACGGCGGCGACGAGGGGATGGACGCCGACATGGACGACATCATCACGAGCGGCTCGGCTACGGCCGCCGCTTCCCCTAGATTCCATTCGCCGGAGGAGGTGCTCTACGACGCCGGCAAGATGGGCGATGAGCACGAGTTCGTCGAGGAGGAGGAGGAGGCTGAGGAGGACGAGGAGGAGGAGCAGGCGCCTGCGACGGCGAGGAAGGGAAAGAAAAGAAAGCGCGGAGTCAGGACCGGTGAGCGCGTCAAGTGGACGTCCAAAGAGGACGAATGCCTCGCCGAATCATGGAAGATCGTCTGCCTCGACGTGATCACCGGCACGAACCAGAGCGCCGACACGTAATGGGAGCGCATCAAGTCGGAGTTCGACGAGCGGAAGTTGGCCGACCCGTACTTCGCCGGCATCCACATGAACCGCGGCGCGAAGGCCATGGCGAATCACTGGGCGCTCATCCAGGCGGAGTGCAACAAATGGCACGGGATCATCGAGGAGGTGGCTGCTCGGCCAGAGAGCGACGAGAGCGTCGAGGGAAAGGTATGGATATGCCGGGGACCATAGTTTTCTTTCGGCGTATCCACGTATGCCTCGTCGACCGTAGTTCTCTTTCGGCGCAGATGTTGCGCATGTTCGCCATGTTTCAGCAGGACAGCAGCCCCGAGCAGGAGTTCAAGTACCTCCACGTGTTTTCCCGGATCGACAAGTGCGAGAAGTGGACAGACGTCCGGCGTACGCTGGCCAAGGCGAGGGAGACGTACCAGCCGGACGCGCCGGCACCGGGGGCATCGGTCGACCGCCCTGATGGCAACAAGAAGGCCAAGGCGGCAAGGGATGTCGCGCCTTCCGCCGAGCGTCTGCAGGCGTCCATCGAGCAGTGCATCACCGACGCCAAGAGCCATGTCGTCGAGAGAGAGGCGAAAGCAGACGCGCGATGGTCGGCGATCATGTTGACGGGCCAGATCAAGCTCGACCTGCTCCGAACGAATGTCGCCGTCAAGAAGAGGAACACCGATTTGGCATTCATGATGGCAGCGGACGTGACGGCGATGTCGGCAATGGACGGGCCGACGCCGAAGCCGATGCAGAAACTCAGGATGGCGCCGCCGAAGACATCGCCGCGGCCGCCATTTGATGTACTCGCCTTCCTGTCTTTTTTTGCTACGCCGAACTATGATGATGTCGCCGAGCTGTGGCGAGTAGTCACCGAACTATGGCGCTTTTGTAGCGGAAAGTGGTATTTCAAAATTCCACGATGTCTTGGGGCGGGACCTGGGGGCGTGGCTGGGCCAAGCCCCTAGCGCCAAATTCGCGCCGGGGAAAAGGCCAAAAAAGCGCCGGGGGTGCCTTGGGGGCGAACGAGTGGAGATGCTCTGATTAGAGCATCGCGAATTCGCACTAGGGCCCTCACACCTGCCAAGAACAAAGATGCTCACAAATAGTAGTTCAGTTCACACGCATTGGCACAATGCAACAGTCCTTCATCGTGTCGCAAATACTGATTCTTCTTGCCATAGAAAGCTTCTTGTTCAACAAATTGTATGCTCTTATCATTATATTTTTTCGAAGAGGAGGATAACCCCCTGGCTCTGCATCAAAACGATGCATGTAACCATGTATTATTGATAATGCAAAATTCAGCAGCCGAACAACCTCAACGTGAAAATAAAAGCAGAGAACTTTTCCCCCTGCCCCGTGCCGCTCCCGCGAGCGGCCCGGGCGCATCCCTTCCCGCCGGCGCCTTCACCCCTCACCTCACCTCTCCCCTCCCTCGCCGCCGCCAGGGGGCGCCGCCGGGCAAAGCCCGTGCGCGCGCCGGCGGCGGCGGGGCTCTTCCCTCCCCGCGAGGCGTCTGGGCGGCGCGGGCCGGCCGGTCTTGTGGTGGCGCGTGGCTCGACGGGGCAGGTCGGGCCAGCGATGGCTCGGGGCGGCTGCTAGGGGCGGCGCCAGTGATCTCCTTCACAGGGCGGCGCGGGACTGGCTTGGCGCGCTGCGTGGTCAGGTGCGGGGCGACGGGTGGATCTGGCATGGATCTGGCAAGGCGCTGGGAGGCAGCAGGCTGCTGCTGGGCGGTCGCGGCGGGCGGCTGCGTGGCCTGGCGGGGAGGAGCGAGGAGGAAGCCGGCGGCGTTTGGCCGGCGGCACGGAGATGGTGGCCGGCCGGTCGGCACAGAGGTGGCGTCTCTTCCTGGCGCCGCGGTGCTGTCGGCGGGCGCGGTCGGGCGCGGATCTGGCGCGGCGACGCGGGATGGCGGTGGGTGGCGCGCGTGGGGCGCGCAGGCTGGTCGGGACGCTGCTGTTCCGGCCGGCGTTTGCAGGCTCGTGGCGGAGGCGGTGTGCCACGAGTGAGGACGGGGACGCGGCGGCGTCGCACGGGACGGGCGGCGCGCAGCTGATGGGCCTCGAACCCCTCGTTGGTTACCCCAAGTGAAAGGTGTAAGATACAGTAAGTAGAAGTGTTTTCCCCTAGCAAAGATGCCAAGGATCGAATCCCCAGAGACTCCTAGGTTCAACAAGTAGGTGTCAGTTGCTAACGGCGCAATTAGCAATCAACGTGGACCTGCACACAGATACAAATAACTTTGCTCCCAACGAGTACAGAGAGGTTGTCAATCTCTCCGGCCTTGTAGTGCACAAAGGGTTAAAAGCAATATGATAGTGGTGATAGATAGTGTTTTGCAATAGTAAGTAAATAGCTAAAAGTAAATAGTGGATGTGATCAATGATGGTAATATGGACCGGAGTCTCATGATGTTCACTAGTGATGTCTCTCTCCCAAAAGACGATAAAACAGCTATGTGAGGTAAACAAATTACAGCTGGGCAATTGACAGGACCACGAACGCAAACCAATGCTGATTACATTGCAAGAAAGGTTGAGGTTCAAAGCATGGGCGGTACGCCAAAGTAAGTAGACCGAAATCCATCAATATCTACTACTAATCATCCACCTTGAGATATCTATCCAGAACATCTCGCTGGTATTAAGTTGCGAGTCCCACCCATAGTGTAAACTCAATGCAACAGACAACTGCATTAAAAGAACTTTGCGTAAAGTAAACAATCCTTGCACCCGCGGGCACAAGCACCGTTGTTTTCCCCCTTGTGGCAACAGCACATCCCCTAGACTCATGTTTCTTCCACTCAAGCTAGTCATCGAGGGGCATGAACCCACAATCGAGCATAACGTTCCCTCTTGGAGTCACTACCTATTACTCGGCCAAAGCAATAAATAACAACGGAGAACATGCAAGAATTACTTATGAACTAAAATATAAAAGAGGTGAATCAAATATATTACTCAAGATCAATCTGAACATAATCTCATAATCCATCGGATCCCAGCAAACTCAACATAGCAACAGCATAAGGATTACATAGGTGCCTCGATCATGTAGGGCAGCTCACGAGGACTAATTAGTGAAGCACAAGAACAGGAGGAGAACATCACATAGCTACTGGTCATGGACTCATGGTCCAAGGGAGACTACTCACGAGTCATCCGGGAGGCGTCCATGGTGGTGGAGAAGCTCCCGGTGGTGATCCTCCCCTCCGGCAGGGTGCCGGGAAGAGTTCTCCTGGTGCTCCCGATCTTGGAAGCGGCGGAACAAAGATGGGATCGCGAAAAGAAGTCCTGTTCTGAGGGTTACGGAGGACCCTTTAAATATATGCCAAAGTAGGGCACCGGGGGAGCCACGGGGGGCCCAGGCGCCCCCCGGGCCGGGAGGGGGCGCCCACAGGGCGCTTGGATCCCCTGTGCCCCCCCCCTAGGCTGCCCTTCGGACGCAGTGTTGTTTCCGGATCGCTGATTTTTTATATAATTTTTTCTGGATTTTTCTGGGCAGTTCTCGAAACGTGAAAACCTGAAATACAAAAACAGCCGAAAACAGAAACTGGCACTGGGGTGCACTAGATTAGTAAGTTAGTCCAAATATGATCAAAAGTGTATGGAAGTGTATGAATATCATAGCAATATCACCCAAAAGTGGCATGGAGCAAGCAGAAATTATAGATACGTTTTGGACGTATCAACATCCCCAAGCTTAATTCCTGCTCGTCCTCGAGTAGGTAAATGATAACAAGAATAATTTCTGTGGTGACATGCTATTAACCATATAAGACTTTCTCATAGTCATATGACAAAAGCTTACTGAGACAATGATTCTAAAGTAATTAAGTTGTCTCAAGAGAAAATCACAAATGACTGGAAGTTTTACAACATGAAACTGAAACATCAAAAAGATTTGCAATGAACATGATGTGCAAATATGATAAAGTGATCTAGCTTGCCCCCTTTAGTGATGCAAAACATAAATGCAAGGGCACCTTCAAGGTTTAAGTGATGACTAGATACAATCATTTCAGAATAAACGATATCACAATCATGCAAAAGACAATGCTACTTTGGGACAATGCACATTACACTCAGAATGACAATCATGCTCTCAGTAGTTGGTGCTTCAACGTAAAGATAAAAGAAAGGTTAAGTGCTAGAGCTTTTTATTTTGAAAACATGGAAGCAATTGTGTCAACGGTAGTAGTACTTCATATGTGTCATGTATAAAACATCCTATAAGTTGCAAGCCTCATGCATCGAATACCAATAGTGCTCGCTCCTTGTCCTAATTAGCTCGGATCCCCATGGGTTATCATTGCATTGCATATGTTTTAACCAAGTGTCACAAAGGGGTACCTCTATGCCACCTGTACAAAGGTCCAAGGAGATAGATCGCATTTGATTTCTCGTTTTTGATAAATCTCAACTTGAGGACATCCATACCGGGACAACATAGAAAATAGATGATGGACTCCTCTTTAATGCATAAGCATATTCTCATGAGAGATTGAGGATTAAGGTCCAAGCTAAAACTTCCACCATGATGCATGGCTTTGGTTGGCGACCCAATGTTCTTCTCTAACAATATGCATATTAATTCAACCCACGGTGAATCACCCTTACTTCAGACAAGACGAACATGCATAGCAACTCACATGATATTCAACAAAAGTGTGACAGTTGATGGCGTCCCCAGAAACATGGTTACCGCTCAGCAAGCAACTTATAAGAAATAAGATACATAAGCAACATATTCTTTACCACAATAGTTTTTAGGCTACTTTCCCATGAGCTATGCATTGCATGGTTAGTTTGCTTAGTGCAGGTGGAGGTTAGCAAAAGACTGGGAGCGACCAACTAAGAGAGCAATGATGGTCATAATCATGCAGAGCGACAAAGCAATATTGAATCAGGCATGGTAGTTATATCGCTACTTAGAAACAAAAGATCATCAAGGCTTGACAGACTTTCTTTACAGTCTTGAATATGCGTGAACATACGCCAAGTCAATCAAAATAAATTCTCGAAGGAAGATATTACTAAACCATACCACATCATAGGCAAACAAACCAAGTTGGTACTCCAATAACACATTGGGAACCCCCCAGCTATTTGAGATTAACCAAAAGAAAACCTGAACTACTAAGCACCATCATGAAAGTAGCATCTTTATCATAGACACATTAACCCATGCAACGGAAGCAAACTCTCTTAATAAGGTGAGCATGGTAATTAAAGAGAGTTCAAGCAACCAACTAAATAAAAGCTCTTGAAAAGATAAGCATGAATACTAAGAGCAGAGCACGATAGTGTTAGAATTGGGCTCATTATTTGGGCAGCCCAATAAGCAAATTCTGAAATCTCAAATGGGCCCATGTTTGTGGCAGCTCACCTGCTAGTGGAGTGGTGAGTGGGAGCTAAAGTTTAGTCCCACCATGGAAGTTGGAGGAGATGTACATCACCTTATAAGGTGGAGTGTTCTACCACTTGTAAGTGAGTGAGAACAGGAGAGCCTCTCGCGCACTCCTCCGACGATGACGCCGCCGCTCGCACGCACGCACGCACCGCCCACCCGTCTCGTCATGACGCGCCGCGGGTTGCGGGAATCTCGCCGAGCCGAGCTTATTTTTCCTGTGCAGGAAAAACGTGACAGACGTGTCAATAGTTAGCCAATTCGGGTTGCTCCCGGATCGTGGGCTACTGTAACCGACCCGAACGTGCGCGACGTGGACTCGGCCCACGTTCGCCTCCGTTAGGGTTTTCCTGAGCCGCACTATATAAGTTGTGCACTGCCTGCGACGCAAACTACCGAAACCAATCTAGGGTTTTGCCACTCTCGTTCCTTGCGCCGCCACCGTAGTCTACTCCATCCCGAGCGCCGGCGTGCACCGGCGAACGGGAGAGCAGGTCTCCGGAGCCACTCGCTCTTGTGATCCTGTACGGGAGAGGGCGAATTAGGTTTTTGGGAAGCGCCTCGCGCGACTGCTCGCTGCTTCCACCACGGATCGTCTACCTGCTGCTGCGGCGGTTCGCCACCGACGCCGTCTTCGACCGATCATCACCAACGTCGTCATCAACAACATCGCCACAACGGGCACCGCTGCTTCATCTGCAAACGCTCGGTACGTGTGCAGTGTCTCTGTTCGTTGTCTAAACATGTTTAGTGTGTACGTGTTTAGCGATCTGTTGCTACTATTCTGCATGTTGATTAGTACATCTACTGTATTGGAGTTTCACATGTTAGTAGCTGTTGTCGTCATGTTTAATATGCTGGAATTAATCATGGAAAAGATGCCTAATTATCCAACAATCCAAAAACCTAATTGTAGGCAATTTCCTAATTTATCAATGGCTGGATTTACCGATGCGATGAAACCGGATAAGTTTACCGGGGTGAACTTCAAGAGGTGGCAGATTCAGTGCCAACTCTAGCTTGAGGCCCTGAAGATCTGGGAGGTCAGTAAGGGCAAACCTGAAGGAGCTATGTCTGAGGAAGATCAGACTAAGTTCAAGGATGCCACTACTGCCTTCAGAGGTTGTGTTCTGAGTGTTCTTGAGGGACGTCTGCGAGATGTGTATATGCACATAACAGATGCCAAAGAGCTCTGGGATGCACTGGATGCTAAATTCGGTGCAACCGATGCAGGCAGTGAATTGTATGTCATGGAGAGCTTTAACGACTACAAGATGGTGAACAACCGTGGCGTAGTCGAACAGGCTCATGAAATACAGGTCATTGCAAAGGAGCTTGAACTACTCAAGTGCGTCCTACCTGACAAGTTTGTGGCTGGGTGCATAATTGCAAAGTTGCCTTCTTCGTGGAGGAACTTCGCCACAACGCTCAAACATAAGAGACAGGAGATATCGGTTGAAAACCTGATAGCGTCTCTTGATGTTGAGGAGAAAGCTCGGGCTAAGGACGCTCATGAGAGAGGTGTTGAGGGTCAGTCTAGCGCCAACATGGTGCAGAAAAACTCACACTACAAGAACAACAACAACAGCAAGAAAGGGAACTACAAGCCTCCGACAAATGTGCCTGTCAATACTACTTCCTTCAAGAAGAAGAAGAAGCCGAACAAGCTGGCCAGACTAGGGTGTTACACCTGTGGAGTAGTCGGACACTTTTCCAAGGACTGCCCAGACCGTGCAGACCGGAAGAAGAATGTCAACATCGTGACCGCTAGCGGTGCTGATGGGTACGGTAATTTACCGTTTGTGTTTTCAGCTTTTCAATCTCCAAGTTGGTTGATTGATACGGGTGCTAATGTTCATGTGTGTGCTGACATCTCTATGTTCACTTATCAGGTCGTCCGAGATTCTCCCGTCATAATGGGGAACGGTTCGCATGCTACTGTTCATGGTGTTGGCACGGTAGATCTGAAGTTTACTTCGGGAAAGATCGTGCAGCTGAGGAACGTGCAGCATGTCCCTACTATAAACAAGAATCTCGTTAGTGGCTCCCAACTCTGCAGAGATGGGTTTAAAGTAGTATTTGAGTCCAATAAAGTAGTTGTGTCGAGATTTGGACAATTTATTGGTAAAGGCTATGAGTGCGGAGGCTTGTTCCGCTTATCACTTTCTGAGTTTTGTAATAAGTCAGTATACCATATTTGTGACAATGTTGATTCGGATGCTAGTGTTTGGCACTCTCGTTTATGTCATGTTAATTTTGGTTTACTGTCTCGGCTTTCCAGTATGAGTTTAATTCCGAATTTCACTATTGACAAAGGTTCTAAGTGCCATAGTTGTGTGCAATCAAAGCAACCTCGGAAGCCTCACAAGGCAGCCGAGGAGAGAAACTTGGCACCTCTAGAACTCATACATTCTGATCTGTGTGAGATGAATGGTGTGTTGACAAAAGGTGGAAAGAGATATTTCATGACGTTAATTGATGATGCTACTAGATTCTGCTATGTTTATCTGTTGCAAACTAAAGATGAGGCATTAGACTACTTTAAAATCTATAAGGCTGAAGTTGAAAATCAATTAGAGAGAAAGATCAAACGTCTTAGGTCGGATCATGGTGGAGAGTATTTTCCCAAAGTATTTGATGATTTCTGTGAGGAACATGGTATTATTCACGAGAGGACGCCTCCCTACTCGCCCCAGTCAAACGGGGTTGCTGAGAGGAAAAACCGCACGCTGACCGACTTGGTGAATGCCATGTTGGACACTGCTGGTTTATCTAAGGCATGGTGGGGGGAGGCTTTATTGACTTCATGTCATGTCCTGAATAGAATTCCGAACAAGAATAAAGATAAGACCCCTTATGAGGAGTGGGCTGGGAGAAAACCATCACTTTCTTATTTGCGCACTTGGGGATGTTTGGCTAAGGTCAACGTTCCAATTCCCAAGAAACGCAAACTCGGACCAAAGACAGTGGATTGTGTCTTTCTAGGCTATGCACAGCGTAGCGTTGGCTATAGATTTTTAGTGGTTAAATCTGAGGTACCTGATATGCATGTTGATAGTATTATGGAATCTCGTGATGCAACATTTTTTGAGAATATATTTCCAATGAAAGATATGCATAGACCTGCTAGATTTTCTTCTGAGCTCATTCCTGAATCTAGTACATCTAGTGATTATTCTGAACAACCACATGTTGAGGAAATCCATGAGAAGGATGACAATGAAGCTCCCAAGAGGAGTAAGAGACGGAGGGTTGAAAAATCCTTTGGTGATGATTTCATTGTGTACCTTGTGGACAATACTCCCACGTCCATTGCAGAGGCATTTGCATCTCCTGATACAGATGACTGGAAAGAAGCTGTCAATAGTGAGATGGACTCGATTCTTTCCAACTGAACTTGGGAGTTATCTGAACGACCCTATGGTTGCAAACCAGTGGGTTGTAAGTGGGTGTTTAAGAAGAAGCTAAGGCCTGATGGTACTATTGAAAAGTACAAGGCACGGCTTGTAGCCAAAGGCTACACTCAGCGAGAAGGCGAAGATTATTTTGACACCTATTCACCTGTTGCTAGACTGACCACCATTCGTGTACTACTTTCCCTGGCTGCCTCTTATGGTCTTATCGTTCATCAAATGAACGTAAAGACAGCTTTCCTTAACGGAGAGTTGGAAGAGGAAATCTATATGGATCAGCCTGATGGGTTTGTGGTAAAGGGTGAAGAGAGAAAGGTGTGCAAATTGTTAAAATCTTTGTATGGGTTGAAGCAAGCACCTAAGCAATGGCATGAGAAGTTTGACAGAACTCTAACTTATGCGGGCTTTGTCATTAATGAGGCTGATAGGTGCGTTTATTATCACCATGGTGGGGGCGATACGGTTATACTGTGCTTGTATGTTGACGACATACTGATCTTTGGTACAAGTATGAGTGTGATAACTGAAGTCAAGTCTTTTCTATCAAGTTGCTTTGATATGAAAGATCTGGGAGAAGCTGATGTGATTCTGAACATTAAGCTGATTAAGGATGAGAGTGGGATTACGTTAACGCAATCACACTATGTTGAGAAGGTCTTGAGCCGGTTTGGCTTTATAGACAGCAAGCCCTCTCCAACGCCTTACGATCCCAGCGTGACACTGCGAAAGAATAAGAAAGGACCGAGAGATCAACTGAGATACTCTCAAGTGATTGGTTCGCTCATGTACCTTACGAGCGCGACACGACCTGATATCTCTTTTGCCGTGAGAAAGTTGAGTAGGTTCATGTCTAACCCGGGTACTGATCATTGGCATGCACTTGAAAGGGTCATGCGTTATCTCAATGGTACAATGAGCTATGGGATACACTATTCAGGGCACCCTGCTGTGCTCGAGGGATACTGTGATGCCAACTGGATCTCAGATGTTGATGAGCTCTATGCCACAAGTGGATATGCATTTCTTCTTGGAGGTGGCATAGTGTCATGGAGGTCTTGTAAACAAACCATATTGACGAGGTCAACCATGAAAGCAGAACTTACTGCTTTAGATACAGCCACTGTTGAGGCGGAATGGCTGCGTGAGCTTTTGATGGACTTGCCGGTGGTTGAAAAACCATTACCGGCAATCCTTATGAAATGTGACAACCAAACGGTAATTGCCAAAGTGAACAGTACTAAGGATAATGCGAAGTCATCAAAACACATTAAGAGACGTCTCAAGTCTGTCAGGAAAATGAGAAACTCCGGAGTGATAACTGTCACATATATTCAGACAGACAGAAACCTGGCAGACCCCTTTACGAAGGGACTATCGCGTAATGTGATAGAAGGTGCATCGAGAGAGATGGGTATGAGACCCGTGAATGTTACACCATAGTGGTAACCCAACCTATGTGATCGGAGATCCCGTGAATTAGGACCTGGGAAGAACAAGCTATTGGTTTAACTGAGGAGAGTTCTATGTGAGACCCTCTCTAGTGAAGATGCAGAACTCTCAAGTGCTGTAAGGCAGGTTGGCAATATTGCCTTAATGTGTTCATCTTGGCTATTCATAGCAAAGATGCTGTCCTACAGAGCATTCTTGAAAGAACACACCTATATGAGTCCGACTGTCAAACATCGCAGTCTATGAGATTTGGGTGATCTCTAGTAAACTCATGAAGAGACCAGGGAGTACGACGCATATGCTCCACCCGCGGGGTAGGCTACTGGCAGCCAGGTACTGGTTATGACTTTGAGTGAAGTCTGTTGGCACAAGCTTGCAATTCAAGGCGTAGTCCATTGTTAAGTTGCTGGCAGATGTAGCTTAAAGCTCTAGGCGGAAGTTCAACTTAACAGTCTGTGCTGAAACACTGGTATATAAACAAGTAGCGAGGATTGGCAAAACTCTAAATGGGCATTTGAGATCTGGTGGGGGATTGTTAGAATTGGGCCCATTATTTGGGCAGCCCAATAAGCAAATTCTGAAATCTCAAATGGGCCCATGTTTGTGGCAGCTCACTTGCTAGTGGAGTGGTGAGTGGGAGCTAAAGTTTAGTCCCACCATGGAAGTTGGAGGAGATGTACACCACCTTATAAGGTGGAGTGTTCTACCACTTGTAAGTGAGTGAGAACAGGAGATCCTCTCGCGCACTCCTCCGACGACGACGACGCCGCTCGCACGCACGCACGCACCGCCCGCCCGTCTCGTCACGACGCGCCGCGGGTTGCGGGAATCTCGCCGAGCCGAGCTTATTTTTGTTGTGCAGGAAAAACGTGACAGACGTGTCAACAGTTAGCCAATTCGGGTCGCTCCCGGATCGTGGGCTACTGTAACCGACCCGAACGTGCGCGACGTGGACTCGGCCCACATTCGCCTCCGTTAGGGTTTTCCTGAGCCGCACTATATAAGTTGTGCACTGCCTGCGACGCAAACTACCGAAACCAATCTAGGGTTTTGCCACTCTCGTTCCTTGCGCCGCCACCGTAGTCTACTCCATCCCGAGCGCCGGCGTGCACCGGCGAACGGGAGAGTAGGTCTCCGGAACCACTCGCTCTTGTGATCCTGTACGGGAGAGGGCGAATTAGGTTTTTGGGAAGCGCCTCGCGCGACTGCTCGCTGCTTCCACCACGGCTCGTCTACCTGCTGCTGCGGCGGTTCGCCACCGACGCCGTCTTCGACCGATCATCACCAACGTCGTCATCAACAACATCGCCACAACGGGCACCGCTGCTTCATCTGCAAACGCTCGGTACGTGCGCAGTGTCTCTGTTCGTTGTCTAAACATGTTTAGTGTGTACGTGTTTAGCGATGTGTTGCTGCTATTCTGCATGTTGATTAGTACATCTACTGTATTGGAGTTTCACATGTTAGTAGCTGTTGTCGCCATGTTTAATATGCTGGAATTAATCATGGAAAAGATGCCTAATTATCCAACAGATAGTAGCTATTAAAAGACAAAGAACACACACAGCATAGATAGACATGAAAATTCTATGTAATGTTCTAGGTAGATGTAATGCCCCGGATGTAATACTTTCCCTTTTGGGTATATAATATATCTCCGGCTTCATCTATTTCCATTCCGGGTTCTTTGTCTTTCGGGTTTCGTCGTTTTGTTGTGTGGGTGTGTGGCATTCATTCATATCATGTAGACATGTGCATTGCATTGCATCTATGTTGTCGATTGCATCCGGTTCCACGCGTTCCTTCCCGTTGTCCGTTTCGCGTTCCGGAGCTCCCTTACGTGTCCGTGACGTCCCGTAGGCCTACTTTGGTGTTTGGGCGTTTAACGTTACCGGTGTGCCACGAGGTTTTTGTGTGTGTTGTTGTTTTGTTGTGTGCAACCCGCCTCTCAAATCTCGTCTCGTTTGGACTCCGTTGACTATCCCATCCGTTGTTCGTGTGGGTCCAAAGTGCCTTCACTTTGTGTCCCGGAAACACCCCTACCGTAGTCCTTTATCTTCTCCTAGGCCCTTTTAATCTACCCCCGCGATCGGATCCGTCGGATCGCGATCGGAGGGCTCCTAGCATCCCCAGATCCCTCCTAACCCTAAAAACTGCTATATATAGACCCTAGTCTATTTTTTTGGGCATCTAGCTTCTTCTCCACCCTCTCCCCCTCCAAATCTGGATCTGGCCATTCCCCTCACTCCACTTGGCTCTGCCCTCGAGCTCCTTCCCGCAGAATCGCGCCTGAGATCGAGCGCCCGACCAGGGACATTTTCCTTCGATCGATCCAGCAGAGCGCCAACCGGATCGTTGGGCAACGGATCCCTCCGTAGCTCCTTTTCGGCCTCCCGATCGCCAGCCTATCGCCGGTCAACGGCCTCCTCGAGACCCAGCTGGGCTCCCTCGTCGCGATCGCCTCCTCACTTCGGGACCACTTCATCGCCCGACCCAGCACCGCTACTCTGCAGCGCCAGCGTCCCGCTCGACCCGCCTGGGCCGACGAGCGCCAGAGGCCCGGCCTCCCGTCGCCAGCTCCTAGCCGAGCCGGGCCTCCGCCTCCTCCCGCGCTCGTCTGCCAGGCCGACGCAGGTGGGCCAGCCGCCTCACCCGGCCCGCATCCGCCGGCTCCCACATCGCCTTCCGTCGCCAGGCCGGCTGGACCGCGCCTCGCCGGGCCGCCTCCCTTCCCCTCCGCGCTGGGCCACCTCTCCGCGGGCCGCAGCCGCGCCAGGCCGGGGCGCACCCGAGCGGGCCGCCTCGCCTCCACTAGGCCGCCGCCAGTTCGCGGGCCGCCACCGCTCAGATCTGCCTCCTCCGGCCCAATTCCTTCAGATCTGAGAAGGTTGACCCTAATTTCTGCCAAGTCCTGAGATTGTTGTGTGTCTGATGCATATTGCAAACTGCTCTAACTTTTTGTGTGTTGCTCCGATTCGCGCAAATAGCATGTCCAGACGTTTGTGGAGACTTGCTCTACGTTTTATCTGTTGTTGTCATGCATGTTAGAGATCATATAGGTGCTTGTTTTGCTGTTGCAAGAGTGCATCATGATATAAACTGCTGCTATGTGATATTTTTATGCCACCTTTCCCATGTGATATCTTTTAGCTCGTTTGTCCGAATGATGCAAATGACATGTCCACGTGTTCGTCTTGCCATGCTCTACATGTTGTATGTGCTAGGTAGCATGTTAGATTTATTATTGCCTTGTTATCTTTGTTGCAAAGTGCCATGTGGCTGTGATGTTATTTCACTTGTTATGAAATGCCATCTTGTTGAACTCGTTGCAATCGTTGTGTTACCTACACTAGTGAGCGTGCACGTGCAACGCACGTCTAGATTAACATAAAATTAGACAAACGTTATGGTCATCAAAATTATCGCTTCTTCTGAAATACATAATCCATTGTTCATTCAAATTGTATGTCGTGCAGACGACATGTACATCTTAACTAATACAAACTTAGTCAAACCAATAACAAGCACAAAAGATCGATTTGTGGCATGTGAACTAATACAAACTTAGCCAAACTGGTAAGAAGCACAAATGATCGAATTGTGACATGTCGCAGAACAACAGATTTTTTATTCAAATACCAAAAACTTTGTTTTTCTGTATAAAAATATAAATATCTTTTCCAGCCAACAACATAGATGGAAGTTGGTGTATTCAAACTATTCTTGCCTCAATAAAGGATAGACCCAGTGCTAAGCTTCCACACCAGACAGTATTTCAGCCTCTCGAATATATTCACACAAAAAATATCAAGCTGCTGACTCAAAAAACCTAAATTCGTCCAGAAAAGACATACCTAAGCACTTGGTACGTGTACTATGGAGACAATACCCTCATCCAGGATCTTGGACAAACTTCCTTCAAAATGAACACATACTTGCGGCAATTTCTAATTTGTTACCCCATGAAAGTTTTACAATTATTTTCTTTCTAGAATACACTTGATCTTTTTTAAAATAGCTAAACATGTATTAGCAAATTCTCCCATCCATTTTGGCAAGGTCATTTCTTGCTTCGGCAGGTACCCACGACCCTAAATGAAGTAGAGATGTCCGACACTGCTTAATCATGCACAACTCATAATTCTGAAACTCTATAGCCCATCAGGTAACACCATCCATGACTGTCACTTTGCATAGCCTACAACTGATGAAACGTGCTAAAGATCATCAGCTACAAAATAAAGATCATACGCACACATATAAATCTATAATAAATTTTCTGGTAAATAAATCAAAACAAAGCGTCGATCCTGTTGAGATCGTGATGGCACATAATGATGTTCATAGACATCTAAAATTGCTAGGTTTCCATAAATTTCCCTATTGGAATGTTGCACACGTGTGCGTGCCGAGTAATAGTTTATATGCATCAATATATGATTGAATTATTCATGAAAAAGAGGACTGTGCCATGAGGATCAATTAGATATGAATTAGGAGAATGGTGTTGTGTGATATATCAGAAAGTCAATGAACATACCTTGAATTACTTGAGCAAAGAAGATTGTTGCAGAGGGAAGTCCAGCCCTTGTCTTATCAATTGTACCATTATCCCTCAGTCAGATATTGCAAAAAACAGCCATCCATCATCTAATGGTTCCATATTAAGAATCTGACAGACATGCGGGTCTCTTCATTATTGTAGATACATTTGACAATAATCATGCCGTAAGAGTAAACGTTGGAACTATCAATCACCCTTTAATTTTTATATAGTGGCTCCGTGGATTAGTACTAAAGCTTCGCAAGATGTTGCACTTGTCCAAACAAAACAGAAACCAAATGAGAACAACGTGAGAATCAAGAGAGGCCCTTTGCTTAATCCATTGCAAATATATAGAGGACCTGCAAAGGCAGGATTATCATGTGCATGAAGATGGGATGAAATATAGACTCAACAGGTTAGTGGTTGCAATATATCTGATGGAGCAGTGGGCAGCATCAATCGGACTTTGTGGTAGATCAGAAGACTCTGATGCTCCCCGTACGGGCGTTGTTGTCTCCTACTTCCCGTGACGTTCCAAATCAAATCTCATTGTAGGTGATGATTTCAAAACTGTTGCAACCTGAAAAATGACCTGCAAACACTCTTAGAGCTCAGGTTATAGTGTAAATTGACTGGCTATATAACTAAGGAATTGAGTTAACAATGGTTGGCAAATAATTGTAGCACAAACATGCAAATGAATTGAGATAATTATGATAGTAGAATAATTGATATTCAAGTTACAAGACATATATCTAACTTACTTGTCGTTGCCTTGGATCACTCCCTATATGTAATGCGGCAAGCATATCTCGGGTTATCATATTGAAGCTAGATGGAAGATAAGGATTTAGAAAAAAAAATGTTTGTATAACCCTTATTTTGTACACGGGTATAGAAACTTCTTGCAGATTTATTTTATAAAATTCTGGAAAGAAACAACAAGACTACAAGAGGCAGTGGTGATGCGCTACTAATCTCTCCATAGCCAAAGAGGTGTACACTACGAATCTGGTTGAGACTCAGTAATTGCACTCAAGGATTCTATTGGAGCACACACCATGGTCATTTAATTAACTCTATGATGCCACGTCATTCAGTGATCAAGTCATTAATCTTGCCTAAATACAATGTAAATAACTATCTCATGCAGGTCCATTGGTCTCTTTCTTCATATATCTGATTGTCATCGGCGGTAGCTTCTGTGAAAAAATTGATAGAAACACAAGGGTCCCATGACTCACCACAAAGAGACAAATCATATCCTGTAAAGTTCACAATCAGTTCTTGGGGCCACTCTCTTGAACTGCGAAAGCAAAACTGAACCTAAATGTGTGTTGTGGTATTGAAGTGGTCAGTCCCATAGTCGAAATCGACATGAAGATTTGATGTCAATGCAAGAGAAATTGTCTTCATTAGCCCGTGAATTCAGTTACTGAAATAATAAGGTAGATAGCAAAGTTAGTATATCTTGCTGGAGACTTCCTTGTACTTCATTTGCCCATTGATAGGCCTATAGTAGTAATGAAGGAGAGGATGTAGATACCTTCTAAATATTGTTGCAGTGGATAGTACAAAACTATTCACACGTGTCGGCGTGCTGCAAATAATTACAAGTACATTATCAAATAATAAACATTTATTTTCTGAAAGTGTTTCTTCAAAACATGAACTACAAGAAATAAAATATTGCCACTAATCCTGCATTTGTAAGCCATGTTGTGAATAGTGACTGTCCCAAGTATATTACAAACATGGAAAAAATACAAATCACATGTACAGTTTTATCTAAACTCAACAAAAACATTGTGAACTTTGTTTGAATCCACATCACCAACAACTAATGGCAAGTAATTCAGTGGCTTACAAAAGGATGTCGTGATAGTTAACAACCATCTAAACATGTTCAGATTTCTATGAAAAGAACACCATAAAATTGTTGATACCTTAGTCAAAAGATTCAACAAACAAATGTAGGTTCTGAACATACAGTATTGGTATGAGTACAGAAGAAAAAAAGTTAATCCATCAAGCAATTTTGATGTACAAGAGTCTTGGTTTGAATAAATAGGTAAGAATATCATGTTGATTCTCACCGATGTCTTCCTCTCCGTGAGGCCGGCCATCTCCCAGTGCACAGCGCCTTTGCGTGCACATGATTGCACCACAGAGTCCCCCACGCAGCCGCACGGTTGCTCGTCTCTGGCCGTCAGCGCGAGCTGCAGCCCCAGGCGGCTAGGGCGCACGGGTCTGCACCATCAAGCGACACGGTCCCTGACTCCTGGCTCCTGGGGCCGAGGCAACGCACGGAACTGGAGGCGGCTTCGGTGTCTCTGTCAGCACGGCCAACTACGATGGCGGCTTAGCCATGTCGCGCCGAGAATGGATGGCGCGCAGACAGAGAGAACAGCGCCCTGTTCTGGCTCGACGCGTGGGTGGAAGTAGGCGGCATCTCCCTGCGATGGAGAAGAGGAGGAGGGGAGTAGCTGGGTTAACGCCGGGCGGCCATCGCAAGGGAGCGCAATGACGCCTCGATCTGCAAGGGCTCGCCATGTGGGGACGGGCTGGGTTGGTAGAGAAGAGGAGGAGATGCGTGATCGACGTCGGTGGCTTCGGAAGAGGAGGACGAAGGGGATCGGGCCATGGGGTCGGAGAAGTGGGTTGAGAAACCCCTTGCGAATTGTACGGGGTTGTTTCCTTGTGGGGCGTGGGGTCCGTACTAAATATGGGAATGGCAGAGTTTTCATCCGACGGGAGAAAAAGCTAAACCCACTTTGTACGTGGGTTTGTGTAATTTCAACGGTTAGATCAAATTAACTTATCTGATCGTTTGGCTGTAATTTCTCCGTGTTGTTCTGTGTAGCTTAGGCTGGGTGCATTTAGTAATAAATATGTTTGCTTGTTTAATAGTAGTAGAGATGAAGCATGCTTGTGTGTTTCGGGATCACCTTCATGTGTATTTTGATGAGGTGCTTACCTCTTGCCATGTTTAGTTCCGAGGTGACTTAAACATGCTCTTTTAAATGCCATGATGATATTGCTGTTTTAGGACTTAGTGGATTTTCACTAAGTCTGAAATCTGTAACGTTCCGATGCCATGTTCGTGTGATGTTCTAGGACAAAGCATGATAGTTTTGGAGTGGATCTTGATTGCTCCTTGTAGTATATATTGTTGTCTTTCCAACCATGTTTTCACATGTCTATTTAAGTGGCTGTAGCATGTTTATCTATTGCTCCAAAGTTTCAATAAAATTCTGCTGCCAGAATTTTATTGTCAAGTTCAATATGTCCAAGATCATTGCTATTGATCCGTGGCTCCGTTGGGGGTGCACCTTTGGACTTAGTTGCTGTAGTATATGTCTAGTTTGTGTTCATGTCCTTTTCCATGATATTTGAGTGCTGTAGCTTAATTATTTTGTGCTCCGAAGTTGCTATGTTGCTGTAATTTTCAGCTTTCGCTCAATTCTTGTTTCGGGCATAACTTTTAGCCCGTAACTCCGATTTCAGCGAATCTTATATCATACTTGATTGATTTTCTGTGTAGATTAATAATATCAGTTTGTTATCATGTTTTGAGGTGATTTGCTTGAGTGATATTTTCCGTGCTCCGTGTGCATCCTTAGTGCATCCATCATGCATTCATCTTTTTCGAGTGCGCATTGCATCTTGTTGATTGGTGCTTGGTGTGATTATTTTGTTTAGAGCCGGAAGCAGAGTCTGAGTTCGAGTACGAGCACGAGGTTTCCAACGAGGTTGAGCACGAGGAACCTGCTTACGATCCGAACGACTTCTCTTCAGGCAAGATGACCGAACCCCGATAACATTACTATCTTTGCCTATTGCTAGTAGTCTCGATCTATAGTTTTGCCTCGATGCCCATGATCTTCTTGTCAGCCTCCTACTTGTAACCAATTGCCATGTTTAACCAACCTACCTATGCAAACCGTTGCTTGGCTAAGTACGCTTCGCTCAGCCCCTTCTTATAGCATTGCTAGTTGCAGGTGAAGATCGAAGATGCTTGCTTCATGTTGAAGTTTGGTTGGGTTATATCACACTATATAAATGCTTAAAATGAAATCATCTATATATTGGCAAGGGTGGAAGGCTAAGCCTTTTGCTTGGTGTTTTGTTCCACTCATGCCGTTAGGAACCGTATAAACCGGTGTTATGTTCCTTGATTATGCGTTCCTAACACGGTTGGGGTGTATGGGACCCCCTCGATAAACCGCTAAGTGCTAAGTCTTTTCCAGCAAGTCCCAACATTGGTACTATTTGCCTAATAACAAACTAAACTTGCATAGGGAGTTATAAACCCTTTTTCTTAATCAACAACCCCGGGCCAGTGCTCCACATGAGTGTTGGTCCGAAACGGGAAGTCTGCGGGGCCACCTCAAGGAAACTCGAGGTTTGGTAAAAACCTGTAGAATCGCCCATCCGGTCGTGTCCTGAGACTTAGATACGCGCGGCTACTATCAGGGTGTCGACATGCCGGGAGGATTTGCTGGATTAGCCTTACCTTAGCTCGGTATATCTTGAGCACGGGATTCCGAGGATACTCGGGTCTTCCCACTTTGGAGTTGCGACTCCGCGGATCGTGGGCTTGTAATGGGTCAAGTTGGAACACCCCTGCAGGGTTTGAACTTTCGAAAGCCGTGCCCGCGGTTATGTGGCAGATGGGAGCTTGTTAATTTCGGTTGTAGATAACTTGACACAATGTTTCTAATACACTACCAGCGTGTGTTCCGTGACTGTCAATTTCCGAATAGGGATTCGGGAGTTGAACACGGAGGGGTTATGTTTGTTGAGCTTGTAGCTAGGATCACTTCGTGATCACTTCTCGCCGAGGCTTTCTCTTCTCGCTCTCACTCACGTAAGCTAGTTGCTAGTAGCTGTTGCAGACACTTATTCTTTTCTTCAGCCTTTTTCCTCTCCCAAAGGCTTAAATAGTCTTGTTACCCGGGAACGGGATTGCTGAGTCCTCTGTGGCTCACAGTTACTTCACCACACCAGATGCAGGTCCAGTTGTGAGCTATCCAGGTGATGGCACCGAGCTGGATTGGGAGTACGACGAGGAGCGTAGTCGGTACTATGTGCGATACCCGGATGATCAGTAGTGGAGACTCTTACTAGGATTCGATCCGCCTGTGGTTTATTTATCTAAGTTTGGTACTTTGACATTTGGATTTTGCCCTTAGAGGGTTGTGATGTTCTTAATGTATGATGATTGAGACTTGAATTGTAATTCTGTGACGTGGCGAGTGTAAGCCAACTATTTTCTGTTTACAATCCCCTCTTTTACATGAGATGTGCAAAGATTACCGAACTTGAGATCATTCTAGGATGGATTTATGCCTTTAAGTCGTGCCTCGACACGTAGGAGGTATAACTCCATCCTGGGCATTATAAGTTGGTATTCAGAGCCTTCTCCGACCTAGGAGGCCCAACTGTTTGAACGAATCGTTGACGGTCGAGTCTAGGCACACACTGAAAACTTTTTGAGTCCTATATTATATCGGAGAGTAGGATTTCTTTGCTTCTCACCCCCTTTCTCTCTGGTGAGGACTCCTGACGACTACTCTTGTCTCTCCTATCTTCAAAAATTTGCACAAAATTTTTTTTAGGAATCCCGCGAGTATTCTGGGATTGTTTCGATGTTCTCGTGACAACGATATTGTTCTCGATGCCTCCTGTTACCGAGGAGTTGAGCTTCGGGCTATGGTTGTCACAAGCATATCGCGGCAGTACTAAATACTTAAGACGGCCGACATCGAAAATCTCCCCTATACGGCCAGTGGCAAGATAACCCCGACATCACCCAGTACTGGGGAGGTAGTTCGGGAGTATTGCCATAGCTTGTTATAGTGGATGCTTTTCGAAGGTCCAAGGTACACAGTTTCCGAGAAAGACTGGTTATGTGTTGAAGGATGGATACACCTGGATGTAGGTTAGAGTTGATTGCGCGGTGCTTCCCGTGTATCCCCAACACCTGATTGCATAACTGGAATCTTTCGGAAATCTATAGGTGGGTTTTATCCAGTAGATCGTAGGCATTCTTCCAACGAATGCAGGTTAGTGAGTTCGGGGTTCTACATTGAGTGAAGTGGTTATATGACCGATGTTACTATCAGGAGTTGCATCTTAAAGGGTCCTTGGCTATGCTGATCCGGGGATTGCAAAACCTTTTCGTAACGCGTTCATATGCTTTCAGCACAAAGATGTTAGAACGAAACTCCTCTCTTGTGTTTGTTCCCGTCTGTACCTTGTTGTTTTTCTTATTTTATCCTTTTGTCCCCTATGTGGCTTCTCGTGAAGATTGATGTTAACATTTAACTGAGAATATCATTCGTTCCTCTTGTTCGAATGATTTCATTCGTTCTTATTGTTCGAATGACTATTGTGAAGACTTGATGCAATTCATGCCATTGATTCAGCTTATTCCTTTTGTCAATCAATTGTTGATTCGTGGTCATCTCTTACAGGATGGCTCCGAAAAAGGTTCCCAACGCTAACCCAGAGGTGGAAGAGGTCCCAGATCATCCTCCTTCCCCTCCTCCTCCGCCTGAGGCTTGGAGAGCAATTATGCAGACTACAGCTCAGAACACTCAGTTGATGATGCAGATGATGCAGCAAATGCAAGCTATGCAAGCTAATCAGGGTGTTCCAGGGAACCAAGGCAACTTCTTCAACCAGCAGCACCATGCTACTCTCAACCAGTTCTTGGCCAACAATCCTAAAGCTTTCAGTTACTGTGTCGACCCTCTTGATGCTGAGGATTGGTTGACCGACATAAAGAAGCATTTTCAGTGCAGTAACGTGAAGGAAGATGATTATGTGAAGTTTGCAGCCTTCCAACTGAAAGATCAAGCAGCTGACTGGTGGCAGCAGTACAAAGACTCCAGGCCAGGTCAAGTGATCTCTTGGGAGAATTTCTGCAAGGATTTTCGCTCGCACCACATTCCTACAAGTGTCATCGAGGGTATGCGTGAGCAATTCCGCAACCTGAAGCAGGGCTCCATGATAGTCTATCAGTATAATGTCAAGTTCCAAAACCTCGCTCGCTATGCTAAGCAAGACATTCCTGATGCCAAGAGTAAAATCTACCAGTTCCGTGGAGGTCTCAAAGATGAACTTCAGCTTGCTCTCACTTTGTTCGAGCCCGATGAATTCGACAAGTTCTATAACATGGCTTTGAAACAAGAAGCAGCTCAGCTTAAGATGGAGGCTTCTAAGAAGAGAATTCGAGATGCCGTTCACTCTTCCTCATCGTCTCAGTTGGTCTCGAAGCATCAGAAGTTCTGGCTTCCTCCTCCTCCAGTGATTCGAGCTCCATACAACAACTCCAACAACTCCAACAACAAGAACTCTAGTGGTCGTGGTTTCTCCCACCCACCCAACCTGAGCAACCAGTCGAAGAAGCAGTTTCAGTCTCAAGGCTCCAAGTCAAGTGCCTCTCATTTCCGTCCTCTCTCAGAAGTGACTTGCAACAAATGCACTCAGAAAGGTCACTATGCCAACAGATGTCCGAATCCGAAGCGTCTTCCACCTCCTCCACCTATCGGTACCGCTATGGTCAAGCATGATCCAAAGGCAGCAAGGGTCAATCTGATGAATGCAGCACAAGCGGAGAATTCTTCTGATGTCATTTTGGGTAACCTTCCAGTTAACTCTTTTCCAGCTAAAGTGTTATTTGATTCGGGTGCATCATGCTCTTTCATGTCTCAACCATTTGCATCCAAGCACAATATTGCCACTTCAAATTTGCCTCAGAAGTTGCAAGTTGTTTCTCCGGGCAGGATTATGACTTCTAGTGTCTATGCTCCGGATGTTTCTATTCGCATGGGAGATTATCGTTTTATGGCTAAACCGGTGGTTCTTGGTAATTCTGACATTGACCTCATCCTCGGAATGGATTGGCTTTCTCAGCATGATGCTCACATTGATTGTGCTCAAAAGGAAGTCAAGATGACTCATTCTGATGAAGATGTGATTATCTTTGCCTCCAGGGATAACACTATTCGTCTTTTCTCTCTCAATGATAAGGGCGAAATTAATGCCATATCTCAAATTCCGGTGGTGAACGAATATCAAGACGTCTTTCCTGAAGAACTTCCAGGCATGCCCCCACACCGTCAGGTGGAATTTGTTATTGAACTCGAGCCGGGTACTGAGCCAGCATGCCGGCGTCCGTACAAGCTCTCTCCGGATGAATTGAAGGAATTGAAGAAGCAGCTTGATAAGCAGGAGAGTATGGGTCTCATCAGACCTAGTACATCTCCGTGGGGCTGTGGTGTCTTATTTGTCAAGAAGAAAGATGGCACGGAGCGTCTCTGTGTTGACTACCGGCCATTGAACAAGAAGACGATTAAGAACAAGTATCCGCTCCCCAACATCAACGAACTCTTTGAGCAGCTCAAAGGAGCTAAAGTGTTCTCTAAGCTTGACCTCCGAATGGGCTATCATCAAATTCGCATTCGCGAGGAAGACATTCCCAAGACGGCCTTCAGAACGAGCTACGGTTCATACGAGTATACCGTCATGTCCTTCGGTCTCGCCAATGCTCCTCCTACCTTTTCAAGGATGATGCATTACATCTTCAACCCCTATACTGGCGAGTTTGTGCTTGTGTATCTGGATGATATTCTGGTGTTTTCCAAGAATGAAGAAGATCACGAAAAGCACTTACGTCTGGTTCTTGATCGACTCCGAGAGCATAAATTCTATGCCAAGTTCTCCAAGTGCGAGTTTTGGCTCGATAAGGTTTTATACCTGGGCCACATCATCTCAGCTGACGGTATTGCGGTTAATCCCGATAAAGTTGAAGCAATTGTCAACTGGGAAGCTCCTCAGAACGTCAAGCAGCTTCGCAGTTTTCTGGGTCTTGCCAGCTATTGCAGAAGGTTTGTTGAAAACTTCTCCAAGATTGCCAAGCCTCTTTCCAACCTGCTTCAGAAGAATGTCAAATACTTTTGGTCTCCAGAGTGTGAAGTGGCATTCAAAACCCTCAAAGAGAAGCTTGTTTCTGCTCCAGTTCTGACTCCTCCAGATGAATCTAAGCCCTATGAAGTTTTCTGTGATGCTTCTCTTCAAGGTCTCGGTGGTGTGCTTATGCAAGATAAGAGAATTGTGGCATACACTTCTCGTCAGCTAAAGCCAAGTGAGAAGAACTATCCCACACATGATCTCGAGCTAGCAGCTGTGGTACATGCTCTGATTACGTGGAGACATCTGTTGTTGGGCAGAAAGGTCGACATCTTCACTGATCACAAGAGTTTGAAGTACATCTTCACACAGCCGCATCTGAACCTCCGTCAGACTCGTTGGGTTGAAATGATCCAAGAGTATAATCCCAGCATTGAATACACTCCTGGCAAGGCGAATGTGATTGCAGATGCTTTGAGCAGAAAGGCATATTGCAACAGCCTTCTTATCAAGCCATACCAGCCTGAGCTTTGTGAAGCATTCAGGAAGCTCAACCTTCAAGTTGTTCCGCAGGGTTTTCTTGCAAATCTCCAAATTGCTCCTACCTTGGAAGATCAAGTCCGTGAGGCCCAGCTCAGTGATACCATGGTGAAGAAAGTGAAACATGGGATTGCAAAGGGCACTCCAAAATACAAGTGCTTCCGTGTTGATGAGAGAGATACCTTGTTCTTCGAGGACAGACTCATTGTTCCCAAAGGTGATCTCAGGAAGCTCATAATGGAAGAAGCTCATGATTCTCTCCTTTCCATTCATCCTGGCAGTTCCAAGATGTATCAAGATCTCAAGCAGTCTTACTGGTGGACACGCATGAAAAGGGAAATTGCCCAATTCGTGAATGAATGTGATGTATGCAGAAGAGTGAAAGCAGAACATCAACGTCCAGCCGGTCTTCTCCAACCTCTTCCTATCCCCGAGTGGAAGTTCGACCACATTGAAATGGACTTCGTCACTGGCTTTCCTAAATCCAAGCGAGGAAATGATGCTATCTTTGTGGTGATCGACAAGCTCACCAAAGTCGCTCACTTTCTTCCAGTCAAAGAATCAATCAATGCAGCTCAACTTGCAGAGCTGTACACTTCCAGAATTGTGTCCCTACATGGCATTCCTCAAGTGATATCCTCAGACCGTGGAAGCTTGTTCACATCAAGGTTCTGGGACTCCTTTCAGTCCGCCATGGGCACTAAGATCAGGTTCAACACTGCTTTTCACCCTCAGACTAGTGGTCAAGTCGAGCGCGTGAATCAGATTCTAGAAGACATGCTCAGAGCCTGTGTCATCTCCTTCGGCATGAAATGGGAAGACTGCCTTCCATTTGCCGAGTTCTCTTACAACAACAGCTTTCAAGCAAGTGCAGGCAAAGCACCGTTTGAAATTCTCTATGGCAGAAAGTGCCGTACCCCTCTCAACTGGTCTGAAACAGGCGAACGCCAACTTCTTGGCAATGACTTGATCTCAGAAGCCGAAGAAATGTGCAAAGTCATACGTGAGAATCTCAAGGCCGCTCAGTCGCGTCAGAAGAGCTACTATGACGGCAAGCATCGTGATTTGGCTTTCAACATCGGTGATCATGTCTATCTCCGAGTTTCTCCGATGAAAGGAACCCAAAGATTCGGTATCAAAGGAAAGCTTGCTCCTAGATACGTCGGGCCTTTCAAGATTCTTGGCAAAAGAGGCGACCTAGCCTATCAACTTGAGCTCCCGCCGAATTTCGCAAATGTCCATGATGTCTTCCATGTGTCTCAACTTCGCAAATGCTTCAAGGCACCTGAGCGCATGATTCCGTTTGAGGAGATTGATCTTCAACAAGACATGTCCTACCGAGAGCATCCAGTTGCAATTCTCGAAGAAACCGAACGCAAGACCCGCAACAAGTCCATCAAATTTCTGAAAGTCAAGTGGTCACATCACACCGACCGAGAAGCTACCTGGGAACGAGAAGATCATCTTCGTTCCGAGTACCCTTCCTTTTTCCAATCCTAGATCTCGGGACGAGATCTTTTTGTAGTAGAGGAGAGTTTGTAATGCCCCGGATGTAATACTTTCCCTTTTGGGTATATAATATATCTCCGGCTTCATCTATTTCCATTTCGGGTTCTTTGTCTTTTGGGTTTCGTCGTTTTGTTGTGTGGGTGTGTGGCATTCATTCATATCATGTAGACATGTGCATTGCATTGCATCTGTGTTGTCGGTTGCATCCGGTTCCACGCGTTCCTTCCCGTTGTCCGTTTCGCGTTCCGGAGCTCCCTTACGTGTCCGTGACGTCCCGTAGGCCTACTTTGGTGTTTGGGCGTTTAACGTTACCGGTGTGCCGCGAGGTTGTTGTGTGTGTTGTTGTTTTGTTTTGTGCAACCCGCCTCTCAAATCTCGTCTCGTTTGGACTCCGTTGACTATCCCATCCGTTGTTCGTGTGGGTCCAAAGTGCCTTCACTTTGTGTCCCGGAAACACCCCTACTGTAGTCCTTTATCTTCTCCTAGGCCCTTTTAATCTACCCCCGCGATCGGATCCGTCGGATCGCAATCGGAGGGCTCCTAGCATCCCCAGATCCCTCCTAACCCTAAAAACTGCTATATATAGACCCTAGTCTATTTTTTTGGGCATCTAGCTTCTTCTCCACCCTCTCCCCCTCCAAATCTGGATCTGGCCATTCCCCTCACTCCACTTGGCTCTGCCCTCGAGCTCCTTCCCGTAGAATCGCGCCTGGGATCGAGCGCCCGACCAGGGACGTTTTCCTTCGATCGGTCCAGCAGAGCGCCGACCGGATCGTTGGGCAACGGATCCCTCCGCAGCTCCTTTTCGGCCTCCCGATCGCCAGCCGATCGCCGGTCAACGGCCTCCTCGAGACCCAGCTGGGCTCCCTCGTCGCGATCGCCTCCTCACTTCGGGACCACTTCATCGCCCGGCCCAGCACCGCTACTCTGCAGCGCCAGCGTCCCGCTCGACCCGCCTGGGCCGACGAGCACCAAAGGCCCGGCCTCCCGTCGCCAGCTCCCAGCCGAGCCGGGCCTCCGCCTCCTCCCGCGCTCGTCTGCCAGGCCGACGCAGGTGGGCCAGCCGCCTCACTCGGCCCGCATCCGTCGGCTCCCACATCGCCTTCCGTCGCCAGGCCGGCTGGACCGCGCCTCGCCGGGCCGCCTCCCTTCCCCTCCGCGTTGGGCCACCTCTCCGCGGGCCGCAGCCGCGCCAGGCCGGGGCGCACCCGAGCGGGCCGCCTCGCCTCCACCAGGCCGCCGCCAGTTCGCGGGCCGCCGCCGCTCAGATCTGCCTCCTCCGGCCCAATTCCTTCAGATCTGAGATGGTTGACCCTAATTTCTGCTAAGTCCTGAGATTGTTGTGTGTCTGATGCATATTGCAAACTGCTCTAACTTTTTGTGTGTTGCTCCGATTCGCGCAAATAGCATGTCCAGACGTTCGTGGAGACTTGCTCTACGTTTTATCTGTTGTTGTCATGCATGTTAGAGATCATCTAGGTGCTTGTTTTGCTTTTGCAAGAGTGCATCATGATATAAACTGCTGCTATGTGATGTTTTTATGCCACCTTTGCCATGTGATATAGTTTAGCTCGTTTGTCCGAATGATGCAAATGACATGTCCACGTGTTCGTCTTGCCATGCTCTACATGTTGTATGTGCTAGGTAGCATGTTAGATTTATTATTGCCTTGTTATCTTCGTTGCAAAGTGCCATGTGGCTGTGATGTTATTTCACTTATTATGAAATGCCATCTTGTTGAACTCGTTGCAATCGTTGTGTTTACCTACATGAAGCATGCTTGTGTGTTTCGGGATCACCTTCATGTGTACTTTAATGAGGTGCTTACCTCTTGCCATGTTTAGTTTCGAGGTGACTTAAACATGCTCTTTTATATGCCATGATGATATTGCTGTTTTAGGACTTAGTGGATTTTCACTAAGTCTGAAATCTGTAACGTTCCGATGCCATGTTCGTGTGATGTTCTAGGACAAAGCATGATAGTTTTGGAGTGGATCTTGATTGCTCCTTGTAGTATATATTGTTGTCTTTCCATCCATGTTTTCACATGTCTATTTAAGTGGCTGTAGCATGTTTATCTATTGCTCCAAAGTTTCAATAAAATTCTGCTGCCAGAATTTTATTGTCAAGTTCAATATGTCCAAGATCATTGCTATTGATCCGTGGCTCCGTTGGGGGTGCACCTTTGGACTTAGTTGCTGTAGTATATGTCTAGTTTGTGTTCATGTCCTGTGCCATGATATTTGAGTGCTGTAGCTTAATTATTTTGTGCTCCGAAGTTGCTATGTTGCTGTAATTTTCAGCTTTCGCTCAATTCTTGTTTCAGGCATAACTTTTAGCCCATAACTCCGATTTCAGCGAATCTTATATCAAACTTGATTGATTTTCTGTGTAGATTAATAATATCAGTTTGTTATCATGTTTTGAGGTGATTTGCTTGAGTGATATTTTCCGTGCTCCGTGTGCATCCTTAGTGCATCCATCATGCATTCATCTTTTTCGAGTGTGCATTGCATCTTGTTGATTGGTGCTTGGTGTGATTGTTTTGTTTAGAGCCGGAAGCAGAGTCTGAGTTCGAGTACGAGCACGAGGTTTCCAACGAGGTTGAGCACGAGGAACCTGCTTACGATCCGAACGACTTCTCTTCAGGCAAGATGACCGAACCCCGATAACATTACTATCTTTGCCTATTGCTAGTAGTCTCGATCTATAGTTTTGCCTCGATGCCCATGATCTTCTTGTCAGCCTCCTACTTGTAACCAATTGCCATGTTTAACCAACCTACCTATGCAAACCGTTGCTTGGCTAAGTACGCTTCGCTCAGCCCCTTCTTATAGCATTGCTAGTTGCAGGTGAAGATCGAAGATGCTTGCTTCATGTTGAAGTTTGGTTGGGTTATATCACACTATATAAATGCTTAAAATGAAATCATCTATATATTGGCAAGGGTGGAAGGCTAAGCCTTTTGCTTGGTGTTTTGTTCCACTCATGCCGTTAGGAACCGTATAAATCGGTGTTATGTTCCTTGATTATGCGTTCCTAACACGGTTGGGGTGTATGGGACCCCCTCGATAAACCGCTAAGTGCTAAGTCTTTTCCAGCAAGTCCCAACATTGGTACTATTTGCCTAATAACAAACTAAACTTGCATAGGGAGTTATAAACCCTTTTTCTTAATCAACAACCCCGGGCCAGTGCTCCACATGAGTGTTGGTCCGAAACGGGGAGTCTGCGGGGCCACCTCAAGGAAACTCGAGGTTTGGTAAAAACCTGTAGAATCGTCCATCCGGTCGTGTCCTGAGACTTAGATACGCGCGGCTACTATCAGGGTGTCGACACGCCGGGAGGATTTGCTGGATTAGCCTTACCTTAGCTCGGTATATCTTGAGCACGGGATTCCGAGGATACTCGGGTCTTCCCACTTTGGAGTTGCGACTCCGCGGATCGTGGGCTTGTAATGGGTCAAGTTGGAACACCCCTGCAGGGTTTGAACTTTCGAAAGCCGTGCCCGCGGTTATGTGGCAGATGGGAGCTAATTAATTCCGGTTGTAGATAACTTGACACAATGTTTCTAATACACTATCAGCGTGTGTTCCGTGACTGTCAATTTCCGAATAGGGATTCGGGAGTTGAACATGGAGGGGTTATGTTTGTTGAGCTTGTAGCTAGGATCACTTCGTGATCACTTCTCGCCGAGGCTTTCTCTTCTCGCTCTCACTCACGTAAGCTAGTTGCTAGTAGCTGCTGCAGACACTTATTCTTTTCTTCAGCCTTTTTCCTCTCCCAAAGGCTTAAATAGTCTTGTTACCCGGGAACGGGATTGCTGAGTCCTCTATGGCTCACAGTTACTTCACCACACCAGATGCAGGTCCAGTTGTGAGCTATCCAGGTGATGGCACCGAGCTGGATTGAGAGTACGACGAGGAGCGTAGTCGGTACTATGTGCGATACCCGGATGATCAGTAGTGGAGACTCTTACTAGGATTCGATCCGCCTGTGGTTTATTTATCTAAGTTTGGTACTTTGACATTTGGATTTTGCCCTTAGAGGGTTGTGATGTTCTTAATGTATGATGATTGAGACTTGAATTGTAATCCTGTGACGTGGCGAGTGTAAGCCAACTATTTTCTATTTACAATCCCCTCTTTTACATGAGATGTGCAAAGATTACCGAACTTGAGATCATTCTAGGATGGATTTATGCCTTTAAGTCGTGCCTCGACACGTAGGAGGTATAACTCCATCCTGGGCATTACAGTAGAGGTGGAGTGTGTTTCTCTCCCACATAAAGGAATGCTGGGTTCCGACACGTTATGAAAAACTAAAAAGAAAACTAAAAGCAAGACGCTCCAAGCATAGCACATAACATATGAAGTGATAAAAATATAGCGAAACGAAAGACGAACTGATAATGTCGATGGAGAAGGGGATGCACGGGGGGCATCCCCAAGCTTAGACGCTTGAGTCTCCTTGAATATTTCTTGGGGGTGCACGGGGGCATCCCCAAGCTTGAGCGCTTGACACTCCTGAATCTTTTTATCATCTTCCCTCGCACACTTGAAAACTCCCTTCATACACAACTCATCATAATCTGATTAGCGAGGTTAGTACCTTTAATAGAATAATTATACCTTGCTGGAAATAAGGATATTTTTGAATTTCTACTGTTTCTCAAGATTTCCAAAAGGTTTTTGCAAAGAAAAAGCAAGTTCTTAATTTGCAAAGTGAAGGTAAGGCAAAACAGGACAAAATCTGTGAAAGAACAGAACAGGAGGAAGTAATTGACCTGTTCGGGATACTTCTGCAACTCAAATCAAAAAACTCAGAACTGACGCACGAAAGACAATTATATAGAGAATGCTGTCGAAAAAATTCAGACCAAAAAGATGATCTGGTGATTTTATACGAATTTTTCTATCCAAGGACAGAATCTGTTTCCTGGACAGCACCTCACAACTTTTGAACTTTCTAGCAATCAGAGGCTATACTTGGCACAAATATGAAAAGCAAAGATACAATGATGATACTACAGCAGTAAACAACATCAAGACACAACAAAAGCAAAAATTTATTCATGTGGGCTGCCTCCCAAAAGCGCTTTCTTTTATGCCTTTAAGCTAGGCATAATGCATAGATCAAGTTTTATCAAGAGTAAAAGAATAACTAGCCCGTACAACGGACTCAAAAGGTAACTTGACCTTCTTACGAGGGAAGTGTTCCATCCCTTTCTGGAGAGGAAACTGAAATTTTATATTACACTCTTTCATGTCAATGACAGCACCAACGGTGCGCAAAAAGGGACGTCCCAAAATAATTGGACATGAAGGATCACATTCAATATCCATAATAGTGAAATCAACGGGCACATAATTATCATTGACAACAATAAGAACATCGTCGATCCTCCCCAAAGGTTTCTTTATGGAAGAATGAACGAGACGAACACCAAAAGAACAAGAATCATAAGGTTTCAATTTAAACATATCATATAGTCTTTTGGGCATAATGGAAGTACTAGCTACAATATCACATAAAGCATAGCATGAGAAGTTGTTTATCTTAATTTTAATCATAGAATCCCAACCATCTCCTAGCTTTCTAGGTATGGAGGCTTCTACTCTAAGTTTCTCCTCCCTAGCTTTGATAAGAGCATTAGTGATATGCTCTGTGAAGGCAAGATTAAGCGTGCTAGTGTTGGGATCCTTAGCCATTCCTTGCAGAAAGGCGACAACTTCTGAAATACTACAATTATCAAAATCAATTTTATCATTAGTGGGCAGAATTGTAGTGTCATCCTCTTTGTTTAATTCGCTCTCTATTATAAGAGTTTGAACATCTTCCCAAGTTTCGGGAAGCTTAGGAGCAATTTTAAACTGAGGCTCATACTTTTTTCCTAGAAGACCATGCCATGGGCATAACTCTCCATCATAACTAGTATAATCACAAGGTTTATTTTTTTTGTAAATCCCGTCAGAGATAAGTGGGGCAATGGAAGTAGGGGTGTACTCCTCCCATTTAGTGTTTTTGGTAGAACCCATAGTAGCAAGCAAGCAAGATAACTATTTTTTGTGATTTTCGATAAAAGGAACTAAAGCAAAAATGAAAAGTAAACTAACAAGACTAAAAAGCAAAGGTAAAAGATAGCATGCAACTCCCCTATCCTGAAGAGTGGAGTCCCCGGCAACGGCACCAGAAAATACTCCTTGATGGGCCTCGAACCCCTCGTTGGTTACCCCAAGTGGAAGGTGTAAGATGCAGTAAGTAGAAGTTTTTTCCCCTAGCAAAGATGCCAAGGATCGAATCCCTAGAGACTCCTAGGTTCAACAAGTAGGTGTCAATTGCTAACGGCGCAATTAGCAATCAACGTGGACCTGCACACAGATACAAATAACTTTGCTCCCAACGAGTACAGAGAGGTTGTCAATCTCTCTGGCCTTGTAGTTCACAAAGGGTTAAAAGCAATATGATAGTGGTGATAGATAGTGTTTTGCAATAGTAAGTAAATAGCGAAAAGTAAATAGTGGATGTGATCAATGATGGTAATATGGACCGGAGTCTCATGATGTTCACTAGTGATGTGTCTCTCCCAAAAGACGATAAAACAGCTATGTGAGGTAAACAAATTACAGCTGGGCAATTGACAGGACCACGAACGCAAACCAATGCTGATTACATTGCAAGAAAGGTTGAGGTTCAAAGCATGGGCGGTACGCCAAAGTAAGTAGACCGAAATCCATCAATATCTACTATTAATCATCCACCTTGAGATATCTATCCAGAACATCTCGCTGGTATTAAGTTGCGAGTCCCACACATAGTGTAAACTCAATGCAACAGATAACTGCATTAAAAGAACTTTGCGTAAAGTAAACAATCCTTGCACCCGCGGGCACAAGCACCGTTGTTTTCCCCCTTGTGGCAATAGCACATCCCCTAGACTCATGTTTCTGTCACTCAAGCTAGTCATCGAGGGGCATGAACCCACAATCGAGCATAACGTTCCCTCTTGGAGTCACTACCTATTACTCGGCCAAAGCAATAAATAACAACGGAGAACATGCAGGAATTACTTATGAACTAAAATATAAAAGAGGTGAATCAAATATATTACTCAAGATCAATCTGAACATAATCTCATAATCCATCGGATCCCAGCAAACTCAACATAGCAACAGCATAAGGATTACATAGGTTCCTCGATCATGTAGGGCAGCTCACGAGGACTAATTAGTGAAGCACAAGAACGGGAGGAGAACATCACATAGCTACTGGTCATGGACTCATGGTCCAAGGGAGACTACTCACGAGTCATCCGGGAGGCGTCCATGGTGGTGGAGAAGCTCCCGGTGGTGATCCTCCCCTCCGGCAGGGTGCCGGGAAGAGTTCTCCTGGTGCTCCCGATCTTGGAAGCGGTGGCGGCGGCGGAACAGAGATGGGATCGCGAAAAGAAGTCCTGTTCTGAGGGTTACGGAGGACCCTTTAAATATATGCCAAAGTAGGGCACCGGGGGAGCCTCGGGGGGGCCCAGGCGCCCCCCCGGCGCGGCCCAGGGGGGCGCGCCCACAGGGCGCCTGGAGCCCCTGTGCCCCCCCAGGCTGCCCTTCGGACGCAGTGTTGTTTCCGGATCGCTGATTTTTTATATAATTTTTCTGGATTTTTCTGGGCAGTTCTCGAAACGTGAAAACCTGAAATACAAAAACAGCCGAAAACAGAAACTGGCACTGGGGTGCACTGGATTAGTAAGTTAGTCCAGATATGATCAAAAGTGTATGGAAGTGTATGAATATCATAGCAATATCACCCAAAAGTGGCATGGAGGAAGCATAAATTATAGATACGTTTTGGACGTATCAGCAGCTTCTCTTCTGCGGCCGGTGGTGGTGTGGCTGCACTTCCTCGAGGGAGGCTGTGTGGCGATGCGTGGACGAGCCTGCCAGCCCTGTGGTGCGAGGGCGGGCTCGGGCGGCGGCTTTGGCCGCGAGGGGCGCGGCAGGACGTCGCGAGGACGCCCTGGTGATGCGCGGCTCGGGGGCCCGGGTTGTCGGCGAAGGCTGTTTCGTCATTGGGCAGCTCCGATGGTGGTGGTGGTTGGTGGGCTCACTGGTGCCGGTGCGGGATGATGTGTGGCTGAGGCCTGCACGGATCCGGCCATCCCGACCTCTCCGGGGGAAACCCTTAATCTGTGATCGGACGATGGCGGCGCCTTGGCGTCGTTTTCCCTCTTGGGGGCTTCGTCTTGGGAGCCCGGTCGGTGGGCGGGACCTGTGGATGGCGGCAGTTGTGGCGACCAGGCTTCTGTGGCAACGCTGATGGTGGGAGCGATGTCGACGACGCGGCAATGGTTGCGGTAGTCGGCTCTTCTCCGGCGTGTCCGCGGTTTTTGAAGGAAATATGCCCTAGAGGCAATAATAAAGTTATTATTTATTTCCTTATATCATGATAAATGTTTATTATTCATGCTAGAATTGTATTAACCGGAAACTTAGTACATGTGTGAATACATAACAGAGTGTCCCTAGTATGCCTCTACTAGACTAGCTCATTGATCAAAGATGGTTGTGTTTCCTAGCCATAGACATGAGTTGTCATTTGATCAACGGGATCACATCATTAGGAGAATTATGTGATGGATAAGACCCATCCGTTAGCTTAGCACTATGATCGTTTAAGTTTTACTGCTATTGCTTTCTTCATGACTTATACATGTTCCTATGACTATGAGATTATGCAACTCCCGAATACCGGAGGAACACTTTGTGTGCTACCAAACGTCACAACGTAACTGGGTGATTATAAAGGTACTCTACAGGTGTCTCCGAAGGTACTTGTTGGGTTGGCGTATTTCGAGATTAGGATTTGTCACTCCGATTGTCGGAGAGGTATCTCTGGGCCCACTCGGTAATGCACATCACTATAAGCCTTGCAAGCATTGCAGCTAATGAGTTAGTTGCGGGATGATGTATTACGGAACGAGTAAAGAGACTTGCCGGTAACGAGATTGAACTAGGTATTGAGAATACCGACGATCGAATCTCGGGCAAGTAACATGTCGATGACAAAGGGAACAACGTATGTTGTTATGCGGTTTCACCGATAAAGATCTTCGTAGAATATGTGGGAGCCAATATGAGCATCCAGGTTCCGCTATTGGTTATTGACCGGAGATGTATCTCGGTCATGTCTACATAGTTCTCGAACCCGTAGGGTCCGCACGCTTAAGGTTTCGATGACAGTTTTATTATGAGTTTATGAGTTTTGATGTACCGAAGGAGTTCGGAGTCCCGGATGAGATCGGGGACATGACGAGGAGTCTCGAAATGGTCGAGACGTAAAAATCGATATATTGGACGACTATATTCGGACATCGGAAAGGTTCCGAGTGATTCGGATATTTTCGGAGTACCGGGGAGTTACGGGAATAGAGGAGAGAGGCCAAAAGGAAGGAGGCGCGCGGCCCCCTTCTGGTCCGAATTGGACAAGGGGTGCAGCCCCCTTTTCCTTCTCCCTCTCCCCCTCTTTCCTTCTCTCCTTCTCCAGAAAGGAAAGGGGAATCCTACTAGGACTTGGGAGTCCTAGTAGGACTCCCCACACTTGGCGCGCCCCCTCTAGGGCCGGCCTCTCCCTCCCTCCTTTATATACGGGGGTAGGGGGGCACCTCTAGACACAACAATTGATCTCTTGATCTCTAGCCGTGTGCGGTGCCCCCCTCCACCATAGTTCTCCTCGATAATATTGTAGCGGTGCTTAGGCGAAGCCCTGCGACGGTAGAACATCAAGATCGTCACCACGCCGTCGTGCTGATGGAACTCTCCCTCGACACTCAGCTGGATCGGAGTTCGAGGGACGTCATCGAGCTGAACGTGTGCTAGAACTCGGAGGTGCCGTAGTTTCGGTGCTTGATCGGTCGGGCCGTGAAGACGTACGACTACATCAACCGCGTTGTTCTAACGCTTCCGCTTTCGGTCTACAAGGGTACGTAGACACACTCTCCCCTCTCGTTGCTATGCATCTGGTAGATAGATCTTACGTGATCGTAGGATTTTTGAAATACTGCGTTCCCCAACAGTTTTGCCTCGGGTTGTTTGTTGCTGTGGAGTCGAAGCTGCGGTGGCGGGGCCCTGTGGTATACGATGACCGATTGTAGGTGGCCCGTTCGGCGATCTCCGGTGGCTAGTTTTGTTCTTCAGAGTTCTTCGTCTAAGTCGGAGCTGCGCTGTCTGGCCGCAGGTGGGTGAGTTTTGGCGCAGATCTTCATGTAGCTTCACGCGTCGACGATCGCCTACGGCGAAGTCGGAGTCGCTTGCTCAGAGTGTAGGGATGGCGATGACGCCTCTAGGGGAGGGGTGATGACGATGACGCCTGCGTGCTGTCTCGACGAGACCCTCTTTGGAGTGGTGAGTGTGGGGTATCTTTGTGTGCCGCTCAGCGGTTGTGAGGGTTTTCCCTCGGTTCTCCATAATTAACCGTGCAATCTGGTTTTCGCTTGGTTTTCCCTAATTAACCGAGCAACTCTCTTCTGCTTATTTAATCGATGAAAATCCGTTTCGAAAAAAATAAAATAAAAGCAGAAAACAAACCCTGAGGCCGCATAGCTCACGACGGTAACTCCCACGTATAGTCACTAACCCTATGTTACAAGACACATCAGAAACGAAAAACACACAACCCCTAGGCTATGCATTCAAGAAGGAATCACTGCACATGCGCCAATGATGATGAGTCCACCACAGGGTTGAACTCCGCATTCTCATCCCCAAAGCCAAGTTTCAATCCACCACCTTCAGTAAGGACACGACGCAGGCACTCGTCGACATAGCCCAATCAGATATCTTGTGTATCCACCGGAGTGCATAAGCTCGTCGTCGGACCCATTCGTACCATCCACACTTATCCGTCTATCGAAGTCTTGATAGCCGAATACCACTGAAGGAGACAGCAGAAGACAAAGATGTCCCATACCGCTTGCCTCCCGCTACTTTCACACCACCGTCAATCCAACAGAAACAAACTAAACATTACACCTCTTCCAGAGTCATCGCGCATCACGTACCGATAGCAGGCATGACTTGACGCCTCAAATAATACCTCGTGTGTAGCGTCCACCGATAGGCATCCACCGGTGGCTTCACCTGCCGGTGACAGGCACTACCTGACAACTCCGAAAGAGGCACACGTGTCACCTGCCGAGCAGCATCAAACTCGATCTTTGTTGGAGGGGACGCCCAATATCGCCACTAGACTCAGAAATGCCGTCACCAACTCGAGATCCAGAGTCTGAGTTCCCCACACGACCCCGAAGTCCGCCTCGAGATTCAGACTCCGAGTTGCCCACACGACGACGAAGTCCACCGCCGTTGATGAAGAAGGGTAGCCGCCCCGATTCCGGGCACTAAAAGGATCAACCACCATCGCGTCCTCCGTTGTCATCGCCCATACAACGGCACCAGCCGCCGCGATCCCGTATCAAGCGTCATCGACGACAGAGGAAGCTCTGGCCGCCACACGCATCCTACGACGTCCCCGGGTGCGGGATCCCAAGATATTCCGCTAGAAGGACCCACCACCTAGCCCGTCATCCCCGACAGATGGGACGCCACCACCACCATGTTCGGATTGGGGGCGCTGCAGCCACCGCCAAGACTGAATCCAGGCTGGATGCCGCCGCCGCCACTGGCCATGCCCAGCCCCATCTCCATCCACTGGCCAAACGTCTCCACCGGGAGCCACCTCGCCGCCATGGATCGAGGAAGAGGCCTAATCCCCGTGGATCTAGCGCCCTCATCGCCTTACAACCCCGGAAGGAGGAGCAGCCCTCTGCCGCCGTCGTCGAACGCACTGGCTCTGCCCGGCGTTGTCCCCCGACAACGACGGAGGGGAAGGCTCTGCCCAACGTTGTCCCCCGGCGGCGATGAAGGGGAAGGAGGGATGGGATCGGGCCAGCTGGCAGCTAGGATTGCGCCTCTTGGGTCGCCCGCGAGGGGAGCGACACAAGAGCCGGAAATCTCATTGAAATATCAACCTTCTTCGAAGAAATGCCCTTACAGAAAAAATGACAAAAGGAGGAGATAAACTAAACTAGACGTTTGAGAATTGAGATTAGAGATCTGTGATTTAGTTTACTGCTAGAATGTACCATTCATGCTTGATATTGTGAAGCGGAACTCCCTAGCTTGGGGAGTAAAAAAGGAAAATAAGTCAATTTGGTACAATTCAAATTGTGTTCTTGGGCAAGACACAAATTAGGCATAAGATGGTGAAATGTTCTATTTCTATGCAAGTACTTGAGCATAAAGCATATCCATTGGGTTTCAGGTGCATCAGACTTGAAGAGCAAAGGGCAAAAACAGCCAATATGTAACTTGAAGAGGGTAAGGGCGTGTTTGGTTGCCGTACACATCTCCACTCGGTCTGGCTCTAGAAAAACAGCCTCATATGCGACATCTGCGAGTTGTTTGGTTGTCTGCATATGGACTCCTGCATTAGGAGATCAACTTTGGCACGTTGTTTGGTTGCCTACATTGTCTCGGCGCATGCAACTATACGCTGTTTAGTTGCCCGCATGGGGTATGCTTAAGAGCTAGCACTTGCACATAGCACACATGGTTAAGAGATAGCAGAGGAAGTGGGAGAAAAATGCAGTGTGCGTCGGACCATGACGACTGCGGTGGATAGTGACCGTGGCGCCGTGTTCGACATGAAGAGCATGGAGTCGTGGACGAGCGACTCCATCGGCGGCACGGCGAGCGACACCGTCGGCGAACTAGTTGCGGTGCTCGCGCAAAGACAGTCGACAGAGGACGAGAATGCAGTGCCCGCGCCATGGTATCGTCAGTGCAGTGGACGAGAGAGGACGCCGAGATGATCGACACCGAAAATGACTCCAATGTATGTAACACCCCCAGAATCATGCTACAGTAATCTCCCGCTAATGGTGCCATGTCATCGCGATTACTATGCAAATTACCACTTGTCCAAAAAGTCAATGTCAAATTCAAATTTAAAATAAAGTCAAAATAATATTACTTAAAAGAGTAAAATAAAAATGTTCGCATTATTCCATAAATTCCGCTGATAATTTATCATGCAGAAACCAACTTCATTTGGTTAACCCAATTAACCCCAGTAACCTATAAACACATCCGATAGCATCTAGTTTGGCCATTTTAAATCCTAAAAGTAAATGCGATTTCCAAATAATGTGAGACTTGTTGTGTGGCCTCAAAATATTACCTAGTATTTGTGTGTCAAGTTTCATGACTAAATAAATTCGTTTGCTAGGCAAAGTAGATAGACCACAATATAAAAAAAGCAAAAACAGAAAAGGAATTGGAAAAATGAAAAGCTACACTGTGCACTTAGCCCAACTAGTAAGTATGCACGTGCAACGCACGTATTCTAATGTATGATAAAAACATCAACCTTGTATTTTAAATCTTATTTTTTCCCAAACGCTAAATATAAATCAAATGATCAAAGGGCAAAGAACAAAAGAGACACGCGACACTCCATTTAGTCGACAATATGTTAAATATGAATGGCTTGAGAGCATCTACAACCAGACCCTTATATCCGCTCTAAACATCCGGACATGCTCTTCAGTAATTGTTCGGACGAAGAAAATACAATCCAACCGGACGCCCCATATCTGACCCAAGTGCCCGAACTGATCGGCAAGCCCCATATCCAACCCATACGTGGGAAGGAAATGGGCATTTGACATACCGCGAACCACCTTTTTTTTCTTTCTTTTTCTCTTTTTTCTCTTCAGAAATCATATGCATATGACTGGACAATGTGAGAAGGGTGATTGTTTTACAAGGAAAATGAGGGTCTAAAACAGACGCACGTCCGGGCCAAATTAAGCAATTGCGTTTGTAGAAGTTATAATCAGGCCGCACAAAGCAAGCAGAGGAACGCCTATACTTAGAGCATCTATAGCTCCTGAAATTGACGACGCGGGGACCACTGACCGGGCAAAAGAGAAAAGCAACAAGTTGACCCAACTGGACTCCTTAAAAGCCTCCTTAAACGCCCGGGCTATCCGGTAGCCCTCATATTCATCTCATATATATGATTTGTATGAGGAGTGTCCGAGCGTGTCCGGACAGTGGTCCTGCGTCCGCCACATAGGATTGGGTCCTCCCATAAAGCATAATTTTTTTCTCTCTCCTTCTCCATCAATCATATGCATGTGATCAAACATGCAAGGAAAAAGTGAGAGACGTAGCTTTGTGAAAAGAAAACAGGGAGTCAATTTTGTTCAATCCGGCTGTAGATGCTCTTATTTGCTCGTATAAACAGATGATGCTCTTATTTGCTCGTATAAACAGACGCTACTTAAAAAAAGAAGAACATTTGCTATTACAAAGAATACAACTAAAAAGAAGCAGCTACTGTGAGGCTATCAGTCTCTCACCGCACAGATAGACACTTCGCTTTCCCCTCCGCCTGCTCTCCCCGCTGCATCCTCTCCTTCGCACGCCGCCTCCACTCCAGCCCGCCGGCGCACTCCGTCTCCTGCCCCGCCTCCTCCTCTCCCCGCCATGGCCTCGCCTCGCCTCGCCGCCAACCCCGTCGGTGTTCGGTAGATCGACTCTGCCGCCTCCGTGCCCCGGCGCAGATCAAGCCGCGAGCTGCTGGATGTGATGCGGGAGCAGGCATCTCGGAGCCGGCCGAGATCCACTGCGTCTACATGGGGAGGATGCTTCGACCTGGAGCTCCATGGCGTCCCACAACCGCGAGCACCTCAGGCTCAGTCGGCGCCAGATGGAGCGGAGTCGCGCCGTCGTCAAGGGCCATGGAGCTCGGGACGCCGCCGCCCCTGCCCCCGCTCCGACGCCATCAAGCATCACCAACTCAGCACGATGTAGGGGGAGGATGCTTCTTCTTCTTGGGACGCCGTGTCATCATGGAAGGTCTCCCTTTTCCTCCCTCTCCTCGTTTCAATTTGGTACGATGCTAGATTTGGTTCCATTCCCTCCCTGATGCGGTTCCACACGCCTATCTCTAACATCACATTTCTAGCATAGAATACTCAACATCCACTGCCATTTAAAAAAACTTTACATGAAAGAAAACGAAAGGGGTTCAAAGTCTGCAGAGCAATTTGGCATTCGAGGACATCTTCAAGTCAGAACAGAAGTAATGTACCGAAGTTCAGTCAGTCTAAGGATAGCAATTAACTGTAAGTCAATCTCAGGTAGCATTCGCCTGCAAATATGTGTACACATACTCCTGCTTGAACAGCAACAGCATCACAGTAGCCTGTTTCAAAATTTCACTAATGGATACAAATGTTTTTTTACTGCAAAAGAAGCACAAGCATACCAGATCTCTATAGGAAGGTATCTGCTCAGGGAGCAACATGAGGTCAACATCTTCCCCTTTGCTAGCATATTACTCACCATATCTCTTAGTGTCTAGTTGACCCATCTTCATAATCAGGAGCACCAGTAAGAAAAGCAATTACCCTGCTGTTTTTATTTAAGAATAAACAGTTGGTAGTTAGACATAAAAAACAGCAAGTACAAAAGTCTTTGCAAAATACACTATCCTTACAAACATAATTGCCTTCCTCACAAGAAGCATCTAAAAGTTGTAGAAAGAGACGTGTTAACTTACCCTAAGCAAAAGTATAACCATACTTTGAACTCAAGTACTCAATTAGAGAAGACATGGCTGTTCCAAAACCACACCCACCAAGAAAAATGGTATCTGCTTCCTGCCCAGAAGCAGCACTTCTCTCCCATGAAGATGTAGGCCATAGTGTGTCCAGGCCTCCAGGGCAGCTATAATTCTGTCCTTGCATGTATCAACCCGCTCTTATAGATTAACCTGCAGTTAATTGCTATTATGAGATTTAATAAACCAACCTGCTTCACACTCTGTCCCTAACAATAAGCAAGAATTTTAACTTCAGTCAAAAACTATACATTACGCAACTGTCATAGATGCTTGCAGTTTTCATTACAAATATTTCACATTGGTAGATAATGTCACAGCTTTATGAAAAGCATTGTGGTCGCATGGCTGCTATACTGATTGTCTGCAAGCTATATCTCCTTTGCAGCACACAATAGTGGTGAACTAATACAATCTGAAGACTTGTAATGTAAAAAAGATCCATGACATGAGCAAATTATCGATGTCAAAGGTGTTGCATTCGATGTCAGAACAAGTTGCTATAACAGATCTAGTTATCAAGAACAATTTTACTGAAATTCATAAATCCCTCTCCCTCTGAAGTGCTTGCTTTTCTTCTGTAAATATAAGTGTGAATTAGCTACAATATGTGCAACAATTGTTTTTCTTCTGTACGATATAAACGTAAATTAGCTACGATGCACAATATAAGCAACAATAGTTTTTCTTCTTTATTTCGCTCAGTTTACCGATGAAGGTGCATCTCCAGGCTTGAAGTGGCGCTCATAACCCAGTACAATGGGAAGACTCAATGCCAAAGTTGACATTATTGTCATTTTCCTTGTTAGAAACGGCACACTGGAGTGTTCTTAATGAATTTGGACCATGAAATGGAGTCTCATCGGACATCATCACATCAACAGGTATGCCAGGATCACAATTGCCTGTACATTGTCAGTTGTTCACACATAAATGAAGCTATTATGTTTGGTTAGAAAAACATCACCTTCCGCCGCTGGTGTGTATCATAGCTGGGTGACAGCAGAGTGCGCCTTGGGCTTCTCTGCAGTGTGGAAATCTCCTGTCAGAAATAATTGATCATCAATATGACTATATTTGTGATTCATCATATGTATCATAAAGAACAGAGAAAATGGACAAACCACGCGGTATGCCCACGGGTGTTATTGAGTGCACTTTCCATTTAGAATAGCATATGTAGTTTTCTTATGATCCATTGCCTCACGTCCCTTTTTTTAATATCGTGCATAGCTCTCCCTTTGTCTCCTCAATTCTTTTGGATCTGCTTTTTGACCTATGAGAAATGAGATCTTCAGGATTTACAAAGTCTAAGTAGGTAAGAATTGGTGATATATATATTTACCTGAATTGCCGCTGTTTGTTTGCGGTCCTGAAATGAAGTCTGTACCCCACTGATGGTAACAAAATAGAACAGTTGTGTAATGGTGAAATTTCCTGTATTTTCTTTCTCATCATAAGATGTGGAAATTTAAATGATCTAACCTTGCAGTGGCAGGCTGGAAGTACTCCGATGTCGACCAATGTCCTTGAGATAGTGCGGCCATCAGGGCGAGGATGGTGTGGACACCGAAGCTAGGGCGGCGCGTCGGGATTGCCCGAGGTGTCCACGAGACGGCGGCCAGGAGTCGAGGACGTTATGGACACCAGATCTAGGGCAGGTCGTCGGGACCGCGCCAGGTTTCCTGGAGACGGCGGCCAGCGAGTCGAGGACGTTATGGACACCAGATCTAGGGCAGGTCGTCGGAACGGCGCCATGTTTCCTCGAGACGGCACAACCACCGGGACAAGGACGGCGTGGACACCAAGGCCAGGGCAGGTTCGTGGCCTGGTGACGGTGTTTTTGTTTCCTTTTAGTTGTTGGTGGCGTCGTTGATCACGGACATGCTGTTGAATTTCGTGGGCTCCCATCGTTGGGTTGTCTAGCATCCCGAGCGGGGAGTCTGCCGGCAGAACATTTGTTTTGAGCCGTAGATCTGATTGTAGTATGGTGGATGTAACGTGAACAGTTGGATGAAACTTAATGGGTCTGATCGGACGTAGGGGGTTATCCTGTGTGCACTTTTTGGGGTGCACGTAGGGGAAGTAATGTTTGGTCTTTTAATAGTAGTATAGATGCTACAGTGCAGGTCCGAGCCCACCCCGGCCTTTTCTTCCTGCTATGTACAGAGAGGAGGCAGTGCGTGTGCGTGGCCTGCATCCACGCCCGCCATGGCCTCTTCTGTCGCCGTGTCGATCATCCACCAGCACCCCGAGGTGTATAAAGTCCTCCCCGACGCATCGGACAAAACCCCCCTCGCTCGCCCCTTTCTTTTTCTTCGTCGTCCGAGCACGTGGTCCCCGCCACATCGTCGATCCCGCGGCCACCGGACTCCCCTCGTCGCTGCAACATGTCCAGGAGCTCCCTCGTCGTTGACTCCTTCGCCCACTCCAGTGAATCAAGCCGGGACGTCGCATAGCCTCGCCGTCGGGTCGTCTTCCTCACCACATCTACAGCCTCTTGTTGTCGAGTTCGTCGCGTCCGACCATCCCCGTGCTCCGTGACCACGTCCACAGGCTCCGTGGTGAGCTTCTCCGCTGATTCCCCTCATTTCCCCTTTCGATCCGTCGCCATAGCCGTCGCTAGCGTCCTCCCGAGGCTGCGCCCGGAGCTCTGCTCATGCGCACGCCCGCACCACCTCCTGGCTCCGCGTCCGCGCCCGTCCGCCGCGCACTGCCCGAGCTCCATACGCGCCCTAGCCGCGCCCGCGCCCATCCATCGTCGTGTGGCAGCTTGCTGCTGCATACTGCCGATGCTTGCCGCTGATCTTGCCGCTGCTCTTGCTGCTGCTCTCGTACTGCTGCTGCCGCTAGGTGCCTCTGCTGCTCGAGTACTGCTGCTGCCCGCCGCTACTAGCCGTGCGCCGTTGCCTGCTGTTGCTACTGGCCACGGCCATGGCCATGGCCGTGTGCGCCAGTGTGTGTGCGTGTTGTGTGTAGTTGTGTGTGTGGATGAGGCCGGTCCTGTTTAGGTAGGTTGGCTAATTAGTAGTTATGCTAAGTAGTGGTTAGGTATAGTGTAAATGACATGTGGGACCACCCTGGTTAATTATCATTTTATTAAGCGAAAGACAATGACACACCGGACCCACTTACACTATTCATATGTTGACCAGTCAACCCATGACCAGGTCAACCCAACCCCACTGTCATACTCACATATGCTAGGGTAGCACTAGGGGACAAAAGTATATTCTATTTTAAATTCGAATTAATATAAAACCAAAAATTTCAGAAATTTTAATTTTTTTAAAAATTAATAGAAAATAATTCGTCACTCGGATGAAAATGTTTTATACATGAAAGTTGACCAGAACGACGAGACGAATCCGAATACGCGGTCCGTTTGTCCGCCACACACATCAATCATACCGAACATGGAACAATCCCCCTTTGGTTCGCTTGTCCGAAAATGCCTAACACCGGGAATCCTTTCCCGGATGTTATCCTTCTTCGCCAGTATCGTGTAGCACCGCGTTAGAGCACCCTATCACTGCGTTTGACATGTTGTGCTTCCTTGTTGCATCTGTATGCTTTGTATTTATTGTTTCTTCCCCCTCTTCTCTCCGGTAGACCACGAGACTGATGCTGCCTCGGTGATCGACTGCATCGACAATGACCCATCCTTCTCGTCTGAGCAACCTGGCAAGCCAACCCTCTTTGATCATTTCGATATCGCCCATTCCCTTCTCTCTTATGCTTGCATTAGAACTGCTACTGCTTTTTGTATGATCATATTCTGATGCATAGCATGTTTGAAAGGATCGATATGGTTGACTAGAGGGGGGGGGGTGAATAGGCAACTAACAATTTTTAGCTTTTCTTAACCACTTAAAATTAGGCGACAAAATAAGTTGTCTAGATAATCTACTATGAAGACAACTAATGTAAAGAAGCACAACAACTACACATGCACGCTATAGGAATTAAACAAGTAAAGCATGCAAGAGTAAAGGTAAGAAATAACCACAAGTGGAACCGGAGGAGACGAGGATGTGTTTCCGAAGTTCCTTCCCTTTGAGGGGAAGTACGTCTCCGTTGGAGCGGTGTGGAGGCACAATGCTCCCCAAGAAGCCACTAGGGCCACCGTATTCTCCTCACGCCCTCACACGATGCAAGGTGCCGTGATTCCACTAGTGGTGCCCTTGAAGGCGGCAACCGAACCTTTACAAATAAGGTTGGGGCAATCTCCACAACTTGGAGGCTCCCAACAAACCACGAAGCTTCACCACAATGGAATATGGCTTCGAGGTGACCTCAACCGTCTAGGGTGCTCAAACACCCAAGAGTAACAAGATCCGCAAGGGATTAGTGGGGAGAATAAAATATCTCTTGGTGGAAGTGTAGATCGATGCCTCCTCAAGCAATCCCGAGCAAATCAACAAGTTTGATTGGCTAGGGAGAGAGATCGGGCGGAAATGGAGCTTTTGGAGCAACAATGGAGTAGTGGGGGAAGAGGTAAGTCTTCTTGGAGAAGAAGACCCCCTATATGTAGTGGGGGGACAAATCCAACCGTTATTGGAGGTTTCAGCCCGCAGAGAGCGGTAGTACCGCGCATGAGTTGCGGTACTACCGCTGGCTGAGCGGTACTACCGCTTCGGCAGCGGTACTACCGCTTAGGCAAAGATTGCGACATGATTCACAACCACGGATGAAATAAATTACATCCGTGGCTACATCCGCAGGGAAAACGGTAGTAGCAAAAATGCGACACGGTACTACCGCTTAAGATAAGCGGTACTACCGCGTTGTATGCGGAAGTAAAAAATTACTTCCGCATCCACTTCTATACTTAGATTCAGCGCCTGGGCCAGATACACGGTACTACCGCTCTGGGGACGCGGTACTACCGCGGGAGCGGTACTACCGTGTCGGCAAGCGGTACTACCGTGTGCCTGCGCGGTACTACCGCTTGGCAGAGCGGTACTACCGCATGCTAGGCAGTTGATCAGTACAGAAGCCACAGATTTGCCACAATGAAAGATAACCGGTTGGACCTCCAGAGAAGCAAGGAAAGGAAGTGTGGGAGAAAGATGTGTACGTGTTGATTCTACCCAAACCTTTCCGACGCGGACCCCCTCTTAATAGTACGGCTTTCCTATTACTCAATGCCACCTACAGGGAGCAAAAAGAAAACACCGTCCTTCATAGAATCCGAGGGGCAAGCAATCGTCTTGTGCCATAAGGAGATATACCTGTATGAGCTTAGAGCACACGATCAGTCCGCAAAAGTATTGTCATCAATCACCAAAACTATTAGGGAGAAATATGCCCTTACAATCTCCCCCTTTCTGGTGTATTGATGACAACACGAGATTTGCACAGAGAAGAAATAATGAAGTAAGCAATATAAGCCCTAGAGTGTAGGTGAGCTCCCCCTGTATGTGTGCCTTCACATGATTGTGCTTTGGACTGCACCGCACACATACTAGGTATAGCGCTCCCCTAAAATCTACACACGAGATACTCTATATAACATTGACTTCATAGGATAAACATTAAGGACATAATAATAAGTTTAACGATACCGGGGCATATGTCTTACACCATATGATTGTCTCACATAAACACGCACAATAAACCAAGTTCAACGAAAAGAAACACACGAACAAGCACAAGACGGCAAATGCAAATCACTCTCCCCCTTTGTCATCGAGACACCACAAAGGGGAAAAGAGGAAACGAAGATGGGTGGCAGCCCGGCAGAAGCTCAGTCGTCATACTCGTCATCAAACCCCTGCTGCTGCTCCTCCTGATACTCATCATCAGATCCCTGCTGCTCTGCCTGATACTCCTCATCAGAATCTGTCCACTGGTATCCCTGGCGAGCCATCCAGGTAGCCTCTGGAGTGATGATGTCCTCCGATCCATTTGAAACCGCTTCTCCATACAAAGACAGAATCTTCTTGTCCCGCTGACGCGTCTTCTTGTCAGTCACATGAGCACGGTATTGCCCCTGAGCCTGCATGCAGAAGAGAGCCTTCATCTTCTGCTGGAGCTTCTTAGCCCACGAAGGCTTCTCCACGGTAGAGGAAGAAGAGGGGGCAAATCTGCCTGAGCGGACATCGGTAGTCTCCTCCACAGGCTCATCCTCAGTGCCCATCTGGGCAGCAGCAGCCTGAGCACGAGTAGTGGTGTTGGCCCAACGAGTCTTGACGCGAAGCTTGATAGGATCGTGGCGGTAGCAGTCGGCCTCCAACTCCTCCTCTGGATACAATTTCGCCCAAGTCTTGGAGATGAGCAGAAATAAGAATGGACCATAGATAGGTACCTTGCGAGTGTAGATGGCAAACCGGAGCTCATTCCACATGACGTGGGAGATGTCAAGTGGAACAGCCTGGGCGGAGTGAGCCTCTTGACACATCAGAAGCATATCAACCAGATAGGCATGAACCTTGTCCTTGTCGCCAACACGAGGGAACAGCGTGTTGCGAAAAATCCGATACATGATGTCCAGGAAGGGATTCAACACGTAAGTTGTTTTGCCACTAGCAAGGGTCTTTGCCTCATAGAATGGAAGAAGTTTGTCCTTGTTAGCTGCTTCAGGATTGGCGTGAGGCCGAAAACCAATAGGGTGATGGAGACCCTCATCAGGAAGCTGAAGAAGATCCATGAACTCCTTCCAAGTAGCGGTCATCTTGTGACCATGGGTCATCCAAGTCATGGGACGATCTTCCTTGGCCTGAAAGTTGACAGAGGCATAGAACTGCGCAATGAGCTCAGGGTCAAAATCGTTCTGGAAAGTCATGATATGCTCCAGACCCAGCTGCTCAATCAAGTCAAGGGCTTCTGCAAAATATGCCCTGTTCTGATCCTTCCTCATGTGCTCCACATCGATCCAGTGAGCATCCACATACAGATTGGCCTTGGTCTTGAGCACCTCATGATAGATGCGATACTGTTGCTTGGTCCAGAAGACATCATCACCAGGAAAGTGCTCACGGGGTTCTCCATATGGGTTGATCTTCCGTCGAGCCATGAACTCACCAGCAGGCATTTCCTCCATAGACATTGATGATTCCTTGCGCTTGTTGGCTGAGGTCTTGTACCGGCGCTGGGGATTGGAGCCCTCTGGCACATCACTTGGGGTACGCAGGCGCTTGGAACCGGTGTCACGAGCTGGGTTGGTACGACGACCCTCAAAGCCTGAGCCACCACCTAAGAACACAAACACAAGACCACAACAACACAAAGACAAGAAGAATCAATGCCAAAGCCTCGAAAGACACAGGAAACCAAGGGAAATAGACAAGAGAACATGCCACGAAGAAAGTATGAGCCAAGCGGTAGTACTGCTGACCCTTGCGGAAGTAAAAAATTAGTACCGCAGGGTAAGCGGTAGTACCGCATGTCTCATGCGGTAGTACCGCATACGCTGCGGTAGTAAAAATTTACTGCCGCAAGAATAGGCGGAACTAAAATATTAGTACTGTATGCGGAGCGGTAGTACCGCTTGGCAAGCAGTACTAAAATTTTACTTCCGCCCGAGGGGACGGAACTAAAATATTAGTGCTGCATACGGAGCGGTAGTACCGCATGGGGTCGCGGTAGTACCGCTCGGCAAGCAGTACTAAAATTTTACTTCCGCCCGAGGGGGCGGAACTAAAATATTAGTGCTGCATGCGGAGCGGTAGTACCGCATGGGGTCGCGGTAGTACCGCTTGGCAAGCAGTACTAAAATTTTACTTCCGTCCGAGGGGGCGGAACTAAAATATTAGTGCTGCATGCGGAGCGGTAGTACCGCATGGGGTCGCGGTAGTACCGTTCGGCAAACAGTACTAAAATTTTACTTCCGCCCAAACGGTAGTACCGCTGAGGGCAGCGGTAGTACCGCTCAGGTCAGATCAGATCTGGATTACATCGTGCGGTAGTACCGCGGTCCTCCAGCGGTAGTACCGCACAAAACAGATCTGAGAAGAATAGATCTAGAAACTACCAACAAGATCTTCACACGGTACTACGGCTGATCATAGTAACTTCGTAGCAACAACTCTAAGCATATTTCCGGATCACAAACACTCTCCCACAACCTAAGCATCCATGGATAAGATTACGAAGAACACAAGAAAGCACTAAGCATCTCCCCTAACCCTAAAAACTCAGGCAAGGCAAAAAAGAAGAGGGGAAAAGGGGAGAAACCTGCATCCATGGCAAGAGGACGTGGTGGGGAACGATCCCACCGGTCGGAAAGCGAGACGAGTGGCCGAGGGAGGAGATCCTGCGAGGTCCTCCGGCGGCGTTCTTGAGAGAGAGAGAGAGACATGGACGACGTGGGGGTTAGGAGTGAATGGGTATGGGGGAGATGGAACTCCCCCTGCCTGCTTATAACCCCCACACGTTCGGATAAGTGCGGTAGTACCGCGGTCATCGCGGTAGTACTGCTTGCGCGGTAGTACCGCTCGCCAAGCGGTAGTACCGCCCTACCAGCGGAAGTAAATAAATACTGCCGTGCTGGTCGAGCGGTAGTACCGTAACCCCTTTGCGGTAGTACCGTAGACAAGCACGGTAGTACCGCTCCTCCAAGAACTTGCACGATTTGACAAGAGGCTTTAAGCAAAGGAGAAGGAAAAACAAACGCACGCACAAGCAAAGTGAACAACACAACTCCTCAGAGGAGGGCGGTGGCCGAGGCCACCTATGTTTGAGTTTATAGATATGGCACCGCGAAGAATTATCCTTGGGCCCATGATCAATACTCGACTTGAAGCATTTAAACCAACTATGTATGGCAAATGATAAATACTTGGTCAGTTTATGCATAATGGGGGGAGGAACAGTTCATTGAGAGAACAATACTCCCCCTATGTCCATGCCTACATCTAGACAAGATAGCTATATTGAGTGTGAGGGGTGTGTGTGCACAGACTCAAACCACATTGCTCAAATCGATGATATTTAGCTCATGCCTTAACTCGCGAAATCTTGCTTCATCCAATGGCTTCGTGAAGATATCTGCAAGGTTATCATGAGTGTTGACATAGTGAAGCTCGATCTCTCCTTGCCTTATGTGATCCCGGATGAAGTGATACCGAATCTCAATATGCTTTGTCTTGAAGTGAAGCACCGGGTTGAGAGAAATCTTGATGGCACTTTCATTGTCACACCAAAGAGGCACTTTGTCACAAGTGACACCGTAATCCTTCAAAGTTTGCCTCATCCATAAGAGTTGAGCACAACAACTGCCAGCGGCCACATATTCTGCTTCAGTGGACGAGAGAGATACACAACTTTGCTTTTTGGAAGACCAACTAACAAGAGAGCAACCAAGAAATTGGCACCCTCCCGAGGTGGACTTGCTATCCACTTTGTCTCCCGCCCAGTCAGAATCAGAGAAACCAACAAGGTTGAAATTTGCTCCTCTTGGGTACCATAAGCCAAAGTTTGGGGTATGAGCCAAATATCGAAAGATTCGCTTGACAGCCACAAAGTGACTTTCCTTAGGTGAGGCTTGAAACCGTGCACAAATTCCCACACTCAACATAATATCCGGTCTAGATGCACAAAGGTAAAGCAAGGATCCGATCATAGAGCGATATACCTTTTGATCCACCGCTTTACCATTGGGATCAATGTCAAGTTGGCATTTGGTTGGCATCGGAGTAGTAGCCGGCTTGACATCACTAAGGTTGAACCTCTTGAGCATGTCTTGAGTATACTTGGATTGTTTGATGAAGATGCCTTCTCTTCGTTGTTTGATCTCAAATCCAAGGAAGTACTTCAACTCTCCCATCATGGACATCTCAAAATGTGTGGTCATGAGTGCGGCGAACTCATCATTGAAAGCTTTGTTAGGAGAACCAAAGATAATATCATCAACATATAGTTGGCATACAAACAACTCCCCTTTGAACTTCTTAGTAAAAAGAGTGGGGTCGATTTTCCCAATTTCAAACCCACGATCTTGTAACAACTCGGTAAGGTGCTCATACCACGCTCGTGGGGCTTGTTTAAGGCCATAGAGTGCCTTATCAAGTTGATACACATGATTGGGGAACTTAGGATCCTCGAACCCCGGGGGTTGTTTAACATATACCAACTCATTAATGGGACCATTAAGAAATGCACTTTTCACATCCATTTGTTGCAATTTAAAGTTATGATGGGAAGCATAGGCAAGCAACAAACGAATGGATTCAAGACGAGCAACGGGGGCAAAGGTTTCACCGTAGTCGATACCCTCGACTTGGGAGTAGCCTTGAGCCACCAGACGTGCCTTGTTGCGGATGACAATGCCATGGGCATCTTGCTTGTTCTTAAAGATCCATTTGGTTCCAATGACATTATGGTTCTCCTTTGGTCTTGGCACCAGACGCCACACTTTGTTGCGCTCGAAGTTATTGAGTTCTTCATGCATGGCATTGAGCCAGTCGGGGTCTTCGAGCGCCTCATAAACCTTCTTAGGTTCAACAAAGGAGACAAAAGCTTGATGAGCACAATAGTTTGCTAATTGTCTACGAGTGCTTACCCCCCTTTTGATGCTTCCTAAAATATTCTCGATGTGATGCTCGTTGGAAGCAAGCCTGGTGGCAACTTTTGCAGCACGACGCTCTAATTGCTCTTCAAGTGATAACTGAGGAGCATTGAGTTGATCATATTGAGCGTCATCATGAGCAAGATCTTGATCTTGAGCTTCCTCTTGACCTTGATCTTGCTCGGGGGACTGAACTTGGCCTTGTGCATCAATTGGTGGTTCTTCACCAACTTGAGATTGATCTTGCACTTCGCCTTGTTCATCAGGCTGAGGGCCTTCACTTTGTTCTTCGGAAGCGTGTGGGTCTTGGGTTGGTGATGGTTCCACTTGAGTGGAACATTGTCCTTCTCCTTCGGCCACAAGGGGTTCCTCAACGGGTAGGATATATCCAACACCCATTCTTCTTATGGCTTGAGGAGGAATTTCATCACCTGTATCACAAGTACCACTTTGCTCCACTTGGGAGCCGTTATTTTCATCAAACTCTACGTTACTCGTCTCCTCTATGAGTCCGGTGGACTTGTCGAGGACACGGTAAGCATGAGAGTTTGTAGCATAACCAACAAATATGCCCTCATGAGCTCTAGATTCAAATTTAGACAAACGAACACCTTTCTTAAGAATGAAACACTTACACCCGAACACCCGGAAGTACTTGAGATTGGGCTTGTTACCGGTAAGAATCTCATACGGAGTTTTGTTTAAGCCTTTGCGAAGATAGAGACGATTTGATGCATGGCAAGCGGTGTTGATGGCTTCGGCCCAAAAGTTGTATGGAGAGTTGAATTCAGCCATCATGGTTCTTGCAGCATCTATTAAGGTTCGGTTCTTTCTCTCCGCAACACCGTTTTGCTGAGGGGTATATGGGGTGGCATATTGATGTTTGATCCCCTCATCACCAAGAAACTCATCCAAGGTGTAGTTCTTGAACTCGGTGCCATTGTCACTTCTGATCATCAAAATCTTTGCTTCATGTTGTCGTTGAGCTTCATTTGCAAAGTTGATGACGGTTTGTTGGGTCTCACTCTTCTTCTTGAAGAAGTATACCCAGGTATATCTTGAGTAATCATCCACAATCACCAAGCAATATTTCCTACCCCCAAGACTATCAAAAGTGGGAGGCCCAAAGAGATCCATTTGGAGGAGCTCTAGAGGTCTCTTTGAATAGATGATAGTCGTGGGAGGGTGAGCCTTCTCATGTAATTTTCCTTCAATGCACGCCCTGCAAGCACGATCTTTGGCAAAGCTAACATTTGTTAGTCCTCGGACATGGTCCCCCTTGAGAAGACTTTGCAAAGATCTCATATTGACGTGGGCCAAACGGCGATGCCAAAGCCATCCCACATCAACTTTAGCCATTAGGCATGTCGCGACCTTAGTGGGTTGCTTCGAGAAGTTAACCACATAAAGACCGTTCTCGACATGCCCAACGTAGGCTACTTTAAGAGTCTTGCTCCACAAGAGGGCCACAGAATCAATATCAAAGAATGTAGAAAAGCCCATGAGTGCGAGTTGGCGAACAGAAAGTAAATTGTATGCAAGGGACTCAACAAGCATGACTTTCTCGATCGTGAGATCATGAGAGACAACAACCTTGCCAAGTCCCAATACCTTAGAAGATGAAGCATCACCCCATTCGACGTTGGTGGCCATAGATGAATCGAGATGCACGTCCACCACCAAGTCTTTGCTTCCGGTCATATGATTTGTGACTCCGCTATCGAGCAACCATGATCCCCCACCGGAAGAAAACCCCTACAATAGATCAATGCTTGGATTTAGGTACCCATTTGGTAATGGGTCCTTTGAGGTTAGTGACAAGGGTCTTAGGAACCCAAATGGACCATTCAATGTACTCATAAGAAGAACCAACAAATTTAGCAAACACATGGCCATCACTAGCACGACATAAAACATATGAAGGATTAAAATCGCCGGCCATGTTTGAGGGTGTGGTGGAGTTTTTCTTGACACCACCACTTTTCTTCTTGGTTGACGTGCCCTCTCCTTCTTTCACAAAGGATTGTCGGAGAGGGGGTGGTTGCTTTGTCTTGTCATTCTTCTTCTTCTTGGGCTTAGGAGCAAACCCAATTCCTTCCTTTGCCACAACTTCCTTTTGATTGCTCAAAAGGGCGTTGAGGTTCTTCTCACCTTGTATGCAAGTCACAAGGCCTTTCTCAAGTTGCTTCTTCAATTCGGCATTCTCTTCAACAAGATGCACATGCTCACAACATGGGTTAGTAGCATTTGCATTATCAATTAAAACCATGCGAGGAAAGATAGCCTTTTCCTTGGTTAGCGAAACTTGGAGTTGATCATGAGACTCCTTGAGAGTAGCATGCATTCCTTTCAAGGCCTTGTGAGCCTTGTCAAGTATGTCAAACTCCTCTTTGAGTTTAGCATGGTCAACCGCAAGTTTTGCCTTCTCAGAGTTAAGGACACGAGAGACAACTAGAGCATGATCAAGATCTTTCTTTAATTTAGCATGATCATCGTTGTGTGACTCCTCAAGAGCCAAACGAAGACCATGCTCCTCCTCTAGAGCGTCAGAGAGATCCGATATCTCATCGGCATAGTCTCGACTATGCCCTTCCATTTTAGTAATGGTTTCCTCGTGAGCCTCAATAATGTCATTGGCCTCACCGAGTTGTTCCAAGAGAGCAACCACATGCTTCTTGGATTTGCCCTTGAGATTTTTTATGAACACATCAAATTCATTTTCTCCCTCCTTACTACCCTCACCCTCATCAATACAATTAGTTAATGAGGGGTTAGAAGAGATAGTAGAATTGATGATCGGGGTTACCTTGTTGGTGGCCTTGGCCATAAGACACTTGGCGGTGATGTTCTCGTTGGGTGAGTTGAAGAGAGATGAGTGCGGAGTGGTAGCAATTGCAATTGTGGCCATAGTGGTCACCTCATCCTCTTCATCATTGTCATCATCCTCCACATATTCTTCTTGAGCCACCAACACTTTTGGAGGAGTCTTCTTGATGAAGTTGTTCTTGTTGGGATAGGACTTTGACTTGTCCTTCCGAATAAGCTTGCCTCCAAAGTCTTCTCTCTTCTCATATGGGCAATCCGCAACGAAGTGGCTTACATTTCCACAGTTGAAGCATGTCCTTACTCGTTGCTTCCCTTTGTTCCCACTGGAGTTGTTCCTATTGAAGTTGGACCTTGAGTTCTTCTTGCCCCAGAATTGCCTAGAGGCAAGAGCCATGTGCTCGTGATAGGCATATTTGGTGTCCTCGGGGCAGCACTCATCATCATCTTCAACTTCCTCCTCTTCCACACAAGCCTTGGCCTTCAGAGCAAGATTAGGCTTCTTGGATCGTTGAGCTCTTAGGACCGCATTGTCGGCGGTAACGTCAAGGATCCTCATGGCAACAAATTCATCCAACACTTTGTTTGAGGATAAAGTGTGGAAGTACGGTCTCTGACGAATCACATAGGACATGGCCTTGTGATAGGGCATCATGGCCTTGAGGAACTTGCGCTTGATCCAATTGTCATCCGTATCCTTACTACCATGATCTCGAAGAGACACTGCAAGAATAGTTAATCTTCAATAAAGTTCACGAGGATCTTCATCCTCGATCATTGCAAACTCATCAGCTTCATCTTGCACCACTTCATAGTTGGAGCGTTGAATGCTTGTGCTTCCCTTGTACATTGTGCCAACATGCTCCCATGCTTCCTTGGCCACAGTGAATGGACGAAGATGAGCAATGTCTTCAGGAGGGATTGAGTCTTGAAGAATGCAAAGGGCGGACTCGTTGAACTGATGATCGGCAGTTTCTCTTGGAGTCATGTTGTCGGGATCATACGGATAAAAACCTTGCTCAATGATTCTCCAGAGGTTAGTGGAACAATGATTAATATGACGTTTGAAACAAAACACCCAAGTAGCAAAATCAGTATTTTTAACGAACTTAGGAGGGGGCCCGACAGAATTTAAATGCGGTGTGGGGACGGGTCCTCCATAGTGAGTAGGCGGAGGAGATTGGGCAAATTTCCCACTTCCATGCTTAGTGACCGGGGCTTGCTCACTACTAGCTTCTCCCTTGTCGGGATTAGCCTCTGACACGTTGGTAGCGGGACGACCCACTTCCAACGGTGAGGTGGATAATTTAAGCCCCTCAAACATTTCTTTAAACATGCCCTTGACCTCGCTCGCTAGTGATTCTTTCAATGTGGTCAAGGCCACATTGAACTCCTCACGAGTGACCGAGGCTCCCCCATCTACCGTAGGCAAGGACGGATTTCCATCGGAATGGTCCTCCGTCTCGACTACGTTGTCAACCATACTCTTCGGACGGTAAAGTCCTTAAAAAGAGACGAGGCTCTGATACCAATTGAAAGGGTCGATATGGTTGACTAGAGGGGGGGGTGAATAGGCAACTAACATTTTTTAGCTTTTCTTAACCACTTAAAATTAGGCGACAAAATAAGTTGTCTAGATAATCTACTATGAAGACAACTAATGTAAAGAAGCACAACAACTACACATGCATGCTATAGGAATTAAACAAGTAAAGCATGCAAGAGTAAAGGTAAGAAATAACCACAAGTGGAACCGGAGGAGACGAGGATGTGTTTCCGAAGTTCCTTCCCTTTGAGGGGAAGTACGTCTCCGTTGGAGCGGTGTGGAGGCACAATGCTCCCCAAGAAGCCACTAGGGCCACCGTATTCTCCTCACGCCCTCACACGATGCAAGGTGCCGTGATTCCACTAGTGGTGCCCTTGAAGGCGGCAACCGAACCTTTACAAACAAGGTTGGGGCAATCTCCACAACTTGGAGGCTCCCAACAAACCACGAAGCTTCACCACAATGGAATATGGCTTCGAGGTGACCTCAACCGTCTAGGGTGCTCAAACACCCAAGAGTAACAAGATCCGCAAGGGATTAGTGGGGAGAATAAAATATCTCTTGGTGGAAGTGTAGATCGATGCCTCCTCAAGCAATCCCGAGCAAATCAACAAGTTTGATTGGCTAGGGAGAGAGATCGGGCGGAAATGGAGCTTTTGGAGCAACAATGGAGTAGTGGGGGAAGAGGTAAGTCTTCTTGGAGAAGAAGACCCCCTATATATAGTGGGGGGACAAATCCAACCGTTATTGGAGGTTTCAGCCCGCAGAGAGCGGTAGTACCGCGCATGAGTTGCGGTACTACCGCTGGCTGAGCGGTACTACCGCTTCGGCAGCGGTACTACCGCTTAGGCAAAGATTGCGACATGATTCACAACCACGGATGAAATAAATTACATCCGTGGCTACATCCGCAGGGAAAACGGTAGTAGCAAAAATGCGACACGGTACTACCGCTTAAGATAAGCGGTACTACCGCGTTGTATGCGGAAGTAAAAAATTACTTCCGCATCCACTTCTATACTTAGATTCAGCGCCTGGGCCAGATACACGGTACTACCGCTCTGGGGACGCGGTACTACCGCGGGAGCGGTACTACCGTGTCGGCAAGCGGTACTACCGTGTACCTGCGCGGTACTACCGCTTGGCAGAGCGGTACTACCGCATGCTAGGCAGTTGATCAGTATAGAAGCCACAGATTTGCCACAATGAAAGATAACCGGTTGGACCTCCAGAGAAGCAAGGAAAGGAAGTGTGGGAGAAATATGTGTACGTGTTGATTCTACCCAAACCTTTCCGATGCGGACCCCCTCTTAATAGTACGGCTTTCCTATTACTCAATGCCACCTACAGGGAGCAAAAAGAAAACACCGTCCTTCATAGAATCCGAGGGGCAAGCAATCGTCTTGTGCCATAAGGAGATATAACTGTATGAGCTTAGAGCACACGATCAGTCCGCAAAAGTATTGTCATCAATCACCAAAACTATTAGGGAGAAATATGCCCTTACAATGTTGTTGATACCGCTTTCATACCTTACATGTTTATACTAAACTGCTTAGTATAGGCTGGTTAGAGATCCACCAGTGATCCCCCACATTGCCCCGACTGCCCCGCTGGATTATCAGAAGACCCGATCAACGGGATCGAAGGCCAGGCCCCGGCACCGCACATCACTTTCCCCTTAGTTGCTCGACACTACTGGGTTACTATCGAGTGCCGAAGATGAGACCTCATCAACACTTCTGATGTTAACCTTGTAGGTTAGTTCATCGGTTATGGTCATCGAGGGTGATTTCCTCCTTCTCCACTCCCGATAACGACATTGTCGTGCAACTCCTCAAGAGTGGACCTCGAGGGTGACTCCTCTTTCGTTCACCTTGACGTTAAACATCAGGTGGAATTCCATCGAGGGTGATTTCCTCAGGTTTCCCTTTGGTGTTAGACACACAGTTACTATGGTTACTATGACTTTAGATTGAACCTTGTTACTAAAGACGGGTCGACCCTGAGGGGTACCCGCGCGAGCTTAATTGCGAATGATGTGTAGTCGGGTTGACCTGGAAGGTGCCCGGGAGATAAATACGAGGCATGGCCGGGTATTCTTAGCCCTTGCCGCAAGTCCTAGAGACGGGGCGATGGGGTCACATGATCGTGAGTCTCTGCTCGTTACCGCGCGTTCCCAAGACACTAAACGGTTTGAATATTTGATCCAAAGGGCCTTTGGCCTGATAGCGCTAACCATCACGTGGGCATAGTATGGGCGTTCTGCGTCGTATGCATCAGCCGAAGCTTAACTGGCGTCATGCGACTGAGCGACGCGCACCGGGTTGGACTGGTTATGCACCTACCTTCTTAAGGAGGTAGCTAGGTCTGCTCATCGACGGCGTACGCAACGTGCAGGAGTTCCCGGGGCGATGACCCATGACCCCTGGGGGCATAGGGTTTAGTCCGGCGTGCATGACCTCTCTATTAAGCCTAGGTCGGGTTGCGGCGTATTGTTTGGCCGAGGGCGGGCATGACCTGATGGTGTGTCCGGCCGGAGTTAAGCAAGCGTGGTGGGTAAGTTGGTGCACCCCTGCAGGGAAGAAAACATATATCGATAGCCTGTCCTACGGTAACGGACACTTGGAGTTGTATCCCGATCGCTACAACTAGAACTGCATGCTGAGGCATGATTTGGATATGTTGTTTCGGGAGCCGAGAAAGGATCCCGGAGCGTTGAAACAACAACATAAATATGACTTATGTTATACTACTCTACTCCCCCCTGTTGCTGCAAGATGGTGGTTTCCAAAAGATGCTAGTCTTCGATAGGACTAGCTTCTCCCCCTCTTATTCTTGCATTCTGCAGCTTAGTCCACAGATACTACCCCTTTTCTTTGATACTGATGCATATGTAGTGTAAATCCTTGCTTGCGAGTACTTTGGATGAGTACTCACGGTTGCTTTGCTCCCCTTTTTCCCCTTCTTTCTTATTTCTGGTTGATGCAACCAGATGGTGAAGTCCTGGAGCCAGATGCCACCTTTGACGACTGCTACTACCCCAAGGGTGCCTGCTACTACGTGGAGTTTGGCTTCGAGGAGTAGTTAGGAGGCTCCCAGGCAGGATGCCTTGCCTTTTCGATCGTTGATGTTTTGTGCTAGCCTTCTTAAGGCAAACTTGTTTAACTTATGTCTATACTCACATATTATTGCTTCTGCTGACTCTTGTGTATTCGAGCCCTCGAGGCTCCTGGCTTGTAATATAAAGCTTGTATTATTTTAATTTGTGTCTTTTGTGATATCTTCCAGTGAGTCCCTGATCTTCGTCGTACACATTTGCGTGCATGATTAGTGTACGGTCAAATCGGAGGCGTCACAATGTAGTAGGGCGAAAGAGAGGAGGCCAAGATGACTGACCCTGTTGGTGGCGCGCCGAACTGCAGTGTGCACGGAGGCAGAGGACACAAGAAAGCAGTGTGCACGCCATTGCAGCATCAGTGCAGTAGGAGGACGACAGAGAGTAGGCCGAGATGAGCGACGCCATAAACGACTCTAGTGTAGTAGGACGTGGGCAAGGAGATCAAGGGGAGTCGGCGTCGAGAGGGAAGAAATAGGAGGACTTTGAGCAGAGGACACAGGAGCTCGACATGGCGGCGTCAGTGCAGTAGACTGCTGCTCAAAGAGAGATGAAGCTACGATCGTTGAAACCAAAAACTTACAACACGAATGTTGTGAGGAACTGCGAGATTATGCTGTTGGTCAAAGGAAATTTCAAAAGATCGATCGTGCGCGACGAATCTGATAAAACTCATCAAGAATAGCTTCAAACGGGAAGACGAAATTAAGAACTTACGGCCGATGAAACTACGAACCGATCGCCAATGGAATCATAGCATCGAGGTGCATCTTTTTCGTGTAGAGCTTACCTCGAAGCGAAGCACCGTTGTGTAGATCGGAAGGGGTTAGGAAGAACAGAATTAGAGGGAATGTTGATGGAGGTAGGAGAAGATAAGCACGCACAGGCTGCATAGTAGCTCCTGTCCCTCCCATCTCCCCTAGTGGCCCATCTTGTGCGCTCACCTCAGCCCGGCTCGCTAGAAACTACCGATCTCGCCTTAGCCCGGCTCGCTAGAAACTGCGGATCTGAGCATTTCCAGCATGCCAAGCCCAAGTGTGGTTTAAGATTCATGCCATGCGGGCCGCACAGTAAACGCAGGCAACCAAACGGGCCACTTTCTTCACGTGCGGGCTAGACTGGGCCTAATGTGGGCAACCAAACACGCCCTAAGTGCCCAGTTTTCAGTTGCATCAGACTTACAGAACCAAGGGGGCAAGCAGCTAATATGGTAGCTAGACTGGGAGAGGGAGCTACATGGTCTCCCATATACAGATGCAATGGTGCACTTCTTTGCTTGACTCAAGGCGTGTCTATTTGGTACAAATCATTAAAAATAATACAAATACTTCCATATGTCAGATGATAATAAGTGATGGCTTAAGTACTTAATAAGGTACAAAAAAATAAGAAAGGAAGGGGATATAGAATTTCATTTGTTTTATTTCAAAGCAGAATATAGCAGCTATTACAGGTAAATTTAATCCAGTGGCAGAAGAGAGAATATATAACACCCTTATCAGAAGGCATACGTCCAGCCTACTGACGGAGGATGCACAGGCTCTTGGGCACATCCGCGGCCTTATCTTTCATGATGAAGAACTTGCAGCGAAGATACCCTAGGCCCGCCACCTCTCCATCCACACCGAACTGGACCTTCCCCACGACTTGAATCTCGCTCCAAAGCAAGCTGCGCACCTCCTCTCGCAGCACGGAGGCGTCTGCCTTGGCCTCCATCTCCAAGGTGCCTACATGGCCAATGCTCCGGTCGCCATAGACGCAAAAATACGGCACTTGAGCCCACGCCAGGATCATGTCATGGTAGGAGACGCGCAGCAACGAGTTGCCTCCTCCGCTGCAGCGCCGGTAGGTTGGTGGTGTCCAATCGAAGTCCATGGCAAGGCGGAAAGCCGGCGAAGTCGGCGGAGAGGTGCCGGGATCAAGCCCACCTTTTCCTATAAGTCGGATGAAGATGTCGCCGGGTCCTTGGGCCACGTTGGCTGTGCCAGCCGCGACTGGAGTGTACAACACAGTGAAGCAGAAAACACACATTGCAAACATATAGCCAAAGGCACATGAGCAAATTAATAGGTGCTCCTTGGGGTCAAAGTAGTCAATGTAACCATCTGCGCAACCACGTTTGGACTTGGCACGTCGGCCGTTCAGATGGTGGTCCTCAAGATTAGCTCTGTCTTTGGAAGCGGGAGCGGGCATGAGACACATGACCCAAGATATTGCTCAGTATCTTGATAAGAGTATCAATTGATGTTAACCGATCTTCAATAGCTGCACAAGAACACGAAAAAGCACATAAACACAACATATGGCTGGATGCTTTTTAGTGTTGTTTGGATGTCTGTATTGGGGGCCTATGTATTGAATTGGTTTCAATACCAATTCAGTGAGGAAACTGTAATGGACATGAATAACAATTCGCTTGTTTGGATGTTCATGAAATTGACTCATGGAATCTCATAGAGATTTCAATACCAAATCTTGTTTGGATGTCAAACTATGGAATTGCATAATGCTTTGTGCTTTATGCATCAAATAAAACTTTATACAATGTGGGACTGTAGTTGAATGATTATATAGCAATAAAAATTTAACAAATATCATTATCATCAATTAATCTGGGAAAAATATAAGTTACATTTGTTATGTTTTCTTTGCATTTAATCTGTGTTAAACTGAACAAAAACTGAGACACATGACCAAGATATTGCTCAGTATCTTGATAAGAGTATCAATTGATGTTAACCGATCTTCGATAGCTTCGCAAGAACATAAACACAACATATGGCTGGATGCTTTTTAGTGTTGTTTGGTTCACCAACTGCACATAAACGAGTTTCCATCAAAAAAGGAAATACCGTACACAAATGGTTTGAAATTACGTTGGCACTTCAAAGGTGTGACGTCCCATTGCCGCTGGCTAAGAAGATAAGGATTGCTTGTGGAGAGCAACCAGACCTGAAGGAGATGAACAGAGACAGAAGAGAAGTTTTCGGTTCCTCGATTTCTTCCTGCCCATCGTCTTACCTTCCGGTGTGCCTTTATCCTTCTTGCTCCAAGGCTTGAGTAGCTGGGTCATCCCACTCGTACAATACAACAGCCACAAGTTTGGTCCAGGAAGGGACATAGGGTGTTGCAAAAGCCAAACACTGAGTGCCCAGATTTTAAAAGCAAAGGTATTTGCCTAATTCAGATATCTCATCAGCCCAACTTGGTTCACAACCTTCGTAAGTTTGGAGATCAACTCCAGAAGGACGTGAGGTGCTCAAGCAAGGTCTGATAAAGGAGAATTGGAGATGGACAGTCCACACATATTTGGAACGATTGCTGGCTCCCGAGGGAGTCGATGATGCGACCGATCGAACCTTTGTTAGAAGCAAGACCAGAGTTGGTTAGTGAACTCATTGATGACGCAACCCATTCATGGAATGATCAGGTGCTAGCTAAGAACATGCTGCCGATGACGTGGACATAGTACGTCGGATTCCGCAACCAACAATCAACTTAGAAGATGAATGGGCATGGTTTTTTGAGAAGAAGGGCTGCTTCACTGTTCGATCAGCCTACAGAATACTTGTGCATACCAAAATTCGTCGTGAGGCCTGGCTGGATGGGCGAGCATGTGGGTCTGAGTTGAAAAAAGAAAGAAAGAAAGATCATGGACAAAAATGTGGAAACATACAACACCCGCTAATTTAAAGTATTTTCTTGGAGGCTTGCGAGCCAAAGCTTACCCACTGCAGATGTTGCTGACCACAGAAACATGGCACCGACTAGTGTTTGCAGCATTTGTGGCTGGAGCGAGGATTCATGGAGACATTCATTACTAGAGTGCAGAATGGCTCGATGTGTTTGGGTACTAGTCGATGAAGAAGTCTGATAAATTGAGAAGCTGCGGTGAGCCAAATGCTGGAAGTTGGTTGTTTGAGATGGATGATTTCCTACCCATTATGTGAAGATGATTACTACTCTGTGGGCGATCTGGAAGGCAAGGCGAGATATCATACATGAAGATGTTTATCAGAGCCCTTTTAATACATGCAAGTTTATAACACATTTTTTGCATGAGCTAGGTTGGGTCGATTCAGCAGAAGGGAGAAGACACCAGGAGAGGCAGCCGAGGATCACTGGGCGTTGGATCCCTCCTCCATAGGGTGTTGTGAAAGGTAATGTTGATGCTGCAGTGCATTGTCATATGAGAACAACAGGTGCACGGCTGCAGCTATTTTTCGTGCTGATGATGGTACCTACCTACCTACCTACCTGGGGGCTTCAATTCGGTGTTGGTTATGGAGAGTGCTTATGATCCAGTTTGTGCTTGATGCAGGACCTAAATCTGTTATAGCCTCTGATTCTCTGGGGGTTGTAGGAAGCAGAGGAGAGGAAGCTATGATGATGTTAACCGAAGTCAAGCGCAAGCTGGAGGTTCTACGAGATGTTTCCTTGGAACATGAAACGAGGGTGTACAATGTAGATGCTCATACTATTGCTAGAATGTCTCTAGTTTTATGTGCAGGCCGCCATGTTTGGCTCCCTGGAGCCCCCGGGCTTTGTATCTGCTACTGTATCTCTCCATAACAAAGCTCGGGTGCTTTCCCTAAACAAAAATATATGCAAAATGCTACAAAGGAGAGATGTGGTAGCTATGGAAGTAGTAAATTGGATTATCCTTGACATCCAGAGACACGATTCACTTAAAAAAAAAGTTGTTAGGCCTTGGTTTTGAGAAGGCAATTTCTCAAGAGTCCCCTATACAGCGAGGAGAGATGGGCGGCTAGTAGTTCGTTCGGATCTAAGGTCAAGTCGAGGGCTGCGGCCATCAATCCGCCCGTGGAGAAAAGAGAGGATGAAAAAAATCTAACCAACTAGGCTCATGCACGGATCCAATAGGGACCAAGAGAAATCGATGCAAACTTCAAGCTAGATTACTTACCGACAGAGAAGAAACGAGAGAAATTCGCTTCCGGGTCGAAGCGGCAGTGGACCGAGGATCCAGCCAGGCGGAGGCTGCAGTACAGAGGGGACTAGAGCGGGGGCGGGGGCGGCGGAGAGCGCTTTTGCTTATCGATCCCCAACTGACCGACCGGTTCTATCTCATCATCAAGTTAAGACCCTCTCCGGAAGATGCCACGTACGTGCCTTTCCCAATTCTCAAAGCAGTTTTTTTGTTTCCCAGACTCATCTATCGTCGGGCACGCCTGCATCTTTCAGTTCAGGTGCCATTTTCTTCAGATAACACTTCCACCATCCAACAAATGAATGAATGAGCAGCTGAAACAACATTTTACAGCATCCACAAAACAGAATGAAGAGGGTCTACTTAAAGATGGAGCCTTATCGTATGGCTGCTTTTGGATTTCGCGGAGCAATCAAATCAAATTACAACACAAATATTATGGTGTTACTGCTTGTTGCCAGCATTTTTTCGTGAGACAAGCGACGATTACCGTGCTTCACCTTCGTCATCATCGCCATGAGGACATGTTGATGGTCAAATCTTTCTCTTCTCTTGTGAGAATTTATAGGGTTTACCTTCCTTTCCTAGCGCCTCTCATAAGGATTAATGTAGATGATTCATTGGGGGCCTCGCAAGACATAACCATTAAATCTATTTTGCATCCATTCATTTGCTAAAGATGGTGTGTCCAGTTTAGTTCCGGCAGAATATTGTCAAGCATAACCAGCTGATCATTTGCAGTGAAGAACATCAAAGAGGGTGTAGGCCTGGTGGGAGATTTTACCTAGCATCTCCCTTCACCAGTCTTATCATGTCCCACTCCTCTGCCTGGTTAGAGCATCGCAACAGGGCCCTCCCATCCCACCTGCCAAAAACAGAGAACCTCACGAATAGTTCAGTTCACACGCATTGCCGTAAAGTAACATTGTCCTTCATGTGTCGCAAATACTGATTCTTCATGCCACAGAAAGCTTCTTGTTCAACAAACTGCGTTCTCTTATCACTATATTTATGCAGGTCAATGATTTAATTAACTGCTAGAAAGCACAATTCATGCTTTATATTTTGAAGCAGAATTCCCTAACTTGGGGAGTAAAAGAACAGAGCCAATTATAACTACCACCGATACAATTGAAAAAGGAAAACGAAGTCAATTTGGTATTCACATTTATTCTTGAGCCAGACACAAATTAGGCATATAAGATGGTGAAATGTCATATTTCTGTACCAGTAGCCTAGCGCTTAAAGCACATCCATTGGGTTTCAGCCTTTCAGGTGCACCAGACTTACAGAAGAGGGTAGGTACGCAGTTTTCAGTTGCATCAGACTTACAAAACCAAGGGTAAAAACAGCTAATATGTAGACTTGGAGAGCGAGGTACATGGTCTCCCATATATATGTGTAGAAAATATAGAACCTACAATATTCGTTGTATTGATCTGACCCTTGTGTAGGGTATATATAGGAGTACAAGAGGGGTAGAGACTTGGAGTACAAGACAAGTTATGTGATTTAAACTAATCCTATCTCTATCTCCTTATCTCTAACTTAAACCCAATTATATTTCTAACATTCCCCCTCAGTCGTAGCGGGAGTGAAGCGAACGATGGCGACTGGATTTGAAGTCTTGCGTTTTTGTCGTCTTCTCCACTGCGTCATCATCAACTGCGTCTCTGATGGGTTGGCACCTAGGGCGGTGACTGCGTCCCCTTCTAGTGCCTTCTTGCCTTCTCCTCTATTCCCTCCCGCAGTCACAACGGGAGTGACGTGGACGCGAGTGACGACGCGGACGATTGCGACTGAATTTGAAGTCTTGCGCTTTCGTCGTCTTCTCCGCTGCGCCATCATCAACTGTGTCTCTGATGGGTTGGCACCTAGGGCGGTGACTGCGTCCCCTTCTGATGCCTTCCTGCCTTCTCCTCTATTCCCTCCCGCAGTCACAGCGGGAGTGGCATGAACGCTAGTGACGACTCGGACGCTGTTGACTGGAGTTGTTGCCGATGAGCTGTTGTAGACGTAGCCCTGTATGTCGATGTCGAGGTAGCCGATCATGGTGATGTAGCCGTGGTCGATGGTGTGGTCGTCGTGGATGATGAAGCCGCATAAAGCCGGAGGCGCAAAAAAAAATGCGCTATGACGGAGATGCAAACGTGGACGAGGCACCTTGCAGATGTCAGAGGGTGTCGTCGGCGATGAGTCCATCGGTTTTGCCAAGACCGGAGGAAGCCCATCGAGCACACATCGGTTTTGCCAGAACCATGTGGCCATGTAGGGTCGTCACTGTAGTGACGCCGTGTCGATGCAGTCGTGCCGTCGTGGATGACGCGGTCAATGCCGTCGTCGTGACGCGGTCATTGCCGTCGTCGAGGTCGCGTCTTGCAGAAAAATCTCTCAGAGGACGCTGGTTGTCCATCTTGTGGACGAGGCAGCGGCGGTGTGTCGACGATGATGTTGGTGAAGACCACGTTGATGAAGACCTTGGCGATGAAGTATCGGCGATGACGTTGCAGCGGCATGTCGACGATGATGCCTCGCTCGAAGGCGTCCCTCCGTGGCGACGAAGTGTTGATGTCGCGCCGTGCTGAAGAAGTATGTTGGCTCATAGCCCGGCATAGTCGAGGTTGATGTAGTTCGGCTCGGGTCTTTGTATATTGATGCAGATCGAGGTGATGTTGTCGTGCTCAGTACAGGTACAGATTGGCGGCGTAGGTTGATGCAGAGGTGATGTAGCTCAGGTCCGGATGCAGCGCTCGGTGTAGTTGATGGCTTGGTGCAGATGCAGATGGTTCAGTCGCTCGGTGCAGTTTGCCGGCTCGGTGGCTCGATGGACGATCGTCCTGATGCGACCTATTGGTCCGCTCGTGTGTTGATATGGAGATGCACGGCTGTCGCAGGTCGACGAAGGCTTGAAGGGCTCGGTGTAGAGATTGGTGCTGAAGCCCATCGACGCATATACGCTCATGCATGTGGTGCTAGCTGCACGGGAACGTCATGAGCTCATACGTGCATGAGGCCTAACCTTGCATGGATCCTGAAGCTGGCTGCTGGCCGTGTTGCACTTGCACCTCGGTCGCCTAGATCGAAGGCAGCTGAAGTCGCTCGCCCAAGTTCATGGATCGCATGCGTCTGCACCTGTTGATGGAGATCCGCGCGTGTGTGTATCTGCCTCCGCGGCAGGCTCACCACGCCTGGTCCGCGCGAGGGTTGCTGTTCGATCTGGGTCACAGCCGAGAAGGGAGCCACACATAGCCGTCTCCGCGGCGTGTGGACATCAAGGTTGGAGTAGATGCGATGAGGTGTCGCCTGTTGATGCCGAAGGAGCATTGCTGCTTGACAGACATGTGCGAGGCCGTCCCTGGAGGTCGTGCTAGTCGATGGGGCTGCAGACCTCCAGACATCTGGACACATGCTGGATGTATCAGCCGGGATCCCCGTGCGAGAGCCTGCCCTCCCGTGATCGGGACCGGCGTGATCTTGTCCGCTGTGCCTCATGTTGCGTGGCCTGTGGTTGCTTTCGTTGTTGCTTTCGGGCACTGTGGATGCGCGGCCGGCGTATGCTATCTCCCGATGGAGAAGCGGCTGCATGTGTCGCCGTAGTTGCTCGCCGTAAGGATCGATCTGCACTGGTTTTCACGAGATAGAAGGTCGTCAGGTTTATTTGTGGCTAAGGAAAATATGGATCTACGGGATGGATTTGAGAAATTGGGAAATTAGAAATCTATGGGATCGTTCTAATATCTAAACTACAGAACCGATCCAATCTTTATTGGAATCGGGTGCCGCGCCCCCGGGGAGAGGAGATTAATCTCCCCGAGGGCGGCGCGCTGCGGAAGTGGTGGAGAAAACCTAGGATCGGCGTCGTGAGACAAACCGCTCTAATACCATGTAGAAAATATAGAACCTACAATATTGTGTTGTATTGATCTGACCCTCATATGGGGTATATATAGAATACACGAGGGGTAGAGACTTGGAGTACAAGATAAGTAATACATGATTTAAACCTAATTCTATCTCTATCTCCTTATCTCTAACTTAAACCCAATTATATTCTAACAATATGCACTGTTGCACTTCTTTGCTTGGCTCAAGGGATGTCTACTTAGTAAGAAATCTTCAAAAACAAATACAGATACTTCCATATATCAGATGATAATAAACGATGTTGTTAAGTTACAAAAACTAAGAAAAAGGAGACATATAATTTTTCCATTTGAGTAATTGGAGCTAATATTAACATATATCAAATTCCGTCGGAATAAGTAAGAAAAGCAGAGGGGCAGTCTCATGTTAATTATGCTGAGCAGCATGGAATTATTCTTGCACACAATTTTGTTCACCTTAGCAGATAAAGCAATCAGAAGTTGCCTTTCGTGCAAACTGTTGAAAATTTGGCATTGCTGGTGGAGGTCAACAAGCAGTGAATATCATGCTATGAATTATAGGGAGAAAAAAAAGGTCAACTGTATACTGAATGGATAGCTTCATTCCACTCTAACTAGTTATGTGGTGAAACATTTAAATCACAAAAAGAGATCCTAGCTTCCTGCCTTCCTCAAGATAATATTGACAACATGCTTCTTATCCAAACTTCAGATGTATACTACTCCCTCCGTTCCTAAATATTTGTCTTTCTAGAGATTTCAACAAGTGACTACATACGAAGCAAAATGAGTGAATCTACACTCTAAAATATGTCTACATACATTCGAATGTTGCAGTTCATTTGAATGTCTAGAAAGACAAATATTTAGGAACGGAGGGAGTAGTAGTAAGCACCAAATGCCAGGCACATGCATATAGGAAACTGGAACTTAGAATACTGCAAAATTAAACCTTTGAAGGAATTCAGTAACACCCGTACAAAGTTTCCAAATGCATCTGTAAAGGGAGGCCATTATGATGACATACCCAAACAAATCTCAGCTTGCCAACCCAACTTAGCCTGGTGTCCCATCATCAAGAAATTCAATAATGACTGGAGTAAAGAACTAGCACATTAGCTGCAGAACAGATTTAGATGTTTGGGATGCACATCACACAGTATAAGAATTATTAGTTTTATACTGCAGGTGGGGAGGGGGTTGAAACAGAGTGAAATTGGTGAGCGGCTACCAGGAATATGAATGGCACATGAAAGCTGGCCATGGGAACATCCCAACAGGACTCAGCGGGCAGGCGGCAACTTTCATTCCATGGCCAGAGCCCTGACGAGGCAGGCAAGCGGCAGCGCGCTATGACTCTCCAGGCAGGAAAGAAAACACAGTAGCAATAACTGATAGATAGAAAAGACCGGCTGTCACAAAGGACATGAAGAACAAGAACTAGCGGTTCAAAATCTTCCTACCAAACAACCAAATCTGGCAACAAGTCCTAGATCATTGTCACCTAACAACAATCCCACAAAAATGATCGTACACCAATATCAAACACCATAGTTCTTTGGTGAACAACAACGTTCTCCACACTACTAGTTTTGAATTAGAAGGCATTCGTGACAGCTTCACTGCTAAAGAACTCCCGCATTGGCATTCACTTTGATTTATCATCGGTCTTCATGATCTTCATTCTGATCTTACATGGCTGGGTTGAGCGCATAGAGTAGGTGAATACACAACGATCCGAAGCCCAAAATGGTGCTGAAGACATTTGCGACCTGAAATTGCACAATGATACAACACCAGATGAATGAATGAGATAATGTGCAGTATAGATCTGAACTGTCTTTCTAGTCTTTTTTATTTCCTTGACGAACAGAATAAGAAGTTTTTGTTTCTAACATTACCTCAAACATAGTATGTTGGTAAGTGAGCATGGCATACATAGCCCAAAAGAGGGATATCACAAAACTGGATCCCCTTGAATAGACTAGCAGCGGTCTTATGTTCCGAATATGAACAGGTGCTGGTGGATTGACGGGTGGATGGAAAAGACCATACTGTAGTTGAAAGATAAATTCAAAATACATACAGTCAGACTAAATAAAGACTTGTATAGTCTTTCAAATGGACTGCGACACATGATTTAAAATATATTAGTTTTTTAGGCATTAAGCAAACTTACCGCACTGATGTAGGGTAGCATCTGAGAAATAATTTGGAGAACTGTAGCAATAAGAGCAATGTCGTGTGCTGCAATCGAATCCCTTTGAATTGGTCCGAAGAGTGCAAAGGATACACTCAGGCCACTGATAGTGGCAAACGCAATCAAAGACCCGACACATACCTGGAGTCACACATGAGCATATTTCATATGGAAAAACAAGTATGCAAAGAAATCTGAATAAACATACATGATTCGATATAGACAGAAAGGTATGCTATTATATTACCGTTGCATTCAAGTTTCTAGGCGTAGCCACTTTGATGGTCATGAAGATTGTAAGAAGAGCCAGCCCCATAGCATTTGATATGACTGCCTCGACTCCAACTGTTTTTCCATCTTCCCCATGCAATTGCACAACGGCAAACATTAGCCAAGCTCCTGTCCCCATGGCTGATGCGATGAAGTCGATCATATTGCAAAATGCAGCGGTCATCGCCATACTGCTTCTTGTGCTCCAGTAGACAATGATAGGATTGCAGTACCCAAGGATCGTGAGCATGCACCCTAAAATTAAATCACAAATTAGCCATATAATGATAATGTTTCAAAAACGAAACGTTTATATCAAATGAAGGATTTGTAAGGACCAAAATCAATGCATTCAACCCACAAAATAAGGGGTTTGACTCCTCTGCAGCTGCGTTGCTACTGTAACTATGCTGTAGCTAGCAAGATCTGCCGTCCACCCAATTCCAAAAGCTCTACATGCCTTGTCCTTAACTCTGCTATTAACTGGAAAAGTAACTCTAATTTCTGTGAGGGAAATAACCCTACGGCCGGAGGCTTGGCGCCAAACAGGACAGGATAGCACGATTCAAAACTTTCAAGGATGCATACGTTTTGCCATACAAAAAACAGTGCAGAACTTGTAGTAGCAAGTGAACATGTAAAAGGGTAGTAGCAAGCTAAAAATCACTACTACTGTCTTATCCTTGGTAAAAAATCTATTTGGAGATTTTGTATTGGTGCCATATATAGATGTTACTGAAGGAACATTAGAAAAAGGAAACAATATTTGTGAGCATCATTCCTGACCCTCATCCCACTCCAAAATAATGCAGGTCATTGGGCTCCCCAAATGGAAATGAGTATGCAGAAGTTTGTCTCAAAGAAAAGCTGGCACCAAAGGATTTTTCAAACAAAGGAAGTTGACACCGAAATGAATTGTGAACGTGGTTGCAGGTTTGCAAGTTTTGCAAAATGAGGACTTTGGCGGTTAAGCCAATGCAGAAGTTGACCCCATCATCAGAAATGAAGCCACATCGTGCAAATGACAGTGAAGACTCATTTGTTAGTAAGGTACTCCCAGCACTAAATTTCAGAACTTGCATATAGTTAAACAGTACCTTCATCCGGCCTTGCCAAAACTGAGAGATAGCAGCTTTATTCTTGCACAAGGATAACTTAGATTTGTTATTGTATTTTGTCCTAAGGAGATCCTGTCAAATACCCGACTGTTTTCAAGTTTCCATAGCCATTTGCATAAGCAGATATTCATAACCTTTAAATCCACTAGTCCCAGCCCCACTTGATCCTTAAGTCTACAAACCTCCCCCCAATTGACTAAACGATGTTTCATATATCAAGTCCTTAGCTTTTTCTTTAGTTTTTCTTATCGTTAGCTTTAGAACAAACCAAAATATTCAACATGTAGTATCAAGCTAAGGAAGTACTGCATAACAAGCCGTAGCAAGCACTATTGTAGAGACCAAGCAGTAGCAAGCACTACTGTACAGCGAAATACCGCAGAAAAATTCCTACTGAGCAGAAGAGAGATCAGCGCAGATTGGCGTGTACAGAGGACGAACGGGAACAAGTCGAACAGAAATCAGTGTTCTTTTTCAAGTTAATAGCAAAGTTATATTCGGTCCATGCTATCCCAGCTGCTTACCGATGGAAGTTAGGATTTTCTTTGTCTTTCTCTCCTCCCATGGGTTGGGGGGTGGTGGTGGTGGTGATGCATCTCCATTGCTGGTTTGGAAAACCTGCAGAAAATTGTGAGGACTGAGGAGGAGCGGCGACGCAGGGAAAGCATATCAGCAAACTGTAGTAAAAAAAGGACATGCCTTCCGCCTGCGCTTCACCATCGGCGACGCAATCTTTCCATCTCCGACGACTCCGAGTCCGAGCATTCCGCCTTCATCAGCCGTCACTTTTGCCTTGGAAGAGTCGAACCGATGCAGCAGAGCCGGCGACCCTGCTTCCGGTGGTGCGGAAGAAGGGACGCCGTGGCCATGAAGGACCTCTGTTTCCGGCAGAGAGAAGCTGCCACGCGGAAGCGCCGCTTCAAGGCCTTGCAGCAGCGTTGTCTCCGGCTCTGGGGGAGAGGGGACGCCATGCTTCAGCACCGCTTCCGAAGAGGGAAGCCATGGCCTTGCACCTCCCACCGCCTGCGGATGCCCACAATGTGTGAGAGAGAGAAAATCGAAATTTGTGCCGGCGAAAGGCCGTACCTTTCGGCCGAGGACATACGAATCAACACCCCAAACCCGATTCTCCTCCAAAACAACGACGAACAAAGACGCGGCCCCGAGGAAGAAAGCGGCGGCGAGGATGAAAGCCCCCCTCATCGCCTGGGGGTGGTTGGGTGGCCTGCGGCACTGCTCTCAATCCGGCATCCGCCACCTCGAAGGAGAGAAAAAGCAGAGGAGGGGGGAAGCAACGTTGTAGCATGTATAGCTGGGCTTCCCAAACACCCGTGGAGAACGGCCCGGTCAGTAGACCTGGCCATGGGCAGCCCGGCCCGGTCGGCCCGACCCGGCTGGGCCCGAAAAAGCCCGACCCGGCCCGGCCCGACCTTACCCACAGGCCGGGCTCGGGCCTAGAATTCAAGCCCGACGGCCGGGCCCGGTCCGGCATATTTGCGCATTAACGAAGAGGCCCGGCCCGTGGCCCGAGGCCCGTCGGGCTTTTTGTGTGATGGGCCGGGCTCGGGCCCAATTTTTAGGCCCGACGGTCGGGTCGGGCCGGGCTCGGGCCTGGGTTTTTGCGACGGGCTTTGGTAGGCCCGGCCCGAAGCCCGACCCGGCCCGACAGATGGCCAGGTCTACCGGTCACTGAGTCATAAAATCGTACTGTAATTTATACGGGCTTTTTCATACCGGCCCTAAACTTTTAGGCACTGACACCCTTCATATCTAGCCCATTGTTGGGATACCCCTCATATCTAGCCCATATCCACCCTTGCTCTCCATCCACGCCGTCGACCCTCATCGACCGCCCTTGATGTCGCCAGGTACCCTGTCCCCCACCAGTCTCACGGATGTTACCTTGGCGTCACCCGTGGAGCTCGCATTTGTAGCGACGAGTCGTGAGCTAGAGAACATTGCCCAGAGGGAGTGGTGAAGGATGCAACGGTGCAAGGAGTTCCGACCAACAATGTTGTGGACCTCGAGGAGGATGTGTCCCCCTCTGCCCCTTCAGACCCGTCCATCTTGCCGCCGACAAGGAGACGTCGTCCGCCCTGCTCGCGAATGGCGACGAACCGACGACCGGATGGGTGATTTCAGAGTGTTTTCCGCCAACGTAGGCGACGAAGGACGACGTGTGTCTTGTTCGACGGAATGTTGATGCAAGTCACACTACTTTTTTGCTCCTTTCCGATCAATACGTTGCATACATGATTGAATCAGCTAGCTGCATATGTCATTGCATCAATTTGTTGCGTATGTCGTTAGTTTATTTGCAATCATGATAATTATAAGACAATATCATGTCGGACAGGATCAATGAGAATCAAGAACCTAGCCAAATGCATTATGACTTGGGGGATCCAAATTGTCCTGCATCCGAAGTTGGCGGAACATCGCACACTAACAAGAAAAGAAAGGCAAAGATACTCAAGGCAAGAGGTCCGACGTACACAACATCCGAGGATATCTTATTGGTTAAAACTTAGTCGGCCACAAACATGAATCCTATATGTGCCACCATGCAAAACGGCAGCAGATATTAGGAGAAGATTTGGCTAGCATTATCATGAACACAAGAAATATGTGGAGTTGTGTTCTATCATGACCACCCGCAATGTGGCATCTCTCCAACATCGATGATCCATCATTCAAGAGAACGTGAATAAGTATGCCGGCTACTATGCACAAGTGATTGACCGCAATCAAAGTGGGATGGGAGTGTTAACTCACATAAGTTGAATTGCTTGTTTTTGTTGTTGCATTTATACTTATTGTTTGCTAGACAGAGGTGGCGGCCACTATGTACCACCAAATGGAGAAGAAGCCATTTGATATTATACATTGTTGGGTACTACTGGATGGTAAATCAAAGTGTACACAACTTGTGAAAGATCTCAAGGCCAACAGGAGGAAGAATGATGGCTCAATCTCCCACCAATCAATAGGGGAGAATGAAAAGGACACTGTGCCAATGAATAATCAACAAGTGATGGGAAAGAAGTGGGAGATTTGGAGGGCCGCTTGTGACTCTGCGGAGACGAAAATGTCCAACACATGGACATGCATTTTTTTCGCAGGAAAAATAAGAAAGGGGATAGGTTCTTTTTAGGGGTGAAAGAGGATAGGTACAAGCTCATGTTTGATGCACAAAAAGAAATGATGGATTGAGACTGAGAGATGGTGAAGAATAAGTTGCAAATTCCAAGCAACAAGTTGAAAACTGAAAGGAAAAAAATAGAGTTGGAGAAGAAAGAGGTGTGTCTCAAATGGGAGCCTAAGAAGGCCTGAACTTTTCGATGAATAGAGTTTGAAAACAAGAGGTTGAAACTTGCTCGAGTTACGGAGCATTTGAAGATAATGTTGATGGCCACAAGCCTCTTAGATGAGGATGCAAAGAAGTGGCTTGAGGAAAGGAGATCAATGAATATATAAAGTACGAGGTGGCGAGGGCGGCGGTGGCAGCATCACACGTGGAATGGATGGCGGTCGAGGCAGAGCAGGCGACACAGATGATGTCCGGCGAGTGATCCATCACATTGGGTAGTCGTGGTTGATGACCTGCAAGTGCACAAGGTTGTTGTAGTGCTTTCATGATAAATAGAGTGTCGAACCCACATGAGTGAATAAGAAGGCACCGCAAACCCCGCAGCTACGTTGTCACTTAACGAGCTACGTACGCACCCAACCCGTAGTTTGGATAGCCTACTTTAGTAAGTTGCTTGGAACATAATAAAAGGGATGGTGTTTACTAAACTACGAACAAGAAATAAAAGACAGAAAAATAAAGGAACTAAACTAAGTGAAACAGTGCTTGAGTAGTAAACGTCCTCGAGGGAATTAGAGGCATCACCACAAGTATGATGCTGACAACACATGATAAACATGTCTCTCTAATTGTATCACTAAGCCACTTGTATATGAGCTCACGTGGGCGGAGCCAATAAAGTACGCATCCCCACTAAGGTTACTACATACACTCGTTCCATCACCGTGCTTCCCCACCCCGGTTAACACAACAATGATTAAGAGGAGTGATTTCCCCGTGGTCACGACATTAAGTTCTAGGTTCTCCACTAATCCCTATTGCAATGATCAAGGGCATAGTGAGAATAGGATTGTCACCGCCTACCCTCTACAGCTACCCTTCTCACCAACATAAATCACGTCAAGTCCATAAGTGGCTAATGTTGGGTGGCTGCCGTTCACAACACCATGAGACAATCAACGCAACACATATAAAGAGTATTGGATGCATGTTGACACTCAAGATAAGTCATTATCCACTCCTAGCTACTTAAGCATGGTATGAGCAACTATAATATCTAGTTGTTATCATAAACATGTTTACTCATAATATGTTGAATCATGGATATTGATTTAACATATTTACGAAAACAAAAACAAGTTGAGTTCATACCCGCTTTTTCTTGCTGCAGTCACTTCATCATTTTTTTTGGTTATTATTGCTTTTCACTTGCACGACTGAATGATATGAAAATAATAATAGTGCAAGAGTGTCATGGACTAAACTGGAATTTTCAAATATTTTATCCAAAGGAGAAGACAAGGTAACATTGGCTCTTTGTTAGATCAACAATAATGCATATGAGAGCCACTCAACATTGTCATCGTGGTCTTCTCCCTAAGGCGACTCAACAAAAAAAAGAATTTCGGAGAAACACACTGGAATATTTTTGGAGTTATTAGTTTTTTGAAGAAAGCATATTATCGAAGGAAAACGAAGAGCGAGAAAAACTATTTACATGGGAAAGCTCCCAACAAGCAAAAAAAGAAACGAGAAATCTTTTGGGGTTATCCTTTTTATGCCACAACTAATTAAACGAGAAAGAAAACCTGAAAATAAGTGAGAAATATTTTTGGAATTTCTCAAAGTTTTTCAAACACACAAGAAAAAAGCGAAAATAAAACTAACATGGATTATACAATGAAAAATGATGAACACCAACAACTGGAATGAAATGTGTGAACATGAATGTAATGTCGGTGAGAAAATGTACTCTCCCAAGTTTAGGTTTTTTTGCCTAACTTGGTAATCACCATCGCCGATCAGGATAGTAGTCATAATGGTAGCTCGTGGAGGCATGCTGAGCTGCCTCCTGAGTGAGTCAGGCAGCTTCCATTGTCGCGTTATACTCCCGCACCTCATTCTCATGGAGAAAATATCTTTATTTGCTCTGAAAATAAAAAAGAACAGGTGCAGGCAAAATAACAGTGACAACATGGTATTTATCAAATATCAAGTTATAGTCGTATCTGTGAGTGTTATCCCTAATAAATTCATGGTGCTGCATTGCCTCGAAATTGGATATATATTAGGAAGCACAAGATCATTAGGACGAAAGGAAACCCCAAGTCTGGCAGCTAAACGAGAGGCATAAACTCCTCCATATAAATCACCATTGCCCGCATTGTGGTGCAGCCTCCGTGCAACAATTGCCCCAAGGTTATAGAGTTTATGGCCCGTTAGAGCGGTATGGATAATGCTCAAGTTGGGGGCACAAAGTGCACTACAGTCTTGTTTACCAGAAATGCATTTCCCATTAAAAAGTGCAAAATAACGAATAGCAGGAAAATGAATGCTTTTTATTCTAGCTTGTGTGACCCCCCTATCGTCACCATTGCAGAGGCTATTAAGAGACATATCATAATCAGATTTTGGTGGTTCACCAAGCGAGCCCCAATATGGAATTTTGCATGCATCACATAATTCTTCTAGAGACATACCATAGGATCTATCATATAGGTGAAACAAGACTCTAGAATCACGAAATGATACTCAAACTTTTGGGTGAATGAATGAGTGAGATTATAGTGTTGCGGTCGCTTATCGGCTAGGAAGGCGGTGATCTCAGTGTTCTAAATATATTGATAAAATTCTTCTTTAATACCAGCACCTATCATGAACTCGTAGCACGGCCACCGACATGATTTGGCATCGGCAATCCGCGTCGAACTTGCCCTTGGTTCAACATACGCTTGTCGTATCGAGCTCTCGCTCGATGACCCCTCTGACGACCTCCTCCTCGAAGAACTCCTCCTAAAGAAGTTCATTTTTCCTACGAACAAATTTCTGAATTTTTTGGACCACAAATTTATGTCAATAAAACTTCGCAAGATTGATAACCACTAATCATATGAATGTCTAGAGGCTATATCAAGCATTCAAACTACTTGGAACTCAAAGAATTCAACATGAAATCTCATTTTTAGTAGCACCAAGAGCAGCTAATTATGCAAAATATAATCCACTAAAGCAAAAACTAATTGGAGCAATGGAGGAGTCACATACCAAGGAGAAATCCCCCAAAACAATTTCGAAAACGGAGCTTCGAGAAATGAGATCAAAAATCTCAGGTTTGTGAGCAAGAACATGAGGGGGAGAGCAACCAGGATTTTTTTCTAGACGTACGAGATGAAGTGGGCTGAATGGATAAGTGAATGGGTCCCTGTGGGACCCACAATGCATCTTGGCGCACCCTAGGGGGTTGGTTGCGCCCTAGTGCCTTGTGAGCACCATGGGCATCCCCCAGGGTTGTATTCAATGCCAAAAAACATTCCAGGAAAAATCATGTTAAGATTTTACGTCATTCCGAGCACTTTTATTTTTGGGGCATTTTTTATTGCACGAATAATTCAGAAAACAAGATAATCATGGCATTTTAATTTATTAAACTAGAAATAATAGAGAGCAAACATTATGTATAGAAAGTTGTGCTTGCTAAATTCATCGACCCCATGCCCTCAAAAAAGAATCCATTAATAAGGTTGATCAAGTCTTATTAACAAACTATTTCTGAGTAGCATGAAATCGAAGAATCTTCGTATAACACTAAGTTACATCAACGGGGATATGCATCTCCCCAATAATAAGAGTTCCATATTTCGTTTTGACGGAAGGAAGAGGGAATTGAAAACTTCCAATGGTAATTGTTGAAACTTTTTCAATACAATTGACATCATTCACTTGGAATGGTTTCCTCGAAAAATGTACTGTATGCTCTTACCATTGATATGAAAAGTGACCTTGTTTTTGTTGCAATCATTAAATGTAATGCTTTCATGTACCGTATACTCATTAGAGTATCCATTTCAACTTGTCTATGAACAATGTAAGCTTCCAAGTAGTCCATATTCGCGGACGCGGCTATTCAAATAGATCATTTACCCTCCAGGGGTGTACTTCTTCACACATGTGTCACCCACTTAGCGCCTACACACGCCATGTGCTCGACAGACAACAAGCGAAAGCCCGTGTGGGTGTAGACCATGACCTAACCAACCACACGAGTCTGTAGTCTAGGTTTATCGCCTATTTGATCTTGATCAGCATGGAAGTCCGGTCGAGGTTTCCACTACGGCCCCAAATGACGTGTGCGGGGTTCCCAAGCTCACCAAACGGGTGCCTCAGTACACCGTGCCATAGTGTTTATACCGCATCATAGCCCACCCCTAGGGTCAGCACTACGTACGGCCTCTAACACATATCCTACAAACACTAGAAACTAGTTGCAACTCCTGGACAGAGGACATGCCGGTCAATAAGTCGAGCGGGGTCATATTTCAGGGCCTAATGTGTGGTAGTAACTATCTTGGATCACAAATAAAGAACTCAATTCCCGAGGACGGTTCCAATGAGACAACCCACCATGTACTCCTATGTACATGGCCTCTCATGGCTACCTTTACCAAATTGTGTTCACACAGTTAGCTCACACACAATAGGACATGAACACAACCATTCCAATTCATCGCCCAGATGTATTAGACCCAACACCACTCTAAGCATGACAGGCATAACAAGCAAGCATGGATGCGTACTTGAGTAGTCACAACATGGCTCAAGCAATTTCTACTCATTCTAGAAGGTTTCAACTATTTACTGTAGCAAAGATAGGTCATGCAGAGGAATGGGTTCAACTACCGCAACATTTAACAATTGAATCATTGTTGTCCTAATGCAGTAAAAGAGAGCAAGAAAGAGAGTGGATTGTATTGGAATGCTGAAAGGGGGTTTGTGATAACCCAAAAGTATAGGGGGTCAATTGTAGTCTCTTTCGATAAGTAAGAGTGTCGAACCCAATGAGGAGCTAAAGGTAGAATTCAGAATTTATAACTCTATGCATGCTTAACGTCTTAACATTCTCTTTACCTAGAACAAGAACAAAACTAGAAATACTTTGTAGGTGTGATATGATAAGTTTGCAAGATAATAAAGAGCACGTAAATAATAGTTAGGGCTGTTTAGATAAGGAACAATTAAGTTAGTACAACGAGTGTGGAAATGTGGTGGTAGGAGTTGCGGAATTGTCCCTAAGCAATTGACTACATTACTAGACCCATAGCAAATTTTTATGTGGGAGAGGCATGAGCTAACATGATCTCTACTTGGATCATATGTACTTATGATTGGAACTCTAGCAAGCATCCGCAACTACTAAAAATCATTGAGGTAAATCCCAACCATAACATTAAGTAGCAAGTCCTCTTTACTCCCATACGCAACAACCCCCTTAACCGGGTGTAAGATTCTGTAACTCTAGCCACCCACTATAAGCAAATCATTAACATATCGCAACACCCTACAGCGGGAGTCCCTCACGCTTGCGCGACATGGAAGGCACCATAGAACAACACCATAACCACAAGCAAATTAAACCAATCATAGAAATTCACCAATCACTGATAGGATAACTGAAATCTACTCAAGCATCATAGGATGGCAACACATCATTGGAGAATAATATGAAGCATAAAGCACCATGTTCAAGTAGAGGGTACAACGGGTTGTGGGAGAGTGAACGATGTATATAGATGTGGGAAGGTGATGGAAATGTGCTACTTCTCGAGCTTGCGTTGTATTCCCTCGAAGAGGAAAGGGTGATGCAGCACAGTAGCGTAAGTATTTCCCTCAGTTTTTGAGAACCAAGGTATCAATCCAGTAGGAGACCACGCGCGAGTCCCTCGCACCTGCACAAACAAATAAGAACTTCGCAGCCAACGCGATAAGGGGTTGTCAATCCCCTTATGGTCACTTACGAAAGTGAGATCTGACAGGTAGGATAGTATAATATTTTTGGCATTTTTGGTATAAGAACAGAAAGTAAATAAAGCAAATAAGCAACGGCGGCAGAAATTGAAGTAAAGTAATATGATAAAGATAGACCCGTGGGCCATAGGTTTCACTAGTGGCTTCTCTCATGAAAGCAGAATTCTATGGTGGGTGAACAAATTACTGTCGAGCAATTGATAGAAAAGCGCATAGTTATGAGAATATCTAGGCATGATCAATATATATAGGCATCATGTCCGTGACAAGTAGACCGAAATGATTCTGCATCTACTACTATTACTCCACACATCGACCGCTATCGAGCATGCATCTAGAGTATTAAGTTCATAAGAACAGAGTAATGCTTTAAGCAAGATGACATGATGTAGAGGGATAAACTCAAGCAATATGATATAAGCCTCATCTTTTTATCCTCTATGGCAACAATACAATACGTGCCTTTCTGCCCCTGCTGTCACTGGGAAAGGACACCACAAGATTGAACCCAGAGCCAAGCACTTCTCCCATTCCAAGAACTATAGATCTAGTAGGTCAAACCAAACCAATAATTCAAAGAGACTTGCAAGGATATTATAATCATACATAAAATATTCAAAAAAGAATCAAATATTGTTCATAGATAATCTTGATCATAAACCCACAATTCATCAGATCTCGACAAACACACCACAAAAAAGGTTACATCGAATAGATCTCCTCGAAGATCGAGGAGAACTTTGTATTGAGATCCAAAAAGAGAGAAGAAGCCATCTAGCTAATAACTATGGACCCGAAGGTCTGTGGTAAACTACTCACAACTCATTGGTGAGGCTATGGCGTTGATGTAGAAGCACTCCATGGTAGATCCCCCCTTCGACGGAGCTCCGGAACAGGCCCCAAGATGGGATCTCACGGGAACATAAGGTTGCGGCAGTGGAATTAGGGTTTTCTCTGTTGCCTCGATGTTTTCAGGGTATATGGATATATATAGGAGGAAGGAGGGCATCAGGGGAGCCAGAGGGGGCCCACGAGGGTGAGGGGCGCGCCCAGGGGGAGGGGGCGCGCCCTGGACCCTCGTGGCCACCTCCTTCGTTCCCTTGTGTGTACTCCAAGTCTTCTCGATAGATATGGTTCCAAAAATAACTCTCCCGAAGGTTTCATTCCGTTTGGAATCTGTTTGATATCCCTTTTCTGCGAAACTCTGAAATAGGCAAAAAAACAGCAATTTGCACTGGGTGTTGGGTTAGTAGGTTAGTCCCAAAAATAATATAGAAGTGCATAATAAAGCCCATTAAACATCCAAAATAGAATATATATAATAGCATGGAACAATAAAAAATTATAGATACGTTGGAGACGTATCAAGCATCCCCAAGCTTAATTCATGCTCGTCCTCGAGTAGGTAAATGATAAAAAATAGAATTTTTGATGTGGAATGCTAACCAACATAATTCTCAATGTAATTTCTTTATTGTGGCATGAATGTTCAGATCTAAAAGATTCAAGACAAAAGTCTATATTGACATAAGAATAATAATACTTCAAGCATACTAACAAAGCAATCATGTCTTCTCAAAACAACATGGCCAAAGAAATTTATCCCTACAAAATCATATAGTCTGGCTATGCTCCCTCTTCATCACACAAAATATTCATATCATGCACAACCCCGGTTTCAGCCAAGCAATTGTTTTCATACTCAAATTTTTTCAAACCTTTCAACTCTCACACAATACATGAGCGTGAGCCATGGATATAGTACTATAGGTGGAATAGAGTGGTGGTTGTGGAGAAGACAAAAAGGAGGAAGATAGTCTCACATCAACTAGGCGTATCAATGGGCTATGGAGATACCCATCAATAGATATCAATGTGAGTGAGTAGGGATTGCCATGCAACGGATGCACTAGAGCTATAAGTGTATGAAATCTCATCAAAAGAAACTAAGTGGGTGTGCATCCAACTTGCTTGCTCATGAAGACCTAGGGCATTTGAGGAAGCCCATCGTTGGAATATACAAGCCAAGTTCTATAATGAAAAATTCCCACTAGTATATGAAAGTGACAAAACAAGAGACTCTCTATCATAAAGATCATGGTGCTACTTTGAAGCACAAGTGTGGAAAAGGATAGTAGCATTGTCCCTTCTCTATTTTCTCTCTCTTTTTTTGGAGGGGCTTTCTCTTTTTTTAGCCCCTCTCTATATTTTTTTTGGGACATCTCTTTTTTTGGCCTTTCCTCAAATGGGACAATGCTCTAATAATGATGATCATCACACTTTTATTGACTTACAACTCAAAGATTACAACTCGAAGCTAGAACAAAATATGACTCTATGTGAATGATGATGAAGCATGTCATATGAACGGAATGGTGGAAAGTTGCATGGCAATATATCTCAGAATGGCTATGGAAATGCCATGATAGGCAGGTATGGTGGCTGTTTTGTGGACGGTATATGGTGAGTGTATGGTACCGGCGAAAGTTGTGCGGTACAAGAGAGGCTAGCAATGGTGGAAGGGTGAGAGTGCGTATAATCCATGGACTCAACATTAGTCATAAAGAACTCATATACTTATTGCAAAAATCTACGAGTCATCAAAACAAAGTATTCAATGCATGCTCCTAGGGGAAGGGTTGGTAGGAGTTAACCATCGCGCGATCCCGACCTCCACACAAAGGATGACACTCAATAAATACCTCATGCTCTAACTTCATCACATAGCGGTTCACCATACGTGCATGCTACGGGAATCACAAACTTTAACACAAGTATTTCACAATTTCATAATTACTCCACTAGCATGACTCTAATATCACCATCCTCATATCTCAAAACAATCATCAAGTATCAAACTTCTCATCATATTCAATGCACTTTTTATGAAAGTTTTTACTATATCATATTGGATGCCTATCATATTAGGACGAGTTTTATAACCAAAGCACATTACCATGCTGTTCTAAAAGACTCTCAAATAGATATAAGTGAAGCATGAGACATCATCAATTTCTACAAAATAAAACCACCACCGTGCTCTAAAAGGTATAAGTGAAGCACTAGAGCAAAACTATCTAGCTCAAAAGATATAAGTGAAGCACATAGAGTATTCTAACAAATTCTAAACCATATTTATCTCTCTCAAAAGGTGTGTCCAGCAAGGATGATTGTGGCAAACTAAAAAGCAAAGACTCAAATCATACATGACGCTCCAAGCAAAACACACATCATGTTGTGAATAAAAATATAGTCCCGAGTATAGTTACTGATAGATGAAGACGAAAGAGGGGATGCCTTCCCGAGGCATCCCCAAGCTTAGGCTTTTGGTTGTCCTTGAATTTTACCTTGGGGTGCCTTGGGCATCCCCAAGCTTAGGCTCTTGCCACTCTTTGTTCCATAGTCCATCAAAGCCATACTCAAAACTTGAAAACTTCACAACACAAAACTTGGTCAAAAATCTCGTGAGCTCCGTTAGTATAAGAAAACAAACTACCACTCAAAGGTATTGTAATGAACTCATTATTTGTTTAAATTGGTGTTAAACCTACTGTATTCCAACTTCTCCATGATTCATACCCCCCGATACTACTCATAGATTCATCAAAATAAGCAAAAAACACACGAAAAATAGAATATGTCAAAAACAGAACAGTCTGTAGTTATCTGTAAGTTTCGAATACTTCTGTAACTCTAAAAAAATTGAAATAAATTTTTAAACGTGAGGAATTTTTCTATTAATCATCTGCAAAAAGAATCAACTAAATAGCACTCTCCAGTAAAAAATTATAGCCAAACTCGTGAGCGCTAAAGTTTCTGTTTTTTACAGCATGATCATATAAACTTCACACAAGTCTTCCCAAAGGTTCTACTTGGCACAAACACTAATTAAAACACAAAACCACATCTAAATAGAATCTAGATGCAATATTTATTCCTAAACATAAGCAAAGACAAATAAAATAAAATTGGGTTGCCTCCCAACAAGCTCTTTCTTTATAGCCATTAAGATAGGCTTGAGAATTCAATGATGCTCACATGAAGGATAAGAATTGAAGCACAAAGAGAGCATCATATAGTATGTGAAAATCACATCTAAGTCTAACATACTTCCTATGCATAGGCATTTTATAGGAAAACAAATTAGCAAGACAAGCAAGATCTAACATATGTAAGGAAGAAGAAAGAAACAATATCAATCTCAACATGAAGAGAGGTAATTTAGTAACATGAAGATTTCTACAACCATATTTTCCTCTCTCATAATAATTGCATTTGGGATCATAAGAAAATTGAACAATATAGCTATCACAAAACTTATTTTCAACACGATCCACATGCATACTAAGTTGACACTCTTCCAAAATATGGGATCAACATTAACTAAAGTCATGACCTCTCCAAACCCACTTTTAATATTATTGCAAACACTATTATAAATCTCATATTCATCATCGGGGTTAAGTAAATTTTCAAGATCATAAGAAGAATCACCCCAATCATGATCATTGCAACAAATAGTAGTCATGGCAATACTAGCATCCCCAACCATAGGGTTTTGCATATCATTAACACAATTGACATCAGTAGAATTTATAATAACATCATTGCAATCACGTTTTTCATTCAAAGAGCTATCGTGAATCACTTCATAAATTTCTTCTTTAAACACTTCATCACAAATTTTAGATTCACGAATTTCAAGCAAAACCTCATAAAGATAATCTAGTGCACTCAACTCAGTAGTAATGGGTTCAACATAATTGGATCTCTTAAAAAGATTAGCAAGTGGATGAGGATCCATAATTTAGCAAGTGAAGATGCAAGCTAATAGATGGCACATGGCAACACAAGCAAACAAGAGGCAAGTGAACGGTAAAACACACGGAAAAAGAAGGGCAAATAAAACGGCAAGGGTGAAGTGAGGGAGAGGAAAACGAGAGGCAAATAATGTAATGTGAAGGATAAGGGTTTGTGATAGGTACTTGGTATATGACTTTAACGTAAGCCTCCCCGGCAACGGCGCCAGAAAGTCTTCTTGCTACTTCTTGAGCTTGCGTCGTATTCCCTCAAAGAGGAAAGGGTGATGCAGCACAGTAGCGTAAGTATTTCCCTCAGTTTTTGAGAACCAAGGTATCAATCCAGTAAGAGACCACGCGCGAGTCCCTCGCACCTGCACAAACAAATAAGAACTTCGCAGCCAACGCGATAAGGGGTTGTCAATCCCTTTACGGTCACTTACGAAAGTGAGATCTGATAGATAGGATAGTATAATATTTTTGGTATTTTTGGTATAAGAACAGAAAGTAAATAAAGCAAATAAGCAACGGCGGCAGAAATTGAAGTAAAGTAATATGATAAAGATAGACCTGGGGGCCATAGGTTTCTCTAGTGGCTTCCCTCATGAAAGCAGAATTCTACGGTGGGTGAACAAATTACTGTCGAGCAATTGATAGAAAAGTCCATAGTTATGAGAATATCTAGGCATGATCATTATATATAGGCATCACGTCCGTGACAAGTAGACCGAAACAATTCTGCATCTACTACTATTACTCCACACATCGACCGCTATCCAGCATGCATCTAGAGTATTAAGTTCATAAGAACAGAGTAATGCTTTAAGCAAGATGACATGATGTAGAGGGATAAACTCAAGCAATATGATATAAACCCCATCTTTTTATCCTCGATGGCAACAATACAATACGTGCCTTTCTGCCCCTGCTATCACTGGGAAAGGACACCGCAAGATTGAACCTAAAGCCAAGCACTTCTCCCATTGCAAGAACTATAGATCTAGTAGGTCAAACCAAACCAATAATTCGAAGAGACTTGCAAGGATATTATAATCATACATAAAAGATTTCAGAAAAGAATCAAATATTGTTCATAGATAATCTTGATCATAAACCCACAATTCATCGGATCTCGACAAACACACGGCAAAAAAGATTACATCGAATAGATCTCCTCGAAGATCGAGGAAAACTTTGTATTGAGATCCAAAAAGAGAGAAGAAGCCATCTAGCTAATAACTATGGACCTGAAGGTCTGTGGTAAACTACTCACAACTCATTGGTGAGGCTATGGCGTTGATGTAGAAGCACTCCGTGGTAGATCCCTCCTCCGGCAGAGCTTCGGAACAGGCCCCGAGATGGGATCTCACGGGAACAGAAGGTTGCGGTGGTGGAATTAGGGTTTTCTCTGTTGCCTCGATGTTTTCAGGGTATATGGATATATATAGGAGGAAGGAGGGCATCGGGGGAGCCAGAGGGGGCCCACGAGGGTGGGGAGCGCGCCCAGGGGGGGGGGGCACGCCCTGGACCTACGTGGCCACCTCCTTCGTTCCCTCGCGTGTACTCCAAGTCTTCTCGGTAGATACAGTTCCAAAAATAACTCTCCCGAAGGTTTCATTCCGTTTGGACTCCGTTTGATATCCCTTTTCTGCGAAACTCTGAAATAGGCAAAAAAACAGCAATTTGCTCTAGGCCTTGGGTTAGTAGGTTAGTCCCAAAAATAATATAAAAGTGCATAATAAAGCCCATTAAACATCCAAAACAGACTATATAATAGCATAGAACAATAAAAAATTATAGATACGTTGGAGACGTATCAAGATGTTGGTGAAGATGACGGAGTTGTTGGAGTAGATAGCCGTCACACGATGTTGCACCGGCGGCATTTTGGCGCCACCAGGATAGAGGGGGAGAGAGCCCCCTCCTTCTTTTTCTTCCATGACCTCCCCCTAGATGGGAGGAAGGTTTCCCCTTTGGTCCATGTCCTCCATGGCGACGAAGGGGCGAGAGTCTCGCCCCTCCGACATTGGATTTGTCTCTCTATTTCTCTTCCATTTCGCAACCCTGTTTTCGAGTCTTTCACCGTGTTTTAAATTCACGAAGATCCGTAGCTCCGATTGGGCTGAAATTTTGAGGGAATATTCTCCATGATATTATCTTTCTTGCGGATAAATAAGGGCACCAACAGCCATACGGGGTGGCCACAGGCTTGCAGGGCCCGCCCTGGGTAGGGGTGCCCCTTAAGCTTGTGGGACCCTCGGGTGTCGTCTCGCGTTGATTCCACTTCCCAAAAATCACATATATTCCAAGATAATTCTCAGTTAAAATTTATCGTGTTTGGATTTCATTTGATATGGATATTCTGCGGGAAGAAAACATGCAACAAACAGGAACAAGCACTGGATCAATATGTTAGTCCCAAGAAATGATATAAATGTTGCCAAAAGTATGTAAAAGTTGTAGAATATTGGCATGAAACAATAAAAAAAATTAGATTCGATGGAGACGTATCAACATCCCCAAGCTTAATTCCCATTCGTCCTCGAGTAGGTAAGTGATAAAAAAGATAAATAGACATGGCATGAATATTAAGACACGAGTGATTCAAGGCAACAATCTATAAATTTGACATCAAAAGAAAAATAGAAGACATGCATGCAATTAATCATTGCCTTTCATAATAATGGAGATAAAGGAAACAACCTCTATACACTTAATTGTGTTAAGCATGACACACTCAATCTTCCCTGCATAAAGTATAAATCATGATCACCCTGGTGTCAAACCAGGCACAGGATTGTACTTCTAACGCGCTTCGGCATTTTCAACTCCACTCAATACATGAGTGTGAGCCATGGATATAGCACTATGGGTGGAGTAGAATGAAGTGGTAGGGATCAATAGGAGAATGAAGAAAGTCATGCATAAACTAGATAGATCAATGGGCTATGGAGATGCCCATCAATCGATATCAATGCGAGGAGTAGAGGTTGCCATGCAAGGGATGCACTAGAGCCATAAGTGTATGAATGCTCACAAATGAAACTAAGTGGGTGTGCATCCAACTTGCTTGCTCATGAAGACCTATATCATTTGAGGCAGCCCATCATTGGAATATACAAGCCAAGTTCTATAACGAGAAATTCCCACTAGTATATGAAAGTGATAACTGAAGAGACTCTCTATGTGAAGAACATGGTGCCACTCTGAAGCACAAGTGTGGTAAAATGATAGTAACATTGCCCCTTCTCATTTTTCTCTCATTTATTTTTTGGGCTCTTTTTAGCCTCTTTATTATTATAATATTTATTATTTTTCGTCCGGAGTCTCATCCGGACTTGTGGGGGAATCAAAGTTTGCATCATCCTTTCCTCACAGGGGCAATGCTCTAATAATGATGATCATCACAGTTTTATTTACTTACAACTCAATACTAAAACTCGATAAAACTAATACATGATGACTCTATATGAATGCCTCTCGCAATGTACCAGGGTGTGCAATGATCTAGCATAATAAAGATATCAAAAAATGGACAAGCCATGAAAATATCATGCTAGCTAGCTTACGATCATGCAAAGCAATATGACAATGAACGCTCAAGTCATGTATATGATGATGATGGAAGTTTGATACGTCTCCAACGTATCTATAATTTTTGATTGTTTTATGTTGTTATATTATCATTCTTGGATGTTTTACAATCATTTTATAGTCATTTTTTGGTACTAACCCATTGACATAGTGCCAAGTGCTAGTTGTTTTCTGCATGTTTTTTACATCGTAGGAAATCAATATCAAACGGAGTCCAAACACCGTGAAACTTTTTGGTGATATTTATGGGCCAGAAGACACCCAGTGGGCCAGAGCAGCACCTGGGGGTGCCCCGAGGGGGGCACAACCCACCAGGGCGCGCCAGGCCCCCCTAGGGCGCCCAGGTGGGTTGTGCCCACCTCGGTGGCCTCCCGCACCGCCTCTTTGCTCTATAAATACTCAAATATTTCAGAAACCCTAGAGGAGTCGATGAAATTCTATTCCAGCCACCGCAAAGTCCAGAACTACCAGATCCAATCTAGACACCATCACGGAGGGGTTCACCATCTCCATTGGTGCCTCTCCGATGATGTGTGAGTAGTTCCTTGTAGACCTATGGGTCCGTACTTAGTAGCTAGATTGCTTCCTCTGTCTCTCTCTCTCTTGATTATCAATACAATGGTATCTTGGAGATCCATATGATGTAACTCTTTTGCAGTGTGTTTGTTGGGATCCGACGAACTTTGAGTTTATGATCAGATCTATCTTTTTATATCCATGAAAGTTATTTGAGTCTTCTTTGTTCTCTTATATGCATGGTTTCTTATAGCCTCGTATTTCTTCAACGATATTTGGGTTTGTTTGGCCAACTTGATCTATTTATTTTGCAATGGGAAGAGGTGCTTTGTAGTAGGTTCGATCTTACGGTGCTTGATCCCAGTGACAGAAAGGGAACTGACATGTATGTATCGTTGCTAGTAAGGATAAAACGATAGGGTCTATTTCTACATAAATAGATCTTGTCTACATCATGTCATCGTTCTTATTGCATTACTTCGTTTCTCCATGAACTTAATACACTAGATGCATGCTGGATAGCGGTTGATGTGTGGAGTAATAGTAGTAGATGCAGGCAGGAGTCGGTCTACTAATCTTGGACGTGATGCCTATATAATGATCATTGCATGGATATCGTCATGATTATTTGAAGTTCTATCGATTGCCCAACAGTAATTATTTTCCCACTGTTTGCTATTTTCTCGAGAGAAGCCACTAGTGAAATCTACGGTCCCCGGGTCTCTTCCAATATTATTTGCCTTTGCGATCTATTTTTCCTTTGCTTTTATTTCCAGATCTATTAAACCAAAAACCCAAAAATACCTTGCTGCAATTTATCTTATTTGACATTCGATCTATCAATATTTACAACTCTATCACATCCGTTACACGAAAGGGATTGAAAACCCTTTTTACACGTCGGGTTGCGAGTATTTCTTATTTGTGTGCAGGTGTTGTTTACGTTCTGTTGCTTGGTTCTCCTACCAATTTAATAACGTTGAAGGAAATATGCCCTAGAGACAATAATAAATTTGTTGTTTATATTTCCTTGTATATCATGATAAATGTCTTTTATTCATGCTGGAATTGTATTAACCAGAAACTTGATACATGTGTGAATACATAGACAAAACAGAGTGTCCCTAGTTTGCCTCTACTAGACTAGCTCGTTAATCAAAGATGGTTATGTTTCCTAGCCATAGACATGTGTTGTCATTTAATCAACGAGATCACATCATTTGGAGAATGATGTGATGGACGAGACCCATCCGTTAGCTTAGCACTATGATCATTTAGTTTTACTGCTATTGCTTTCTTCATGACTTATATATGTTCCTCTAACTATGAGATTATGCAACTCCCAAATACCGGAGGAACACCTTGTGTGCTATCAAACGTCACAACGTAACTGGGTGATTATAATGATGCTCTACATGTGTTTCCGTAAGTGTTTGTGGTGTTGGCATAGATCAAGATTCGGATTTGTCACTCCGAGTGTCGGAGAGGTATCTCTGGGCCCTCTCGGTAATACTCATCATAATAAGCCTTGCAAGCAAAATACTAATGAGTTAGTCAAGAGATGATGTATTATGGAACGAGTAAAGAGACTTGCCGGTAACGAGATTGAACTAGGTATGATGATACCGACGATCGAATCTCGGACAAGTAACATACCGATGACAAAGGGAACAACACATGTTGTTATGCGGTTTGAACGATAAAGATCTTCGAAGAATATGTAAGAACCAATAGAGGATCCAGGTTCCGCTATTGGTTATTGACCGGAGATGTGTCTCGGTCATGTCTACATAGTTCTCGAACCCATAGGGTCCGCACGCTTAACGTTCGATGACGATTGATATTATGAGTTTATGTGATTTGATGTACCGAAGGTTGTTCGTAGTCCCAGATGAGATCACGGACATGACGAGGAGTCTCGGAATGGTCGAGACATAAATAATGATATATTGGACGATGTTATTCGGACACCGGATGAGTTTCGGGGGTCACCGGATAAATATCGGAGTGCTGGGGGGTTAACGGAACCCCCGGGGAAACTAATGGGCCAACATGTGCCTTGTGAGATAGAGAGGAGGGGCCCCTAGGGCTGCCCCCCTGAGGAGTCCGAATTGGACTAGGAGGGGGCGGTGCTCCCCCTCTCCCTCTCATTCCTTCCCCCTCTCTTCCCTTGTTGGAAACCTACTAGAAATAGGATTCCTATTCCTAGTAGGAATCCTACTTGGGGCGCGCCCTATAGGGGACGGCCAGCCTCTCCCCTTTCTCTTGTATATACGAGGGCAGGGCACACAAAGACACACAATTTGACAATTGTTTTAGCCGTGTGCGGTGCCCCCCTCCACAGTTACACACCTCGGTCATATTGTCGCAGTGCTTAGGCGAATCCCTGCGTCGGTAACTTCATCAACACCGTCACCACACCGTCGTGCTGACGAAACTCTCCCTCGGCCTCAACTGGATCAAGAGTACGAGGGACATCACCGAGCTGAACGTGTGCAGATCGCGGAGGTGCCATGTGTTCGGTGCTTGATCGGTTGGATCACGAACACGTTCGACTACATCAACCGCGTTACTAAACGCTTCCGCCTTCGGTCTACGAGGGTACGTGGACACACTCTCCCCGCTCATTGCTATGCTTCTCCTAGATAGATCTTGCGTGATCGTAGGATTTTTTTTTGAAATACTACATTCCCCAATAGTGGCATCATGAGCCAGGTCTATGCGTAGATGATATGCACGAGTAGAACACAATGAGTTGTGGGCGATAATAGTCATACTGCTTACCAGCATGTCATACTTCGATTCGGCGGTATTGTTGGATGAAGCGGCCCGGACCGACATTACATGACCACGTTCATGAGACTGGTTCTACCGACGTGCTTTGCACATAGGTGGCTGGCGGGTGTCAGTTTCTCCAACTTTAGTTGAATCGAGTGTGACTACGCCCGGTCCTTGTTGAAGGTTTAAATAGCACACTCGATAAAAAATCGTTGTGGTTTTAATGCGTAGGTAAGAACGGTTCTTGCTAAGCCTGTAGCAGCCACGTAAAACTTGCAACAACAAAGTAGAGGACGTCTAACTTGTTTTTGCAGGGCATGTTGTGATGTGATATGGTCAAGACATGACGAGTTATACGTTATTGTATGAGATGCGCATGTTTTTTAAATTATCGGCAACCGACAGGAGCCTTATGGTTGTCTCTTTATTGTATGAATTGCGTAAGCCATGTAATTGCTTTACTTTATCACTATGAGTTAGCGATAGTAGTAGTAGCAATAGTTGGCGAGATGACCATGATGCTACGATGAAGATCATGGTGTCAACCGGTGACGATGGAGATCATGACGATGCTTTGGAGGTGGAGATCAAAAGCACAAGATGATGATGGCCATACCATGTCACATATTTTGATTACATGTGATGTTTATCTTATTATGCTTCTTATTTTTCTTAGTACGACGGTAGCATTATAAGATGATCCCTTACAAAATTTCAAGGTACAAGTGTTCTCCCTGAGTATACACCGTTGCGACAGTTCATCGTGCCGAGACACCACGTGATGATCGGGTGTGATAAGCTCTACGTTCAAATACAACGGGTGTAAGACAGTTTTGCACATGCAGAATACTCGGGTTAAACTTGACGAGCCTGGCATGTACATACATGGCCTCGAAACACTGGAGACCGAAAGGTCGAGCGTGAATCATATAGTAGGTATGATCAACATAAGATGTTCACCATTGAAAACTACTCCATCTCACGTGATGATCGGACATAGTTTAGTTGATTTGGATCACGTGATCATTTAGATGACTCGAGGGATGTCTATCTAAGTGCGAGTTCTTTAGTAATATGATTAATTGAACTTTAATTTATCATGAACTTAGTCCTGATAGTTTTTTATATCTATGTTATTGTAGATCAATGGCATGTGCTACCGTTCCCTTGAATTTTAATGCGTTCCTAGAGAAAGCTAAGTTGAAATATGATGTAGCAACTACACGGAATGGGTCCATAAGTTGAGGATTATCCTCATTGCTCCACAGAAGAATTATGTCCTTGAAGCACCGCTAGGTGATAGGCCTGCTGCAGGAGCAACTCCTGACGTTATGAACGTGTGGCAAGCTCGTTCTGATGACTACTCGATAGTTCAGTGTGCCATGCTTTACGGCTTAGAATCAGGACTTCAAAGACGTTTTGAACATCATGGAGCATATGAGATGTTTCAAGAGTTAAAGTTAATATTTCAACCAAATGCCTGAATTGATAGATATGAAGTTTCCAATAAGTTCTATAGCTGCAAGATGGAGGAGAATAGTTCTATCAGTGAACACTTACTCGGAATGTCTGGGTACTACAATCACATGACTCAACTTGGATGCAAAGTTGATGAAGATAGTGTTATTGATAGAGTTCTTCAATCACTGCCACCAAGCTATAAAGGCTTTGTGATGAACTATAATATGCAAGGGATGCAGAAGACAATTCCTGAGCTCTTCGCTATGCTCAAAGCTGCGGAGGTAGGAATCAAAAAGGAGCATCCAGTGTGGATGGTTAACAAGACCACTAGTTTCAAGAAAAAGGGCAAGGGAAAGAAGGGGAACCTCAAGAAGAATAGCAAGCCAGTTGCTACTCCCGCGAAGAAACCCAAGTCTGGAGCCAAGCCTGAAACTGAGTGCTTCTACTGCAAAGGGACTAGTCACTGGAAGCGGAACTGCCCCAAGTATTTGGCGGATAAGAAGGATGGCAAAGTGAACAAAGGTATATTTGATATACATGTTATTGATGTGTACCTTACTAATGCTCGTAGTAGCACCTGGGTATATGATACTGGTTCAGTTGCTAATATTTGTAACTCGAAACAGGGGCTACGGATTAAATGAAGATTAGCGAAGGACGAGGTGATGATGCGCGTGGGAAATGGTTCCAAAGTTGATGTGATCGCTGTCGGCACGCTACCTCTACATCTACCATCGGGATTAGTTTTAGACCTAAATAATTGTTATTTGGTGCCAGTGTTGAGCATGAACATTATATCTGGATCTTGTTTGTTGCGAGACGGTTATTCATTTAAATCTGAGAATAATGGTTGTTCTATTTATATGAGTAATATCTTTTATGGTCATGCACCCTTGATGAATGGTCTATTTTTGTTGAATCTCGGTTGTAGTGATACACATATTCATAATATTGAAGCCAAAAGATGCAAAGTTAATAATAATAGTGCAACTTATTTGTGGCACAGCCCTTTAGGTCATATTGGAGTAAAGAGCATGAAGAAATTCCATGCTGATGGACTTTTGGAATCACTTGATTATGAATCACTTGGTGCTTGCGAACCATGCCTCATGGGCAAGATGACTAAAACTCCGTTCTCCGGAACAATGGAGCGAGCAATTGACTTATTGGAAATCATACATACTGATGTATGCGGTCCAATAAGTGTTGAGGCTCGCGGCGGGTATTGTTATTTTCTGACCTTCACAGATGATTTGAGCAGATATGGGTATATCTACTTGATGAAACACAAGTTTGAAACATTTGAAAAGTTCAAATAATTTCAGAGTGAGGTAGAGAATCATCGTAACAAGAAAATAAAGTTTCTACGATCTGATCGCGGAGGCGAATATTTGTGTTATGAGTTCGATCTTCATTTGAAACAATGTGGAATAGTTTCACAACTCACGCCACCTGGAACACCACAGCGTAATGGTGTGTCCGAATGTTGACCATACTTTATTAGATATTATGTGATCTATGATGTCTCTTACCGATTTACCACTATCGTTTTAGGGTTATGCTTTAGAGACTGTTGCATTCACGTTAAATAGGGCTCCATCTAAATCCGTTGAGACATCGCCTTATGAACTGTGGTTTGGCAAGAAACCCAAGTTGTCGTTTCTTAAAGTTTGGGCTCCGATGCTTATGTGAAAAAGCTTCAACCTGATAAGCTCGAACCCAAGTCGGAGAAATGTGTCTTCATAGGATACCCAAAGGAAACTGTTGGGTACACCTTCTATCACAAATCCGAAGGCAAGATATTCGTTGCTAAGAATGGATCCTTCCTAGAGAAGGAGTTTCTCTCGAAAGAAGTGAGTGGGAGGAAACTAGAACTTGATGAGGTAATTGTACCTTCTCCCGAATTCGAAAGTAGTTCATCACAGAAACTAGTTCTAGTGATTCCTACACCAATCAGTGAGGAAGCTAATGATGACGATCATGAAACTTAAGATCAAGTTACTATTGAACCTCGTAGGTCAACCAGAGTACATTTTGCACCAGAGTGGTACGGTAACGCTATTCTGGAAGTCATGTTACTAGACCATGATGAACCTACAAACTATGAGGAAGCGATGATGAGCCCAGATTCCGCAAAATGGCTTGCGGCCATGAATTCTTAGATGGGATCCATGTATGAGAACAGAGTGTGGACTTTGGTTGACTTGCCCAATAATCGGCAATCAATTGAAAATAAATGAATATTTAAGAGGAAGACTGACGCCGATGGTAATGGTACTGTCTACAAAGCTCGACCTGTTGCGAAATGTTTTCGACAAGTTCAATGAGTTGACTACGACGAGACTTTCTCACCCGTAGCGATGCTTAAGTCTGTCTGAATCATGTTAGGAATTACCGCATTTTATGATTACGAAATCTCGCAAATGGATGTCAAAACTGCATTCCTTAATGGATATCTCAAAGAAGAGTTGTATATGATGCAACCAGAAGGTTTCGCTGAACCTAAAGGTGCTAACAAAGTGTGCAAGCTCCAGCGATCCATCTATGGACTGGTGCAAGCATCTCGGAGTTGGAATATACGCTTTGATGAGGTGATCAAAGCATATGACTTTATACAGACTTTTGTAGAAGCTTGTATTTAAAAGAAAGTGAGTGGGAGCTCTATAGCATTTCTGATATTATATGTGGATGACATATTGTTGATTGGAAATGATGTAGAATTTCTAGATGGTATAAAAGGATACTTGAATAAGAATTTTTCAATGAAAGACCTCGGTGAAGTTGCTTATATATTGGGCATCAAGATCTATAGAGATAGATCAAGACGCTTAATTGGACTTTCACAAAGCACATACCTTGATAAAGTTTTGAAGAAGTTCAAAATGGATCAGTCAAAGAAAGGGTTCTTGCCTGTGTTACAAGGTGTGAAGTTGAGTAAGACTCAATGCCCGACCACTTCAGAAGATAGAGAGAAAATGAAAGTCATTCCCTATGCTTCAGCCATAGGTTCTATCATGTATGCAATGCCATGTACGGACATGATGTCTGCCTTGCTATAAGTCTAGCAGGGAGGTACCAAAGTAATCCAGGAGTGGATCACTGGACAGTGATCAAGAACATCCTGAAGTGCCTGAAAAGGACGAAGGATATGTTTCTCGTTTATGGAGGTGACAAAGAGCTCGTCGTAAATGGTTACATCGATGCAAGCTTTGACACTGATCTAGATGACTCTAAGTCACAAATCAGATACATATTTTTGTTGAACGGTGGAGCTGTCAGTTGGTGCAGTTCCAAGTAGAGCGTTGTGGCAAGATCTACGTGTGAAGTGGAGTACATAGCTGCTTTGGAAGCAGCAAATGAAGGAGTCTAGATGACGGAGTTCATATCCAATTTAGGTGTAATACCTAGTGCATCAGGTCCAATGAAAATCTTTTGTGAAAACACTGGAGCAATAGCCTTGGCGAAGGAATCCAGGTTTCACAAGAGAACCAAGCACATCAAGAGACGCTTCAACTCCATCTGCGATCAAGTCAAGGAGGGAGACATAGAAATTTGCAAAATACATACGGGTCTGAATGTCGCAGACCCGTCGACTAAGCCTCTTCCTCGAGCAAAACATGATCAACACCAAGACTCCATGGGTGTTAGAATCATTACTATGTAATCTAGATTATTGACTCTAGTGCAAGTGGGAGACTGAAGGAAATATGCCCTAGAGGCAATAATAAAGTTGTTGTTTATATTTCCTTGTATATCATGATAAATGTATTTTATTCATGCTAGAATTGTATTAACCGGAAACTTGGTACATGTGTGAATACATAGACAAAATAGAGTGTCCCTAGTTTACCTCTACTAGACTAGCTCATTAATCAAAGATGGTTATGTTTCCTAACCATAGACATGTGTTGTCATTTGATCAACGGGGTCACATCATTAGGAGAATGATGTGACGGACGAGACCCATCCGTTAGCTTACCACTATGATCGTTTAGTTTTACTGCTATTGCTTTCTTCATGACTTATACATGTTCCTCTAACTATGAGATTATGCAACTCCCGAATACCAGAGGAACACCTTGTGTGCTATCAAATGTCACAATGTAACTGGGTGATTATAAAGATGCTCTACGGGTGTTTCCAAAAGTGTTTGTGGTGTTGGCATAGATCAAGATTAGGATTTGTCACTCCGAGTGTCAGAGATGTATCTCTCGCCCTCTTGGTAATACTCATAATAATAAGCCTTGCAAGCAAAAGACTAATGAGTTAGTCACGAGATGATGTATTACGGAACGAGTAAAGAGACTTGCCGGTAACGAGATTGAACTAGGTATGATGATACGGACGATCGAATCTCGAACAAGTAACATACTGATGACAAAGGGAACAACGTATGTTGTTATGCGGTTTGACCGATAAATATCTTCGAAGAATATGTAAGAACCAATAGAGCATCCTGGTTCCGCTATTCGTTATTGATCGGAGATGTGTCTCGGTCATGTCTACATAGTTCTCGAACCCGTAGGGTCGGCACGCTTAATATTCGATGACGATCGGTATTACGAGTTTATGTGTTTTCATGTACCGAAGGTTGTTCGGAGTCTCGGATGAGATCACAGACATGATGAGGAGTCTCAGAATGGTCGAGACATAAATAATGATATATTGGACGATGTTATTCAGACATCGGATCAGTTCCGGGGGTTGGATAAATATTGGAGTGCCGGGGGGTTATCAGAACCCTCGAGGGAACTAATGGGCCAACATGGGCCTTGCGTGAGAGAGAGAGGGGAGGGGCCTCTAGGGCTGCCCCCCCATGAGGAGTCTGAATTGGACTAGGAGGGGCGGCACCCCCTCTCTTTCCCTCTCCCTCTCTCCCTCTCCTTCCTTCCCCCTCTCTTCCCTTGTTGGAAACCTACTTGGGTCGCACCCTATAGGGGCCGACCGGCCTCTCCCCTTGCTCCTTTATATATGGGGGAGGGGGCACCCAAAGACACACAAGTTGACAATTGTTTTAGCTGTGTGTGGTGCCCCCCTCCACAGTTACGCACCTCGGTCATATTGTCGCAGTGCTTAGGCGAAGCCCTGCGTCGGTAACTTCATCAACACTGTCACCACGCCATCATGCTGACAAAAATCTCCCTCGGCCTCAACTGGATCAAGAGTACGAGGGATGTCACTGAGCTGAACGTGTGCAGATCGCAGAGGTGTTGTGCGTTCGGTGCTTGATCGGTTGGATCACGAAGACGCTTGACTACATCAACCGCATTACTAAACGCTTTCGCTTTCGGTCTAGGAGGGTACGTGGACACACTCTCCCCGCTCGTTGCTATGCTTCTCCTAGATAGATCATGCGTGATCGTAGGATTTTTTTTTGAAATACTACGTTCCCCAACAAACATTCGTTTCATCACCGAGGGAAATACCTACTGCTGTTATACTTCATCATCCCTTCCTCTTTGGGGAAGAACCGACATAGTCCTAGAAGTCATCAAAAGGAAATTTCTAGCGCAGTTGTCGGGGAGCACCTTCAACATATACTAGGTTCCTAATCACAAATCTCATCTCCTCGCAATTTACATTACTTGCCATTTGCCTCTCATTTTCATCTCCCCCACTTCACAAATATTTGCCGTTTTTATTCGCCTTATTTTTCGTTCGCCGTTTTTTTCCAGATCTATTTGAGCTCTTGTTATCATGGCTAGTGTGTCTACCCCTCCTTTGTCACCAGATTTTGAAGTTCTATACTTCAAGCAAAGACAAGGAGAAAATTGGAAAGATTCTTGGTATAGGCTTATGGAATCCTATCGTGTTTGCAATTTAAAGGGGGACGCTAAGATCTTGCTTCGTAATTTTTACATAGGATTGGCTTTGCATCATAGACAACTCTTAGGTTTTTCCGCGAAAGGGAATTTTATTGAGCTTGATGCTAATGTTTCCTATGATTTACTAGAAGGAATTTTGGGTGTTCCACCTTTAAAGAAGGGGTTTTCTTTTACCCCAGAGGGAGTTCAAATGATGGACAAACTTGTTGATTTACACAAACATATGGTTGAATTGCAAAAGTACAATGAACCCCTCAAACATCTTAATGGTAGTATCAATCGCATGAATACTTTGATTACTCTTTGCAATAAGCGATTGGATATTTTGGATCTCAAGATGGTATCTTTTCCTGAGAATTTAGGGAAGCGCAAAGAGCCTCCCGGTTTGAGAAAACCCTCATAAAGGTTGCCAAAACTACGGATGAGAAAACTTAGAATCTTGTTATCATGCCTAGCTAAGGGCGTAAAACAATAGGGCTTGTTGGGAGGCAACCCAACTTGTATCTTTTTGCTTTTTTGATTTCCTTGCTGTTTTCAATAAAATACCCTTTAATACCTCTGTTTAGATGAGTTTTTGCGGTTTGAATAAAGGTTTATGCCAAGCAAAGCCTTCGGATCATGTTGGGTGTTAGTAGAATTGATCTTGCTGAAAAACAGAAACTTTAGCGCTCACGAGAAAAATTCTCACTTTTAACAGAAGAGTGCCTTTTGGTTGATTCATTTTTCAGAATATTAATATACAAATTGCCCACATGACCCTTTTTTCAAGATTTTTAGAGTTACAAAAGTATTCGAAACTTCCAGATCACTACAAATTGTTCTGTTTTTGACAGATTCTGTTTTTATTGTGTTATGTACTTGTTTTGATGCTTCTATGGTTTTCTTTGATGAGTTTTTGCCATAGTAAAGTTGGAATATATTAGATATAATACAATTACAAAATATGAATTGGTTTTCTACAGTACTTATAGTAGTCATTTGTTTTCTTATACTAACGGATCTCACAAAAGTTTTGTTGAGTTTTGTGATTGAAGTTTTCAAGTTTTGGGTTATCTTACGGAGGATGAAGGAATAAGGAGTAAGAAAAGCCTAAGATTTGGGATGCCCCGGCATCCCAAGCCATTATTTAAAAGATAAGCAAGCAACTAAGCTTGGGGATGCCCCCGAGTGGTATCCCCTCTTTCTTCTAACGATCATCGGTATTTTACTCGAAACTATATTTTTATTCGTCACATGATATGTGTTTTTCTTGGAGCATCTTGTATGATATGAGCCTTTGCTTATTTTGTTTTGCTTTTTAAGTCATCAATCCTTGTTGTACACACCTATTAGATAGAGCCAAAATTATGCCATGACTTGTTAGAATAGCTCTCTATGCTTCACTTAAATTTATATGAGCTGTGGATTTTCTCTAGTGCTTTACTTATATATTTTTGAGCACGGTGTGCTTTAGAATTTTTGAAGAAATACTCTCTTGCTTTACTTAGATTTATTTGAGAGTTAGTAAATTTTTAAGAAATTTTCTCTTGCTTCACTTAAATTATTTTGAGAGAAAGAAAAAAAAATTATGCTCATGATGTTCACTTATATTTGTTTGAGCTTATCAAAAGCAACACATGAAAATTAGTTCCAAAGTGATAGATATCCAAGAAGGATATAATAAAAACCTTCATGAAGATCATTGGACAAAATAAACTTGATTCCTTGTAATAGTTTTGAGATATGATGATATGATATGTGAGTCATGTTAATGAGTAAATATGCTTTAGTAAGAACATTAGTGTTAAAGTTTGTGATTCCTTATGCAAGCACGAAAATCAATAATCATGCAATGAAATTACATCCTACTTGTGGTGCATTATTCGGTGTTATTTATGCTCAATGCTCAAGCCATGTATATGATGATGATGGAAGTTTGATACGTCTCCAACGTATCTATAATTTTTGTTGTTTCATGTCGTTATATTATCATTCTTGGATGTTTTACAATCATTTTATAGTCATTTTTTAGTACTAACCTATTGACATAGTGCCAAGTGCCAGTTGCTATTTTCTACATGTTTTTTACATCGCAGGAAATGAATATCAAACGGAGTCCAAACACCGCGAAACTTTTTGGAGATTTTTTATGGGCCAGAAGACACCCAATGGGCCAAAGTAGCACCTGAGGGGGGCACAACCCACCAGGGTGCGCCAGGCCCCCCTGGCACGCCCAGGTGGGTTGTGCCCACCTCGGTGGCCTCCCGCACTACCTCTTTGCTCTATAAATACTCACATATTCCAAAAACCCTAGAGGAGTCGACGAAATTCTATTCCAGCCGCCGCAAAGTCTAGAACCACCAGATCCAATCTAGACACCATCACGGAGGGGTTCACCGTCTCCATTGGTGCCTCTCCGATGATGTGTGAGTAGTTCCTTGTAGACCTACGGGTCAATAGTTTGTAACTAGATGGCTTCCTCTCTCTCTTTTGATTATCAATACAATGGTCTCTTGGAGATCCATATGATGTAACTCTTTTGCGGTGTGTTTGTTGGAATCTGATGAACTTTGAGTTTATGATCAGATCTATCTTTTTATATCCATGGAAGTTACTTGATTCTTCTTTGATCTCTTATATGCATGATTTCTTATAGCCTCGTATTCTTCTCCAATATTTGTGTTTTGTTTGGCCAACTTGATCTATTTACCTTGCAATGGGAAGAGGTGCTTTGTAGTGGGTTCGATCTTACGGTGCTTGATCCCAGTGACAGAAAGGGAAATGACACTTATGTATCATTGCTACTAAGAATAAAATGATGGGGTCTATTTCTACATAAATAAATCTTGTCTACATCATGTCATCGTTCTTATTGCATTACTCCGTTTCTCCATGAACTTAATACACTAGATGCATTCTGGATAGCGGTCGATGTGTGGGGTAATAGTAGTAGATGCAGGCAGGAGTCGGTCTACTAATCTTGGATGTGATGCATATATAATGATCATTGCCTGGATATCATCATGCTTATTTGAAGTTCTGTCAATTACCCAATAGTAATTGTTTTCCTGCCTTTTGGTATTTTCTCGAGAGAAGCCACTAGTGAAATCTACGGCCCCCGGGTCTCTTCTAATATTATTTGCCTTTGCAATCTATTTTACCTTTGCTTTTATTTTCTGATATATTAAACCAAAAACCCAAAAATATATTGCTGCAATTTATCTTATTTGGCGTTCGATCTATCAATATTTACAACTCTATCACGTATGTTACCCTAAAGGGATTGACAACCCCTTTTACACGTCGGGTTGCGAGTATTTATTATTTGTGTGCAGGTGTTGTTTATGTTGTGTTGCTTGTTTCTCCTACTGGTTCGATAACCTTGGTTTCATCAGTGAGGGAAATACCTACCGCCGCTATACTGCATCATCCCTTCCTCTTTGGGGAAAAACCGACGTAGTCTTAGCAGTCATCAATGCCGCGCCAGGGGGGCGCCTGGGTCCCCACCTCCGCCTCTGGTGACCCCCCTTCGCATATATATTCCTCGCGTCGCGAAAACCCTGATTCCAGAACCCTTTTCTCCAGAAGCAATTCCGATCTCCGTCGCCATCGCCACCAAGTTTCGGGGGACCAGAATTCCTGTGCCGGCATCCTGCCGGGACGGGGAAGTGCCCCCGGATTCATCTCCATCGACGTTGCTTCCTCCCTCCATGATGCGGGAGTAGTTCCTCGTCGGGGCTGAGGTTTGTACCAGTAGCTATGTGGTCAATTCTCTCTCCCATGATGTGATCTTCGTTGTGATCATAGGCTATGTAAATCTAGGGTGATCCCATGATATTTCCCCTTCCTCTATGTATTGAATTGATGTACTCACTTGTCTTTATCTAGTATAATCCCTGAGACCAAGGTGACAGCGGTCTATTGGACATGGATTAGAAGAATATTTTCATGAGTGATTTCCTCTTTTGTGTGTTGATTGAAGATTGAGAGTCTCTTGGTGCTTGTCTTTGACTATCCTGGAGATATGTTGTGGTGATTGTGGTACTCTCTTTGGATGGCCGCGGTGACATTGGGAAATCCATAGATTGAGAACTACGAACTTTGAGGTGTGCTTTTGTAGCCCTACATAATTCTCGTCCTCTCTTGACCACAAAGGAATGACCTCCGAGTGCGTCTCCATTGCATGTTTTATGGGAAATATCATGTGATAGACTATGTTAATGTTGTTGGGAGTTGCCACTAGTGAAAGTATGAAGCCTAGGCCTTGTTTCCACCATTGCAATACCATTTGTGCTCACGTTTACCACTTGTTTGCTTGCTGCACTTTTTATTACAGATTTATATTACTTTGCTTTGCCACTCCTATCATCCATATTTTACCATCTCTTCGCCAAACTAGTGCACCTATACAACTCCTAGTTGTATTAGGTGTGTTGGGGACACAAGAGACTTCTTGTATCTTAGTTGCAGGGTTGCTTGAGAGAGACCATCTTCAACCTCTACTTCCCTGAGTTCGATAAACCTTAGGTCATCCACTTGAGGGAAATTGCTGCTGTCCTACAAACCTCTGCGCTTGGAGGCCCAACATAGTCTACAAGAATAGAAGCGTGTGTAGACATCAGTACCACTTTACATGCGGGAGGATTTACTCGTGTAAAGACTTACTTCCCTTGACACCGTTATTAATACTCAACTTTGATTCCTTTACTATCATGCCCCCATATTACTAGGGGTGGGCATAAAAACCGATGAACCAAAAACCGAATCTATATCGAAACCGAATAAACCGAATTTTCGGTTTTTTTACAGTCACAAACAAATTCGGTTTCTAGCTCCACTAACCGAACATAATTCGGTATGTTCGGTTTCCATCCTGGTTAACCAAACAAAATACCGAGCTACATGTGTCAGCGCAAAAAGCGTCGAGAACCAACACGGAAGCAGGCATAGCAAATGTCTCCCGGGAATCACGCCCACGATCGATTGCTTTTTTTATTCGAGCGAGCTCGCCCACGATCGCTTAAGCGACCAACGAATGCACCGCAGCCCACGCGTGTCTTGCATAAGGTGGGCCTTTCTGATGAAAGTGCATGCAAACATGCAAGGCCCAGCTCACGTGGCCTTTTTGGGAAGGGCATGCCTGGTTGTGCTAGCGTACAGGTGACCAGCAGGACGTGTTTTTCGTTTAGTCCCACCTCGCCCAACCAAAGGCATGAGCCAATTTTTTCTGCCTATATAGGAGGGTGCAGTTGCTTCTACTCAAGCACGTACACATAATGCGAGGTCGTTCGGTTTAAAACCGAAAACCGTACCGTTTTTTTGGTTAACCGAAGTTTCGGTTAGCTATTTTTAGCAACCATTTTCGGTTAGTGATTTTCCTAACCGAAATTGGAAAAATACCGAATGGTAGAAACTGAAATTTTGGTTTATACCGAATGCCCACCCCTACATATTACCACCTCAATATCGCAAAAATATTGCAAGGAATAAAACATATCGTACTTCATGATCTACAAGTTTTATGTAAGATTTTATGACTAACCATGTGAATGACCAATTCCTGTTTACTCCCTAAATAGATATAAGTGAAGCATGAGAGTTTAATTCTTTCTAAAAAATAATTTCCCAAGCTCTAACAAATAAAAGTGAAGCGAAAGAGCATTCTACAAATAACGGTTTTCCTATGTAGAGAAACATGCATCCAAACTTTAAATGATATAAGTGAAGCACATGAAGCATTCTATAAAGCCATACTCAAAAGATATAAGTGAACTTGCAAAGAGTATTATATAAATCAACCAAGGACTATCTCATACAAGCATGGTTCATTATTAAAATAAAAATAAAAGGCACATGATGCTCCAAGAATTTACACATATCATGTGAACAAAACAAAAACCGAGACATATCGATAATTATTGAACAAACATGGAATGCCTTTCGGGGCATCCCCAAGCTTAGATGCTTGAGTTTCCTTCAATATTTAATTGGAGTGCCTTGGGAATCCCCAAGCTTGAGCTCTTGCCTCTCCTCATTCTTCTCATATCAATACCTCCTCGATCTTCGAACAATTCATCCACAGAAAACCTAACCGAACTTTTTATTAGCGGGGTTAGTACATATAACATCAAATCCCATCATGTACTGTTGTAACATTATTGTATAATTATAGTGAAACATTACCCACTGTATGCTATCACAATTCTATGGCCCAAGTCAAATGAGGCTCAACAAGATTTCAAACATACGCAAATAATGAAACTATAACATCAATTTGTGAAAACAAGATAGTCTATAAAAATTCGAATTATGGCCATACTTCTGCAACCCTAAAAATTCTGAAAAATTAGGATGTAATAAAAAAATTGTATAATTGTACAGTGTAAACATTTCAGAAATTTTGATGTTCCAGTAAAAAATGTAAATTCACGCACTACAACCAAAGTTTCTGTTTCTGCACTGCACATACCAAATAAACAATCTAAACATCCTAAAGGTAAATCGTGGCACATTATTTTTATATTACAATGGATTTGTACAAGGGGATAATTAATTCTGCGAGAAACTTCCATGAAAAATTCTACATTGTTTCCATGAGCATGAACACAAGTGTTCAAGGTCGACCCTTACTTCTCCAATGCATAACCTTCCAATCGCTTCTCTTTTTGAAAAAGTTTGTAGGTTCCCCTCTATATTTTTGTTTTTAAACTTTTTAAAAGCACACAACAGAATAAAATGATTCTCTAATACTTCTGTGTAGTCTCCCTGGTAGCGCTTTTTTTAAAGCCATTAAGCTAGGCATATAGTGCTCAAGTAATTGAACCACCCAGATCCCAAGGTATATCAAAGTCAATTTCAATTAACAATGATATATAATTTAGTAATGAGCACAAAGCAACATATATCATGCAATGACGAAGTCTAACTTTCTTCCTATGCATCAGCATGTGATAATAGAACAGTTCATGCACACAAAGTAAAGGCCGATACAGAGCATAAGCAGTTTCTTGCAATTTTATTGTGTTGGAAACATAGAGAGGTAAAGATGTGGTTCCTCTCTCATAATAATTGCAAGTAGGAGCAGCAAGCACATACATATTATATTCATCCAAATCATCATGTGTAGTAGTAAAACACAACCCAACAATATAATCCTTAATAAGCGCAAACTTCTCTGATATAGTGTAGTTTGGAGAATTCAAAAAGGTAATAGGATTATCATGTGTGGGTGCAATAGCAACAATTTCATGTTTAACATAAGGAACTATATCAAGTTCATCTCCATAAGCATAATTCATATTGGCATCATGGCCATAAGCATAGCAAGCATCAATTTCATCAAAAGGGATATTTCAAAAGAATCCAGGGGATCATAGAAATCATCATAGCATTCATCCTTCGATAAGCACAAAGGGAAATTAAACAATGTATGAGTTAAAGGGCTACTCTCGTCATAAGGTGGGCACGGGTGATCAATCCGCTCTTCCTCCTTTTGTTCTTTGCTCCCCTCCTCATATTTTTCATCTAATGAGCTCATAGTATTATCAGTTTCTTCTTCCATTGATTCCTGCAAAATATTAGTCTCTTATTGGACAGTGGAGGTGTCCTCAATATATGTTTTAACATAAGCATTAGAAGCATAGTTTTTTAATAGGAATAATCAAGTATGGCAAAAATTTCAAATTCATAAAGAGTAGCATCATACTTTTCAATCAAAGAAGCAATTTCATAAGCACCCTTGAAAGTGACAAATTCTTTAATTTGATCAATATCAAAGTAATTATAATCATCTTTGGCATAAGAAGATAAGATTCCAGTATCCTTAAACTCACATTGGAATTGAAGGTGTTTTTTAGGGTCTTCAGAACAACAAGTAAAATCATATATTTCACATAAATTCAAAGCATAGCACTGAAACAATTAATTTGATGCCGTAAAAGTTCCCCTTTTGAGACAAGTGGCATCGCACAAAATATGCATGCTCCTTTAATGATTTCCCCTCAACTAAGCCAGTTGGGTTTTCAACACGAGCACAAATGGATCGAAGGTGATACAAGTATAAAGCTTCAGGAGTGTGGTAGATTTTGAATGGTTCTTCAACGTGGGCAATTTGTATGTTGATAATGTGTAAAAAAATCACAATGTTATCACGCTCCAGTAACCGCGGAGAATTCTACTACTGGACGCAAAAGTTTCTGTTTTCCAACGCAATCAAATCAACTATCAACCAAATCATCCCAAAGGCTTTGCTTTGAACAAACACTAATTTAAATCACAAAGACACATCTAATCAGAGGCATATTTGTGTATTTACTGAAGAACATCAAGAAAAGCAAAAGGCAAAAAGATAAATATTAGGTAGCCTCCCAACATCCGCTATTGTTTTACGCCCCTAGCTAGGCATAATGCATAGATCTTATGTGTTGTCATCCTTGTTCTCATTTTCCATAGATGTATTTTTGTCAGAAGGTTTTTCAAATATAACTTGAAACACATTATCCATAGAAATATTGGCATTATCAAGTTCTCCATCTACAAATCCCTTTTGATTGTCGTCTACGATCCAAGAATATTGTTGATTCACATCATTGAAAACTTGTTGGATCATATCCAAAACGGGAACTTCCTTTCTTAAATTCTCATCGAAGATGTGATTATTGATGAGGAAATGTATTAATAAATTATCACTATTGTAATTGTTCTCATCTATTACCTGTTTTTCACGGTTCATACCATAAAAATCAAAGATCTCTCTAGCGTCCCGCACTATGTAATCAATTCATTCATAAGAACAAGGGTAGCTATCTTCTTAGCTCTAAGATCTTTTATAACGGGTAACTCACAAAACAATATTTGCAAGGTAGGATGAGTACAAAGAAATCTCTTCTCAAGTTTAGGAACAAGTGCCGAAATAGCTTCTGCATAAGTTTTGGTTCTTTTAAGTATAGGAGCATCATGACAAGTCAAAGTTCCAACGCAATTAAAGAATTCTTGGATGGCACCTTTTCCTATAACATTCCCTTGTCCCATAACAAAAGTTTTAGAATCCAGATTAGTAGAACATCCAATTTTAGGAGTTCTACCATCATCCATTTCTGCCATACCAAAATCACTCATAATGAGAATTTCAAAGACACGCAAACAAGAGATCCGACAAGAAAAAAGGCAAATGGAAAGAAGGCAAATAAAAAGGCAAATATTTTTGTGTTTTTGTAAAAAAAAACATTTTAGACGCGGGGGAGATAAAAACAAGAGGCAAATGGCAAATAATGTAAATTACAAGGAGATGCGAGTTTATGTGTGGGAACCTGATAGATCTTGACTTGATCCTCCCCGATAACGGCACCAGAAATTCTTCCTACTACTTGTGAACCGCGTCAATAAATTCCCTGAAGAGGAGGGGATGATACATCATAGCGGCGGTAAGTATTTCCCTCGATTACGAAACCAAGGTTATCAATCCAGTAGGAGAACCAAGCAAGCTATGTAGACATCACCCGCACACAAACAACAAATCCTCGCAACCCGACGCGTAGAGGGGTTGTCAATCCCTCTTGGGTAAAGTAATATGATAAATAGATAGATTGATAGATGCAAATAAAATAAAACTCAGTGAGATTTTTTGGGTTTTTGATATTATAGATCTGGAATAAAAGAAGAAAATAAGTTGGAAACTCAAATAGAAATATAGATATAAAAGTACATTATGAGAAATAGACCCGGGGGCCATAGATTTCACTAGTGGCTTCTCTCAAGAAAATAATATACGATGGGTAAACAAATTACTGCTGGGCAATTTATAGAAAATCAAATAATTGTGACAATATCCAACACAATGATCATGTATATAGGCATCACGTCCAAGATTAGTAGATTGACACTCCTACATGCATCTACTACTATTACTCCACACATCGACCGTTATCTAGCATGCATCTAGTGTATTAAGTTCATGGAGAAACAGAGTATTGCCTTAAAGAACGATGACATGATGTAGACAAGATCTATTCATGTAGGAATAGACCCCAGTTTTTATCCTTAGTAGGAACGATACATGTGTGTCATGTCTCGTTCTATCACTGAGATTGAGCACCACAAGATCGAACCCATTACAAAGCACCTCTTCTCATGCAAGATAAAGCTAACAACACTTCTAGGGAAAAGTCTAGCAGTAGCACGGGTCTTAGGCCTATTAGTAGCACGGGCATCGGCGCTACTAATAAGGTGCTACAGCTAACTTGTAGTAGTAGTAGCGTTGTTTGTACCACGCTATTGCTATACCTACTTAGCAGTAGAGCGGTTCAAACAAGTGCTACTGCTAAGTAGGTTAGCAGTAGCATTCGTCCATCCAGCTCTACTGCTAATTAGCTGTAGCGCTTGTGTACGGTGCTACTACTTCCTGTAGAACAACGCTACTGCTATATTTTCACATAAAAAATTTGCTACATATTTGTGATGACATTCTAATCATATAATAAACATGCAATATGCTCATCATATCATACACATAATAGGTTCATCATATCATCCAACACAAATCATGCACTACAAAAAAAAGACACATCCGTGAGATTTTGGCCCGAACGATTTTTTTTGGCATGCTAATGACACTTCTATGACGATAATTGTGACAAAAACCCATATCATCATAGATGTGGCGGGCTCCTACTTCTAGGACAATAAAGCATGACAGAAAATGGGCTTTTCATCCTGGGCGGGCTGGAGATGCAGCTGCATGACATTCTTTGGGCCGTTCATGACGGAAAATATCATGGTAGAAGTGAGGGCGAGGAAAATCTCGGGGAGTTCCCGGTTATGATGGGTGGTCGGGGCAGAGCGATGCACGGAGGTTTGCGCATTTCTCTCATACACATCGCGTGTATGTGCGAGGCGTTGGGCTCTAACTGAATCCCTGCGAGGCGTTCGCTTACTAAACCCGAGCGATTGCACTAGCTACGTTACTGAACCCAAGCGATCGATCCCTTGGCTGCTAACTGAACCCGAGCGATTCCTTCGCTACCGCTGCTAACTGAACCTGATCGATCGCTGCTACAGCTTACTGAAGCCGATCGAACCAGCTGTTGCCTCTTGATGAATAGTGAATGTGGAGTTGGTTGAACAAGTCGAGACGTGCGTGGTTGCGGTTGGATGAACAGTTCCCGGTGGGGATCGGATGAATAGGACCCCGTGGTTGCCGCTGGAAGAACAGGAACCCGAGACGAGGCCGCCACAACCGAGGCCTTGGGCGTGGATGAACATGACCCCATGGAGGGCTGGTTGAACAGTAGCCGGTGGAGGGTTGGATGAACATGACCCCGTGGAGGGCTGGATGAATAGGACCCCATGGAGGGCTGGTTGAACAGTACCCGGTAGAGGCAGAGGAAGACGCGATGGATGAACAGTGCAGGTGGAGGCTGGAGGAAGTCGACGGTGGGTGAGTAGTAGCCCGTGGAGTCCTGTTTTGCGGTACGCCACACCCCTCCCGATGAATAGGACCCCCGTTTTGACGGTAGCGCTCCAACACAAGTCCGTTTCCTCCGTTTTGCGGTACGCCAGACCCCTTCCCGATGAACAAGATCCCGTTTCGACCATAACCGATTGAGCAGAAGGTCCTTTCCTCCATTTTGCGGTACGCCAGAACCTTCCCGATGAATAGGACCCTGTTTCAACCGTACGCGCTCCAGGAGAAGGTCGTTTCCCTCCGTTTTGCGGTACGCCACATCTGGTTTCGGCTGTTCCGTCCAAGCAGGTTGCCTCCCGATGAACACGACGCTGTTTCTCCGTTCCGACCCCATCGGTTGGCTGCCGATGAACACGACACCGTTGTTGCCATCTCGATATGTACAGGACTGCATGGACGTATGTATGCGTGAGTACGCGTTTGAGACTCCGCCCGTATGTACGTACGTAGCCATGTTTTTTGCCATGTGGTTGTACGTATGTGTACATGGTTTTGAAGGGACTGTACGTACGACATGTGTCGCTCCTTACTCGGCCACGATTCATCGTTGCAGAGAGACCGATTGACCGCTATGCACGTACATGTTCGCGACCAGACAGATAACGCTACATACGCTTCCACCGGGTGGGTCCCGGCTGTCAGGGAGAACAAGGAGGCACTTCCTTGCATGCGAAGATATAGCTGGCGGGTCCCAGCTGTCAGGGGTGAATAATTTTTTTGCCCGTAATAAGGAGGCACTTCCTTGCGTGCGGCCATGGACTCAGCTGTCAGCCTCTCCATGTACTGTCCTCTTCTGATGAAAGTCGTTCCTTGACCACGTTGATCGCGCCGCGCCGAGAGCACCAAGGCGGTGGACGACGGCGAGCATAAGAAGGGATTGACCCGCAACCCTGGAAGACTCGGCAGTTGTTTCCCACACGGTGGGGAGTACGAGGGTTTACTGGTCCGGCTGCAGTGTGAGGCTACCATCGCCCGAGAATAATAGGATGTCTGGGTGAGTGCAGGGATGGCCAGGCCAGCGATTGGGAGTAGGGTAGAGCGGTGAGGCTTGCGCAGCAGCATAGGCGGCCACGGGAGGCAGGAGCAGGCGACACGGCCGGTGCTAGTTTGGGCGGCTGGAGCAAGAAGACCAGAGATTGAAGAAGCACGACGACGGTTGGATTAACATCTAACGGTCACTGCACCTATAATCGTTGGTTGACTATAAGTTGACAAAACCCTGCAAACACGTCAACTTTGTTGGCCCACAAGTCAGCCTCCAAATCAGGTGGGTCCCAGCTAGCAGGAGGAGTGTTCATTTTTTTGTGCGTACTAAGGAGGCACTTTCTTGCGTGCGAAGATATAGCTGGTGGGTCCGAGCTGTCAGCGGGAGGAACGTTTTTTCACGACAAACAAAGGACCTTCCGGTAGGTCCCCGCTGTCAGTTGGATGAATCATTATTTTGTGCGTAATAAGGAGGCACTTCCTTGTGTGCGGCCGTGGACCCAGCAGTCAGCCTCTCCACGCACTGTCCTCTTTCGATGGATGTCAATAGTTGACCATGTTGATCACGCCGCGCCGAGAGCACCAAGGTGGTGGACGACGGAGACTCGGTGAGGCCAAGTAAGGGAACGACCCAGAACCGACAAAGACTCAGCAGTTGTTTCTCACGCAGAGGGGGTACGAGGGTTTACTGGTTTGGCTGCAGTGTGAGACTGCCATCGCCGGAGAATAACAGGATGTGTGGGTGAGTAGAGGGATGGCCAGGAAGGGTGGGGCCGTGAGGCCTGCCCGGCAACACAACCGACCACGGGAGGCGGGAGCAGGCGGTTCCGTCAGCGCTGGTTTGGGCGGCTGGAGCAGGAAGATCAGAGACTGAAGAAGCACAATTGTCGTTGGATTAACATGTAACGGTCTGACGCTGGTAGAGTCGATTGTACTAAGTTTTTTAGAAACCTTGTGTACTCATGAACTTAGTAGGCCCACAAGCCTCCAAATCTGTGGCAGACAACATTGAACCCATTTGCTATTTTTTAATAAATTGTAGCCCATTTGCTAATTCTTAAGGAACTTATTACACCCCATTTTCTGCCTAGGACCATGGTCAAAAAGTTCAACCTAATTTTGCATATTTCGGTAGAGTCCGACCTGTTTTAATCCAGAAATGATAAACATTTATTTTTTAAGAACTTATTGATTTGCCAAAAAAATGTTTTCTTGTTTAAGCTAATAAGACGTGTGATAATTTAGTTGGTTTTAGGGAAAACCAGTGGTAAAAAAATCAGCGCTGGGAGGAAAAAAATAAGGATGTAAAGATGAAAAGGGAACTCAACATATTTTCAATATAATAATATATCTACATGAACTAGTAAAACTATAGGTAGAGATTAGAAAACAGAAGTTTTTTTGAGAAGGATAGTTAGGTCTTTATTACATGGTTAAAATGTTTACAGAAGAAAATGGAAGTAGGACATGGCGTTTTTAAAGGAAAATAGAACTGGGCTATGCGTTTTCTTTAGTAAAAAATATGCGTGCGGATGTTCTATGAGAAAATATAAGTAAGGATGGCGGGCCAGAGGCCAGTTGATACCTGTTGGATCTTTGTGCCCCATTGTCGTCATGGGTTGGGCCTGTCAAATACAAGACCAAGCCTAGGTAGTCTACAACCCAGTAGATATTTGCTCGACCTGAAAAAACAATATATTTGTTTCTCCAAAAAAATATACTTGCTGCTGGATCCCAGTTATCATTCTGTACATGTAGAATTCTCTTGTTTATTGTGACTACGTTGAAACTTTCAAGGGTTTCATCGTCCAGATGCTACTTCTCGAGCTTGCGTTGTATTCCCTCGAAGAGGAAAGGGTGATGCAGCACAGTAGCGTAAGTATTTCCCTCAGTTTTTGAAAACCAAGGTATCAATCCAGTAGGAGATCACGCGTGATTCCCTCGCATATGCATAAACAAATAAGAACTTCGCAGCCAACGCGATAAGGGGTTGCCAATCCCTTTACGGTCACTTACGAAAGTGAGATCTGATAGATATGATAGTTTGATATTTTTGGTATTTTTGGATATAAGAACAGAAAGTAAAAATGGTAAAGTAAAGCAGATTGTAGATTGATACGTTGAGAATAGCTCACTAGTGGCTTCTCTCATGATAGCAGAATTCTACGGTGGGTGAACAAATTAGTGTCGAGCAATTGATAGAAAAGCGAATAATTATGAGAATATCTAGGCATGATCATTATATATAGGCATCACGTCCGTGACAAGTAGACCGAAACGATTCTGCATCAACTACTATTACTCCACACATCGACCGCTATCCAGCATGCATCTAGAGTATTAAGTTCATAAGAACAGAGTAATGCCTTAAGCAAGATGACATGATGTAGAGGGATAAACTCAAGCAATATGATATAAACTCCATCTTTTATCCTCGATGGCAACAATACAATATGTGCCTTGCTGCCCCTACTGTCACTGGGAAAGGACACCACAAGATTGAACCCAAAGCCAAGCACTTCTCCCATTGCAAGAACTATAGATCTAGTAGGCCAAACCAAACCAATAATTCGAAGAGACTTGCAAGGATATTATAATCATACATAAAAGAATTCGGAAAGGAACCAAATATTTCTCATAGATAATCTTGATCATAAACCCACAATTCATCGGATCTCTACAAACACACCGCAAAAAGAGATTACATCGAATAGATCTCCTCAAAGACCGAGGAGAACTTGGTATTGAGATCCAAAGAGAGAGAAGAAGCCATCTAGGTACTAACTATGGACCCGAAGTTCTGTAGTAAACTACTCACAACTCATGGTGAGGCGATGGTGTTGATGTAGAAGCACTCCGTGGTAGATCCCCCCTCCGTCGGAGCTCCGGAACAGGCCCCAAGATGGGATCTCACAGGAACAGAAGGTTGCGGTGGTGGAATTAGGGTTTTTCTCCTCTTTTGATGTTTTCGGGGTACATGGATATATATAGTAGGAAGGAGGGCATCGGGGGACCAACGTGGGGTCCACGAGGCAGGGGCACGCCCTGTAGCGGGGGCGCCCCCCACCCTCGTGGACGCCACGTGTTCCCTATTCCGTGGTTATCAAGTCTCCCGTGAAGATATTGCTCCAAAAATATCTCTCCCGAAGGTTTCATTCCATTTGGACTCCGTTTGATATTCCTTTTCTGTAAAACCCTGAAATAGGCAAAAAACAGCAATCTGGACTAGGCCTTTGGGTTAATAGGTTAGTCCCAAAAATAATATAAAAGTGTATAACAAAGCCCATTAAACATCCAAAACATCATAAATAATAGCATGGAACAATCAAAAATTATAGATACGTTGGAGACGTATCAAGCATCCCCAAGCTTAATTTATGCTCGTCCTCGCGTAGGTAAATGATAAAAACGGAATTTTTGATGTGGAATGCTAACCAACATAATTTTCAATATAATTCTTTTTATTGTGGCATGAATGTTGAGATCTGAAAGATTCAAGATAAAAGTCTATATTGACATAAAAATAATAATACTTCAAGCATACTAGCAAAACAATCATGTCTTCTCGAAATACCATGGCTAAAGAAAGTTATGCCTACAAAATCATATAGTATGGCTATGCTCCCTCTTCATCACACAAAATATTCATATCACGCACAACCCCGGTTTCAGCCAAGCACTTCTTTTCATACTCAATGTTTTCAAATCTTTCAACTTTCACGCAATACATGAGCGTGAGCCATGGATATAGCACTATGGGTGGAATAGAGTTGTGGTTGTGAAGAAGACAAAAAGGAGGGAGATAGTCTCACATCGACTAGACGTATCAACAGGCTATGGAGATGCCCATCAATAGATATCAATGTGAGTGAGTAGGGATTGCCATGCAACACATGCACTAGAGCTAAAATGTATGAAAGATCAACAGAAGAAACTAAGTGGGTGTGCATCCAACTTGCTTGCTCATGAAGACCTAGGGCATTTGAGGAAGCCCATCGTTGGAATATAGAAGCCAAGTTCTATAATAAAAATTCTCACTAGCATATGAAAGTGACTAAGCATGATACTCTCTATCATGAATAACATGGTGCTACTTTGAAGCACAAGTGTGGAAAAAGATAGTAGCAAGTGTCCCTTTTTATTTTATTTTATTTCTATTTTTTCCTTTTTTTGGGCCGTTCTTTTTCTTTGGCCTTTCCTTCTTTTTCTTTTCTTTGTGACAATGCTCTAATAATGATGATCATCACACTTATATTGATTTCCAACTCGATACTAGAACAAAGTATGGATCTATATGAATGCCTCTGGCGGTGTACCGGGATGTGCAATGAATCAAGAGTGACATGTATGAACAATTATGCATGGTGGCTTTGCCACAAATACGATGTCAACTACATGATCATGCATGGCAATATGACAATATGAAGCGTGTCATATGAACGGAACGGTAGAAAGTTGCATGGCAATATATCTCGGAATGGCTATGGAAATGCGATGATAGGTAGATATGGTGGCTGTTTTGAGGAAGGTATATGGTGGGTATATGGTACCGGCAAAAGTTGCATGGTACAAGAGAGGCTAGCAATGGTGGAAGGGTGAGAGTGCGTATAATCCATGGACTCAACATTAGTCATAAAGAACTCATATACTTATTGCAAAAATTTACGAGTCATCAAAACAAAGCAATTAACCATCGCGCGCCCCTGACCTCCACACAAAGGATGACACTCTAAAAATACCTCATGCTCTAACTTCGTCACATGGCAGTTCACCATACGTGCATGCTACGGGAATCACAAACTTTAACACAAGTATTTCTCAATTTCATAATAACTCCACTAGCATGACTATAATATCACCATCCTCATATCTCAAAACAATTACCAAGTATCAAACTTCTCATCGTATTCAATGCACTTTGTATGAAAGTTTTTACTACATTCATCTTGGATGCCTATCATGTTAAGGCTAGTTTTATAGCCAAAGCACATTACCATGCTGTTCTAATAGACTCTCAAAAGGATATAAGTGAAGCATGAGAGATCAACAATTTCTACAAAATAAAATTACCACCGTGCTCAAAAAGATATAAGTGAAGCACTAGAGCAAACTATTTAGCTCAAAAGATATAAGTGAAGCACATAGAGTGTTCTAACAATTCCTAGGCCATATTTATCTCTCTCAAAAAGGTGTGTCCAGCAAGGATAATTGTGGCAAACTAACAAGCAAAGACTTAAATCATATATGACGCTCCAAGTAAAACACATATCATGTGGTGAATAAAAATATAGTCTTGAGTATAGTTACCGATAGATGAAGACGAAAGAGGGGATGCCTTCCCAGGGCATCCCCAAGGTTAGGATTTTGATTGTCCTTGAATTTTACCTTGGGGTGCCTTGGGCATTCACAAGCTTAGGCTCTTGCCACTCTTTGTTCCGTAGTCCATCAAAGCAATACTCAAAACTTGAAAACTTCACAACACAAAACTTAGACAAAAATCTCGTGAGCTCCATTAGTATAAGAAAACAAACCACCACTCAAAGGTACTGTAATGAACTCATTCTTTGTTTATATTGGTATTAAACCTACTTTATTCCAACTTCTCTATGATTCATATCCTCCAATACTACTCATAGATTCATCAAAATAAGCAAACAACACACGAAAAACAGAATCTGTCAAAAACAGAACAGTCTGTAATAATCTGTAACTTTCGCATACTTTTGTAACTCCAAAAAAATTGAAATAAACTGCTAAACGTGGGGAATTTTTCTATTAATAATCTGCAAAAGGAATCAACTAAATAGCACACTCCAGTAAAATCTTGTGACTATTCTAGTGTGCGCTAATGATTCTGTTTTTTACAACAAGATCATATAAACTTCACACAAGTCTTCCCAAAGGTTCTACATGTCACAAACACTAATTAAAACACAAAACCATATCTAAACAGAAGCTAGATGCAATATTTATTCCTAAATAGAAGGAAAAACAAAAAAAATATAAAATTGGGTTGCCTCCCGACAAGCGCTATCGTTTAACGCCCCTAGCTAGGCACGATACAAGGATAGAACTAAGTATTGCCATTTTTGGAAGGCAATTCTTTAATTGAGCATTTGTGATTCTTAGGAACTTCTTTATTCCTATTGATAATCAAACTTTTGGGCAAGAAATAAAGAAATTCATTCGTGTCAAAAGGTTCTCTTGCAAAAGTAAGAAAAATAGGATGAACACTTATAGATTTAAGATCCGCGATTCCTTTACTAGATGGTTCACCCTTGTTTTTAGGAACATACATGAACTTAGACAATTTAGTGGTAGAAGGATTTGAAGTAGTTTTCATACCAGAAAGAGCAGACCCTACATTAGTAATAATATCCTCAAGTTTATCGATTCTAGTATAATCTTGATCTAATTTTTCTTTAACTATGGGTTCCTTTTCTTTAAAAACATCAGAATAACTCCTACCTTGGATCCATATTGGGTAATTTCATTGTGAATCTTTCTATCCAAATTCTCTACCAACTCTACCGTAGCAACTTTGTTTTCAATGATTTCTAGCCTTTGCATAACATGTTCCACAGTTACAACAGTCCCATTAACCATAAGAGGTGGTGAGCCAAATAATTCAGTCATAACATTATAAGAATCAAAAGTATGGCTACCCAAGAAAGTCCTTCGGTAATGGTATCTAAAATATATCTATTCCACGGAGTTATGCCAACATAAAAATTGCAAGAAGCACAGAAGTGGAAACATTCCTAGTAGATCTATTTTGAGCATTGCAAATTCTATAGCAGGCATCTTTTAAGTTTTCCTCCTCCCTTTGTTTAAAATTAATAACCTCACTCTCGGGAGTATTGATAATGATAGGTGTGCTAGACATGATGACAAGCAAGCAATCCAACACACAAGCAAACAAGAAGCAAGCAAACGGAAAACACACGACAAAAAGAAGGGCAAATAAAACGGCAAGGGTGAAGTGGGGGAGAGGAAAACGAGAGGAAAATAAATGTAATGCAAAGGATAAGGGTTTGTGATAGGTACTTGGTATATGAATTTGGTGTAAGCCTCCCCGGCAATGGTGCTAGAAATTCTTCTTGCTACTTCTCGAGCTTGCATTGTATTCCCTCGAAGAGGAAACGGTGATGCAGCACAATAGCGTAAGTATTTCCCTCAGTTTTTGAGAAGCAAGGTATCAATCCAGTAGGAGACCACGCGCGAGTCCCTCGCACCTGCACAAACAAATAAGAACTTCATAGCCATTACGATAAGGGGTTGTCAATCCCTTTACGGTCACTTACGAAAGTGAGATCTGATAGATATGATAGTTTGATATTTTCGGTATTTTTGGATATAAGAACAGAAAGTAAAAACGGTAAAGTAAAGCAGATTGTAGACTGATACGTTGAGAATAGACCCGGGGGGCATAGGTTTCACTAGTGGCTTCTCTGATGATAGCAGAATTCTACAGTGGGTGAACGAATTACTGTCGAGCAATTGATAGAAAAGAGAATAATTATGAGAATATCTAGGCATGATCATTATATATAGGCATCACATCCATGACAAGTAGACCGAAACGATTCTGCATCTACTACTATTACTCCACACATCGACCACTATCCAGCATGCATCTAGAGTATTAAGTTCATAAGAACAGAGTAACGCCTTAAGCAAGATGACATAATGTAGAGGGATAAACTCAAGCAATATGATATAAACCCCATCTTTTTATCCTTGATGGCAACAATACAATACGTGCCATGCTGCCCCTACTGTCACTGGGAAAGGACACCGCAAGATTGAACCCAAAGCCAAACACTTCTCCCATTGCAAGAACTATAGATCTAGTAGGCCAAACCAAACCAATAATTTGAAGAGACTTGCAAGGATATTATAATCATACATAAAAGAATTCAGAAAAGAACCAAATATTTCTCATATATAATCTTGATCATAAACCCACAATTCATCGGATCTTGACAAACACACCGCAAAAAGAGATTACATCGAATAGATCTCCTCGAAGACCGAGGAGAACTTGGTATTGAGATCCAAAGAGAGAGAAGAAGCCATCTAGGTACTAACTATGGACCCGAATGTCTGTAGTAAACTACTCACAACTCATGGTGAGGCGATGGTGTTAATGTAGAAGCACTCCGTGGTAGATCCCCCCTCCGGCGGAGCTCCGGAACAGGCCCCAAGATGGGATCTCACGGGAACAGAAGGTTGCGGTGGTGGAATTAGGGTTTTTCTCCTCTTTTGATGTTTTCGGGGTACATGGATATATATAGGAGGAAGTAGGGCATCGGGGGACCAACGTGGGGCCCACAAGGCAGGGGGCGCCCCCTGTAGGGGGGACGCGCCCCCACCCTCGTGGACGCCACGTGTGCCCTATTCCGTGGTTCTCAAGTCTCCCGTGAAGATATCGCTCCAAAAATATCTCTCCCGAAGGTTTCATTCCATTTGGACTCCGTTTGATATTCCTTTTCTGTAAAACCCTAAAATAGGCAAAAAAAACAGCAATCTGGACTGGGCCTTTGGGTTAATAGGTTAGTCCCAAAAATAATATAAGAGTGTATAACAAAGCCCATTAAACATCCAAAACATCATAAATAATAGCATGGAACAGTAAAAAATTATAGATACGTTGGAGACGTATCACCAAACTTCAACATTATTTTTCTATCGTGATAATAAGTGCATGCACTTACTTGCGTACCTCCATGGATCTGTTGGTTCCGTATGATTAGCCTCTGTTTGGACAAGTCTTGTGGTTTCACAGACAAATTTCATGCAAATCGAATGATTTTCAGTGAAACCGAACTAAATTCATTGCATTTTACATATTTATTTTTATTATGGAATATTTTACATATTTAACTAAAAGTAACCGACTAGGCCTTTTTTAGTCCATGGGAGGTGCTTGTGGCGATACTTAACTCTTCTGGAAGGAAGTTCTAAAAAAACAAATTCTGGAAGGCACATATCCATCGCTCCTCTCTTTTAACAATTTGCAGCTGGGCTTGATGTATCACAGCCCAATCCCGACGTGCTACGTCCCATACTATCAGCCTGTCATTGACTCAAGAAAAAACTATTAGCCTATGAAACCCACATGATGGATCCCGTGCGTACTCGAATCTCTACTCTTATTGTATTTATTATTCTCTACTCTTATATATATCTTATAAAAAGCAGAGTTGGTGATGATGGTGTGCCTGCCATCCTGCAATATAGGCCGTCCGATCTATATCTGACGAATATGAAGGAAACTATGACAATTTTGCAAAAATATACTCGCACTCCTCTCCATATTTGCAGATAAGGCCTTTCCCTCGTTCATCCTTATCTTCCACAGGGTATATAAACTACTCATATATAAATACATCTTGATGTTCCCTGCAACGCACAGGCATCTTGCTAGTATGTAAAATAATTGGAGAATTGGGAATTCGAATGGGAGGTGCTTATGCTACGCATCAATAAAATAAACCAGGTGCCTCAAAATTCATTTCGAAACAAATGATTCAGCATTATATCCACGTCGTCCCTCGACATGATGGTTGGAAGTAAATGCCAAGTCCATACCGAAAGATCCTTAACAACAATACCAACTTGCAGACGTCCAGGTAGAACAAGTACCAATACAAAACTAACTTATAATCTTTTTAGTACTGGCCCGGGTGTTCGTCAGGTAGAAAATCTTGCAGACGACCAGCTCCCGCTCCTTCTCTTGCTCCAAGTCCCCTAGGTGGTACTGGTGCATCACCTAGTTGGTTCTCTGTTGGTCGAAGTTCTTGTTGGTGTGCAGCACCAGAACCTTTTTGCTACCCGTCTGTCGACCGTTGACCATCACCGACAAGGTATTGTCGGTCTTGTGCCACATCGCGTGCATTCCGCACTCCGACTGTATCTTGTGAAGCGTCCGCGTGCCCCTTTTGAACGCCCTAGAGTTGCGCTGGAAGAAATGCTTGCTTAGGCCACTCGGTGTGATACCTGCAGTATTAGCGAATACAGGTTTTAGGGTACGTAGTTGGCATTTTCATAACATCTTTGGCATGTTGCAGTCACTTGTTTCATTTTTTATTAACTGTCAAATAGTAATTAATTCACTAGGTTTGCGTCTAAAAAGAATCATAGAACTATAAACAAAGGAATATGTTTGTGCAAGTAGACGGCCGATCGATGTCTCACCTGGAAGTTTCTCGGGATGGGCGTAGCATATGCCGTGCTCGCTATCGCTGGTTGGTATGAACAAATCGATGAGAGGGTGAGATCTTGCGCTGTCAGCACTCACTTTGGCCTCAAGGTGCTCGATCAGCTCCTGATCCGTGGGATCGAACTTGACGCCAGCCGGCAGCACCGGCCAATCCTTCTTGGACTTGCATCGGTTAAATCTAGTTAAATGGTACTCAATGTATGATCAATCAACTGTTTAAGTAAACGATGAAAGATTTCGACAAATAAGTGGTACTCCAAATCTGAAGTCCACAATACCTGAACAAACTGGGGTCTCGGTTCATTACTATAGGTAGACTCTAAAGACTTGAAAACCCCCATAAAAATCGAAATCATCATACAAGGCGACGGGACGAATACTCACATGAGCGACCTCTCTAGTTTCTTCCTTCATCCGGATAGCCTCAAGAGCATCCTTGTTGAGATCAATTTTTTCATAGTATCCCTTTTGACTACTTGCAATTGTAAGGGCATATTTCTCCCTAAGTAGTTTTGGTGATTGATGACAATGCATTTGCGGACTAATCGTGTGCTCTAAGCTCCTACAGGTATATCTCACTTAGGCACAAGACGATTGATTGCCCCTCGGATTCTATGGAAGACGGTGTTTTCTTTTTGCTCCTTGTCGGTGGCTTTGAGTAATAGGAAAACCGTACTATTAAGAGGGGGTCCGCTTCGGAAAGGTTTGGGTGGAATCAACACGTACACATCTTACTCTCGCACCACCTTTCCTTTGCTTCTCTGGAGTTCCAACCGGTTTTTATCGTATATGCAAACTGTGACTTCTTAACTAAATCATCTGCCTGGCAAGCGGTAGTACCGCTCTACTAAGCGGTAGTATCGCGCAGACACACGGTAGTACCGCCTGCCGACACGGTAGTACCGCTCCCACGGTAGTACCGCGTCTCCAGAGTGGTAGTACCGTGTATCTGGCCCGGCGCTGATTCTAAGTGCAGAAGTAGGTGCGGAAGTAATTTTTTACTTCCGCATCCAATGCGGTAGTACCGCTTAGTCCAAGCGGTAGTACCGTGTCGCATTTTGCTACTACCGTTTTCCCTGCGGATGTAGCCGCGGATGTAATTTATTTCATCCGTGGTCGTCAATCATGTCGCATATTTTTGCCTAGCGGTAGTACCGCTCCCAGAGCGGTAGTACCGCTCAGCCAGCGGTAGTACCGCAACTTACGTGCGGTACTACCGCTCTCTGCGGGCTAAAAACACACATAACGGTTGGATTTGCTCTCCCACTATATATAGGGGGTCTTCTTCTCCAAGAAGACTTACCTCTTCCCCCACTACTCCATTGTTGCTCCAAAAGCTCCATTTCCGCCCGATCTCTCTCCCTAGCTAATCAAACTTGTTGATTTGCTCGGGATTGCTTGAGGAGGCATCGATCTACACTTCCACCAAGAGATATTTGATTCTCCCCACTAATACCTTGCGGATCTTGTTACTCTTGGGTGTTTGAGCACCCTAGACGGTTGAGGTCACCTCGAAGCCATATTCCATTGTGGTGAAGCTTCGTGGTTTTGTTGGGAGCCTCCAAGTTGTGGAGATAGCCCCAACCTTGTTTGTAAAGGTTCGGTTGCCGCCTTCAAGGGCACCACTAGTGGATTCACGGCACCTTGCATCGTGTGAGGGCGTGAGGAGAATACGGTGGCCCTAGTGACTTCTTGGGGAGCATTGTGCCTCCACACCGCTCCAACGGAGACGTACTTCCCCTCAAAGGGAAGGAACTTCGGCAACATATCCTCGTCTCCACCGGTTCCACTTGTGGTTATTTCTTACCTTTACTTGTGCATTCTTTACTTGTTCAACTCCTATAGCATGCTTGTGTAGTGGTTATCCTTCTTTCCGTTAGTTGTCATCTTAGTAGAATATCTAGACAACTTACTTTGTCGTTTAATTTAAAGTGGTTAAGAAAAGTTAAAAATTGTTAGTTGCCTATTCACCCCCCCCTCTAGTCAGCCATATCGATCCTTTCAATTGGTATCAGAGCCTCGTCTCTTTTTAAGGACTTTACCGTCCAAAGAGTATGGGTGACAACGTAGTCGAGACGGAGGACCATTCCGGTGGAACTCCGTCCTTGCCTACGTCAGATGGGGGAGCCTCGGTCTCTCGTGAGGAGTTCAATGTGGCCTTGACCACATTGAAAGAATCACTAGCGAGCGATGTCAAAGGCATGTTTAAAGATTTGCTTGACGGGCTTAAATTATCCACCACACCGTTGGAAGTGGCTCGTCCCGCTACCAACGTGTCGGAGGCTAATCCCGACAAGGGAGAAGCTAGTAGTGAGCAAGCCCCGGTCACTAATAATGGGAGTGGGAAATTTGCCCAATCCGCTCCTCCTACTCACTATGGAGGACCCGTTCCCACACCGCATTTAAATTCTGTTGGGCCCCCTCCCAAGTTTATCAAAAAATACTGATTTTGCTACTTGGGTGTTTCGTTTCAAACGTCATATTAATCATTGTTCCACTAACCTTTGGAGAATCATTGAGCAAGGTTTTTATCCGTATGATCCCGACAACATGACTCCAAGAGAAACTGCAGATCATCAGTTCAACGAGTCCGCTCTTTGCATTCTTCAAGATTCCATTCCTCCTGAAGACATTGCACACCTTCGACCCTTCACTGTGGCCAAGGAAGCTTGGGAGCATGTTGGCACGATGTACAAGGGAAGCACCAGTATTCAACGCTCCAACTATGAAGTGGTGCAAGATGAAGCTGATGAGTTTGCTATGATCGAAGATGAAGATCCTCGTGAACTTTATCGAAGATTAACTATTCTTGCAGTTTCTTCCCAAGTCTTTACAGTTTCAACCCCTTTGGCAATAGGTGGATTACTTTTAGAGCGGGGAGCCTTTGGAACGTGAACGAACTTAGGCTCCTTCTTTGCCGGAGTTTCTACTTTTTTGGTTTTGATTGAGGAGAAGGTGGTTCCTAGAGTATCAAAGATATCCTCAATCTTGTCTATCCTAGAAGAGTCCAAGTCATGGAATTTGACGGTCTCCAAAATTTTGAAAATTTTATGCATGGAGCTATCAAGTCTATTCAAATTCCCTTGGATCTTACGATCCAACTCATTTATCTTATTAATGCTTGGCATCTCTAGCTCTATCTTTTCAAGTTTTTCATAATGTGAGCTAGGGTGATGTCCTCTCGAATGCTAACAACAGGGAGATTCCCAACAAGATTTACAATAATACTAAGGGACTCCCAAACTGGGGCCTCTAGGAAATTCCCATTGATAGCAGTATCTAGAATAAACCTATTCCAAGAAGTAATTCCAACATAAAAATTTCTAAGCAGGATAGTAGTAGGTTGCTTCTTGGTGGCTCTTTTTTGTGAATCATTAATTCTATACCAAGCATCTTTCAAACTTTCCCCACCTCTTTGTTTAAAGGTGAGAACTTCTGCCTCGTCAAAGACAAAAGGACCCGACATAATGACAACTAAAGAACGAGATAACTATTTTTGTGATTTTTGATAAAAAAGGTACTAAAGCAAAAACTGAAAGGTAAACTAACAAGACTAAAAGCAAAGGTAAAAGATAGCATGCAACTCCCCTATCTTGAAGAGTGGAGTCCCCGGCAACAGCGCCAGAAAAACTCTTGCTAGGCTTCTCGCCCCTTGTTGGTTACCCCAAGTGGAAGGTGTGAGATGTAGTGTTGCGGAAGTTTTTCCCTTGGCAAAGATACCAAGGATCGAATCCCCAGAGACTCCTAGGTTCAACAAGAAGGTGTCAACTGCTACGGCGCCAGATATTAGCAATCAACGTGGACCTGCACACAGATACAAATAACTTTGCTCCCAACGAGTACAGAGAGGTTGTCAATCCCTCCGGCCTTGTAGTTCACAAAGGATTAAACGCAAGTGATAGTAGTGATAGATATAATTGAAATAGTAAATAATAGCGAAAAGTAAATAGCGGATGTGATCAATGATGGTAACATGGACCGGAGTCTCATGATGTTCACTAATGATGTCTCTCTCCCAAAAGACGATAAAACAGCTATGTGAGGTAAACGAATTACAGCTGGGCAATTGACAGGACCATGTGCGCAAACCAATGCTGGCTACATTGCAAGAAAGGTTGAGGTTCAAAGCATGGGCGGTACGCCAAAGTAAGTAGACCGAAATCCATCAATATCTACTACTAATCATCCACCTTGAGATATCTATCCAGAGCATCTCGCTGGTATTAAGTTGCGAGTCCCACCCAGAGTGTAAACTCAATGCAACAGACAACTGCATTAAAAGAACTTTGCGTAAAGTAAACAATCCTTGCACCCGCGGGCACAAGCACCGTTGTTTTCCCCCTTGTGGCAACAGCACATCCCCTAGACTCATGTTTCTGTCACTCAAACTAGTCATCGAGGGGCATGAACCCACAATCAAGCATAACGTCCCCTCTTGGAGTCACTACCTGTTACTTGGCCAAAGCAATAAATAACAACGGAGAACATGCAAGAATTACTTACGAACATAAATATAAAAGAGGTAGATCAAATATATTACTCAAGCACAATCTGAACATAATCTCATAATCCGTCGGATCCCAGCAAACTCATCATAGCAACAACATAATGATTACATATGTGCCTCGATCATGTAGGGCAGCTCACGAGGACTAATTAGTGAAGCACAAGAACGGGAGGAGAACATCACATAGCTACTGGTCATGGACTCATGGTCCAAGGGAGACTACTCACAACTCATCCGGGAGGCGTCCATGGTGGTGGAGAGGCTCCCGGTGGTGATCCTCCCCTCCGGCAGGGTGCCGGGAAGAGTTCTCCTGGTGCTCCCGATCTTGGGAGCGGCGGCGGCGGCGGAACAGAGATGAGATCGCGAAAAGAGTTCCTCTCTCGAGGGTTTCGGGAGACGTTTTAAATATATGCCAAAGGGGGGCATCGGAGGAGCCTCTAGGGGCCCAGGCGCCCCCCGGCGCGGCCCAGGGGGGGCGCCGCCAGGGCGCCTGGAGCCCTGGTGGCCTCCCCGGCTGTCCTTCGGGCGCACGGTAGTTTCTGGAACGCTGATTTTTTATATAATTTTTCTGGATTTTTCCTGGCAGTTCTCGTAATGTGAAAACCTGAAATACAAAAACAGCCGAAAACAGAAACTGGCAATGGGGTGCACTGAGTTAATAGGTTAGTCCATATATGATCAAAAGTGTATGGAAGTGTATAAATATCATAGCAATATCACCCAAAAGAGGCATGGAGCAAGCAGAAATTATAGATACGTTTTGGACGTATCAACATCCCCAAGCTTAATTCCTGCTCGTCCTCGAGTAGGTAAATGATAACAAGAATAATTTCTGTGGTGACATGCTATTAACCATATAGGACTTTTTCATAGTCATATGACAAAAGCTTACTGAGACAATGAATCTATAGTAATTAAGTTGCCTCATGAGAAAATCACAAAGGACTGAAAGTTTTACAATATGATACCGAAACATCAAATAGATTTGCAATGAACATGATGTGCAAATATGATAAAGTGATATCTAGCTTGCCCCCTTTAGTGAAGCAAAACATAAATGCAGGGGCACCTCCAAGGTTTAAGTGATGACTAGATACAATGATTTCAGAATAAACGATATCACAATCATGCAAAAGACAATGCTACTTTGGGACAATGCATATTACACTCAGAATGACAATCATGCTCTCAGTAGTTGGTGCTTTTAAAAGAAGGTGGAGACTCTCGAACCGTGGCTTTTGTTGGCAAGGTTGAAAACCCGTAGTCGGAAACAAAGACAAAACATGTACCAGAGCTCTTGGCCTTAAACCAGAGGTAATAATTTATTTTAGATCATGCATGTTTCGTCAACGAATGCTAGCAGACAACTCAATCACTTTTTGAGATGGACAAGTTTCGAGGAACGGCTCCCGAATGGGGACGATCACATCCTCTTAATCTCCTTTGTTTATCACTGCCAAAGTTTTCTGATTTCTCATGAACAAAGCGTGAAGGAGGGTTTGTTTGTTATATTATCTTTTTGAGCCGGGCGCACTCAATGCCAGTTCCTTCTCGTATTATGGGTTTGCACATTATACATGCAATCCCGGGGTGAAGCTTGTCCAACTTAAAAAGGTCATGAATTAACCACTACTTCCTCATGAACTTACAACAGAGGCACAAGATAAGAATGCTTTTTCTTTGAATAATTTCGAGATGGCACATGCAAGTCTCCGTTAGGAATGGTAGGTAAATACCATGTAGGAAGGTATGGTGGACTCATATGGCATAACTGGATTAAAGGATGTGGATGCACAAGCAGTCAGTCCGCTTAGTACAGGCGAAGGTTAGCAAAAGACTGGGAGCGACCAACTAAGAGAGCAATGAGGGTCATAATCATGCAGAGCGACAAAACAACATTGAATCAGGCATGGTAGTTATATATGTGATGGCCTGGCTTATTAGGGATGACAGACTACTCATATCAATAAGGAGTTCCTTCTTTTCCGAGAGCCCATTCGGAAAGAACTCCAAAGTTAAGCGTGCTTAGCTTGGAGTAGTTTTAGGATGGGTGACCGACCGGGAAGTTGCTCCCGGGTGCGCACGAGTGAGGACAAAGTGCGCAGAAAAGACTAGTATTGATATGTGGGGCCAGTCTAGATCCCGCCAGGAGTAACGACCACCGACGGGTGTGTCCGGGGCGTTACAAGTTGGTATCAGAGCCGACCCTCGCGGTTACACGGATGTTTGCGGACAGTTTGCAGTCATGTTGTGCATGACGTATGTTAACCGTCGTGGCACACGGCATGGCACATGTGCTGTCCTGGAAGCACAGACGGTTGTGCCAAGAGGGAACGTTCCTGTGGCCCGACGAGGACGTCGGTTCCTCTGAGTGAGGGTGTATGTGATGGCCTGGCTTATTAGGGATGACAGACTACTCATATCAATAAGGAATTCCTTCTTTTCCGGGAGCCCATTCGGAAAGAACTCCAAAGTTAAGCGTGCTCAGCTTGGAGTAGTTTCAGGATGGGTGACCGACCGGGAAGTTGCTCCCGGGTGCGCACGAGTGAGGACAAAGTGCGCAGAAAAGACTAGTATTGATATGTGGGGCCAGTCTAAATCCCGCCAGGAGTAACGACCACCGGTGGGTGTGTCCGGGGCGTTACAATATCGCTACTCAGAAACAAAAGATCATCAAGGCTTGACAGACTTTCTTTACAGTCTTAAATATGCGTGAGCATACGCCAAGTCAATCAAAATAAATTCTCGAAGGAAGATATTACTAAACCATACCACATCATAGGCAAACAAATCATGTTGGTATTCCAATAACACATTGGGAATCCCCCAGTTATTTGAGACTAACCATAAGAAACATGAACTACTAAGCGCCATCATGCACGTAGCATCTTTATCATAGACATATCAACCAATGCAACGGAAGCAAACTCTCTTAATAAGGTGAGCATGGTAATTAAAGAGAGTTCAAGCAACCAACTAAACAAAAGCTCTTTGAAAAGATAAGCATGAAAGCCAAGAGCTGAACATGATAGTAGCTATTAAAAGACAAAGAACACACACAGCAAGGATAGACATGAAAATTCTATGTTATGTTCTAGGTAGAAGTGGAGCGTGTTTCTCTCCCACATAAAGAAAGCTGAGTTTCGACTCGTTATGAAAAACTAAAGAAAACTAAAAGCAAGACGCTCCAAGCATAGCACATAACACATGAAGTGATTAAAATATAGTGGAACGAAAGACGAACTGATAATGTTGATGGAGAAGGGGGTGCACGGGGGCATCCCCAAGCTTAGACGCTTGAGTCTCCTAGAATATTTCTTGGGGGTGCATGGGGGCATCCCCAAGCTTGAGCGCTTGACACTCCTGAATCTTTTTATCATCTTCCCTCGCACACTTGAAAACTCCCTTCATACATAACTCATCATAATCTGATTAGCGAGGTTAGTACCCATAATAAAATAATTATACCTTGCTGGAAATAAAGATATTCTTTAAGGTCTACTGTTTCTCAAGATTGCCAAAAGGTTTTTGCAAAGAAAAAGCAAGCTCTTGGTTTGCAAAATGAAGGAAAAGCAAAACAGGACAGAATCTGTGAAAAAAACAGAACAGCAGGTAGTAATTGATTTGTTCGGGGCACTTCTGCAACTCTAATAAAAAACTCAGAACAGACGCACGAAAGACAATTATATAGAGCACGCTGTCGAAAAAATTCAGACCAAAAGGATGATCTGGTGATTTTATACGAATTTTTCTATCCAAGGACAGAATCTGTTTCCTGGACAGCACCTCACAACTTTTGAACTTTCTAGCAATCAGAGGCTACACTTGGCACAAAATTGAAAAGCAAAGATACAATGATGATGCTACAGTAGTAACAACATCAAGACACAACAAAAGCAAAATAAATTTATTCATGTGGGCTGCCTCCCAAAAGCGCTTTCTTTTATAACTTTAAGCTAGGCATAATGCATACAGATCAAGCTGTATCAATTGAACCATCATCAAGATCATCAAAAAGCTCTTCAATAATACAACTAGTCTTAAGAGGACTTTCAAATAAAGGCCTCATAGAGATACTTCTAGGTAGAAGACCAAAAGGATAAAAATCAAGGGAAGATTCATTTATAAATTCATCAAAGACAGGTGTTTCTTCCAAAGTCTTTACAGTTTCAACCCCTTTGGCAATAGGTGGATTACTTTTAGAGCGGGGAGCCTTTGGAACGTGAACGAACTTAGGCTCCTTCTTTGCCGGAGTTTCTACTTTTTTGGTTTTGATTGAGGAGAAGGTGGTTCCTAGAGTATCAAAGATATCCTCAATCTTGTCTATCCTAGAAGAGTCCAAGTCATGGAATTTGACGGTCTCCAAAATTTTGAAAATTTTATGCATGGAGCTATCAAGTCTATTCAAATTCCCTTGGATCTTACGATCCAACTCATTTATCTTATTAATGCTTGGCATCTCTAGCTCTATCTTTTCAAGTTTTTTCATAATGTGAGCTAGGGTGATGTCCTCTCGAATGCTAACAACAGGGAGATTCCCAACAAGATTTTCAATAATACTAAGGGACTCCCAAACTGGGGCCTCTAGGAAATTCCCATTGATAGCAGTATCTAGAATAAACCTATTCCAAGAAGTAATTCCAACATAAAAATTTCTAAGCAGGATAGTAGTAGGTTGCTTCTTGGTGGCTCTTTTTTGTGAATCATTAATTCTATACCAAGAATCTTTCAAACTTTCCCCACCTCTTTGTTTAAAGGTGAGAACTTCTGCCTCGTCAAAGACAAAAGGACCCGACATAATGACAACTAAAGAACGAGATAACTATTTTTGTGATTTTCGATAAAAAGGTACTAAAGCAAAAACTGAAAGGTAAACCAACAAGACTAAAAGCAAAGGTAAAAGATAGCATGCAACTCCCCTATCTTGAAGAGTGGAGTCCCCGGCAACGGCGCCAGAAAAACTCTTGCTAGGATTCTCGCCCCTCGTTGGTTACCCCAAGTGGAAGGTGTGAGATGTAGTGTTGCGGAAGTTTTTCCCTTGGCAAAGATACCAAGGATCGAATCCCAGAGACTCCTAGGTTCAACAAGAAGGTGTCAACTGCTACGGCGCCAGATATTAGCAATCAACGTGGACCTGCACACAGATACAAATAACTTTGCTCCCAACGAGTACAGAGAGGTTGTCAATCCCTCCGGCCTTGTAGTTCACAAAGGATTAAACGCAAGTGATAGTAGTGATAGATATAATTGCAGTAGTAAATAATAGCGAAAAGTAAATAGCGGATGTGATCAATGATGGTAACATGGACCGGAGTCTCATGATGTTCACTAGTGATGTCTCTCTCCCAAAAGACGATAAAACAGCTATGTGAGGTAAACGAATTACAGCTGGGCAATTGACAGGACCATGTGCGCAAACCAATGCTGACTACATTGCAAGAAAGGTTGAGGTTCAAAGCATGGGTGGTACGCCAAAGTAAGTAGACCGAAATCCATCAATATATACTACTAATCATCCACCTTGAGATATCTATCCAGAACATCTCGCTGGTATTAAGTTGCGAGTCCCACCCATAGTGTAAACTCAATGCAACAAACAACTGCATTAAAAGAACTTTGCGTAAAGTAAACAATCCTTGCACCCGCGGGCACAAGCACCGTTGTTTTCCCCCTTGTGGCAACAGCACATCCCCTAGACTCATGTTTCTGTCACTCAAACTAGTCATCGAGGGGCATGAACCCACAATCAAGCATAACGTTCCCTCTTGGAGTCACTACCTATTACTTGGCCAAAGCAATAAATAACAACGGAGAACATGCAAGAATTACTTACGAACATAAATATAAAAGAGGTAGATCAAATATATTACTCAAGCACAATCTGAACATAATCTCATAATCCGTCGGATCCCAGCAAACTCATCATAGCAACAACATAATGATTACATATGTGCCTCGATCATGTAGGGCAGGTCACGAGGACTAATTAGTGAAGCACAAGAACGGGAGGAGAACATCACATAGCTACTGGTCATGGACTCATGGTCCAAGGGAGACTACTCACAACTCATCCGGGAGGCGTCCATGGTGGTGGAGAGGCTCCCGGTGGTGATCCTCTCCTCCGGCAGGGTGCCGGGAAGAGTTCTCCTGGTGCTCCCGATCTTGGGAGCGGCGGCGGCGGCGGAACAGAGATGAGATCGCGAAAAGAGTTCCTCTCTCGAGGGTTTCGGGAGACGCTTTAAATATATGCCAAAGGGGGCATCGGAGGAGCCTCTAGGGGCCCAGGCACCCCCCGGCGCGGCCCAGGGGGGGCGCGCCGCCAGGGCGCCTGGAGCCCTG
>LR738713.1:500812742-500855190 GCA_902687465.1 Secale cereale
CCCCCCCCCCCCCCGGACAGATTATGCAAAGAAAGAACATTTTCCTGACGTTGATAATTCCAGGACCCAACTATCCGGGCAAAAATATGAATGTGTACATGCAGCCGCTTAAGGACGAATTGCAAGAAGCCTGGGATAATGGGTTCAAGGCATACGATGCCTTTAGCAAACGGAACTTCATAATGCATGTCTGGTACATGTACTCGATGCATGACTTGCCGGCGTATGCGCTATTCGTTGGCTGGTGTGTGCATGGAAGGTTCCCGTGCCCCACATGCAAGGGAGCTCTTGAGTTTCGTTGGCTTCAGGCCGGTCGCAAGTTTTCTTGCTTCGACATGCATAGACAGTTCCTGGATCCTCGCCATAAGTTCAGGAAAGACAAGAAGAACTTCATCAGGGGTAGAGTTGTCAAAAACTCTGCACCACCTGCATTGACAGGCCAACAGACCCTGGATCAGTTAAACGCTCTCGAGCTAGATCCACAACGTCCAGGGTACTTCAAGGGGTATAATACTAAGCACGCGTGGACTCACAAAACATGCTTATGGGATCTTCCTTACTTCAAAGACCTCCTTTGCCCACACAACATCGACGTGATGCACACTGAGAATAATATCGCCGAGGCACTTTTTGGTACATTGTTCGGCATAGATGGGAAGTCAAAGGATAATACTAAGGCCAGAGTCGATCTGGAGGCGCTATGTGATAGGCCGTTACAAAACATGAAAGAACCGAAAGAAAAGCAGAACTGGACGAAGCCAAAGGCATGGTTCAATCTTGGAAGGCCAGCTATGAGGGAAATTCTCTTGTGGGTGCAACAGCAGTTGATGTTTCCCGATGGGTATGCAGCGAATCTAAAGAGGGGAGCGAATCTTGATAAACTGAAGATATTTGGTCTCAAGAGTCATGATTGGCACATATGGATTGAGCGGGTAATGCCGGTGATGTTGCGTGGCTTCATCCCTGAGGATGAATGGCTAGTACTGGCAGAACTCAGCTATTTCTTCCGTGTTCTTTGTGCGAAAGAACTATCGCCTGGCGTGCTAGAAGAAATGGAAGAGTTGGCGCCGGAGTTGATCTGCAAGTTAGAGAAGATCTTTCCACCGGGCTTCTTTAATCCAATGCAGCATTTGATTTTGCATCTCCCGACCGAGGCAAGATTGGGGGGGCCCGTGCAAAATCGTTGGTGCTACCCAACTGAGAGGATGCAGAAGACGCTTCGAGAAAAATGTAAAAATAAACGTAGAATTGAAGCATCGATGGCTGAGGCATTCATTACAGAGGAGGCGGCAAACTTCGTAACAGCGCACTACGAAGCCAAAAATCGTCATTTGCATAATCCGAAGCCTCGGTACAATGCTAGCGAGCCTAAAAAGGGTGGATCCAACCTCAGCCTATTCAAAGGGAATCTCGCACCAGCTAGTGTTTCACATCCAGTATCTTTGGATAACGAAGAATGGCGGACCATTTCGTTGTATATCTTCAACAACCTGATAGAAGTGCGGCCGTACATCGAGTAAGTTATCGGTACATTGTTTCGCAACTTCTATTTCCTTTGAACTACTCTTATTCCTGGATATGTCATACAGTCGATACGTTACCATATTCTCGTATGGAGCGGAGATCCAAAAGGATTCCGTCGAAGAGTATGAGCTTCTCGCAAAGCAAGGAGGTGGCTATCCCGGTTTCATCTCTTGGTTCAAACAAACGGTAATTTCTATTAGACAATTTCATTTCATTCGCTAATTTGTGCATAATGCAACAATCCTTTCATATTAAACCTGTAGGCTAATTCAGAGTCTATGGACGCCGAATTGAGACAAGTCGCTAATGGTTTTGACTATAATGTCCGTTCATTTGACAAGTACGACATCAACGGGTATCGCTTTCGTACCTATGGCAAAGAGCAATCGATGGCAGACCGAAAGTCAACAAATTGTTGTGTATCTGCTATCGGTGAAGGAGGTACCGAGTATTATGGGAGAGTTGAAGCAATTTATGAACTTCTGTTCTATGGTGAAAACCCACCGAATGTCGTAGTCTTCAAATGTTATTGGTTTCAACCGAAGGAGACTAGAAGGACTCATGAACATGTAGGGCTAGTTGAAATCAACCAAAGCACTCATTTAGATGTTCCTGATGTCTATATTATGGCTCAACAGGCGACCCAAGTATTCTATCTACCGTGGGCCTGCCAAACTAATCCAAATCTGAAAGGTTGGGATGTCGTTTATGAAGTGCCGCCACGTGCTAGACTTTCTCCCCCAAAGGAAGAGGATTATGAACCTCACATTAACCCAGACACATATGAAGGAGAATTCTTCCAAGAGACACGTCTTTCCAAAAAGTGTTTCAAGAACCGCTATACTTCACCCCAAAACATTGAAGTAGACAGCGACAATGAATCCGACATCACCCCAGAGGAGGAACAAGAAGAGCCGGAACAAGAAGAGGTTACTGCTGCGGATGACCTGTCAATGCTTGACTGATTACGTCAAGGTGGCCTTGCACATGTTGATGCCAATGAACCCTATGAGCCCGTCATTGATTATAGTGATGATGATGATTATGCATTTATTGATGATACTGATCGAGATTATTAGTAGTGTCAGGTATTACATTTTTTTATGTTGTACTTGATGATGATACACTTAAGTGATACACATATTATTATTCATGTCGGTCTTTTTTTATGTTGTACTAATTTCGTTTACTGTTTGTCATGGCAGGTGTTGAAAGATGGTGGGCGCTGGTCGGGAGCGTGGTCTGAGGTCTTCCATTCCAGACGCACCTCTCCGCCGAGCGTTGCTGGACAGTATGGCCACACCGCCGGGCCCTTCTTCATCGACCGTGGTGCCCAGCAGGGGACGAGGTAGGAAGAGAGGAGGTGGGGCACGTGGTCGTGGGAGAGGAGGTAGGGTGACTGCTACGGTGCCTTCCTCGCCGCCACCCCCAGCCGTTTCACCCGAGCACGTGACTGCTAGGGTGGACTCGTCCGAGGGGGAGGCTACACGGACTCCGGTCCACGAGCCTCCGGTCCACGGGTCTTCGGCCCACGAGAGTTCGGCCCACGTGACCCCGGAGGAGCACACGTCCGGATGGGGTACCTGGCCGGATCAGCCCGAGGAGCCGAGTGGCCATGCTGATGATGGCGGGGAGCCGACTGATCTTGAGGAGGAGGGGGGCACGGTCTACCAGCGTGGTGCTACACGGCTCCCGTCCGTGCCGGTGACCCGCGAGCAGAGGTGGTTGATTTTCCCTGATGGGGAGAGGTACGTAAGTGCATTTAATATTTTTGTACCTTGTGCATTCACGTTTTTTCAAATAACTAATGCGTTGGCCTTGTCATGCTGCAGGGGTTGGGACCACCATCATAGTGTCCGCCGGCCCAACTCCGTCCTTGGAGTTCTTTGCCGGCAAAACTTCCCGGGGTTTGTCACGTTGCCTGGTGAGGGTCAGCTTCCAGAGCTTGGATTGAGCTGGGAGCACTACGTGGCTGCCCCGGCCCCGCCAAATGAGATTATCTACGGTGTCGTGTGTGACACGAGGGCAGACATGGTGATCAGACAGTTCTGGGTAATTTCTCCTTTACACATTTAAAAATCTTCAACTAGCTAGTTATTAATTGTACTAATCAACATTGTCTCATTTGATTGCAGACATTCTACAGGTGTGAGGAGGGATACGAGGAGGACGCGGCACATGTTATCGAGAACGTCTGCAAGCGACTACTCCAGAACTTACGGCACGAGGCTCGGGTGCAGGCTGTTCGAGACTACTACGCCTTGCGTGGTATCAAGAAGACCAAGCCGGCATGCCGCGATAAGTTCCTGAGTAAGGAGCAGTACATGAAGGTAATTCTTAAGGCCTTCTCTACTTAAGTTCCTTCATTTAGTAATTCTTAGCCGTAGCGCTCAAGTTTCTATTTGCTAACTTAGGCGCCTCCGAGATGGTGTGCGGATCGGATGGATTGTTGGGAGGTGTTGGTCGATGAGTGGTGCTCACAACGATGGCTAGCCCTCCACAAGGAGACCAAGGACAAACGTGCCCAAATGGAAGGTGTGCCACACCATCAAGGCAGCTCCAACTTATATCAGTTCGGGCGCAACTGGGTATGTGGTTTGCTTCATGATTCATGCAATTCATTCATCATGCTAGCTTGAGCCCTTTAATTACTAATTTTCATTGTTTCTCTCTTTCAGGCACGCTACAATAAGGCGGATAAGGTGCCAGAGGTGTATGACCTATATGCCATGGCCCACACTGCCTCTTTCAAGAAAGTCAAGGCTTTCTCTCAGTCTGACCTCGATGATGCAAACAACTTCACCAACATTTCCTCCCACAACAAGCTCGTGAGATATAGAGATGAGGGGAAGGCGAGGAAAGGGGAGGACTTTAACCCGAGCCAGGGTCCCATTGATCCAGAGCTGTTGATGATATCTGGTGGTGGGAGGTCCCATGGCTCCATAGCCATTGGAGATGGACTTATCCGTTGTCCTAGCACTCTCCCGGAGATCAAGGCGCGCCAGTCGAGCTCCGCTCCTGAGATAAGGCCTCGTGAACGGCCAGTGCAACTCGCCATCAAGGTTAGTGATACGTACTCAGTTATCTTTCTCCATTACATTGTGTGCGCTTCCATTAATGATTACAAATGGTCATGTGAGTGGTATTGCAGGCTGCTATACAGAGTGAGAGAGATAGAACAGAGAAACTTCTGGCGGAGGCGGCGGAGAGGTAGCGGGAGTTGGAGGAGAGGACGACAAAGATGCTGGAGGAGGAGAGGGCACGGAATGACATGCAGGCAAGGGCCATGTACGAGCTCCTTGTGGTAAGTTTCTTCTGCAGATTAGCCAAAACATTCATGTAGTGTTTGTCTCATTACTAACTAGTATGACTGAGTCGTCAAAACCAAATGTGCAGTCTGTGTGCGAGAAGACAGGTCAGACCGCTCCGCCGATGCCAGTGATTGCTCCTGGGACCACGGTGAGTTTTATTTGAATGGACATTACTTGCTAGTCTTAACATTTGAGTGCCATCATGCTAACAAGACATTGGAAATGATCTTTGGTGCAGCATAACTCCAGACAAGCATCACACGATCCTTCTCCAGCTACCGACACGAGCCACCCCGCTCCTACACCTCCTGGATCTTGGTAAGTTTATCTAGTGTTTTGCTTAACACATGCATAAAGACCTAGACTTAGCTTTATTTCCTCCAATGCTTACCATAATGACGTAGACTTAGCTTCTTCTCCTCCAAAATGACTTAATAAGCTTACTGACCTCCAAAACCATCCATTTTACCTAAGTTAGCTCTAAAACGATCTATACTTAGCTTACTTATGTCAAAAATTGCATAATTAGCTTAGTTAGCTCATAGACGATCCATTTTACCTAAGTTAGCTCCAAAATGACCCATCTTACCTAGGTTAGCTTATAAATGATCCAGTTTATCCAAGTTAGCTCTAAAATGACCCAATTTACCTAGAGTAGCTCCTAAACGATCCATTTCACCTAAGTTAGCTAAAAACGATCCATTTCACCTAAATTAGCTCTTAAATGATCCATTTCACCTAAGTTTGCTCAAAAACGATCCATTTCACCTAAATTAGCTCTTAAATGATCCATTTCACCTAAGTTTGCTAAAAAACGATCCATTTCACCTTAGTTAGCTAAAAAACGATCCATTTCACCTAAATTAGCTATTAAATGATCCATTCCACCTAAGTTTGCTCAAAAACGATCCATTTCACCTAAGTTAGCTCAAAAACGATCCATTTTACCTTAGTTAGCTCAAAAACGATTCATTTCACCTAGTTAGCTCAAAAACGATCCATTTCACCTTAGTTAGCTCAAAAATGATGCCCTTCACCTTAGTTAGCTCAAAAACGATTCATTTCACCTTAGTTAGCTCAAAAACGATCCATTTTACCTAAGTTAGCTCATAAACGATCTATTTTACCTAAGTTAGTTCTAAAATTATCCATTTAACCTTACTTAGCTCATAAATGATCCATTCTACCGAAGTTAGCTCTAAAATGACCCATTTTACCTAGGTTAGCTCCAAAATGATCCATCTTACCTAGGTTACCTCTAAAATTATGCATTTTACCTAAGTTTGCTCATAAGCGATCCATTGCACCTAGGTTAGCTCATAAACGATCCATTTCACCTAAGTTAGCTCACAAATGATCAATTTCACCTAAATTAGCTCATAAATGTCATATATATTCTTCTTCTTCTTCTTCATTTTCTTCTTCTTCTTCTTCTAATCTTCTTCTTCTAACTTTCTTATTTCCCATTTTGCAGATTTCATTCACTTGACGAAAGCTTGCATAGATGGAGTGCTCCTTATCCCTTTCTCTGTTTCTTTTGTATCGTTGAACTATGCATGTATCGTTGGATGAAACTATTGTAATATATATGGTTGGATGCCTCTATGTTGAACTTGTTATGTATGATGGAACTATGCATGTAATATATATGGTTGGATGATGAAGTTATGTGTTGGATATCTTATATGTTTGCTCTGTAATGGCCTTTTGAAATATATCTATATATGTCATATATATTTGTGATGAAAATTGTTGGATTTAATAAAAAAACAGATAAAAGAGCCAATATGCAAGCTCTTTGCCGTCTGCCACCGACGGTAACGGGCTCTTTGCCGTCTGCCGCGGACGGCAAAGAAGCCACGTGGCGTCCACCTGTGCTTCCTGGGAGCTGACCCATTTGGTCAGTTTGCCTACAGTGGCAGACGACAAAGACTTTGCCGTCAGTGGCAGACGGCAAAGAACCTGCCACGTAGTGACGTGTAGATGACATCATACGGCGGACGGCAAAGACCCTAGAAATTTTGCCGTCTGCGGCGGACGGCAAAGGCCTTCCGTTAGCCACTTAACGGACTGACAGCGCAATTATTGCCGTCCGCCGTCTTTGCCGTCTGCCGCTCTCTCTTTGCCGTCCGCCGCAGACGGCAAAGACTTTGCCGTCAGTAGCAGACGGCAAAGAACCTGTTTACCGAAGCCTACTTTGCCGGAGCCTTTTGCCGTCCGCCGCTGACGGCAAAGGCCTTTGCCGTCCGCCGTTCGTGCCTTTGCCGTCCGCTATGGCAGACAGCAAAGTAGCTGATTCCTCTAGTGTACCGCACGATCTGGTCCAGATCCGATCTGACCAGAGCGGTACTACCGCTGCCCTCAGCGGTACTACCGCTCTGGCGGAAGTAAAATTTTACTACCGCTTGCCGAGCGGTACTACCGCACCCCAACGCGGTACTACCGCTCCGCAAGCAGCACTAAGTTTTTACTTCCGCTCCTGTACGCGGAAGTACATTTTTACTACCGCAGTGTATGCGGTACTACCGCATCCACCATTCGGTACTACCGCTTACTCTGCGATACTAATTTTTTACTTTTGCGTAGGGACAGCAGTACTACCGCTTGTGTCATATTGTCTTCGTAGCATGTACACATTCCTTTTTCTACTGGTTTCTTGTGCTTTTTGAGGCTTTTGCATTGATTCTCTGTGTGTTCTTGTCGTGTTCTTGTGTTTGTGCTTTAGGTGGTGGCTCCGGTTTCGATGCTCGTCGTTCCAACCCTGTCCGTGACACCGGATCCAAGCGTCTGCGCAACCCCAATGATGTGCCAGAGGGCTCCAATCCCCAGCGCAGGTACAAGACTGCCGCCAACAAGCGTAAGGAATCCTCAATGTCTATGGAGGAGATGCCCGCAACTGAGTTCATGTCACGGAGGAAGCAAAACCCATATGGAGAACCCCGTGAGCACTTTCCTGGAGATGAGATTTTCTGGACCAAGCAGCAGTTTCGCATCTACCATGAGGTGCTCAAGACCAAGACCAACCTGTACGTGGATGCTCACTGAGTGGACGTGGCTCACATGAGGAAGGACACCAACCGGGCCTACTTTGCCGAGGCTCTTGATCTGATCGAACAGTTGGGACTTGAGAATATCATGACCTTCCAGAATGATTTTGATCCAGAAATTATTGCTCAGTTCTATGCCTCTGTCAATTTCCACACCAAGGAGGATCGCCCAATGACATGGATGACCAATGGTCACAAGATGACTTCTTCTTGGAAGGAGTTCATGGATCTTCTTCAGATACCTGACGAGGGTCTCCACAACCCAATTGGATTTCGGCCTCACGCCAATCCTGAATCTGCCAACAAAGACAGGCTGCTTCCATTTTATGAGGAGAAGACTCTTGCTAGTGGCAAGAAGATGAAGGAAATATGCCCTCGAGGCAATAATAAAGTTGTTATTTATATTTCCTTATATCATGATAAATGTTTATTATTCATGCTAGAATTGTATTAACCGGAAACTTAGTACATGTGTGAATACATAGACAAAACAGAGTGTCCCTAGTATGCCTCTACTAGACTAGCTCATTGATCAAAGATGGTTATGTTTCCTAACCATAGACATGAGTTGTCATTTGATCAACGGGATCACATCATTAGGAGAATGATGTGATGGACAAGACCCATCCGTTAGCATAGCACTTTGATCGTTTAGTTTAACTGCTATTGCTTTCTTCATGACTTATACATGTTCCTATGACTATGAGATTATGAAACTCCCGAATACCGTAGGAACACCTTGTGTGCTATCAAACGTCACAACGAAACTAGGTGATCATAAAGATGCTCTACAGGTGTCTCCGAAAGTATTCGTGGTGTTGGCATAGATCAAGAATAGGATTTGTCACTCCGAGTGTCGGAGAGGTATCTCTGGGCCCTCTCGGTAACACACATCACAATAAGCCTTGCAAGCAAAAGACTAATGAGTTAGTCACGAGATGATGTGTTACGGAACGAGTAAAGAGACTTGCCGGTAACGAGATTTAACTAGGTATAGAGATACCGACGATCGAATCTCGGGCAAGTAACATACCGTTTGACAAAAGGAACAACGTATGTTGTTATGCGGTTCTGACCGATAAAAGATCTTCGTAGAATATGTAGGAGCCAATATGAACATCCAGGTTCCGCTATTGGTTATTGACTGGAGATGAGTCTCGGTCATGTCTACATAGTTCTCGAACCCGTAGGGTCCGCACGCTTAACGTTTGATGACGATCGGTATTATGAGTTTGTGAGTATTGATGTACCGAAGGTAGTTCGGAGTCCCAGATGAGATCACAGACATGACGAGGAGTCTCGGAATGTCCGAGACATAAAGATTGATATATTGGACGACTATATTCGGACACCGGAAGTGTTCCGGAAAAGTTTCGGATTTATCGGGAATGCCGGAGGGGGTTACCGGAACCCCCTACGAGAGGGGATGGTCCATAGTGGGCCTAAAGGGAAAGAGAGAGGCAGCCCATAGGGCTGGCCGGCGCCCCCACCTAGGGTTCCTAGTTGGACTAGGATTTGGGGGGGCGCCACCTCTCCTATTCCTTTCCCCCTTCCTTCTTTTGGTGAATCCTACTAGGAATAGGATTGCAATCCTATTCCTAGTAGGAGTCCACTCCCTAGCCGCACCAGGAAGGGCCGGCCGGCCTCCCTCCCTTGCTCCTTTATATACGGGGGCAGGGGGGCACCCAAACACACACAAGTTGAATTGTTTTAGCCGTGTGCGGTGCCCCCCTCCACAGAATCACACCCCGGTCATACCGTCACGGAGCTTAGGCGAAGCCCTGCGCCGGTGAACACATCATATCCGTCACCACGCCGTCGTGCTGACGAAACTCTCCCGTGAAGCTCAATTGGATCAAGAGCTCGTGGGACGTCATCAAGCTGAACGTGTGCTGAATGCGGAGGTGTCGTACGTTCGGTGCTTGATCGGTTGGATCGCGAAGAAGTTCGACAACATCAACCGCGTCACTTGACGCTTCCGCTCCCGGTCTACGAGGGTACGTAGACACACTCTTCCCTCTCGTTGCTATGCATCTGGTAGATAGATCTTGCGTGATCGTAGGAAAATTTTAAAATACTACGTTCCCCAACAGTGGTATCAGAGCCAGGTCTATGCGTAGATGATATGCACGAGTAGAACACAATGAGTTGTGGGCGATACTAGTCATACTGCTTACCAGCATGTCATACTTTGCTTCGGCGGTATTGTGAGATGAAGCGGCCCAGACCGACATTACGCGTACGCTTACGCGAGACTGGTTTCACCGTTACGAGCACTCGTTGCTTAAAGGTGACTGGCGGGTGTCTGTCTCTCTCACTTTAGTTGAATCAAGTGTGGCTATGCCCGGTCCTTGTGAAGGTTAAAACAGCACATACTTGACGAAACATCGTTGTGGTTTTGTATGCGTAGGTAAGAACGGTTCTTGCTAAGCCCGTAGCAGCCACGTAAAACTTGCAACAACAAAGTAGAGGACGTCTAACTTGTTTTTGCAGGGCATGTTGTGATGTGATATGGTCAAGACATGATGAGTTATACGGTTTTGTATGAGATGATCATGTTTTGTAAAGTTATCGGCAACTGGCAGGAGCCATATGGTTGTCGCTTTATTGTATGAAATGCAATCGCCATGTAATTGCTTTACTTTATCACTAAGCGGTAGCGATAGTCGTAGAAGCAATAGTTGGCGAGACGACAACGATGCTACGATGGAGATCAAGGTGTCGCGCCGGTGACGAAGGTGATCATGAAGGTGCTTTGGAGATGGAGATCAAAAGCACAAGATGATGATGGCCATATCATGTCACATATTTTGATTGCATGTGATGTTTATCTTATTATGCTTCTTATTTTGCTTAGAACGACGGTAGCATTATAAGATGATCCCTTACTAAATTTCAAGGTATAAGTGTTCTCCCTGAGTATGCACCGTTGCGAAAGTTCGTCGTGCCGAGACACCACGTGATGATCGGGTGTGATAAGCTCTACGTTCAAATACAACGGGTGTAAGCCAGTTTTGCACACGCAGAATACTCGGGTTAAACTTGACGAGCCTAGCATATGCAGATATGGCCTCAGAACACTGGAGACCGAAAGGTCGAGCGTGAATCATATAGTAGATATGATCAACATAAAATGTTCACCATTGAAACTACTCCATCTCACGTGATGATCGGACATGGTTTAGTTGATTTGGATCACGTGATCATTTAGATGACCGGAGGGATGTCTATCTAAGTGGGAGTTCTTTAATTAATATGATTAAATTGAACTTTAATTTATCATGAAGTTAGTCCTGGTAGTATTAGCATATCTATGTTGTAGATCAATAGCTCGCGATGTTGCTCCCCGTTTATTTTTCATATGTTCCTAGAGAAAACCAAGTTGAAAGATGTTAGTAGCAATGATGCGGAATTGTTCCGTGATCTGAGGATTATCCTCATTGCTGCACAGAAGAATTATGTCCTTAATGCACCGCTAGGTAACAGACCTATTGCAGGAGCAGATGTAGACGTTATGAACGTTTTGACAAAAGCTCGATATGATGACTACTTTATAGTTTAGTGCACCATGCTTTACGGCTTATAACCGGGACTTCAAAAACGTTTTGAAACGCCACGGAGCATATGAGATGTTCCAAGAGTTGAAATTAGTATTTCATACTCATGCCCGTGTCGAGAGGTATAAGACCTCTGACAGTACTTTGCCTACAAGATGGAGGAGAATAGCTCAACCAGTGAGCGTGTGCTCAGATTGTCTGGGTAGTACAATTGCTTGAATCAAGTGGGAGTTAATCTTCCAGATAAGAAAGTAATTGACAAAGTTCTCTAGACACTATCACCAAGTTAGTAGAACTTCGTGATGAACTATAATATGCAAGGGATGACGAAAGTAATTCCCGAGCTCTTCACGGTGCTGAAATCGGCGAAGGTAGAAATCAAGAAAGAGCATCAAGTGTTGATGGTTAACCAGACCACTTGTTTCAAGTAAAGGGCAAAGGGATAGAAGGGGAACTTCAAGAAGAATGACAAGCAAGTTGTCAGTCCCGTGAAGAAACCCAAAGCTAAACTCAAGCCTGAAACAAGTGCTTCTACTGCAAAGGAAATGGTCACTCGAAGTGGAACTGCCCTAGATATTTGGCGGATAAGAAGGATGGCAAAGTGAACAAAGGTATATTTGATATACAGATTATTGATGTGTATTTTACTAGTGTTCATAGCAACCCCTCGGTATTTGATATTGGTTCAGTTGCTAAAGAGTAGTAACTCGAAATGGGAGTTGCATAATGAACAGAAACTAGTTAAAGGATGAAGTGACGATGTGTATTGGAAGTAGTTCCAAGATTGATATGATCATCATCACACACTCCCTATACTTTCGGGATTAGTGTTGAACCTAAATAAGTTTTATTTGGTGTTGAGCATGAATATGATTTGATCATGTTTATTGCAATACAGTTATTCATGTAAGTTAGAGAATAATTGTTGTTCTGTTTACATGAATAAAACCTTCTATGGTCATACACCCAATGAAAATGGTTTGTTGGATCTCGATCGTGGTGATACACATATTCATAATAATGAAGCCAAAATATGCAAGGTTAATAATGATAGTGCAACTTATTTATGGCACTGCCGTTTAGGTCATATTGGTGTAAAGCGCATGAAGAAACTCCATAGTGATGGACTTTTGGAATCACTTGATTATGAATCACTTGGTGCTTGCGAACCATGCCTCATGGGCAAGATGACTAAAACTCCGTTCTCCGGAACAATATGCGAGCAACAGATTTGTTGGAGATCATACATACAGATGTATGTGGACCAATGAGTGTTGAAGCTCGCGGCGGATATCGTTATTTTCTGACCTTCACTGATGATTTGAGCAGATATGGGTATATCTACTTAATGAAGCACAAGTCTGAAACATTTGAAAGGTTCAAAGAATTTCAGAGTGAAGTGGAGAATCATCGTAACAAGAAAATAAGAGTTTCTACGATATGATCGTAGAGGTAAAATATTTGAGTTAGCGAGTTTGGCCTTCAGTAAAAATAATGTGAAATAGTTTCACTACTCACGCCACCTGGAACACCACAGTGTAATGGTGTGTCCGAACATCGTAACCGTACTTTATTAGATATGGTGCGATCTATGATGTCTCTTACCGATTTACCACTATCGTTTTGGGTCATGCATTAGAGACAGCTGCATTCACGTTAAATAAGGGCATCATCTGAATCCGTTGAGACAACGCCTTATGAACTATGGTTTGGCAAGAAACCAAAGTTGTTGTTTCTTAAAAGTTTGGCGCTGCGATGCTTATGTGAAAAAGGTTCAACCTGATAAGCTCGAACCCAAGTCGGAGAAATGTGTCTTCATAGGATACCCAAAGGATACTATTGGGTACACCTTCTATCACAGATCCGAAGGCAAGATATTCATTGCTTAGAATGGATCCTTTCTAGAGAAGGAGTTTTCTCTCGAAAGAAGTGAGTGGGAGGAAAGTGGAACTTGATGAGGTAATTGTACCTTCTCCCGAATTGGATAGTAGTACATCACAGAAACTGGTTCCAGTGATTCCTACACCAATTAGTGAGGAAGCTAATGATGATGATCATGAAACTTCGGATCAAATTACTGTTGAACTTCGTAGATCAACCAGAGTACGTTCCGCACTAGAGTGGTACGGCAACCCGGTTCTGGAAGTCATGTTACTGGACCATGATGAACCTACGAACTATGAGGAAGCGATGATGAGCCCAGATTCCGCAAAATGGCTTGAGGCCTTGAAATCTTAGATGGGATCCATGTATGAGAACAAAGTGTGGACTTTGGTTGACTTGCCCGATGATCGGCAAGCCATCAAAAATAAATGGATCTTCAAGAGGAAGACCGACGCAGACGGTAATGTTACTGTTTACAAAGCTCGACTTGTTGCGAAAGGTTTTCGACAAGTTCAAGGAGTTGACTACGATGAGACTTTCTCACCTGTAGCGATGCTTAAGTCTGTCCGAATCATGTTAGCAATTGCCGCATTTATGAAATCTGGCAAATTGATAACAAAACTGCATTCTTTAATGGATTTATTAAAGAAGAATTGTATATGATGCAACCAGAAGGTTTTGTCAATCCTAAAGGTGCTAACAAAATGTGCAAGCTCCAGTGATCCATCTATGGACTGGTGCAAGCATCTCGGAGTTGGAATATACGCTTTGATGAGGTGATCAAAGCATATAGATTTATACAGACTTGCGGTGAAGCCTGTATTTACAAAAAGTGAGTGGGAGCACTACAACCTTTCTGATAAGTATATGTGAATGACATATTGTCGATCGGAAATGATGTAGAATTTTCTGGAAAGCATAAAGGAGTGTTTGAAAGGAGTTTTTCAAAGAAAGACCTTGGTAAAGCTGCTTACATATTGAGCATCAAGATCTATAGAAATAGATCAAGACGCTTGATAAGACTTTCGATGAGTACATACCTTGATAAGATTTTGAAGTAGTTCAAAATGGATCAGTCAAAGAAGGAGTTCTTGCCTGACTTGTAAGGTGTGAAGTTGAGTAAGACTCAAAGCCAGACCACGGCAGAAAAATATAGAGAGAATGAAAGTCATTCCCTATGCCTCAGCCATAGGTTCTATAAAGTATGCCATGTTGTGTACAAAACACGTTGTGTACCTTGCCATGAGTTTGACAGGGAGGTACAATAGTGATCCAGGATTAGATCACTGTACAGCGGTCAAAATTATCCTTAGTAATTGGATGACTAAGGAAATATTTCTCGATTATGGAGGTGATAAAGAGTTCGTCGTAAAGGGTTACGCCGATGCAAGCTTTGACACTAAATCCAGATGACTCTAAGTATTAATCTGGATGCGTATTGAAAGTGGGAGCAATTAGCTAGAGTAGCTCCATGCAGAGCATTGTAGACATAGAAATTTGCGAAATACATACGGATCTGAATGTGACAGACCCGTTGACTAAACTTCTCTCACAAGCAAAACATGATCACACCTTATTACTCTTGGGTATTAATCACATAGCGATGTGAACTAGATTATTGACTCTAGTAAACCCTTTGGGTGTTGGTCACATGGTGATGTGAACTATGGGTGTTATTCACATAATGATGTGAACTATCGGTATTAAATCACATGGCGATGTGAGCTAGATTATTGACTCTAGTGCAAGTGGGAGACTGAAGGAAATATGCCCTAGAGGCAATAATAAAGTTGTTATTTATATTTCCTTATATCATGATAAATGTTTATTATTCATGCTAGAATTGTATTAACCGGAAACTTAGTACATGTGTGGATACATAGACAAAACAATATGTCCCTAGTATGCCTCTACTAGACTAGCTCATTGATCAAAGATGGTTATGTTTCCTAGCCATAGACATGAGTTGTCATTTGATCAACGGGATCACATCATTAGGAGAATGATGTGATGGACAAGACCCATCCGTTAGCATAGCACTATGATCGTTTAGTTTTACTGCTATTGCTTTCTTCATGACTTATACATGTTCCTATGACTATGACTTATACCCAAAAGAGACTGTTGGGTACACCTTCTATCACAGATCCGAAGGCAAGATATTCGTTGCTAAAAATGGATCCTTTCTAGAGAAGGAGTTTCTCTCGAAAGAAGTGAGTGGGAGGAAAGTAGAACTTGATGAGGTAATAGTACCTTCTCCCGGATTGGAAAGTAGTACATCACAGAAAATTGTTCCAGTGATTCCTACACCAATCAGTGAGGAAGTTAATGATAATGATCATGAAACTTTGGATCAAGTTTCTGCTGAACGTCGTAGATCAACCAGAGTACGTTCCGCACCAGAGTGGTACGGCAACCCAGTTCTGGAAATCATGTTACTAGACCATGATGAACCTACGAACTATGAGGAAGCGATGATGAGCCCAGATTCCGCAAAATGGCTTGAAGCCATGAAATCTGAGATGGGATCCATGTATGAGAACAAAGTGTGGACTTTGGTTGACTTGCCCGATGATCGGCAGGCCATCGAAAATAAATGGATCTTCAAGAGGAAGACCGACGCAGACGGTAATGTTACTGTTTACAAAGCTCGACTTGTTGCGAAAGGTTTTCGACAAGTTCAAGGAGTTGACTACGATGAGACTTTCTCACCTGTAGCGATGCTTAAGTCTGTCCGAATCATGTTAGCAATTGCCGCATTTTATGATTATGAAATCTGGCAAATGGATGTCAAAACTGCATTCCTGAATGGATATCTTAAAGAAGAGTTGTATATGATGCAACCAGAAGGTTTTGTCAATCCAAAAGGTGCTAACAAAGTATGCAAGCTCCAGCGATCCATCTATGGACTGGTGCAAGCATCTCGGAGTTGGAATATACGCTTTGATGAGGTGATCAAAGCATATGGTTTTATACAGACTTTTGGAGAAGCCTGTATTTACAAGAAAGTGAGTGGGAGCTCTGTAGCATTTCTAATATTATATGTAGATGACATATTGTTGATTGGAAATGATATAGAATTTCTGGATAGCATAAAAGGATACTTGAATAAGAGTTTTTCAATGAAAGACCTCGGTGAAGCTGCTTATATATTAGGCATCAAGATCTATAGAGATAGATCAAGACGCTTAATTGGACTTTCACAAAGCACATACCTTGATAAGATTTTGAAGAAGTTCAAAATGGATCAGTCAAAGAAAGGGTTCTTGCCTGTATTACAAGGTATGAAGTTGAGTAAGACTCAATGCCCGACCACTGCAAAAATATAGAGAGAATGAAAGTCATTCCCTATGCCTCAGCCATAGGTTCTATAAAGTATGCCATGCTGTGTACCAAACATGTTGTGTACCTTGCCATGAGTTTGTCAAGGGGGTACAATAGTGATCCAGGAGTAGATCACTGTACAGCGGTCAAAATTATCCTTAGTAACTGGATGACTAAGGAAATATTTCTCGATTATGGAGGTGATAAAGAGTTCGTCGTAAAGGGTTACGCCGATGCAAGCTTTGACACTAAATCCAGATGACTCTAAGTATCAATCTGGATGCGTATTGAAAGTGGGAGCAATTAGCTAGAGTAGCTCCATGCAGAGCATTGTAGACATAGAAATTTGCGAAATACATACGGATCTGAATGTGACAGACCCGTTGACTAAACTTCTCTTACAAGCAAAACATGATCACACCTTATTACTCTTGGGTATTAATCACATAGCGATGTGAACTAGATTATTGACTCTAGTAAACCCTTTGGGTGTTGGTCACATGGTGATGTGAACTATGGGTGTTATTCACATAACGATGTGAACTATCGGTATTAAATCACATGGCGATGTGAGCTAGATTATTGACTCTAGTGCAAGTGGGAGACTAAAGGAAATATGCCCTAGAGGCAATAATAAAGTTGTTATTTATATTTCCTTATATCATGATAAATGTTTATTATTCATGCTAGAATTGTATTAACCGGAAACTTAGTACATGTGTGAATACATAGACAAAACAGAGTGTCCCTAGTATGCCTCTACTAGACTAGCTCATTGATCAAAGATGGTTATGTTTCCTAACCATAGACATGAGTTGTCATTTGATCAACGGGATCACATCATTAGGAGAATGATGTGATGGACAAGACCCATCCTTTAGCATAGCACTTTGATCGTTTAGTTTAACTGCTATTGCTTTCTTCATGACTTATACATGTGCCTATGACTATGAGATTATGCAACTCCCGAATACCGTAGGAACACCTTGTGTGCTATCAAACGTCACAACGTAACTGGGTGATCATAAAGATGCTCTACAGGTGTCTCCAAAAGTATTCGTGGTGTTGGCATAGATCAAGAATAGGATTTGTCACTCCGAGTGTCGGAGAGGTATCTCTGGGCCCTCTCGGTAACACACATCACAATAAGCCTTGCAAGCAAAAGACTAATGAGTTAGTCACGAGATGATGTGTTACGGAACGAGTAAAGAGACTTGCCGGTAACAAGATTTAACTAGGTATAGAGATACCGACGATCGAATCTCGGGCAAGTAACATACCGTTTGACAAAAGGAACAAGGTATGTTGTTATGCGGTTCTGACCGATAAAAGATCTTCGTAGAATATGTAGGAGCCAATATGAACATCCAGGTTCTGCTATTGGTTATTAACCGGAGATGAGTCTCGGTCATGTCTACATAGTTCTCGAACCCGTAGGGTCCGCACGCTTAACGTTTGATGACGATCGGTATTATGAGTTTATGAGTATTGATGTACCGAAGGTAGTTCGGAGTCCCGGATGAGATCACGGACATGACGAGGAGTCTCAGAATGTCCGAGACATAAAGATTGATATATTGGACGACTATATTCGGACACCGGAAGTGTTCCGGAAAAGTTTCGGATTTATCGGGAATGCCGGAGGGGGTTACCGGAACCCCCTACGAGAGGGGATGGTCCATAGTGGGCCTAAAGGGAAAGAGAGAGGCAGCCCATAGGGCTGGCCGGCGCCCCCACCTAGGGTTCCTAGTTGGACTAGGATTTGGGGGGGCGCCACCTCTCCTATTCCTTTCCCCCTTCCTTCTTTTGGTGAATCCTACTAGGAATAGGATTGCAATCCTATTCCTAGTAGGAGTCCACTCCCTAGCCGCACCAGGAAGGGCCGGCCGGCCTCCCTCCCTTGCTCCTTTATATACGGGGGCAGGGGGGCACCCAAAGACACACAAGTTGAATTGTTTTAGCCGTGTGCGGTGCCCCCCTCCACAGAATCACACCCCGGTCATACCGTCACGGAGCTTAGGTGAAGCCCTGCGCCGGTGAACACATCATATCCGTCACCACGCCGTCGTGCTGACGAAACTCTCCCGTGAAGCTCAACTGGATCAAGAGCTCGTGGGACGTCATCAAGCTGAACGTGTGCTGAACGCGGAGGTGCCGTACGTTCGGTGCTTGATCGGTTGGATCGCGAAGAAGTTCGACAACATCAACCGCGTCACTTGACGCTTCCGCTCCCGGTCTACGAGGGTACGTAGACACACTCTTCCCTCTCGTTGCTATGCATCTGGTAGATAGATCTTGCGTGATCGTAGGAAAATTTTAAAATACTACGTTCCCCAACAGAAGACATGGGTGTTGAACCCCTTTTTGGACATCATGTATCGGATCTTTCGCAACACTATGTTCCCTCGCGTTGGAGATAAGGACAAGGTCCATGCCTACCTGGTTGACATGCTGCTGATGTCTCAAGAGGCTCGCACGACCCAGACTGCACCACTTGACATATCCGATATCATGTGGAATGAGCTCCGTTTTGCCATCTGCTCTCGCAAGGTACCCATCTATGGTCCATACTTGTTTCTGCTGATCTCCAAGACTTGGGAGAAGCTATACCCTGAAGAGGAGTTCGAGGCCGACTGCTTCCGCCATGATCCCATCCGTCTTCGCGTCAAGACTCGATGGGCCAACACCACCACTCGTGCGCAAGCTGCTGCTGCCCAGATGGGCACAGATGAGGAGCCTGTGGAGGAGGCTGATGATGAGGGCCCTGGACGATTTGCTCCTTCTTCCTCCTCTGCTGTGGAGGAGCCTTCTTGGGCTAAAAATCTTAAGCAAAAGATGAAGGCCCTCTTCTGCATGCAGGCTAAGGGTCAATACCGGGCTCATGTGACTGACAAGAAGACGCGCCAGCGTGACAAGAAGCTTTTGGCGGTCTATGGAGAGGACGTGTCAAATGGGTCAGAGGATAACATCACCCCTGAGGCAACATGGATGGCCCGCCAGGGGTACAAGTGGTCAGAGTCCGACGAGGAGTATCAGGAGGAGCAGCCGGGATCTGATGATGAGTACGACGACTGAGTTTCTCCAGGGCTGCCACCCGTCTTAGTGTCCTCTTTCCCCTTTGTGGTGTCTTAATGACAAAGGGGGAGAGTGATTTGGGTCTTGTGCTCTTGTGCCAGTTGTTTCTTTTCGTTGGTTGAACTCTATTTATTTGCGTGTTTGTGTCGTGTGCGTGAGACTATCGTATGGTGTAAGACATATGCTCCTTTATCGTTGAACTCATCGTTATGTCTTTAATGTTTTATCAAGAGTAGTTAGTTTACTTTCCCTTTTTATGTGCTCTGTGGTATTTATATAGAGAGTATCTTATGTGTAGAATATAGGGGGAGCATTGTACCTAGTATGTGTGTTGTGCAGTCCAAAGCACAATCTTGTGTAGGCACACATCCAGGGGGATCTCACCTATACTCTAGGGTTTGGATTACATACACTCTTATTTTATCCCTGTGCAAATCCCGTATTGTCATCAATACACCAAAAAGGGGGAGATTGTAAGGGCATATTTCTCCCTAAGTAGTTTTGGTGATTGATGACAATGCATTTGTGGACTAATCGTGTGCTCTAAGCTCCTACGGGTATATCTCACTTAGGCACAAGACGATTGATTGCCCCTCGGATTCTATGGAAGACGGTGTTTTCTTTTTGCTCCCTGTCGGTGGCTTTGAGTAATAGGAAAGCCGTACTATTAAAAGGGGTCCGCTTCGGAAAGGTTTGGGTGGAATCAACACGTACACATCTTACTCTCGCACCACCTTTCCTTTGCTTCTCTGGAGTTCCAACCGGTTTTTATCGTATATGCAAACTGTGACTTCTTAACTAAATCATCTGCCTGGCAAGCGGTAGTACCGCTCTACTAAGCGGTAGTACCGCGCAGACACACGGTAGTACCGCCTGCCGACACGGTAGTACCGCGTCTCCAGAGCGGTAGTACCGTGTATCTGGCCCGGCGCTGATTCTAAGTGCATAAGTAGGTGCGGAAGTAATTTTTACTTCCGCATCCAATGCGGTAGTACCGCTTAGTCCAAGCGGTAGTACCGTGTCGCATTTTGCTACTACCGTTTTCCCTACGGATGTAGCCGCAGATGTAATTTATTTCATCTGTGGTCGTCAATCATGTCGCATATTTTTGCCTAGCGGTAGTACCGCTCCCAGAGCGGTAGTACCGCTCAGCCAGCGGTAGTACCGCAACTTACGTGCGGTACTACAGCTCTCTGCGGGCTGAAAACACACATAACGGTTGGATTTGCTCTCCCACTATATATAGGGGGTCTTCTTCTCCAAGAAGACTTACCTCTTCCCCCACTACTCCATTGTTGCTCCAAAAGCTCCATTTCCGCCCGATCTCTCTCCCTAGCCAATCAAACTTGTTGATTTGCTCGGGATTGCTTGAGGAGGCATCGATCTACACTTCCACCAAGAGATATTTGATTCTCCCCACTAATCCCTTGCGGATCTTGTTACTCTTGGGTGTTTGAGCACCCTAGACGGTTGAGGTCACCTCGAAGCCATATTCCATTGTGGTGAAGCTTCGTGGTTTTGTTGGGAGCCTCCAAGTTGTGGAGATAGCCCCAACCTTGTTTGTAAAGGTTCGGTTGCCGCCTTCAAGGGCACCACTAGTGGATTCACGGCACCTTGCATCGTGTGAGGGCGTGAGGAGAATACGGTGGCCCTAGTGGCTTCTTGGGGAGCATTGTGCCTCCACACCGCTCCAACGGAGACGTACTTCCCCTCAAAGGGAAGGAACTTCGGCAACACATCCTCGTCTCCACCGGTTCCACTTGTGGTTATTTCTTACCTTTACTTGTGCATGCTTTACTTGTTCAACTCCTATAGCATGCTTGTGTAGTGGTTATCCTTCTTTCCGTTAGTTGTCATCTTAGTAGAATATCTAGACAACTTACTTTGTCGTTTAATTTAAAGTGGTTAAGAAAAGTTAAAAATTGTTAGTTGCCTATTCACCCCCCCCCCCCTCTAGTCAACCATATCGATCCTTTCAGCAATGAAGTATAAAGCGTCTAAAGCATAAGATAATGCCGTGCTCGCTGTCGATGGTTGCTAATCTCATGGATGTTCTTACCAGATACGCTGACTCTAACGGCACAAAGGATCTTAATTCTGCTGATGATAAGTCAGGCAAGGGCAAGAAAAATGGTAGTGGCAAGGGGCAGCAACCGAACGTCGGCGCACAATGGTAATCACACCAGATGGTGGGTAAAATTTTGTGGCTAACACCAACACAGGGTTCAAGAACCAGCGTCACAATGGCAAGAAACCTTATAATGGGGGCAAACCCAAAAGTTATGAGGAATCTCTTAACGTACCATGTCCAAAGCACAGTTATCCGAATAAGCCATCCACTCATGCCTGGAAGGACTGTTTCATTATGCAGGAATACATGAACTAGTCGGTACAACAACACCATCGTAATGGCGGCGGCGGGTTAGGATCTATCTCTAGTGGATTCCAGGGTGTTGGCTTTTGCAGTGGCAGCTCAGGAGTCGGTTATCAGGGTGCAGGCAACAATGGTGGTTATAATCAACACTTTGGACAGGGTAATCAGCAACATAATAATTAGTTAGGACTCAAGAGTAACCCCAAGGAGTTGAACAATGGTCAATACCACGTTTTTACTACAAGTACCTACAAACGGGACTCGAAGGTCCAGAAAAGGATGGCGAACATGGTTGAGCCGGCGGTGCCTCAATATCTGAATTGGTCAGAACACACTATCACTTGGAGCCGGGTGGATCACCCGCCCCGTATTGATAATCCGGGTCATCTCGCCTTAGTGGTGGCCCCCCAAGTGGGCGGATACAAGTTCACTAAGGTACTCATGGACGGAGGGAGCAGTATCAACATATTGTATTACAGCACCTTCCCGCGGATGAACTTGACAGAGAAGGACCTCAAGCCGTCTTCTACGGTGTTTCACGGAGTTGTTCCTAGGAAGTCGGCTTATCCCGTGGGGAGGATTTTTCTGGAAGTGGCTTTTGGTGATGAGTATAACTATCGAACGGATACACTATCGTTTGAGGTGATAAAAATAAAAGCCCTATCACGCATTGTTTGGCCGGCCGGCTTATGCTCGATTCATGGCCCGCCCTTGTTACATCTACCTATAGCTTAAAATACTCGGACCACGGGGGACGGTCAGGGTTCATGGGAGCCGCAAGGTGGCCTTGGAGTGTGAAGAGGGAGATGCGGCATACGCAAAGACGGCTTGTGCAGTCGAGGAGTTAAATTTTTACAAAGATAATGTTGATCCCACAGATATGACCCCTCAGAAGAAGCCCGCCAACGAGTCAGACCCCCTCCTTAAGTTCAAGTCGGCAGATGATACGAAGCAAGTTGACTTTGTCCCTAGTGATTCCTCTCAACAGTTCACCATTGGGACTAGCATGGATTCCAAATAGGAAAGCGCGCTCATCGAATTCATCCATGAGAATCGGGACATCTTTGCATGGGAACCCTCTTACATGCCTGGTGTATCGAGAGAATGTGCTGAGCACCACCTTAATGCGGATCCTAAGATGAAACATGTTCGACAATTCCTTCATCGTTTAAATGAGGAGAGGCGCAAGGCTGTTGGAGAAGAGGTGGCTCGGCTCCTAGCTGCCAGGTTCATTGTGGAAGTTTTTCATTCGCAATGGTTGGCTAATCCTATTCTTGTGCTCAAGAAGAACGGGACTTGGCGCTAGTGCGTTGATTACACAGATCTCAACAAGGCTTGCACAGCTGATCCATTTGCTCTCCCTGCATCGACCAGATTATTGATGCTACGGCATGTTGTGAAAGTTTATGTTTCCCGGAGGCTTATTCTGGATGTCATCAGATTAAGATGGTAGTGGAGAATCAGGAGGAAAAAAAACCTTCATCGCGTCCTTTGGAGCTTTTTGCTATGTTTCAATGCCTTTCAGGCTCAAAAGTGCCCAGGCGATGGTATGTTTCCAATGTATGTATAATTTTTTTTATTGTTCCATGATGTTATATTATCATTCTTGGATGTTTTATAATCATTTTATAGCAACTTTATATCATTTTTGGGGACTAACATATTGACATAGTGCCCAGTGCCAGTTATTGTTTTTTGCTGGTTTTTTCCTTCGCAGAAAATCAATATCAAACGGAGTCCAAATGCAACGAAACTTTTTGGAGATTTTTTTTACCAAAAGACATCCAGAGAGTCAAGGGAGCGCATAAGGGAAGGCCCGTGGGGCCCACTAGGCACCAGGGCGCGCTAGAGGGGCCCCCGACGCGCCCTGGTGGGTAGTGGGGCCCACGTGACTCATTTCCACCGACGTCCAACTCTATAAATACCACAATATTCCAGAAACCCTAGAGGAGTCGACGAAAAATAGTTTCATCCACCGCAAGTTCCAGAGCCACGAGATCCAATCTAGAGCCCTTTTCCAGTACTCCGTCGAAGAGGAACACAATCACGGCGGGGTTCATCATCCTCATCGGTGCTCCTCCGATGATGCATGAGTAGTTCACCTCAGACCTACAGATCCGTAGGCATTAGCTAGATGGTTTTTCTCTCTTTTTGATCTTCAATACAATGTTCTCTTCTGAGATCTATTTGATGTAACTCTTTTGCGGTGAGTTTGTTGGGATCCGATGAATTGTGAGTTTATGATCATATCTATTTTGCATTAGTATCCATACTTGATTATTATAGACTCGTATTTCTTCTTTGATATTTCGGTTTTGTTTCGTCAACTTGATTGATTTATCTTGCAATGGGAAGAAGTGCTTTGTAATGGGTTCGATCTTGCGGTTCTCAATCTCAGTCACACAAGGAGACATGGCACGCATGTATTGTTGCCACTAAGGATAAAAAGATGGGATGTATTCCTACATGAATAGATCTTGTCTACATTGTTCTTAAAGCATTACTCCGTTTCTCCATGAACTTAATACACTAGGTGCATGTTGGATAGCGGTCGATGTGTAGTAGTAGATGCAGAATCATTTCGGTCTACTAATCTTGGACGTGATGCCTATATACATGATCATTGTCTTGGATATTTTCATAATTATTCGCTCTTCTATCAATTGCTCAACAGTAATTTGTTTACCACCATGTGCTATTTCAAGAGAGAAGCCACTAGTGAAATCTACAGCCCCCGAGTCTATTTATCATCATATACTTTCAGATCTATATTGTTGTTTGCTTTTCCGTTTATTTGCTTCTTTTATTTCTGATCCATATTGTCAAAAACCCAAAAATATATCGCTCTATTTTATTTTTATTTTATCTTATTTGCATCTATTAATCTATCTTTTTATCATATCACTTTATCTAAGAGGGATTGACAACCCCTCTACGGGTCGGGTTGCGAGTATTTGTTGTTTGTGTGCAAGGACCATTTACATAACTTGCTTGGTTCTCCTATTGGATTGATAACATTGGTTTCATAACCGAGGGAGATACTTACCTTCATTGTGCTGCATTATCCTCTCATCTTCGGGGAATTTATAGACGCGGTACACAACCATCACTCTCACGAAAAAAGACATGTTTTCTTTCCCGTGCCTCTCGCAGAAGGAAGAAAATGTGTTTCTCGCGGAAGCAAAATCGTGCTTCCCTTGGAAGGATTAAAAAAGAAAACACATTGTTTCCGTTTTTGAGAGGCACGACCGTGCCCTCACGGAAGCAAAATCATGCCGCTCGTGGAACGAAAATGATGCATGTTTTTCTGCTTCCGAGAGGCACGACATTGCCTCTCGCGGAAGCAAATCCGTACTTCTCGCGGAAGCAAAACTTGTGCCTCTCACGTAAGGAGAAAAAAATGTGTTCTTTTGTTTCCGAGAGGCACGGCCGTGCCTATCACGAAAGCAAAAAACGTGTTTTTCCGCACAATTTTTTTGTCGAAAGGCTAAGAGAGATCGGTGAAAAACAAAAGGCAAAAAAAAACATATAAAAAGCTAAAAAACGCGTGCGAAAAAAATAAAAAAATAAAAAAATTAGAGCGAGCGCCCAGAGCACGACGTGTGGCGTCGGGTGAAAGCATGTCAAGTGGCACGCTCTCTTGAAGAGGCTCCCGAACGAGGGCTTCTCCATTAGTTGCACCCGCCTTTTAGGGAATGCCGGCCAGAGAATATTAGACATTTTCCATAGGAAAACCTTGCCTAAAAATTAACATATAGGGAAAACCGGTCCATTGGCCCTAACCGGAGAGGTCCGGCATGGAGGCCTTGGTGCCATATCATAGGCCAGACCAACAAGGAACACTCTCTCTCTGGGACGTACGCGGTCGTCTTCCGGGGCGCCCTTATATACTACTTCCTCCGTCCGAAAATACTTGTCGAAGGAATGAATGTATTTAGATGTATTTTAGTTTTAGATACATCCATTTTTATCTATTTTTCCGACAAGTATTTTCGGACGAAGGGAGTACAAGAAACTTTTGAAAATACTGAGCAAGTATTTAGAAAATGTTGAACAACGATTTGAAGAAATTGTTGAATAAATATTTGAAAAAATGTTGATCATGTATATAAAAATGTGGTCCAAGTATTTGCAACATGTTGAACAAGTATTTACAAAATGTTGAACAAGTGTTTGAGAAATCTATACCTAATAATAAAGAAAATTGGGTTTCAGCCCGTCCGTCAAAAAAATACCCCCCAAGTTGCTACAAATTACCCATCATGCCACCCATAAGTAAAGAAAACGATTCGATTTTTCGGATTAAAAGTCACCGCGCGACTGGTTGTTTTATAGTAGCGAGCCGGGTAGAAAACAGAGGTCGACAAGTAGCGGAGTGGTTCACGAGTTGCTCTTGAAGCGACGAGACCAGGGTTCGATCCCCGTTTCCCACAATTTTTATCTCTCTTTCTCACGCATGTCTTCTCCATGTATCCTTTCATGGGCCGGCCCATGTTCAATGCGTCACTCCCCTGTTTGTTTTTATTTTATATTTTTGTCTTCTCTTTTCTCATTCTGTTTTCTTTCTTCTTTAAATAAATTTGGATTCCTTAAATTTTAAAAGTTGCGAGTTTCCAAAAAATATGTTTGAGAAATCATAAAAAATATGTGTATTAAAAAATGTTAGGAAATCATAATAAATTTGCAGATTCAAAAAATGTTGGTGGCTTTGCAAAACTATTCGTAAATTGTAAAATAAATTCACAGTTTGGAAAAAAATGGTTGGGAAATAAAACCATGTTCATGATTTTGAAAGCAGATTGTGTATTCAAAACATATTCGGGAATATGAAAATAAAATGTCTGTGAAATTTTAGAAAATGTTCACATAAACAAAAATTAATATTTTTTGAAAACTTTCTTCACCAATTTTTTAAAAAGTTAATCGATTCAAAAAATATTTGTTGAGTCAAAAAATGTTAATGAATTTGGAAACTGTTCATACATTTAAAAAAAATTAAACAAAACTAATGTTCGTGTTTTTTTAGAAAATTCAAAAATTCAAAACAGAATTGTTTGTCCATTAGAAAAACTGTTCACCTATTCAAAAGCATTTTATGTCTAGAATTTGATTAGTTTTTCGAATGTCTTTATAAGTCTTGGCATTGGGAGTAGTTCGTGGTCGATGAGATTTGTTTTTAAAGTTTTAGGCGTTCCCTTGCGCAACATAATGACAAGTGTGTCTTGCACTGGCAAACTCATAGCCTTGGGATTTACCACGTCAAATGCAGTGTGATCACGTGGACATCGCGACCATCATCGACGAGGGTGAGAAAAAAAGTAAATGGCGACTTGGTGAGACATTGCGCTAAAATAGAGTACGCTTATATATATCACGATATTGAGTCATACTTAATTGGTTAGCGCATAATTTTTTTGTCCCCCGTTGCAACGCACGGGCATATTTGCTAGTATTAAACAAGTATTTTGATGTTGCTGTAGACCACGGTTCGAAACTTGCAGCTCCCCTATTCTCCTTTTCTCTTCTCTTTTTTTTTTTTTGAGCGGTTCCTTTTCTCTTCTCTATCTATTCGTTTTAGCTGTGTCTGAGTGGGCCGGCCCGCTAAGTGAATACGCTTCAGCGAGACGATAGAAATAGTCGCCGCGCGTCTTCCGCGCCATCCACCGCAGGCAACTCGCCGCGCTTCGATTCAAAAACACCGATGACGCCCAACACTGCCTTCCTGAGGGATCGATGCGGTCACAGCCGGACCCACGCACTCGTCAGCAGCGTGCTGGGCATAGCTGGCGCCCATCGCGGCCGCAGCAAACGGCAGCCTCGCCCGCCCCCCTCCACAGTTGGACCGGCGCGCGAGCCGTCCTCCCGGGTCCCCGCGGCGTTCGCGGACAGGCTCGCTTTCCATCCCTCGCCTCCCCCCACCCTTCCTTCGATTCTTCCCCTTTTTGACCGGGACCCAATCTGTGTAGTATATAAAACTCCCATCAACCTCTTGGTTAATGCTGCCTCACATACATGAACAACATCAACCTGAAAGACAGGAACTGAAATTGATATGTCGTGATGTTGGATCATTTGCATAAATACAATGAATTGAAATCAGGGCACACACTTATTTGTTTTGGTGCAGCCCAATCCACAAGAGAGTGCAGCGATGTAGTACTATATAATCCTGCACCACATGTTCCACTTCGTCTCCTTCCGATCAACGGTGGTCAAAATATTAGTAGTATTACCCTCGAAAAAATATTAGTAGTTTAATCAGTGAATGTGGCATGCATATCAAAATATAGAATTTTTCAAGGTAGCTTTTGAAATGATAAGCACATTACCATCCTAGCGAGGAAACATGATACCAGTGTGGATATATAAATAAATAATACAATAATAAATAAAGAAATAAAGGTAAAATGGGACAGTCATAAAAAACTAAAGGAATGAATATCTGAACCAGCCACTTCAGTGTGAACATTCCAACGAAGAACCTGATTGTCCTAACACCCAAGATACCGATCCCACGAAAAATGTGTGAGCTGGATTTATGAAGAAACAGTGGAAAGCAATTTATCATCAATTGTAAAATGGTAAACATATGGGCATTCTAAAGGCATACTGTAGTACTGTAACAACATTGTATTATGGTTTGGAAACATCTAGAGGTTGAAGAATGAATCCTTCCCTTCCACTCGTAAATGGCGGCAGGGGGAAACTCGTCCTCTCCACACTCCGTCGTGAGCTTGTGGATTCCCCTCACCTTCGCCTACTACTCAAGCCGACAGTGGTGGAGAGGGGAATCATGGTGCCTCGGATCCGGATAGTTGTTTAGGTTCGGATTTTTTCAGTCCTTGCAGATGCGACGCTAGGGCGGACGGCGATGCTTCTTCGTCGATCTCATCTTTGGACTCTGATCCTTCTTGAGTGTATCCGTCTAGGCGGGTTCGACAGAGCTCCAACATGGATTCCTGGCTTCTCCTTAGGATGGCGTGGTTAGGATTTCTCATCGTGCGTGCATGATGGCGATATTTGATGACACGTGCTTAAAACCGGTTGAAGGGTTCAATGGTGATCACTGTATCTCCATGCCTCTAGTCCTTGGGAGCACGCGTGGGACAACTTCTTTGTTGTCATCGATAAGGTCAGGTCGGCTGTGGTAGGGGAGTGGTGACAATGGTGTGTCGCCGGCTCGTTTTGGCGGCGGTAGTGGTCCTTCGGTGGTTCAAAAATCCCCAGATTATTTTAATTACGTTTGTGGTGCTTTGTACTTCTCATAAACTTCTATAATAAATTGGATCCTTCTTGCAGAAAAATGAGGTTGAAGTATGAAACACCGGGAACAACTAAAGATCCAAAAGTGCTCTGAAGGTATTCTAGTATATAACACACACATATATCCTAGCACAACAAGTCATTTAGAAATACCACTAGCGCTCCTTCCCTAATACTCCTCGTTCCGGCTGTCACTCTGGCACCGTCGGTCACTCCTCCTGTGGCCATGGCCAGCGAGCTCCAATTCTCGGACTCTGATGCCTCCAACTCTATCGTCGTCCGGCTTCGCCGAGCCCTTGTCTCCTGCATCTCTGCGGGCCTTCCCTGTTCGTGCCTTGATGGCTCTATTTATACCCATTTTCGAGCTAATTTGTTACATATTATCTCCATATATCATGTCTCACTAAACCAAGTACATGTCAATTATGTGTGATTTCTAGTTTTTTCTTTTTCTTTTCATTCTGAGCATTGCATAGTTTGTAGTTTTTGTTAGTTCCTTTGTTTTGTTGTGTCTATGTGTGTTTTGGAGCAACCATAGACCAAGCACGATGAAAAGTCCAAGTTTAAGATCAATATGGAGGACTTCCCGGTACAAGACATAGTCATTTGAAGTGTCAAATATCATACTTTTAGAGTGCTCAAATTGAAAATTCAACACCCCAGGTGTATCAGTGTCATTCATATGAATCCAAAGAGTCCACGAATGTCAAAATAAAAGTTTGTATAAAGAAATAGCGGCAAATCCACTAAAGGGGTCCGGAGCAAAAGACGGTGTTCGATGCGAGCGGCGGTCATACCGGGCCCAAAAAACTGTGAATCGCCCAAATCGCAGAGGATACTTCATGGATTTTATCCCTGTTTGTTCCACGACTTATTTGGACACCAACGGAGGTATTGGGATAGGATTCTGCTCATCTAGAGCCCTTGGATCAAAAGAAAAGAGATGCATCTGCGGAGGAGGTTTTAGGAGAGCTCCTATATATACACCCTCGACCCTAGCAGCCGGCAACCAACCATTGTCATCCAAGATCAATCTCCATTGCTTCTCCAAGATCACATCCATAGAAGAAGGGCCAAGACTAGAATAAGGAAGAGGAGGCCCTGCTACCGCGTCACACCGGCCTTCGGGCAGGTACCATTTCCACCAGCGCCATCACCACAGGCGCCGCCATGCCTTTCTCCTTCTCAGACTCAGTGTCATCTTGTATTATCCCTTTCTTCGATGTTATCCTTTACATGTTTGAGTAATTGCATTATTTATTGAAAATATGGATGGACCCTTGCATGATTAGAACTGAATGCCTATAAGCGTTCGGTCATCTTCTTCTTATGTGTTGTGTTGATTTCCTCATGGTGTTGTGAAACTCGACCACTCATTATTAGGCCATGTTTGTTTGGGCGTTTGCTTCTACTTTTGCGGCTTTTCCATTTTGGACGAAAAGACATAAAAGCTCCTAAATAGGTGCTTTTGGGGCTTTTATAGCTTTTGATGTATTAATATAACAATATTTAGCTCCAAAAGCCATAAAAGCTCCAAAAGCACCTATTTATGAGCTTTTGTGGGTTTTTGGCCAAAGTGGAAAAGCTTCAAAAGCATAAGCAAAAGCCCAAACAAACAGGGTAGTCACTTTTGGACTTGAGGGAATTACTATTGGTGTGATGGTGAGATCTTGGAGATTTATAGTGACAATACCTTTCTCCCTCCTTTCTGATCATTGCAATAGGGAGTAACAAAGAACCCTGAAGTTTTATGTCGTGTTCCCGAGGTTACCATTCATCACCATTGCAAATGGTGTGGGGAAGCAAAGATTGTTGCACTCGTGATATGTGGTTGTATCTTTGATGTATCTACTATTATATGCAATGTTGACATCATTTATATACAACAAGTAGAACTATTATTTTATTTATGGACTAACCCGAACACACCACCTCCCTTGAGCTTTACTGTTTCTATGAGCCTATGAGGTTAACTTCATTAGGGATGACATCACCATCACAATCAACTGGGAGTGTTTCAGATTCAATCTTGGGGATGCCCAAGGCATCCCCACTTCAAGTGTAAGAAGACCCAAAATTATATGCTTGGGGGATGCCTTGGGCATCCCTATTTTACATCAACAACCATTGTATGACCCCTCTTGAACCTCCTTTGCATCTAGTTTTGCTTTGTTTGCATAACTTTGGATCCTCTTTTTATTTTTTTCTTTTGAACAAATGTAATCATCACCTCTCGTAATTTGCGTAATTATATATAGATAGAGTGCTTCGCTTGATTATTTTACTCTATGCTCTTATTGGCTAGAGTAATGGAAGTGGTGTTTTGTGGTTATAACTTTCTATGATTCACTTATATTTTGTAGACGGTCATACGACTTGGTTGACACATTTTCTAATGATATATCTTGAGGTCTTGATTTTATACTAGATTAAGTCTTGCATGCTTAGCATGGTAACTTACTTGATGAAACACTGAAATAAGAGTCTATTTCAATAGTTGCAGATTTTTGGCTTTGATTTTGAGAAATTCTTATCACTAAAGATTTTGATGCAAAGTAGATACTATTATTTAAAGATAGGATAATTTACTTAATGTTAAAAAACTTCGCCTTTCTTTCACCTAACAACGAAAAATTGAGGATTCCAATGAGAAGCTGAAACCACTTAGTTTTATTTGCATCCAATCATCATAGATTTTGCCTGAAGCAAACGATGGTTTTAAACCTACCAATCAATTATCATGGGTTACTTGGCTTGTTGTACTATGCTCTAGTAATGCCATGATTATCATGGGTTACTTATTTGGTTGATGTGTTCTTTGTGATTAATGCAAGTCTTTGAGCTTTAAGCTTCCACCCCATAAATTGTATATTTGCTAGCCTCTTCGGTACTGGGCATTTCCCAATCTCACATTGAGACATGGTGCATCATTCTCTAGTACATACAATCCCTCAAGAGGACTTCCTCTTGTTCTCCTACACATAAACTCAAACATCTCCTCAAAACAGCCATCATACCACCTACCTATGGCATTTTCGTAGGCATTCCAAGTAAATTGACATGCACTACCATTTATGTTACATTACTAGAGATATGTTGTCATTGTCATATGCTTTGCATGATCATTATAGCTAGCTTTGTTTTCTTATGGCTAGGCTATTTGCTCCTTCTACTACGCTAGACCATTGCACATCCTGGTACAGTAATAGATGCATCATATAGAGAGATCTTTTCATGTCCATAGTAAGAGCTATGTTTGCGTTTAGATGAAAGTCGATGAAGTTTCATCATTGTAAGGTGTTGTTTTTTCCTTGAGAGAAAATAAAATATGCACCACGGAGGTGGCAAATAAGAAGAAAAGGAAAAAAAGATGCACAAAGGAGGAGCCAAATAAAAGAAGATATGTCAAGGAGGCGCCAAAAAAGTGAAAGAGAGAATTAGCAATGCCATTATCCTTTTTAGAGTACACATGTAAAGTGCTTGAAAGTAGCACTAAGTTTTCATGCTAGAAAAGTATCATAAGTGCTTCAAAGTAGCACAACTTCATTGAATTTCATTGTCGAGAGTTCATAAGTTCCATGTATACTAATGGGGAATTTCACATTGTAGAACTTGGCTTGTATATTCAAAGAATGAGCTTCCTCAAATGAGCTTTAGGTCTTCATAGACACATAGCTCTATCTGCAACCTAGTTGCATGGCAATTCTACTCCTTCCACAATATCGATCATAAGGTCTTCCTCTTGTCCTAATGTTCAGATACGTTGTTGCAAGAATTTCCTGTTTTTCACTTCTTTCAACCCCCCCAACTTTATGTTATATTTTCCTTTATTAGGGCATAAACTTATACTTGTGCTCGGATTCTGAATTTCTGAAGATTGCAAAATAGAGCAAACATACAACAAGTGATTTTATTCAGTCTAGTATCTTGGGTTATCCTAGAAGTGATTACCATGTTAATATACTTTGCAAGATTGATTACCATTGTGATAATAAACTCGACATTGTTTCTAACCCTTTGGCAGATGATTTTGACTTGATGCATTTATTTATCAAAATGTGTGAGAATTTCTTTTGTATGCGTTGAGATAGTTGAACATTATTAATATAGATCTCTGCCAAACAATTATTTTATTGATTTACACTCACCATAAGCATTACATCAGTTGACCAAGAGCATGATTGGTAGCATTCATATTCAAAAATTATCCTTTGTTATCATGTACATGCTCGAGGATGAGCATGGATTAAGTCTCGGATGTTGGTCTTATCAAGCATATCAATAATTTTTGCATGATTCATGTTATATTGATACAAATTACATACAATTTACTATGAGTATAGATTGTAAAAAATAATGGAAGAGGTGTGCATTACTTTGGTTCAATCTTGCAAGTAATTTACCATAGTGACAGGAAGTGGAAAAGGCTTGTACTGAGTTGTTGCCACTGAGTACATGATTCATAGTTCCCTAACCATGTTAGTATGTTATGTTGATAAATGCAATTACATGTGTTTACACTGAAAGTCCGGATGGTGTGGAGAGGATCTCGATCTTTGGACATGCTACTTAGCTATTAGATGCAGAGACGGTCTTGGTTTAATAGTATCTTAACGTATTGCATATGTAAAACATACTGATAACCCATAAGTATAGGGGATCATAACAGTTTTCGAGGGTAGAGTATTCAACCCAAATTTATTGATTCGACACAAGGGGAGCCAAAGAATATTCACGAGTATTACAGCTGAGTTGTCAATTCGACCACACCTAAAAGATTTAATATCTGCAACAAAGTATTTAGTAGCAAAGTGGTATGATAGTAACGGTAACAGTGGCAAAAGTAAGAGTGGCAGTTTTGTAGTGATTGTAACAGCAGCGGCAACGAAAGTAACTTAGCAAAGATCAATATGAGATGAACTCTTAGGCAATGGATTGGTGATGATATGTGTCGGATGATATTCATCATGCAGAAGCTATAACCTACAGCAACGACGAACTAGCTCCAATTCATCAATGTAATGTAGGCATGTATTCCGTATATAGTCACACGTGCTTATGGAAAAGAACTTGCATGACATCTTTTGTCCTACCCTCCTGTGGCAGCGGGGTCCTAATGGATACTAAGGGATATTAAGGCCTCCTTTTAATAAAGAACCAAAACAAAGCATTAGCACTTAGTGAATACATGAACTCCTCAAACTACGACAATCACCGGAAAGAATCCCAATTATTGTCACCTTGGGGTATGCGGATCATAACACGTAATAGGTGTCTACAACTTGCAAGATCGGATCAAGAACACAAATATATTCATGAAAACATAATAGGTTCGGATCTGAATTCATGGCACTCGGGCCCTAGTGACAAGCATTAAGCATAGCAAAGCCATAGCAACATCAATCTCACAACATAGTGGATACTAGGCATCAAGCCCTAACAAAACTAACTCGATTACATGATAAATTTCGTCCAACCCATCACCGTCCAGCAATCCTACGATGGAATTACTCACGCACGGCGGTGAGCATCATGAAATTGGTGATGGAGGAAGGTTGATGATGACGATGACGACGGATTCCACTCTCCAGAACCCCAATCGGACTCCAGATCAGCCCTCCCGATGAAGATCAGGGGGTGATGGCGACTCTGTATCATAAAACGTGATGAATCCTTCTCCTTGATTTTTCTCTCCCCGAATAGGTACTTATAGAGTTGGAGTTAGGGTCGTAGGAGGTCCAAGGGCTCCATAAGCCAGGGGGGCCCATGGGTGGCCACCCTCTGGTAACTTCTTATGCCAGTATTTTTAATATATTCCACAAAAATTCTCCGTATATTTTCAGGTCAATCCGAGAAGTTTGATTTCTGCACAAAAATAACACCAAGGCAATTTTGCTGAAAACAGCGCCAGCCTGGGTTAGTTCCATTCAAATCATGCAAATTAGAGTCCAAAACAAGGGCAAAAGAGTTTGGAAAAGTAGATACGATGGATACGTATCAACTCCCCCAAGCTTAACCCATTGCTTGTCCTCAAGAAATTCAGTTGACAAATTGAAAGTGACAAAGAAAAATTTCTACAACATCTGTTTGATCTTGTTATTGCAAATATGTCTAGCCAAGGTTCAAGTTTTCAGCAAAGATTATAAACTAACCATAATCACAATAACATTTAGGTCTCACATTTACTCATATCATTGGCATAATCAACTAGCGAGCAATAGTAAGATATCTCAGATGACAACAGTTTTCCAAAACAATCATGATACAATATGATATAATGGTATCTCACTAGCCCTTTCTGAGACCGCAAAACATAAATGCAGAGCACCCCTGAAGATCAAGACCTGACTGGACATTGTAATTCATGGTAAAAAAAGATCCAGCCACACTCATACACAACATCAATTAAAAACAAAGCATACAAATGACAGTGGTGCTCTCCAACTGATGCTTTAATGAGAAGATGATGACTCACCAATAAAAGTAAATATATAGACCCTTCATAGAGGGAAGCAGGGATTTGCATAGGTGCCAGAGCTCGAAGCTTTTGAAACAGAGATGAATATAATTTTGGGAGATATGCTTTCATTGTCAACGCAATGACCAAGAGTTCTCACTATCTTCCATGCTAGATACATTATAGGCGGTTCCCAAACAGAATGGTAAAGTTTTTTTCCTCCACCAACAATCACACTCTACGGCTAGCCGAATCCACGGGTACCGTCCATACCAGTCCTGGAGGAGTTTTGTTCACTTATATTTTGATTTGATTTTGAGCATGGAACTGGGTATCCCGGTTAGCAGCCACTTTCTTGTGAATGACAAGTGAATAAACACTCATCATGACAATAACCCACCTAGCATGGAAGATACTTACAGCCCCCAGTCGCCAAATGAGCGATTCGGGCAAACAAAATAGATTAATATTTGAAGGTTTAGAGTTTGGCACATGCAAATTTAATTGGAACGGCGGTTAAATACCGCATATAGGTAGGTGTGGTGGACTCATATGGTACAACTTGGTTTTATGGAAGTGGATGCACAAGCAGAATTCCCGCTTAGTTCAAGTGAAGTCTAGCAAATAGATTGAGTAGCAACCAACTAGAGAGGTACAACGGTCATGAACATGCCTTGAGGTTAATCAACATTGAATGCAAGCATTAGTAGGATATAAAATACCATGAACATAAATATCGTGGAGGCTCTGTTGATTTTGATTCAACTACATGCGTGAACATGTGCCAAGTCAAGTCACTCGAAACATTCAAAGGAGGATACCATCCTGTCATACCACCTCATAACTATCTTAAATGTATGTTGGCACACAAGATAAACCATTATCAACTCTTAGCTAATTTAAGCATGGCATGAGTAACTATAATCTCTAATTGTCATTGCAAACATGTTTCATTCATAATGGGTTGAATCAAGACTGATGAGCTAATCATATTTACAAAAACAAAATAGGTCGAGTTCGTACCAGCTTTTCTCCATCTCAATCATTTCATCAAATTTCTTCATTATTGCCTTTCACTTGCATGCCCGGACGATGTGAATAATAATAAGAGTGCGTGTGCGTTGGACTAAGCTGGAATCTGCAAACATTTATTCAAAGGAGAATACAAGGTCATATGGGCTCTTTGTTAGATCAATAATAATGCATATGAGAGGCACTCAACATTTTCATCGTGGTCTTCTCCTTTCGACCCAAAGAAACGAAAAAGAATTTCAGAGAAGCACACTAAATTATTTTTGCAGTTTTTGTTTTTTTGAGGTAAGAAAAAACAAGAACGAGAAAAACTATTTACACAAGAAAGCTCCCAACAAGCAAAACAAGAACGATATATCTTTTTGTTTTTTTTTAATACTACAACTACTAGAAAAACAAATAAGAAAAGACAAAAAGAAGGGAGAAATATTTTTGGGTTTTCTAAAGTTTTCCAAATACACAAGAAGAAAACGAGAAAAATAAACTAACATGGATTGTACAATGGAAAAAGTATGAACACCGACAACTGGAATGAGTGTGTGAACATGAATGTAATATCGGTGAGAAATACGTACTCCCTCAAGCTTAGGCTTTTGGCCTAAGTTGGTCTATGGCCACGGCACGCCGGGATGTTAACCAAAGTCGTAGTTGGGGTTGTACTCGATTGCAGTTGCCATCGCCTGGTGAGCTGTCTCCCTCACCCTCGTACTCATCTGCCTCCTCCCTAAGTATAAAATATCTCTGGTTTACCTGAAAGTCAAAGAAAATAGGGGCAGGGAGCATAATGCGAACCACACGGCTCCTGTAAAAGATTAGTCTGTACTGGAATGACACATCCCCCCTCTCAAGAAACTGGAATTGTTCCATAGCGGCGTAATCAAGTAAAGGGGGTGGTAACTGTGCATCATCATTTCTTATAGGTACCCCAAGATATTCAACTAAACGAGTGGCATAAATTCCACTAAAGAAATCTCCATCTAAAGCATTATTATGTAGACGACGTGCCACAGTAGGCCCTAAGTTATATTGTTTGTCATTCATTAATGCGCTTTTAAGAACACTCAAATCAGAAGCGTAAATGCGGCTATGATCATGTTTACCATCAATACATCTACCCATGAAGAGAGCAAAATAGTGTAAAGCATGAAAATAAATGCTCCCCATAGTAGCTTGTGTTATAGTTCTAGTTTCTCCTACTGTAATGCTAGTAAGGAACTCAACACAATCAATTTTACGTGGTTCAGCGCAAGTGCCCCAATGCGGAATTTTGCATGCTTCATTAAACTCTTGAAGATCCATGCGATACAACTTATCATAAAGATCAAACAGAACAAATTGCATACATGGACGGTCCGAGTACTCAAATCTCCGCACAAAAGAATCGGTGAGGTTGTAATGTTTTAAGAACTTATCTGATGAGAAGTCCATTAGCCCGGCGTTGCACACGTACATATCAAATTCTTCCTTGAAACTTGCACAAGTCATGAAATAATCCGACGACCATTCACACGGTCATACTAGAGCTTCCCGCGGTGGTTCAAGGTCTGGCTCACGTATTGCAAGCCTCGGGGATTTCTTCTTATTTTAGGAACCACCTTGTAACATTTTCCTCATCATTTTCTCCCTTTGAAATTTCTAAAGAAATTGGTGACTCAAAATAACAGTGAACAAAACTCAACCAAAGTGATAGTAACTACTCCTACAAGTGTCTAGAGGCTATATCATGCAACAAAACTACATTGGACCATATAAATTTGATGTGCAAGCTCAAGAACATGGTCACCACAACAACAAAAATTTGCAATATATAAAGTACTAGAGCAAAAACTAATTTGACCATTAGAGGAGTCACATACCGATGAACAATCTCCCAAAACAGTTTTGGAAGTGGAGCAATGAGCAAGGAGATCAAGAATGACAGCAAGATGAGAAAGAACACGGGTTTGAGCAATGGAATGATTTTTTCTGGAGGAAGATGGAGTGGATGGGTGGAAGGGAGGAGTGAGGGGACCCACGTGGGACCCACAAGCCATGTAGGCGCACCCAGGGGGTGGGAGCCCCCTGTGGGCTTGTGGCCCACTGGTGCACCCCCCTTGAGGTGTGTTCAGTGCCAGAAATTCTTAAATATTACATACAAAATCATACTGAATTTTCAAGGCATTGAGAGAACTTTTATTTCTTGGTCATTGTTTTATTGCTTGGATAAATGAGAAAACAAAAAAATAATAGTATTTCTACTTTACTTATTCTAAATAACAGAAAATAAAGAGTGGGTACAGAGAATTGTGTTTACTAAATTCATCCATCTCATGCCCATCAAAAGGAATCCATTAATAAGGTTGAACAAGTCGTATGAACAAACTTCTTCCAAATGACATGAAACCGTAGAATCTTCGTATAACACTAGCTTACCTCAATGGGGATATGCATGTCCCCAACAATAAGAATATCATATTTATTTTTGACAGTAGGAATAGGAAATTCAAAACCTCCAATAGCAATTGTTGAAAAATTTCCAATAGAATTGATGCTATTCACTTGAGGTTGTTTCTTCGGAAAATGTACCGTATGCTCATTACCATTGACATGAAAAGTGACATTACCTTTATTGCAGTCAATAACAGCCACTGCAGTATTTAAAAAGGGTCTACCAAGGATAATCGACACACTGTCGTCCTCGGGTATATCAAGAATAACAAAGTCCGTTAAGATAGTAACATTTGCAACTACGACAGGTACATCCTCACAAATATCGATGGGTATAGCAGTTGATTTATCGGTCATTTGCAAAGATATTTCAGTTGGTGTCAACTTATTCAAATCAAATCTTTGATACAAAGAGAAAGACATAACACTAACATCTGCTTCTAAATCACATAAAACAGTTTTGACATAGTTTCTATTAATAAATCATGGTATAGTTGGTACTCCCGGGTCTCCTAGTTTCTTTGGTATTTCACCCTTAAATGTATAATTTGCAAGCTTGGTGGAAATTTTAGCTTCTGGTATATTTCTTTTATTTGTAATAATATCTTTCATATACTTAGCATAAAGAGACATTTTCAGAATATCAGTCAAACGTAAGCGTAAAAAGACAGGTCTAACATTTCACAAAAGTGCTCAAATCCTTCATCATTTTTATTCTTTGAAGCTTTAGGAGGAAAAGGCATGGGTTTCTTAAGCCATGGTTCTCTCTCTTTACCATGTTTCCTAGCAATGAAGTCTTTTTTCTCATATCTTTTGTTCTTAGATTGTGGGTTATCAAGATCAACAACTGGTTATATCTCCACATCATTATCATTAATAAGTTGAGCATCAACATGAACATCATCATTGTCATTATTAGTAGGTTCATGTTCATCACCTGATTGTGTTTCAGCATCAGAAATGGAAATATCATTTGGATTTTCAGGTGTGTCTACAGTAGCTTCACTAGAAGCATGCAAAGTCTTATCATTTTTCCTTTTAGATGAACTAGGTGCATCAATATTAACTCTTTGAGAGTTTTGTTTAATTCTTTTAGGATGACCTTCAGGATACAAAAGTTCCTGAGTCATTTTGTCACCTCTAGTCATAACTCTAACAGCATGATCATTTTTCTTATTGTTCATCTCAATAATCAAATCATTTTGTGCTTTGAGAACGTGTTCTACTTGAGTTTTTATCATGGAAGTATGTTTACCAACAATCTTAAGATCATCTTTAACTCTAGACATATAGTCACTCAAGTGTTCAATCATATAAGCATTTCTTTTCAGTTGTCTACTAAAATATGCATTGAAGTTTTCTTGTTTAACAATAAAGTTATCAAATTCATTCATGCATTGATTAGCAGATTTATTATGAGGGATATCGCATTCATCAACCTATATAGAGAATTTATGTTTACAACCTGTGTCGGGGTATTGAGACCATGTATTTCTTTTTCTCCGCTATCTAGACTAATTGATATAAAACCAAACGAGTAAAAAAGTTTGTGAGCCGATGTGAGAATTAAAATCCGTGGGAAGAAAATCTAGAAGAAAGAAAATCGGGGAAGCGGGAGGATTGATCGAAGGTCGTCTGGATCTATCACTAACTAGCGACTAGTCGAAAGTTAGTCATGTCCTATTGAATATTATTTGAAAATTCATTTTTAACTAAATTTGAAATTATTTGATATTTAAAAAAATGGAAATACGCATATTTTTTCAAATTGACGAATATATTTCAAAAACATGAATATTTTTTAAACTACGAACTACTTTTGAAACCATGAATTTTTTAAAATTTGTGCATTTTGTAAAATTCGCAAATATTTTTCAATATGTGAAAATTAGTTGAAACGGGAAAAAAAATTCATTCCGGAAAACAATAGTAAGCACAGACATTTTTAAAAAATCTAAAAAACTAATATTATTTTAATTTTTGAACTGTGTTTTATCACCTCGGTTAGTGGCTGTAGTAGCTACTCAGGAGACCAAAGTTCAAATCCCCTTTTAAGCACTTTATTTGTTTTTCTCCGCTATCTAGACTAATTCATATAAAACCAGATGAGTAAAAAAAAATCTATGAACCAAGGTGAGCATAAAAATCGGTGGGAAGAAAAAAATCGGGGAAGCGGGAGGACTGAAAGAACAAGCGGGATGATCGATCGAATGTCGTCCAGATCTATCGCTAACTAGCGACCAGTCGAAAGTTAGTCATGTCCTATTGAATATTATTAGAAAACTCATTTTAACCAAATTTGAAATTATTTGATATTTTTTAAATGGAAATACGGATATTTTTCCAAATTGAAGAATATATTTGGAAAACATGAATATTTTTTAAAACTACGAACTACTGTTGAAAACAAGAATATTTTTAAAATTTGTGCATTTTGTAAAGTTAGCAAACATTTTTCAATATGTGAAAAATATTTGAAACGGGGAAATGTTTTTCATTCCGAAAAACACGAGTAGACACATACATTTCTTAAAAAAATGAAAAACATATATGATTTTAAATTTTTAATTGTGTTTCATCATTTTAAAATGGGAGTTTTAAAAAACTTAAAATATAAAATAAACCGGTAAATGAAAAGAGTAAAGATAAACATAAAAATCAGTAAAGAAAAAACAGAAGAAAAAAAGTATACAGAAAAAACCGCTCAGGAACCTACTGTAGTGCATTCTTTACATGCACACTATCTATTCAAATGGGCCGACCCATCCTGGTTCGCTCAAGCGCTCGCAATGTGCGAAGAGCTGGCAGTTTGCCGCATAATACAGCAAACAGGGAATTCCAGAAAATGAACAGTTTTCGTCGAGAGCAACTAGTTAACAAGCGCTCCTTCGGGAGCCTCGCAGCGATCAGCGCCACTTGGCGCGCTCTCAGCCATTCGTCACGTCTCACGCTCTGGACGGTCTCTCCGGATTTTGATTTTGATTTTATTTTTCTGCACGTGTTTTCGGCTTATTAAACGGTTTTTTTTCGGGTTTTTTCGACATTTTGGTTTTTCACCTGTCTTCCTTAACTTTTCGACGGCAATTTTTTTTCAGTTTTTTTTTTTTGCGAAAAAATATGTTTTTTTCGCAAGAGTCACGGTTTTGCTTCCGCGAGAGGCATGGTTATGCTTT
>LR738713.1:500859069-500898099 GCA_902687465.1 Secale cereale
GAACACTGGAGACCGAAAGGTCGAGCGTGAATCATATAGTAGATATGATCAACATAAGATGTTCACCATTGAAAACTACTCCATCTCACGTGATGATCGGACATGGTTTAGTTGATTTGGATCACGTGATCATTTAGATGACCAGAGGGATGTCTATCTAAGTGGGAGTTCTTTAAATTAATATGATTAAATTGAACTTTAATTTATCATGAACTTAGTCCTGATAGTTTTGCATATCTATGTCGTTGTAGATCAATGGCCCGTGCTACCGTTTCTTTGAATTTTAATGCATTCCTAGAGAAAGCTAAGTTGAAAGATGATGGTAGCAATTACACGGACTGGGTCCGTAACCTGAGGATTATCCTCATTGCTGCACAGAAGAATTATGTCCTTGAAGCACCGCTAGGTGACAAACCCCCTTCCGCTGATGCAGACGCTATGAACGTCTGGCAGTCGCGGTCTGATGACTACACGATAGTTCAGTGTGCCATGCTTTACGGCTTAGAACCGGGACTTCAACGACGTTTTGAACGTCATGGAGCATATGAGATATTCCAGGAGTTGAAGTTAATATTTCAAGCAAATGCCCGGATTGAGAAATATAAGATTTCCAATAAGTTCTACAGCTGCAAGATGGAGGAGAATAGTTCTACCAGTGAACACTTGCTCACAATGTATGGGCATTACAATCATATGACTCAACTTGGTTGCCAAGTTGATGAGAATAGTGTTATTGATAGAATTCTTCAATCACTACCACCAAGCTATAATGGCTTCGTGATGAACTATAATATGCAAGGGATACAAAAGACAATTCCCGAGCTCTTCGCGATGCTCACAGCTGCGGAGGTAGAAATCAAAAGGAGCATCAAAAGTTGATGGTTAACAATACCACTAGTTTCAAGAAAAAGGGCAAGGAAGGGATATTCAAGGAGAATAGCAAGATTGTTGCTGTTCTCGCAGAAAGCCTCAATTATGGAACCAAGCCTGAAACTAAGTGCTTCTACTGTGAGGGGTCTGGACACTGGAAGCGTAACTGCCCCAAGTATTTGGCGGATAAGAAGGATGGCAAGATGAACAAAGGTATATATGATATACATGTTATTGATGTGTACCTTACTAATGCTCGTAGTAGTACCTGGGTATTTGATACCGGTTCGGTTGCTAATATTTGTAACTCGAAACAGGGACTACGGATTAAACGAAGATTAGCTAAGGACGAGGTGACGATGCGCGTGGGAAACGGTTCCAAAGTCGATGTGATCGTCGTCGGCACGCTACCTCTACATCTGCCTTCGGGATTAGTTTTAGACCTAAATAATTGTTATTTGGTGCCAGCGTTGAGCATGAACATTATATCTGGATCTTGTTTATTGCGAGACGGTTATTCATTTAAATCAGAGAATAATGGTTGTTCCATTTTTATGAATAATATCTTTTATGGTCATGCACCCTTAAAGAGTGGTCTATTCTTACTAGATCTTGATTGTAGTGATACACATATTCATAATATTGAAACCAAAAGATGCAAGGTTAATAATGATAGTGCAACTTATTTGTGGCACTGCCGTTTGGGTCATATTGGTGTAAAACGCATGAAGAAACTCCATAAAGATGGACTTTTGGAATCACTTGATTATGAATCACTTGGTGCTTGCGAACCATGCCTCATGGGCAAGATGACTAAAACTCCGTTCTCCGGAACCATGGAGCGAGCAACAGATGTGTTGGAAATCATACATACTGATGTATGTGGACCAATGAGCGTTGATGCTCGCGGCGGGTATCGTTATTTTCTGACCTTCACTGATGATTTGAGCAGATATGGGTATATCTACTTAATGAAACACAAGTCTGAAACATTTGAAAAGTTCAAAGAATTTCAGAGTGAAGTAGAGAATCATCGTAACAAGAAAATAAAGTTCCTACGATCTGATCGTGGAGGAGAATATTTGAGTTACGAGTTTGGTCTTCATTTGAAACAATGTGGAATAGTTTCACAACTCACGCCACCTGGAACACCACAACGTAATGGTGTGTCCGAACGTCGTAACCGTACTTTATTAGATATGGTGCGATCTATGATGTCTCTTACCGATTTACCACTATCGTTTTGGGGTTATGCTTTAGAGACAGCTGCATTCACGTTAAATAGGGCACCATCTAAATCCGTTGATATGACGCCTTATGAACTGTGGTTTGGCAAGAAACCAAAGTTGTCGTTTCTTAAAATTTGGGGCTGCGATGCTTATGTGAAAACACTTCAACCTGATAAGCTCGATCCCAAGTCGGAAAAATGTGTCTTCATAGGATACCCAAAAGAAACTGTTGGGTTCACCTTCTATCACAGATCCGAAGGCAAAATATTCGTTGCTAAGAACGGATCCTTTCTAGAAAAAGAGTTTCTCTCGAAAGAAGTGAGTGGGAGGAAAGTAGAACTTGATGAGGTAATTGTACCTTCTCCCATATTGGAAAGTAGTACATCACAGGAAATTGTTCCAGTGATTCCTACACCAATTAGTGAGGAAGTTGATGATAATGATCATGAAACTTCGGATCAAGTTTCTACTGAACGTCGTAGATCAACCAGAGTACGTTCCGCACCAGAGTGGTACGGCAACCCAGTTCTGGAAATCATGTTACTAGACCATGATGAACCTACAAACTATGAGGAAGCGATGATGAGCCCAGATTCCGCAAAATGGCTTGAAGCCATGAAATCTGAGATGGGATCCATGTATGAGAACAAAGTATGGACTTTGGTTGACTTGCCCGATGATCGGCAGGCCATCGAAAATAAATGGATCTTCAAGAGGAAGACCGACGCAGACGGTAATGTTACTGTTTACAAAGCTCGACTTGTTGCGAAAGGTTTTCGACAAGTTCAAGGAGTTGACTACGATGAGACTTTCTCACCTGTAGCGATGCTTAAGTCTGTCTGAATCATGTTAGCAATTGCCGCATTTTATGATTATGAAATCTGGCAAATGGATGTCAAAACTGCATTCCTAAATGGATATCTCAAAGAAGAGTTGTATATGATGCAACCAGAAGGTTTTGTCGATCCAAAAGGTGCTAACAAAGTTTGCAAACTCCAGCGATCCATCTATGGACTGGTGCAAGCATCTCGGAGTTGGAATATACGCTTTGATGAGGTGATCAAAGCATATGGTTTTATACAGACTTATGGAGAAGCCTGTATTTACAAGAAAGTGAGTGGGAGCTCTGTAGCATTTCTAATATTATATGTAGATGACATATTGTTAATTGGAAATGATATAGAATTTCTGAACAGCATAAAAGGATACTTGAATAAAAGTTTTTCGATGAAAGACCTCGGTGAAGCTGCTTACATATTGAGCATCAAGATCTATATAGATAGATCAAGACGCTTGATAAGACTTTCGATGAGTACATACCCTGATAAGATTTTGAAGAATTTCAAAATGGATCAGTCAAAGAAAAGGTTCTTGCCTATACTACAAGGTATGAAGTTGAGTAAGACTCAATGCCCGACCACTACAGAAAAATATAGAGAAAATGAAAGTCATTCCCTATGCCTCAGCCATAGGTTCTATAAAGTATGCCATGCTGTGTACCAAACATGTTGTGTACCGTGCCATGAGTTTGTCAAGAGGGTACAATAGTGATCCAGGAGTAGATCACTGTACAGCGGTCAAAATTATCCTTAGTAACTGGATGACTAAGGAAATATTTCTCGATTATGGAGGTGATAAAGAGTTCGTCGTAAAGGGTTACGCCGATGCAAGCTTTGACACCAAAATCCAGATGACTCTAAGTATCAATCTGGATGCGTATTGAAAGTGGGAGCAATTAGCTAGAGTAGCTCTATGCAGAGCATTGTAGACATAGAAATTTGCGAAATACATAGGGATCTGTATATGACAGACCCGTTGACTAAAACTTCTCTCACAAGCAAAACATGATCACGCCTTATTACTCTTGGGTATTAATCACATAGCAATGTGAACTAGATTATTGACTCTAGTAAACCCTTTGGGTGTTGGTCACATGGCGATGTGAACTATGGGTGTTAATCACATAACGATGTGAACTATCGGTATTAAATCACATGGCGATGTGAGCTAGATTATTGACTCTAGTGCAAGTGGGAGACTGAAGGAAATATGCCCTAGAGGCAATAATAAAGTTATTATTTATTTCCTTATATCATGATAAATGTTTATTATTCATGCTAGAATTGTATTAACCGGAAACTTAATACATGTGTGAATACATAGACAAAACAGTATGTCCCTAGTATGCCTCTACTAGACTAGCTCATTGATCAAAGATGGTTATGTTTCCTAGCCATAGACATGAGTTGTCATTTGATCAACGGGATCACATCATTAGGAGAATGATGTGATGGACAAGACCCATCCGTTAGCACAGCACTATGATCGTTTAGTTTAACTGCTATTGCTTTCTTCATGACTTATACATGTTCCTATGACTATGAGATTATGCAACTCCCGAATACCGTAGGAACACCTTGTGTGCTATCAAACGTCACAACGTAACTGGGTGATCATAAAGATGCTCTACAGGTGTCTCCGAAAGTATTCGTGGTGTTGGCATAGATCAAGATTAGGATTTGTCACTCCGAGTGTCGGAGAGGTATCTCTGGGCCCTCTCGGTAACACACATCATAATAAGCCTTGCAAGCAAAAGACTAATGAGTTAGTCATGAGATGATGTGTTACGGAACGAGTAAAGAGACTTGCCGGTAACGAGATTGAACTAGGTATAGTGATACCGTCGATCGAATCTCGGGCAAGTAACATACCGTTTGACAAAAGGAATAACGTATGTTGTTATGCGGTTCGACCGATAAAGATCTTCGTAGAATATGTAGGAGCCAATATGGGCATCCAGGTTCCGCTATTGGTTATTGACTGGAGAGATGTCTCGGTCATGTCTACATAGTTCTCGAACCCGTAGGGTCCGCACGCTTAAACGTTCGTTGACGATATAGTATTTAATGAGTTATGTATGTTGGTGACCGAATGTTATTCGGAGTCCAGGATGTGATCACGGACATGACGAGGAACTCCGGAATGGTCCGGAGATAAAGATTAATATATGAGATAATAGTGTTTGACCTCCGGAAGGGTGCCGGAATTCACCGGAAGAGGTTCCGGATGTTTCCCGAAGTGTTTGGGTACAAGAACACGTTATTTGGGCCAAAAGGGAAAGCACACAAGGTTTTTGGAAAGCGCAAAAGGAAGTTTTGCGGAGTCCAGGGGCCAGACGCCAGGGTCCCTGGCGTCTGGGTCCAGACGCCGGGAACCCTGGCGTCTGGCCCTGGAGTCCGAGAAGGACTCTTGCCTTTCGGGTGAAACCGACTTTGTGAAGGCTTTTACTCCAAGTTTCGACCCCAAGGCTCAACATATAAATAGAGGGGTAGGGCTAGCACCCAAGACACATCAAGATACACCAAGCCGTGTGCCGGCTACCCCGACCCTCTAGTTTATCCTCTGTCTAGTTTCTGTAGTGCTTGGCGAAGCCCTGCAAAGATTGTTCTTCATCAACAACCGCCACCACGCCGTCGTGCTGCCGGAACTCATCTACTACTTCGCCCGTCTTGCTGGATCAAGAAGGCGAGGACGTCATCGAGCTGAACGTGTGCTGAACGCGGAGGTACCGTACGTTCGGTACTAGATCGGGACGGATCGTGAAGGTGCACGACTACATCAACCGCGTTGATAAACGCTTCCGCTTTCGGTCTACAAGGGTACGTAGACACACTCTCCCCTCTCGTTGCTATGCATCTAGTAGATAGATCTTGCGTGATCGTAGGAAATTTTTGAAAATACTACGTTCCCCAACATTTCTCCCCCACTGCTCCCAACCCTTCCGGCGAGCCACTGTTGGATCTCGGCGTTGGCATCTCCTCCCCGGCTACCCATATGCACCCCAGCGAACTCGTGCCTTCTACATCGTCATTTGGTTGGTCTCTACCGTTGCCTTCTACCAATGGTCCAGATTGGTCAAAATATTTTCATTGGTTTGAGAAATTTTTGATAAATAAAATTGAAACTTGAGTGTGGTTCAGATTTCATCTCAGACTTGTTTCACATGTTTTCTTTGCCCATGGAATGATCCAGATACATTTGTAATGATTGAAATCAGAAGAGAAAAGTTCAGAGAATCAACCCCAGATGCAGCCTACCAAACAACATGTGTTGTATATATCATCCCTCGTGCATCAATATCATGCAGCCCACCAAACACATATCTCAACTCATCGTTGCACCACGTCAACCAGGCCATGCTCATCCAAGACCCCCCATGCGATGGAGGCTAGAGCCACCCAGGCAACCAAACACGCCCTGTGCTCAGCATCCTGCAGTTGATGCTTGCAATGTAAATACTTATTGCTCAATATTGGGGTTGTTAAATATCCGGTTACTATTAATACTCCCTCCATTCCCTTATACAAGGCCACAAACTCAAATTACAGGTACCAAAGTAAAATTTAATGTCTGCTTTGTAAGTCCACTTTTTTTCGTTAACTGGGATCATTAATACGGCCACATGAATGCAAGGAAAGAATTAGAAGGAAGTACACAGTGTCATTATGACTACATGCATGCAAGTATTAAAACAGTTGATAGTACGAGAAAACATAATTAATTTTTGCCTCGATTACTGTTAGTGGCCTTATATAGATGCAAATTGTATTTTTCATAGTGGTCTTGTATAAGGAAATGGAGGGAGTACAACTTATGATAATCAGTGGAGAATTGGTAATGGCGATTGGCGAGCAGGAGCACGACAGGCGACACTAACCATGAAACGAACAATTGCAGCTACACCGTGTGACCGGGCATCCACACAAACGCGACAGCCGCGCAGCAGCCCACCACCGGTTTCGTGCTCTCCCCGAGCTAGTCGCGCAACATGGCCGTCACGAATGGCTGGTCCGGCCGCATCTAGGGACGCGCCACCGATGATTGCGGCTCTGGCGCCGTCGAGTGCTCTGGCCGCGGCGCCGCACCACCAGCCACCAGTGGCGGAGCTTGCTCCAAAAGGCTGGGCGGGCCTGGCTGCAAGAGATTGTTACTAGCTGCCTGAGTGGGCTGGATGTCTGGCTATAAATGTGAGGAAGAGATCCAGAGCTGGGCGGGCCATGGCCCATTCGACCTTGCTTAAGCTCCGCCAGTGTCAGCCACACTGGCCGATTAATTCTCACTTTCGGCGGGGTCGACGACTTTGACAACGTAAGCCTCGTGGTCAGCTACAACATGTCGATGGTGGTCGCGCCGCCGAACGCAAACTGCGAGCAAATGTGCTACCCCGCAGTGGCGTATCTAGGGGGTGGCCAGGGTGGTCCATGGACCACCCTGGAATTTCCCTATAGCTTGTATATAGTGTAGTAAAAAATATTTTTTTTTTGAAAATAAATAAACTTCTGTATATATTTTTATTGATGGACCACCCTGGCTTATTGAGCTGGCTACGGCACTGCTACCCCGCCGACCTGAACGGGCCGTGCCCGCCGGAGCTCCGAGTCGTCGTTGCCCGCGTGAAGGTGACATGCTTGGACCTGGAGCGCATGTGAAACGTTTGGGGTGGAGGCGTACTGCTGCAGCAGCGCCCACGACACGCCGGCGACGTGCGCTCCCACAGCCCCCTGTGGCTCTTCAAGGCCACGTGCCCGCGCAACTACAGCTATGCCTGTGAGGATGGGAGCGTCTACAATGGCGTCCTCGTCCTCTCGCAATAATCGCTACTCTACTTCTATCGCTCCTTCTCTTCTCTGTTGCACTTCCACCGCGGCCACATCGCAGATGCTCGCATCCTCTACCACGACAACCGAATTATTGGCTTCCCATCATCAAGGCACACGATCCCTGCGCGCTGGCACCAGGCCGTCGTTGACCGTCCCCTATGCCTATGCGGCCGGCTAGGTCATGGCGCGCTCCACGCACGCCGAACGACCCGACGTGCAGGACAGTGCTGTTGTCCAGCTTCTGCGCCGACGTGCTCTTCAGCACGCTCACCCGGCCACCGGCGAGACAAATGGGGGGTGGATGGTACTCAGCCAATTTTCACTCTCGGAAAAAGCCACAGGGGAAGCACCTAGGCCTTACGATTTTAGCATGGCGACGAATCAACCAGAACCATCGACAGAAGCAACAATCCAGAAAACATTGGTCAAAGCGGCACCGCCAAAAAAAGGCTAGGCATCTCGTACGTGGATTCGGCGGAAACAAACACGCGCGCAGAGGCAAAGACACATGAGACCCACTCTGATGGATGACACGTGTCATTTACAAATCACAAAGCACCTCCCCATCCCCACCTGAAATCAGGGGAGGAGAGATTAAATGCTTTGTGATTTGTGAATGCCACGTGTCATCCATCAAAATGGGTCTCACGTGCATTCTATGAGACCTGGTCTCATATAATTTTTTTCCCATCAATCCACACGTGCCTTGCAAGTGAACGATGGCCCAAATACAACATGAATGGCTAAACCCACACGCGAGAAACCCAATCACGTTAAGAAAATTTACATGAGAGACTTACGGCCACACAAACTTTTCTACGCAGCTACATCCCAAAATAATACAAGTGTCCACGATGCATATGCCCAGAAGTTGCTATCAACCAAGTGGTTTGGTGATTTTGCATCGGTTCATTTGTAAATATGGTGTGTCCAGTTTAGTTCCCGCATAATATTATCAAGCATAACCACCTGATCATTTGCATCAAGGTCCTTTGCGGTGAAGAACTAATACATGCTCCAAATGGCATCAAAGAGGGTGCAGGCCTAGCGGGAGGTTTTACCTAGCATCTCCCTTCACCATTCTCCTCATGTCCCACTCATCTGCCTGGTAAGAGCTGTTAGACAAATGAGCAACTAGCTTTACTGAGGGGCCAAAGGCCAGAACATATACATGTGTGGTAAAGGACTATACACATCTAACACATCTAACACCCCCCCTCAAACTCATGGTGGATCAACAACATTGAGTTTGGAGAGAAGAAAACTATGCTGCGCTCGAGTTTGTGCCTTCGTGAAGAAGTCTGCCAACTGTAACTCAGAGGGCACATAGTGAAGAGCGAGAGTCTGATCCTGCACAGCAGCACGCACAAAGTGGGCATCCACACCGATGTGCTTGGTGAGCTCATGCTTCACCGGGTCACGCGAAATACTGATAGCACCGGTACTGTCGGACAGTAAGGGAGTCGAGGTAGTAGCAGAGACACCAAAATCCTCAAGTAACCACCGTAACCAGATCACCTCAGCAGTCACCATAGCCATGGCTCGCAACTCAGCCTCTGTACTCGAGCGAGAAACTGCAGTCTGTTTCTTTGTCTTCCAGGCAATAAGAGAGCCACCAAGAAAGACACAGTAAGCAGCGAGCGTCGACCAGAGGGATCACTAGCCCAGGTAGCATCAGAGTAGGCCTGGAGCTCAAGAGAGCTGGAGCGGGGAAAGAAAAGTCGCTGAGATATCGTGCCACGAAGATATCGTAGAACACGGAGGAGGTGACTATAGTGGACAGAGGTGGGAGCGGAAACAAACTGACTCAGAATGTGGACAGGATAGGAGATGTCAGGACGCGTAACAGCAAGATAGACAAGGCTGCCAACGAGGTGACGATAGCGAGTGGGATTAGGAAGAGGGTCACCATCAGAGGCACGAAGCTGAACGTTGAGCTCCATAGGAGTCACAACAGTGCGCTCATCACCGAGAGCAGCGCGAGAGAGAAGATCCTGAATATATTTTTCTTGGGAGATGTATAAGCCATCAGAGGTCGAGGAGATCTCAATCCCAAGAAAATAGCGAAGTGGACCAAGATCAGTCATGAGGAACTGGTCGCGAAGGCGAGCCTTAACAAAGGCAATGTAGTCAGAGTCATCACCAGTGATGATCATGTCATCGACATAGAGAAGGAGAAGAGTCCGGCCACGAGGAGACGTGTGAACGAACAAAGCGGGATCATGATCACTGGGTGAGAAGCCCGCAGCAGTCACGACAGAGGCGAACCGCTCGAACCAGGCATGAGGGGCCTGTTTGAGACCATAGAGAGAGCGGCGAAGTCAACAGACCATACCATCAGGGACAAAATACACGGGAGGTGGCTGCATATAAACCTCCTCACGGAACTCACCATTGAGAAAGGCGTTCTGAACGTCAAGCTGAGACACAGTCCAATGACGAACAGAAGCTACAGCAAGGAGAGTGCGGACAGTGGTCATGTGAGCCACAGGAGCGAATGTCTCATCATAATCGCGTCCCTATTCCTGCTGAAAACCACGAGCCACAAGACGAGCTTTGTAGCGCTCAAGAGAACCATCAGAGCGAGTCTTGATCTTATAGACCCACTTGCATGTGATGGCACGAACACTAGAAGGAAGGGAAACCAGATCCCACGCGCCGGAACGCTCAAGGGCAGCAAGCTCCTGGGCCATCGCAAGCTGCCATTCAGGCTGAGTCAGGGCAGCCCGATAGGAAGTCGGCTCAGCAACAACAAAGAGGCCGTACTTGGCAGGAGAGAAGCGATCAGGAGGGGGTCGAGGTCGAGCACGGAGATTACGAACTGGTGGAGGCGTGGAAGGAGGACCATCGGAAGTGGAAGACGTGTCAGGAGAATCATCCTCAACACGAGAGCGGCCAGTGTAGTGGAGAGGAAAGGAGAGAGAGGGCGACAGATCGGAGAGGATGGCGGAGAGGAGGATGGAGGGGATTGTGGTGTCGGTGGCATGTGAGGAAGAGGGAGACGGGTTGGAGGAAGGGGAGAGACCTGAGGCACAGATGAGGGTGTATCAGGAAGGAGAAGGAAAGAAATCTCGTCCACAGAGAACCTCGAGGAGGAAGGACGGGGGTAGTAAGAGCGAGACTCATCAAAGGTCACATCACGCGAGATGCGGAAGCAACGACCAACAGGGTCCCAACAGCGATAGCCCTTGTGCTCATCACTGTAGCCAAGGAAAACACACTCAGCCGACTGAGCAGTCAGTTTGGTGCGTTCTCGTGGAGCAAGAAGGACATAGCACACGCATCCAAACATATGAAGAGCTGAGTAGTCAGGAGATCGACCAGTGAGACACTCCATAGGAATACCACCCTGCAGAGCAGTCGAGGGCTGAATGTTGATGAGATAGGTGGATGCAGAAACAGCCTCAGCCCAAAAGTGAGGTGGAAGAGAACCGACAATCATAAGCGCACGAGCCGTCTCAAGTAGATGACGATGCTTACGTTCAGCAACGCCATCCTGAGCATGAGCACCAGGACATGAGAACTGGGCAAGAGTACCCTGTTCCGCGAGAAAACCACGCAACAGCTGGGAGATATACTCTCCAGCGGAGTCAGCACGAAAAGTCCGAATGGGCGTGGAAAACTGGGTGTGAACCATGGCAGCAAAACGTTTGTATATAGAGAGAACCTCGCTACGAGATTTCATGAAGTAGAGCCAAGTGTAGCGAGAGAAATCATCAATAAACAAAACATAGTAGCGATGACCACCTTTCGAATCAAAGGGAGCAGGACCCCAAACATCAGAATGAACCAAATCAAAAGGATGCTGAGATACAGACTCACTGGTAGGATAAGGTAACTGGGTCTGTTTGCCAAGTCTACAATCATTACAATGTAAGGAAACATCTCCAGATTCAGAACCTAAGAGGCCCTGATGAACTAAAGAAGATAAACGAGAGCCACAGATGTGACCAAGGCGATGATGCCACTGCTGGAAGGACGCAGACGAAGAGGCAGCAAGAGCATGAGAGCTGGCAGAAGCGGTGGCAGAAGAAGGCACACAAAGCCAGTCAACCTCCCAAAGGCCCTCTGACTCACGGCGCCGGGGGCCAGCACCAACCAAAGCCTTGGTGCGACGATCCTGAATGGAGCAAGAGTCGGTATCAAGAATGACACGACAACCAGAATCAGTAAGTTGGGCAGCGGAAAAAAGATTCATGGTAAGGCGAGGAACATGTGAAACACTAGGAACAGAAAAAGATGGAGTAGAAAGAATGCCACGACTAGCAACAGGAAGAGGTGTGCCATCGGCAGTGAAAACAATAAGAGGAAATTCAAGAGGTCGAAGGGAAGATAAAGCAGAAGAATCAGAGGACATATGAAAGGAAGCTCCAGAATCCAGAACCCACGAGGATGTACCTGACTGAGTAGGCTCCGGCGGGGGCGGAGTGGTGGTGGCAGTCACAGCAGCAACAGAACCCGTCGAGGAAGAACCAGAAGAAGCCAACATGCGCTTGAGTCGCATAATATCCTGGTCAGTGAGTGACGGAGTCGAGGGAGACGCATGAGTCCCACTGGAAGGAGAGCGCCTCTGGTCTCGCTGTTTCTGGCGGCAATCAGACTCTGGGTGACCGTGCCTGGAGCATTAGCCACAGAAAGTGTCACGGCGCGACCGGCCCTTCTCAGTATGAGGGGGCGGCCCACCCCCCCCCCTAAAGGTGTGGGCAGAAGCGGTGGAGCGGTGGGACGAGCAAACAACACAGGAGCTCGAGCAGCCAACACAGAGGGAACCGCAAGCAAACCAGCAGACCGGAGGCGGGTTTCCTCAGCACGAAGCTCAGCAAGCACCTCCGAGATAGGAACACGACCACGAGCAAGCAAGTGAGCGCGCCGAGGCTCAAACTCGGAACGAAGGCGAGATAAGAACTCATGGACCCGTTGAAACTCCAAGTCGGACCTCATAGTCTGGCAGCAACGGCAAGTTCCACAAACAACTATCCGTAGTGAGTCAAGCTGGCGCCAGATGGCAGAACTCTGTGTGTAGAACTCATCAACAGAAGAGTCACCCTGCTGAAGAGCGTGCTCCTGACGCACCACAGATAAGTAGAGCGCATCACCAGAGGGCTGATAGCGCTGACAGAGGTAAGACCACATTGCTGCAACAGTATCGAGGCTCATGAACTCCGAAGCAAACTGAGGGAGGACACTCGCAGTGAGAACAGCAGCAGCTCGAGCATCATCATTGCACCACTGAGTGTAAACAGACAGACCATCCCGGTAGAGAGAAAGAGTATCGGAATAGGCTGATACCTGCTGATCATAAGCATCCACCGTAGCATCATCGAGAGCCTTGGTTGCATCCCGATCAGCCTGGGAAGCACTAGCAGCAAGAACAGGCGGCACCGGTGGGGTAGGAGTCACGGGAACGATAGGGCAGGGCGGACAGGGGACCTCGCCAGACAGAACGCCCCACAGAAGAAGGCCGCGCATGTGGATCCGCATGAAGCCCGCAAACTCAGCATAGTTGTTGCCATCGAAGATCACCGAGCACCGAGGAATAGCCACATAGCCCGACGAAGACATGACAAGCTCACTGTTTTATTTTGCTTTTTTTTTGTCAATGCCCGATTCTGGATCGGGATCAGGCCGGCAGCCGGGCGCAGGGCGGCCAGAGGCGGGGCGCCGGCGGCTGGCCGCAGCAGAGGGCGGGGCGGCCAGGAATGGGCCGCCAGCAGCTGGGCGCGGGGCGGCCGGAGGCGGGGCGCCGGCGGACGGGGCGGCAACAGCGGCAGCTGCACGAGCAGCAGCAGCTGCGGGCAACAGCGGCAGCTGCGGGCAGCTGATGGCTTCTCGCCCCTCGTTGGTTACCCTAAGTGGAAGGTTGAGATGTAGCGTAGCGGCAAATTTCCCTTGGCAAAGATACCAAGGATTGAATCCCGTGAGACTCCGAGGGTCGACAAGTAGGTGTCAACGGCGCCATAAACTTAGCGGTTGACGGGACCTGCACACAGATACAGATAACTTTGCTCCCAACTAGTACAGAGAGGTTGTCAATCCCTCCGGCCTTGTTGTTTACAAAGGATCAAACACAAGAGATAATAATGATAGCTATGACTGCAACTAGGAAATAAAAACAGGAAGTAAATAGAAGGTGTGATCAGCGGTGGTAATATGGACCGGGGTCCCATGATGTTCACTAGTGATGTCTCTCTCCCAAAAGACGATAAAACAGCAAAGCGAGGTAAACAAATTACAGCTGGGCAATTGACAGGATTATGTGCGCAAACCAATGCTAACTATGCTGCAAAGAAAGGTAGAGGCTCAAAAGCATGGGCGGTACGCCAAGGCAAGTAGACCGAAATCCATCTGCATCTACTACTAATCATCCACCTTGAGATATCTATCCAAAGCATCTCGCTGGTATTAAGTTGCGAATCCCACCCAAAGTGTAAACTCAAAGCAACAGACAACTGCATTAAAAGAACTTTGCGTAAAGTAAACAATCCTTGCACCCGCAAGTACAAGCACCGTTGTTTTCTCCCTTGTGGCAACAACACATCCCCTAGACTCATGTTTCTGTCACTCAAGCTAGTCATCAGGGGGCATGAACCCACAATCAAGCATAACGCTCCCTCTTGGAGTTACTACCTACTACTTGGCCAAAGCAATAAACAGCAACGGAGAACATGCAAGAATTACTCAAGAACAAAGATATAAAAGAGGTGAATCAAATATATTACTCAAACACAATCTGAACATAGTCTCATAATCCATCAGATCCCAGCAAACTCAGCAAAGCAACAACAGAAAGATTACATATGTGCCTCGATCATGTAGGGCAGCTCACGAGGTCTAAACCATGAAGAGCAAAGAGGGGAGGAGAACATCACATAGCTACTGATCATGGACCCATGGTCCAAGGTGGACTATTCACGACTCATTCGGGAAGCGTCCATGGTGGTGGAGAAGCTCCCGGTGGTGGTTCTCCCTCCGGTAGGGTGCCGAGAAGAGTTCTCCTGATGCTCCCGATCTTGGAAGCGCTGCGGCGGCGGAACAGAGGCGAGATCGCGAAAAAGGGTTCTGTCCTCGAGGGTTTCGGGACGAGAGGGATATATAGGCGAAGGGGGGCAGCCAGAGGCGGAGCAGGGGCCCCAGGCGCCCCCTGGTGCGGCCAGGGGTGGGGCCGCGCCAGGTGTCCGCCTGGGCCTCCCCTGGCTCCCCTCTGGCCCATCTTTGGTTCTTCGCGAAGCTTCCTGTACGCTGATTTTTCCTATATTTTTCCTGGAATTTTTGGAGCACTTTTAATATGGGGGAAACCTGAAATAGAAAAACTGCAGAAAACAGGAACCCGCACTGTGGTGCACTGAGTTAATAGGTTAGTCCAAATATTATCAAAAGTGTATGGAAGTGCATCAATATCATAGCAATATCACACAAAAGAAGCATGGAGCAAGCAGAAATTATAGATACGTTTTGGACGTATCAACATCCCCAAGCTTAATTCCTGCTCGTCCTCGAGTAGGTAAATGATAACAAGCATAATTTCTGTGGTGACATGCTACCAACCATATAAGAACTTTTTAAGTAAAGCAATCAAGGCATGTAATTCAATTCAAGTCATAACAAGCAAGAGTCTATATTAGCATTGTAACAAGCAACATAAGAACATAAAGGTGCAAGAGCTCTCGCTGTCCGTGACTCGAATGTCTCCAAATGGTGTTTGCGTGCAAGAAAGGGGATAGGGATATACGAGAGATTAAAACATAGTTTTTGTATTCTTGAGAACTTAATCTACTAAAGTTTCACACTTGGTCTTCTTTGGAATCTTATCTTGACTCATCCCCAGACCACTAGCCAGGTACAAGTCAAAATGATCCACTCCCTTTCGATATTTTGAGCACTCATGCAATGGATGAGCGTAAGCAAGAAAGTTGACACTTAGGATGGCAAAGAGAGAAAAATGATGAAGGGGGAAGACAAAAAAGGTGTGAAAGGCTCACATCAATGAGGACAATCATAGGCGAGAGAAAGCCAAATGATAGATATAATATGAGGAGTAGGGATTGCCATGCAACGAATGCACATATGAGCTAAGGTAAGCTCTCCAATGGAACTAGTGGGGGTGCATCCAACTTGCTCGCTCAAGAAGACCTAGAGCTCTTTTGAGGAGGCTCATCATTGGAATATACAAGCCAAGTTCTATAGTGTGAAGGTCCCCACATAGCTATATGCATGAATGATAATCTCTATGGAGTACAAGGTATAAGATGGAGTACGAGTGTGGATCTCTCAAAAGGAATAGTAGTGTGCCCCCTTCTCTCTTTTTATTTCTTTTTCTCTTTTTTTTCTTTTTTTTTGGTGGCCTCAATGGCTCTTTCTATTTAACTCTCATTTGTCCTCTTTGGGATCTTTTGATTTTGTCCTCTTTGGGATCTTTTCCTCACTTTAGGGGCAACACTCTATGTATTACAAGAAGTATAGAAGATCTTTCACACTTTACAAAAGTACTCAACATAAAGAAAATGAAACTATCATGATGTATGCAAATGTATGCCTCTGCCGGTGTAGCAGGATATGCAATGATACTAGCGCGTCATGTAGCAATGATTAGGGCAAGGCCCAACTAGCATGCGGCTCATCGATCAAGCAAAAGGCATGTATGACATGAAGATCAAGTCATGAGAAGATGGATGTTGCATGGCAATGTATCTCGGAAAGGCTATGGAAATGTCTTGATAGGTAGGTATGGTGGCTGTTTTGAGGAAGGATATAATGAGGCTTATGATGACAGAGTGTATCGTGCCAAGGATTTGGATGCACCGGCGAAGTATGCGCCAACTCTCGAGGTGAGAAAGGGCAATGCACGGTACCGAAGAGGCTAGAAAAATATGGCTAGGTGGAAGTGTCAACTTTCGAATACTCACATTATTCCGAAGAACTCATGCACTTATTATCGGTAACTCTCAATCTAATTAGGAGGTTCACAAAGAGACAAGTACCCCGAGGAGGAGTGTATGGGGGTTTGGTTATCCTTGCGCATCCTCGACTCATGGTACGTGAGTGTACTCTAATATTCGATCCCTCCAAAGATTAGTGATCCATCTAGTAGCTAAAGTTCTCAACTATTTTGTAGGTTTTCGAAAATAAACACGGATTGCCCAAAATACGACATCTATCACTAATAGGCTAAAGCTCTTGACACCAAAAGTTCAGACATTACTCATGGCAATACCTCAAAACTATTGCAAGTTACTACTAAAATTAAATAGCAACCTGAATTACCTACTTTAAGTTAAGACACACAACTCAATGCAACAGGCAAACTCTCTTAACAAGATAAACATGAAAACTCAAGAGAGTTCAGCAACTAACTAAACAAAAGCTCTTTAAAAAGAAAAGCATGAAAACTAAGAGCTAAACATGACAGCAGCTATGGAAAGACAAAGAACACACACAACAAAGATAAGCATGAAAATCCTATGTTCTGTTCTAGGTTAAAGTGGAGCATGTTTCTCTCCCACACAAAGAAAGCTGGGTTCTAACTTGTTATGAACAGCAAGCAAAGCTAAAGAAAACTAAAAAAAAGAAACTAAGAGCAAGACGCTCCAAGCATAGCACATAACGCATGAAGTGATAAAATTATAGTGGAACGAAAGACAAACTGATAATTATTGATGGAGAAGGGGATGCATGGGGGCATCCCCAAGCTTAGACGCTTGAGTCTTCTTGAATATTTCTTGGGGGTGCACGGGGGCATCCCCAAGCTTGAGCGTTTGACCCTCCTGAATCTTCTTTTATCATCTTCCCTCGCACACTTGAAAACTCCCTTCATACATAACTCATCATAATCTGATTAGCGAGGTTAGTACCCACAATAAAATAATTTTTCCCTACTGGAAATAAAGATAATCTTGAAGAGCTACTGTTTCTCAAGATTGCCAAAAGGTTTTTGCAAAGAAAAAGCAAGCTCAAGGTTCGTAAAACGAAGAAAAGGCAAAACAGGACAGAATCTGTGAAAAACAGACCAGCAGGTAGTAAATAATTTTTTCGGGGCACTTCTGCAACTCAAATAAAAAAACTCAGAACAGACGCTCGAAAGCCAATTGTATAGAGCACGCTGTCAAAAAAAAAAATTCAGATCAAAAATATGATCTGGTGATTTTATTCGAATTTTTCTGTCCAAGGACAGAATCTGTTTTCTGGACAGCACGTCACAACTTTTGAACTTTCTTGCAATCGGCGGCTAAACTTGGCACAAAGCTGAAAAGAAAAGATACAATGATGATGCTACTGTAGTAACAAACATCAAGACACAACAAAAGCAAAATAAAACCTAATTCGTTGTGGGCTGCCTCCCAAAAGCGCTTTCTTTTATGCCTTTAAGCTAGGCATGATGCAAAAAGAGAAGATCAAGTTTTATCAAGAGTAAGAGAATAGCTAGCCCGTGTAACGGACTCAAAAGGCAACTTAATCTTCTTTCTAGGGAAGTGTTCCATCCCTTTCTTGAGAGGGAATTGGAATTTTATATTCCCCTCTTTCATGTCAATGATAGCACCAACGATGCGAAGAAAAGGACGTCCCAAAATAATTGGACATGAAGGTTCACATTCAATATCCATAATAGTAAAATCAATGGGAACATATTTGTCATTGACAATGATAAGAACATCGTCGATCTTCCCCAAAGGTTTCTTTACGGAAGAATCAACAAGACGAACACCAAAAGAACAAGGATCAAAAGGTTTCAATTCAAACATATCATACATTCTTTTGGGCATAACGGAGGTACTAGCTCCAACATCACATAAAGCATAGCAAGAGAAGTTATTCAACTTAATTTTAATCATAGGATCACAACTATCTTCTAGCTTTCTAGGTATGGAGGCTTCTACCCTAAGCTTCTCCTCCCTAGCTTTGATGAGAGCATTAGTGATATGCCCCGTAAAGGCAAGATTAAGTGTGCTAGTGTGGGGATCTCTAGACATCTTGTGAAGAAAACCAATAACTTCAGAAAGGGTGAAATTATCAAAATCAAGGTCACTACTATCAAGTAAAGTGGTAGTGGTGTCCTTTAGTCTTACTTGTTTGGTAGCTTCTATGGTTATAGGAGTTTCTTCTTCTACGGTTGAGGTCATAGCATCACCATTAATAGGTCCAATGGGACTAGGAGTGCATTGGGTGCTAAGAGTTTGGATATCCTCAACAACTTGGATAGTAGCAACAGTGTGGTGGGTAGGAAGGCTCTTAATTCTATCTTCTTCCTCCTTTTCTCTAGCCCATCTCTCTTTAAGTTTAGCCATCATCCTAATGTTTTCATTAATTTGCACTTGAATAGCATTCATAGGAGTGGTCTTCCTCTCCTCAAGAGGAGAAGTTCTAATTTTAAGCAACTCTACCTCATGGGCTAAATTGTCTACCTTCGAAGAGAGATTATCTAGTTTGTCTAGTTTTTCTTCTACACTCTTATTGAAGGCCTTTTGGGTAGTGATGAAGTCTTTAAGTATAATCTCTAGTTCAGAAGTGGAGTTCTTGGTGCTAGGATAAGTATTGTTGTTCCCATAGGAATTAGAGGGGAACGGTCTAGGGTTTCTACCAAAATTACTCCTATAAGCATTATTATTGAAATTGTTTCTAGAGATAAAGTTCACATCTACTTGATCTTGAGCAATCAAAGAATTTAAAGGAACATCATGAGGATCAATAGAAGTTTGCTTGGAAAGTAGAGACATGATCAAGTCAACTTTTTCATTTAGGGAGGAAATCTCCTCGACAGAGTTTACCTTCCTACCTGTTGGAGCGCGTTCGGTGTGCCATTGGGAATAATTGGTCATCATCTCGTCGAGAAGCTTCGTGGCAGCACCAAGTATAGTTGACATAAAGGTTCCTCCCGCGGCCGAATCTAACAAGTTCCGCGAGGTAAAGTTCAAGCCTGCATAAAAAGTTTGGATAACCATCCAAGTAGTCAAACCATGAGTAGAGCAGTTCTTGACAAGAGATTTCATGCGTTCCCAAGCTTGGGCAACGTGTTCATTATCCAATTGTTTAAAATTCATTATGTTACTCCTTAATTGGATAATTTTAGTAGGGGGGTAGTACTTCCCAATAAAGGCATCCTTGCACTTGTCCCAAGAATCTATACTATTCCTAGGCAAGGATTGAAACCAGATTTTAGCTCCTCCTCTCAAGGAGAAAGGAAAAAGCTTAAGCTTAACAATATCACCATCTACTTCTTTGTACTTTTGCATATCACAGAGCTCAACAAAATTATTTAAGTGCAAAGCAGCATCATCTCCAGCACCGGAGAATTGATCTTTCATAACTAGGTTCAGCAAAGCAGGTTTAATCTCATAAGAAGGTGCTGAAGTGGCAGGTGTAGCAATAGGCGTGCAGATAAAGTCATTGTTGTTATGACTAGTGAAGTCACACAACTTGGTGTTCTCGGTGGAACCCATAGCAGCAGCAAGCAAGATAACTATTTTTGTGGTTTTTGGTAAGGGACACTAAAGCAAAAACTGCAAGGTAAACTAACAAGACTAAAAAGCAAAGATAAAAGATAGCGTGCAACTCCCCTATCTTGAAGAGTGGAGTCCCCGGCAACAGCGCCAGAAACTTGCTTGATGGCTTCTCGCCCCTCATTGGTTACCCCAAGTGGAAGGTTGAGATGTAGCGTAGCGGTAAATTTCCCTTGGCAAAGATACCAAGGATCGAATCCCGTGAGACTCCGAGGGTCGACAAGTAGGTGTCAACGGTGCCAGAAACTTAGCGGTTGACGGGATCTGCACACAGATACAGATAACTTTGCTCCCAACAAGTACAGAGAGGTTGTCAATCCTTGCGGCCTTGTTGTTTACAAAGGATCAAACACAAGAGATAATAATGATAGCTATGACTGCAACTAGGAAATAAAAACAGGAAGTAAATAGAAGGTGTGATCAGCGGTGGTAATATGGAACGGGGTCCCATGATGTTCACTAGTGATGTCTCTCTCCCAAAAGACGATAAAACAGCAAAGCGAGGTAAACAAATTACAGCTCGGCAATTGACAGGATTATGTGCGCAAACCAATGCTAACTATGCTGCAAAGAAAGGTAGAGGCTAAAAAGCATGGGCGGTACGCCAAGGCAAGTAGACCGAAATCCATCTGCATCTACTACTAATCATCCACCTTGAGATATCTATCCAGAACATCTCGCTGGTATTAAGTTGCGAATCCCACCCAAAGTGTAAACTCAAAGCAACAGACAACTGCATTAAAAGAACTTTGTGTAAAGTAAACAATCCTTGCACCCGCAAGTACAAGCACCGTTGTTTTCTCCCTTGTGGCAACATCACATCCCCTAGACTCATGTTTCTGTCACTCAAGCTAGTCATCAGGGGGCATGAACCCACAATCAAGCATAACGCTCCCTCTTGGAGTTACTACCTACTACTTGGCCAAAGCAATAAACAGCAACGGAGAACATGCAAGAATTACTCAAGAACAAAGATATAAAAGAGGTGAATCAAATATATTACTCAAACACAATCTGAACATAGTCTCATAATCCATCAGATCTCAGCAAACTCAGCAAAGCAACAGCAGAAAGATTACATATGTGCCTCGATCATGTAGGGCAGCTCACGAGGTCTAAACCATGAAGAGTAAAGAGGGGAGGAGAACATCACATAGCTACTGATCATGGACCCATGGTCCAAGGTGGACTACTCACGACTCATCCGGGAAGCGTCCATGGTGGTGGAGAAGCTCCCGGTGGTGGTTCTCCCCTCCGGCAGGATGCCGGGAAGAGTTCTCCTGATGCTCCCGATCTTGGAAGCGCTGCGGCGGCGGAACAGAGGCGAGATCACGAAAAGGGTTCTGTCCTCGAGGGTTTCGGGACGAGAGGGATATATAGGCGAAGGGGGGCAGCCAGAGGCGGAGCAGGGGCCCCAGGCGCCCCCCGGCGCGGCCAGGGATGGGGCCGCACCAGGTGGCCGCCTGGGCCTCCCGTGGCTCCCCTCTGGCCCATCTTTGGTTCTTCGCGAAGCTTCCTGTACGCTGATTTTTCCTATATTTTCCTGGAATTTTTGGAGCACTTTTAATATGGGGGAAACCTGAAATAGAAAAACAGCAGAAAACAGGAACTGGCACTGTGGTGTACTGAGTTAATAGGTTAGTCCAAATATGATCAAAAGTGTATGGAAGTGCATCAATATCATAGCAATATCACACAAAAGAAGCATGGAGCAAGCATAAATTATAGATACATTTTGGACGTATCAGCAGCAGCGGGGAGAGGAGGAGGAGGCCGGGAAGGAGATGGCCGGCGACGGGAGAGCGAGCGCACAGAGTCGCTACGTGCGGGAGAGGGAGAACCATGAAAATGATACCATGTTAGACAAATGAGCAACTAGCTTTACTGAGGGGCCAAAGGCCAGAACATATATATGTGTGGTAAAGGACTATACACATCTAACACATCTAACAAGAGCATCGCAAAGGGCACTCCCACCTGGCAAAAACAAAGAACCTCACTAATAGTTCAGTTCACACGCATTGGCGTCACATGGTCCTTCCACGTGTCGCACATACTGATTCTTCATGCCACATAAAGCTTCTTGTTCAACAAATTGTGTCCTCTTATCACTATATATATGTGTGATGTAATTAACTGCTAAATTAAGCATTCATATTCCTTTCGGTGAAATGTCCTTTCTTGGTTAAGACACAAATTAGGCACCATTATGTTTCAGGTGCATCAGGCTTACAGAGCCAAATGAAAAAAAAACAACTTTTTTTCGAAAAGGGGAATACCCCGGCCTCTACATCAGAGTGATGCATACGGCCACCTTTATTAAAGCAAGAGACAATCAAACAAGGTCTTGTAGTCTGTGGTAGAAAGGCTCTCTAGAAGCAAGGAAAAAAATAAAAATCAGCCACAACCGGCAGGCATAAGAAAGATAAGAAAACTAATTGCCCATCCTATTACATGACCGCCATCCAAACCGGTTGAAAATAGCCCGTGCTACCGTCTCCCACCGGATAGACCCAGTAACCAAACGCTCCCTGGCCTCCGTCGGAGTGAGTAGCGACCACATACGGATCAATGCAGCGGCTCTGAATATAACCTGCAAAAAATGAATATTTGTTGTTCTGTTAAAAACCAAATCATTTCTGCAATTCCACACTGCCCATAGCAAAGCACATACTCCCACCCGGATTTGTCTCACTAATGTGGAATCTATCCCGTGTAGCCACTGCCCAAATAAGTTGTTAATGGAATTCGGCGGTGAAATGTTAAAGGCAATCTGTATTGTCCGCCATAATATCTTTGCCATCGGGCAATCGAGAAAGAGGTGTTTAATGGATTCGTTCCGATCACAAAACGAACATCGTGAGGAACTAGTCCAGTTACGTTTTGCCAGATTGTCTTTAGTCAGAATCACTTGTTTATGCACAAACCACATAAACACTTTGATTCGCAAAGGCACTTTGACCTTCCAAACATACTTCGAACTAGAAATAACACTAGACTTGATTACATCTAGATACATCGATTTGACCGAAAACTCTCCATTCCTAGTCAGCTTCCAACACAACCGGTCTGGGATTTGAGACAGCTGCACTTCCATCAGTCGTCTGACCAGATGGAGCCAAGCTTCCCAACGGTTGCCTGCTAGCGCTCTCCTAAAGTGAATATTGAGAGGGGATGACTGAAGAATTGTCGCAACCGAAGCATCTCTTCGTTGAACAATTCTATACAAAGCGGGATATTGCAATGCGAGAGGTGTATCCCCAAGCTAAGTATCTTCCCAGAATCTCGTAGTGTTACCATCTCCAACAATAAACTTTGTCCTATTGAAAAAGACTGACTTAACTCTCATCAGTCCTTTCTAGAATGGCGAGTCATTCGGCCTCACATTGACCTGGGACAATGTTTTAGACTGGAGGTACTTATTACGCAGAATCTGAGCCCAAGTGGCTTCCGTCTCTGCAGATAGTTTAAACAGCCACTTGCTAAGAAGACATCTGTTCTTCACCTCAAGGTTTTCTATACCCAGACCCCCTTGGTCTTTCGGTCTACAAATAATATCCCACTTTGCAAGCCTATACTTTCTCTTCAGTTCATCACTCTGCCAAAAGAAGCGCGATCTATAAAAGTCTAGTCTTTTCCGAACTCCAACAGGTACCTCGAAGAAAGACAAGAGAAACATAGGCATACTCGTGAGCACCGAATTAATGAGAATTAGCCGGCCTCCGTATGACATCAGCTTGCCCTTCCAGCAGCTGAGTTTCTTTTCAAAACGGTCTTCAATACTCTTCCACTCATTGTTAGTTAGCTTACGGTGGTGAATTGGTATACCCAAATACGTGAACGGTAACTCCCCCAACTCACACCCGAACAATTGTTTATAAGTTTCTTGTTCTTCATTAGCTCTTCCAAAGCAGAACAATTCGCTTTTGTGGAAATTAATCTTAAGCCCACTCAATTGTTCGAATAAGCATAACAACAGCTTCATATTTCGCGCTTTTACCAAGTCATGCTCCATGAAGATAATAGTGTCGTCGACATACTGTAGGATAGAGACCCCTCCATCTACTAGATGAGGTACCAGGCCTCCAACCTGACCACCTTCCTTAGCCCTTCCAATGAGGATCGTCAACATGTCGGCTACTATGTTGAACAAAATAGGTGACATCGGATCACCTTGACGAAGGCCCTTATGTGTTTGGAAGTAGTGGCCAATATCATCATTCACTTTAATTCCAACACTGCCCTTTTGCGTGAAAGATTCCACCTGGTGTCTCCAGGATTGATCAAATCCTTTCATACGCAATGCCTGTTGAAGGAATGGCCATTTGACTTTATCATATGCCTTTTCGAAATCCACTTTGAAAATGACCCCATCTAGTTTTTTCGTGTGGATCTCATGGAGCGTTTCATGCAGAACCACAACCCCTTCTAGGATGTTTCTGTCCGGCATGAAAGCAGTTTGAGATGGCTGCACCACAGAGTGCGCAATCTGTGTGAGCCTATTAGTCCCGGGAAAATGTTAACATGCTCCCTCTTACCCCTTATTTTTACATATGAGGTAAGAAGGTAAGAGTTAATCCGACCACTAATTAATGTGATCAACGGCTCAGATCTACTACATACTCTTACCTCTCATGCGAAAAGAGGCGGTAAGAGGGACCATGCTAAAACTGCTCTTAGTCCCGACCTTGGTAAAATTTTTGAAACTAACATTGAGAAGACAGATAGGCCTGAACTGCTCAATCCTCACAGCCTCTGTTTTCTTCGGAAGCAAGGTAATCGTTCCAAAATTCAGCTGAAACAGTTGAAGCTGTCCAGCGAATAGATCATGAAACATTGCTAATAAATCCTGTTTAATAACATTCCAGCATTTTTTGTAAAACTCCGTCGGAAAACCATCCGGCCCCGGAGCTTTGTTACTCTTCATTTGTGAAATCGCTTCAAACACCTCTTTCTCAGTAAACGGGGCGGTTAACACCTCGTTCTCTTCTACAGCCAGTTGAGGGACGTCCTCATTCCGAGACTCATTCAGGGACACAAAGTTGTCTTCTGGAGGCCCAAAAAGCTGCTTGTAATAATTGGTTATGTAAACTTTTAGGTTGTCCTGACCAATAATCGTCCCCTCGTCTTGCTCGAGTTGAAAGATCCTTTTATTTCTATGTTTGCCATTAGCAATCATATGGAAGAATTGAGTGTTGGCATCCCCTTGGACGACCTTGCGAACCTTAGCTCGCAATGCCCACTTCAACTCTTCCTCTCGCAAGAGTTCTTTCAATCTCATCTCTGCGTCCACTTTTGCGTGCAGCTCCGAAGGATCTAAAATGTTAGATTCTGCCTTCAAATCTAGTGAATTAATAAGCATAAGGATCTGTTCCTTTTCAACCTTATAAATTCCACTAAGATGCTTTGCCCATCCTCGTAAAAAACTCCTCAAGTGTCTAATATTATTCTGCCACCTCTCTATTGACGTCCTTCCTCCAACATCTTTCGACCATTCCCTGGCAATCAGATCAAAAAAACCTTCTCTTTCAAACCATGCTAACTCGAAAGAAAAGGTATTTTTATTGCCCACATACGTTGCCTCACCCGAGTCGACCAATAAAGGTGTGTGATCTGAGACTCCACGCGATAGAGCTTGTACCGTTACGAGAGGGTACTTGTGCTCCCACTCAACGCTCGCCAGGACTCTATCCATTTTTTCAAACGTCGGGTTTGGCAGGGAATTGGCCCAGGTGAATTTTCTACCCGAAAGCTCTATCTCTCTGAGATCCAAGCTTTCAATAATGGCGTTAAACATGAACGACCATCTGCCATCAAAGTTATCATTATTCTTTTCCTCTCTCCGTCGAATAATGTTGAAATCACCCTCGACTAAGATCGGAATCTGTTCGGACCCGCAAATGCGAACGAGATCCGCTAAAAAATCAGGTTTGAGTTCTGGCTGTGCGGCCCCGTAAAACGCCACTAGAGCCCAGTTGAACCCATCAACCTTAGAACGAACCCGAAATTTGACAGCGAAATCCCCCATCACCACACTACGGACTTCCAGAGCGTCACACCTAACCCCGAGCAAGATTCCCCCTGATCTTCCTCTTGGGGGCAAGCAATGCCAATCAAAATCAGCTCCCCCTGCCAAATTGCTTAAGAACTGAGGCAAAAAATTGTCTCGTCCAGTTTCAGAAAGTGCGATAAAATCCAAACGATAATCATTAGAGGCATCCGCCAGGAACCTTCTTTTAGCCAAGTCCTTCAGACCTCTGCTGTTCCAAAAGATGCCTCTCATAGTTCATCATGGAATTTTTTAGTAGTTCGGATTCTAGCACTTCTACGCACCGCGGAGGCTGGATAAATCTTTCGCGACCACTTACGCTTAGGCTTTTCCTGAACCCCCACCCGATCCTCACAACCGGGCTCCGTGGTCCTAGCCGTGAGCTCCATATTCTGCACCCCCTCCCTTGGGTTAGTTACACCACCTTCCTCCTCTGCCTCAGAGAGGGATGGGGCAAGATCATCACAAAAATTATTAAGCACCGAAACACCCAGAGCACCTATGTCTTGGTCACTCATCGGTCTTACTGCTGCTATGTTTCGAATCAATTCTAAGGCACGTTCCGCTTCGAGGTCCAGCATATCATTAACGGATTTTGAAATTTCACAATCATTACTACCAAATGAGATTCCTAGCTGATTGGCATTATGAATAATCTCATTATTAGAAAAGTGCAGAATCGAATTAGAGGTGTTGACTGACATACGCGTAGTGACCTCAATGTCACGAAGCTTAGCCGCCCGCATGGAGCACCTCAGCTGCATATCATCAACGTCCGGCCTATCGTGGAAGCGACTGCTCATCCGTCGCCCCTCAGACATAGGGTCCGGAATGCCTCCAAAAGCGATGACCTCCTTCGTAGTGACTCCGTGTGGGGCAGATCCTCCAGCCCCACCCCCACCGGCTCGCACTCCCGACGCTCCAGCCGAAGGCCCCCCCAGGCGCGGCGCAGGAAGTATCCTCCCTCGCCGGCGCCTCCTGGACCGGTGAGGTCGGAAGGACTGCAGCAGCCTCGGCCGCCCCATCCAGCACAGCGCGGGAAAGGACCTGGGCCACCTGCCCCGGTCCCTCTCCCGCGTCAGCAACATCACCTATCAACGGCGCCTTCGTCCCTGGCGCCATCCCCGTCGTAGACCTCAAGCTTGTCAAGACAATGGATGCAGCGGGGGTGCAAGGTTCCTCCTACCCAAGCACCTCCCCCCCATCAAAGTCCAACGGAGGCAGAGTGCATTCAAGCACGTCGTCGGACTCAACCCGATCGCTCCACAACCTGGGCGGGGCTGAAACAGGCTGAAATGAGCCAAACCTCAACACGTTAGTGGGCACCGATGACGAAGAGACAGTCCCACTGGCAGACTTATTAGGAGCGGCGCCCGAGTCATTAGGCAACTCATGCCCATCCGCGTCCCGCCTCTCATCTGAATTCCCAGCACCATCATCTCTTTCATGCATATCCACATCAGCACCTGCGAGAGCCTGATACGCCCAAAACGTATCTATAATTTCTGCTTGCTCCATGCCTCTTTTGGGTGATATTGCTATGATATTTATACACTTCCATACACTTTTGATCATATTTGGACTAACCTATTAACTCAGTGCACCCCAGTGCCAGTTTCTGTTTTCGGCTGTTTTTGTATTTCAGGTTTTCACATTACGAGAACTGCCAGGAAAAATCCAGAAAAAATATATAAAAAATCAGCGTTCCAGAAACTACCGTGCGCCCGAAGGACAGCCGGGGGGGGGGGGGCACCAGGGCTCCGGCGCCCTGGCGGCGCGCCCCCCCTGGGCCGCGCCGGGGGGGCGCCTGGGCCCCCCGAGGCTCCTCCGATGCCCCCCTTTGGCATATATTTAAAGCGTCTCCCGAAACCCTCGAGAGAGGAACTCTTTTCGCGATCTCATCTCTGTTCCGCCGCCGCCGCCGCTCCCAAGATCGGGAGCACCAGGAGAACTCTTCCCGGCACCCTGCCGGAGGGGAGGATCACCACCGGGAGCCTCTCCACCACCATGGACGCCTCTCGGATGAGTTGTGAGTAGTCTCCCTTGGACCATGAGTCCATGACTAGTAGCTATGTGATGTTCTCCTCCCGTTCTTGTGCTTCACTAATTAGTCCTCGTGAGCGGCCCTACATGATCGAGGCACATATGTAATCCTTATGCTGTTGCTATGATGAGTTTGATGGGATCCGATGGATTATGAGATTATGTTCAGATTGTGCTTGAGTAATATATTTGATCTACCTCTTTTATATTTATGTTCGTAAGTAATTCTTGCATGTTCTCCGTTGTTATTTATTGCTTTGGCCAAGTAATAGGTAGTGACTCCAAGAGGGAACGTTATGCTTGATTGTGGGTTCATGCCCCTCGATGACTAGTTTGAGTGACAGAAACATGAGTCTAGGGGATGTGCTGTTGCCACAAGGGGGAAAACAACGGTGCTTGTGCCCGCGGGTGCAAGGATTGTTTACTTTACGCAAAGTTCTTTTAATGCAGTTGTCTGTTGCATTGAGTTTACACTATGGGTGGGACTCGCAACTTAATACCAGCGAGATGTTCTGGATAGATATCTCAAGGTGGATGATTAGTAGTAGATAGTGATGGATTTCGGTCTACTTACTTTGGCGTACCGCCCATGCTTTGAACCTCAACCTTTCTTGCAATGTAGTCAGCATTGGTTTGCGCACATGGTCCTGTCAATTGCCCAGCTGTAATTCGTTTACCTCACATAGCTGTTTTATCGTCTTTTGGGAGAGAGACATCACTAGTGAACATCATGAGACTCCGGTCCATATTACCATCATTGATCACATCCGCTATTTACTTTTCGCTATTATTTACTATTGCAATCATATCTATCACTACTATCACTTGCGTTTAATCCTTTGTGAACTACAAGGCCGGAGGGATTGACAACCTCTCTGTACTCGTTGGGAGCAAAGTTATTTGTATCTGTGTGCAGGTCCACGTTGATTGCTAATATCTGGCGCCGTAGCAGTTGACACCTTCTTGTTGAACCTAGGAGTCTCTGGGGATTCGATCCTTGGTATCTTTGCCAAGGGAAAAACTTCCGCAACACTACATCTCACACCTTCCACTTGGGGTAACCAACGAGGGGCGAGAAGCCTAGCAAGAGTTTTTCTGGCGCCGTTGCTGGGGACTCCACTCTTCAAGATAGGGGAGTTGCATGCTATCTTCTACCTTTGCTTTTAGTCTTGTTAGTTTACCTTTCAGTTTCTGCTTTAGTATCTTTTATCGAAAATCACAAAAATAGTTATCTTGCTTGCTTGCTATTATGGGTTCCACCAAAAACACTAGATGGGAGGAGTACACCCCTTCTTCCATTATGCCAATCACCACTGTCGGGATCTACAAAAGTAATAAACCTTGTGATTATGTTAGTCTTGACAGAGGGTTATGCCCATGGCATGGTCTTTCCGGAAAAGAGTATGAGCCTCAGTTTAAAATTGCTCCTAAGCTTCCCCAAACTTGGGAAGACGTTCAAACTCTTATAATAGAGAGCGATTCAAACAAAGAGGATGACACTACAATTCTGCCCAATAATGATAAAATTGATTTTGATAATTGTAGTATTTCAGAAGTTGTCACCTTTCTGCAAGGAATGGCCAAAGATCCCCACACTAGCACGCTTAATCTTGCCTTCACAGAGCATGTCACTAATGCTCTCATCAAAGCTAGGGAGGAGAAACTTAGAGTAGAAGCCTCCATACCCAGAAAGCTAGAATATGGTTGGGATCCTATGATTAAAATTAAGATAAACAACTTTTCTTGCTATGCTTTATGTGATATTATAGCTAGTACCTCCATTATGCCCAAAAGACTATATGATATGCTTAAATTGAAACCTTATGATTCTTGTTCTTTTGGTGTTCGTCTCGTTGATTCTTCCATAAAGAAACCTTTGGGGAGGATCGACGATGTTCTTATCGTTGTCAATGATAATTATGTTCCCGTTGATTTTACTATTATGGATATTGAATGTGATCCTTCTTGTCCAATTATTTTGGGACGTCCCTTTTTACGCACCATTGGTGCTATCATTGACATGAAAGACGGGAATATAAAATTTCAGTTTCCTCTCAAGAAAGGGATGGAACTCTTCCCTCGAAAGAAGATCAAGTTACCTTTTGAGTCCGTTGTACGGGCTAGCTATTCTTTTACTCTTGATAAAACTTGATCTATATGCATTATGCCTAGCTTAAAGGCATAAAAGAAAGCGCTTTTGGGAGGCAGCCCACATGAATAAATTTATTTTGCTTTTGTTGTGTCTTGATGTTGTTATTACTGTAGCATCATCATTGTATCTTTACTTTTCAATTTTGTGCCAAGTGTAGCCTCTGATTGCTAGAAAGTTCAAAAGTTGTGAGGTGTTGTCCAGGAAACAGATTCTGTCCTTGGATAGAAAAATTCGTATAAAATCATCAGATCATCTTTTTGGTCTGAATGTTTTCGACAGCGTGCCCTATATAATTGTCTTTCGTGCGTCTATTCTGAGTTTTTTGATTAGAGTTGCAGAAGTGCCCCGAACAAATCAATTACTACCTGCTGTTCTGTTTTTCACAGATTCTGTCATGTTTTGCTTTTCCTTCATTTTGCAAACCAAGAGCTTGCTTTTTCTTTGCAAAAACCTTTTGGCAATCTTGAGAAACAGTAGACCTTCAAGAATATCTTTATTTCCAGCAAGGTACAATTATTTTATTATGGGTACTAACCTCGCTAATCAGATTATGATGAGTTATGTATGAAGGGAGTTTTCAAGTGTGCGAGGGAAGATGATAAAAAGATTCAGGAGTGTCAAGCGCTCAAGCTTGGGGATGCCCCCATGCACCCCCAAGAAATATTCAAGGAGACTCAAGCGTCTAAGCTTGGGGATGCCCCCGTGCATCCCCTTCTCCATCAACATTATCAGTTCGTCTTTCGTTCCACTATATTTTAATCACTTCATGTGTTATGTGCTATGCTTGGAGCGTCTTGCTTTTAGTTTTCTTTAGTTTTTCATAACGAGTCGGAACTCAGCTTTCTTTATGAGGGAGAGAAACACGCTCCACTTCTACCTAGAACATAACATAGAATTTTCATGTCTATCCTTGCTGTGTGTGTTCTTTGTCTTTTAATAGCTACTATCATGTTCAGCTCTTAGCTTTCATGCTTATCTTTTCAAAGAGCTTTTGTTTAGTTGGTTGCTTGAACTCTCTTTAATTACCATGCTCACCTTATTAAGAGAGTTTGCTTCCGTTGCATTGGTTGATATGTCTATGATAAAGATGCTACGTGCATGATGGCGCTTAGTAGTTCATGTTTCTTATGGTTAGTCTCAAATAGCTGGGGGGTTCCCAATGTGTTATTGGAATACCAACATGATTTGTTTGCCTATGATGTGGTATGGTTTAGTAATATCTTCCTTCGAGAATTTATTTTGATTGACTTGGCGTATGCTCACGCATATTTAAGACTGTAAAGAAAGTCTGTCAAGCCATGATGATCTTTTGTTTCTGAGTAGCGATATAACTACCATGCCTGATTCAATGTTGCTTTGTCGCTCTGCATGATTATGACCGTCATTGCTCTCTTAGTTGGTCGCTCCCAGTCTTTTGCTAACCTTCGCCTGTACTAAGCAGACTGACTGCTTGTGCATCCACATCCTTTAATCCAGTTATGCCATATGAGTCCACCATACCTTCCTACATGGTATTTACCCGCCATTCCTAACGGAGACTTGCATATGCCATCTCGAAATTATTCAAAGAAAAAGCATTCTTATCTTGTGCCTCTGTTGTAAGTTCATGAGGAAGTAGTGGTTAATTCATGCCATTTTTAAGTTGGACAAGCTTCACCCCGGGATTGCATGTATAATGTGCAAACCCATAATACGAGAAGGAACTGGCATTGAGTGCGCCCGGCTCAAAAAGATAATATAACAAACAAACCCTCCTTCATGCTTTGTTCATGAGAAATCAGAAAACTTTGGCAGTGATAAACAAAGGAGATTAAGAGGATGTGATCGTCCTCAGTCGGGAGCCGTTCCTCGAAACTTGTCCATCTCGAGAAGTGATTGAGTTGTCTGCTAGCATTCGTTGACGAAACATGCATGATCTAAAATAAATTATTACCTCTGTTTTAAAGCCAAGAGCTCTGGTACATGTTTTGTCTTTGTTTCCGACTACGGGTTTTCAACCTTGCCAACAAAAGCCACGGTTCGAGAGTCTCCACCTTCTTTTAAAAGCACCAACTACTGACAGCATGATTGTCATTCTGAGTGTAATGTGCATTGTCCCAAAGTAGCATTGTCTTTTGCATGATTGTGATATCGTTTATTATGAAATCATTGTATCTAGTCATCACTTAAACCTTGGAGGTGCCCCTGCATTTATGTTTTGCTTCACTAAAGGGGGCAAGCTAGATATCACTTTATCATATTTGCACATCATGTTCATTGCAAATCTATTTGATGTTTCAGTATCATATTGTAAAACTTTCAGTCCTTTGTGATTTTCTCATGAGGCAACTTAATTACTATAGATTCATTGTCTCAGTAAGCTTTTGTCATATGACTATGAAAAATTCCTATATGGTTAATAGCATGTCACCACAGAAATTATTCTTGTTATCATTTACCTACTCGAGGACGAGCAGGAATTAAGCTTGGGGATGTTGATACGTCCAAAACGTATCTATAATTTCTGCTTGCTCCATGCCTCTTTTGGGTGATATTGCTATGATATTTATACACTTCCATACACTTTTGATCATATTTGGACTAATCTATTAACTCAGTGCACCCCAGTGCCAGTTTCTGTTTTCGGCTGTTTTTGTATTTCAGGTTTTCACATTATGAGAACTGCCAGGAAAAATCCAGAAAAATTATATAAAAAATCAGCGTTCCAGAAACTACCGTGCGCCCGAAGGACAGCCGGGGGGGCACCAGGGCTCCAGGCGCCCTGGCGGCGCCCACCCTGGGCCGCGCCGGGGAGGGGGGGCGCCTGGGCCCCCCGAGGCTCCTCCGATGCCCCCCTTTGTCATATATTTAAAGCATCTCCCGAAACCCTCGAGAGAGGAACTCTTTTCGCGATCTCATCTTTGTTCCGCCGCCGCCGCCGCTCCCAAGATCGGGAGCACCAGGAGAACTCTTCCCGGCACCCTGCCGGAGGGGAGGATCACCACCGGGAGCCTCTCCACCACCATGGACGCCTCCCGGATGAGTTGTGAGTAGTCTCCCTTGGACCATGAGTCCATGACCAGTAGCTATGTGATGTTCTCCTCCCGTTCTTGTGCTTCACTAATTAGTCCTCGTGAGCTGCCCTACATGATCGAGGCACATATGTAATCCTTATGCTGTTGCTATGATGAGTTTGCTGGGATCCGATGGATTATGAGATTATGTTCAGATTGTGCTTGAGTAATATATTTGATCTACCTCTTTTATATTTATGTTCGTAAGTAATTCTTGCATGTTCTCCGTTGTTATTTATTGCTTTGGCCAAGTAATAGGTAGTGACTCCAAGAGGGAACGTTATGCTTGATTGTGGGTTCATGCCCCTCGATGACTAGTTTGAGTGACAGAAACATGAGTCTAGGGGATGTGCTGTTGCCACAAGGGGGAAAACAACAGTGCTTGTGCCCGCGGGTGCAAGGATTGTTTACTTTACGCAAAGTTCTTTTAATGCAGTTGTCTGTTGCATTGAGTTTACACTATGGGTGGGACTCGCAACTTAATACCAGCGAGATGTTCTGGATAGATATCTCAAGGTGGACGATTAGTAGTAGATATTGATGGATTTCGGTCTACTTACTTTGGCGTACCGCCAATGCTTTGAACCTCAACCTTTCTTGCAATGTAGTCAGCATTGGTTTGCGCACATGGTCCTGTCAATTGCCCAGCTGTAATTCGTTTATCTCACATAGCTGTTTTATCGTCTTTTGGGAGAGAGACATCACTAGTGAACATCATGAGACTCCGGTCCATATTACCATCATTGATCACATCCGCTATTTACTTTTCGCTATTATTTACTATTGCAATTATATCTATCACTACTATCACTTGCGTTTAATCCCTTGTGAACTACAAGGCCGGAGGGATTGACAACCTCTCTGTACTCGTTGGGAGCAAAGTTATTTGTATCTGTGTGCAGGTCCACGTTGATTGCTAATATCTGGCGCCGTAGCAGTTGACACCTTCTTGTTGAACCTAGGAGTCTCTGGGGATTCGATCCTTGGTATCTTTGCCAAGGGAAAAACTTCCGCAACACTACATCTCACACCTTCCACTTGGGGTAACCAACGAGGGGCGAGAAGCCTAGCAGAGCCTCAGAAAACAACTCTCCATCCTCAAACTCAATCTCCAGTACATAAACCTGGCCTCTGTAGGTCCACTTGACCTCGTCAGGTACAGCCTCAATATCCAGAACACTCACCAGCAGTCGAGCCACTCCATTAGCTTTGGTAAAAGCCATATCCACTTTCTCGGTCTTCCCAACCAAGATACCCAAACTAGCTGCGACTCTGGCATCGTGAAGCGGCTTCGAAGGAGCCCCCGAGAATCGTAACCAGACCTGAGAAAGAGGCTTGCCTTTCGGCTCTACCTTCTTCCACTCGTGATACTCAAGAATACACTCTGTGCCAGGCAGTCGTCATAAACCGAAACTGAGAAGACGCTCCAGATCCTCTGAAGTGGGAAAGTCAACCTTATACGAATTAGCCTCGAGCTGAATCAGCTCCCAACGAAAGTTGCCTGGAGCTAACTCGTTGAGCCGCTGAATAATCTGAGCCTCAGACACAATGCCTTTTGACACTTTGACGACTCCCGTAGTAGCGTTATGTTGTTCCTCTGGAATTTCCCTTGCACTAGGGGACTCAAAAAACATCAACTCGGCACAAGATACACCATAGATATTAATACTCGGCACCTGATCGCGTAAAATCGGGCACTCTCCCGTGTCATGCGCCGGCTTGAGGCAGGTGTCACATAGCTCAGTCACACATTCAGCAATAAAGTGTCCCTTCTCACCACAACGATAGCACATCTTTTTTTCCTTCTTGCGAGCCCACTTGGACACTCGTTCGCCCTCTGACTTGTCTCCAGCATTATCAGAAGTCGTGTCCACTGTCACAGCCGCAGGCACCTCAGCAGTAGCCAAATCCGTCACCACCTCCATAGCTTGGCCGGATCGGTCCGATAAGTGCCCGGAGTTATTGACCTCAGAAGGGACTGGCTGCTCCACAACGACAGGCTGAGCAGGCGGGCGGAAACGGTTCCTCCCGCCACGGCCACCACGGAAACCACGATAGCCACCTCGCTGCCTGTAATCTGGACCCGATGCCCCCTCAACAAAGCCTCCCGGGGGGCCAGCAAATGGTCTCTCAGCTGAACCATCACTCCTCCAGGCATAACCGCGCCCGCCTCCCGATGAAGACGAACCACGATGCTGGCCATCACCGTAAGCGTTGTAACCATCATCACCCCATTGTCCTCGAGGTTGTCCAAAACCACCACGTTGGGCCGGAGCACGCACACCTCCCACGCCACCATCCACTTGCTGCGGCTGCGTCAGAACGGGCGCCTGAGCGCCAGAGCGCTGTTGCTGCGGCCGCGCCAAGTAATGAGGCGGCGGCGCCTTCTGCCCTGGCGCAAGCTGCTGTTTGCGCGGCGGCACCGCCGCATAGCTGGGCGACTGCGCCCGCGGTCCCTGGCCGGCACCACGCCCTGCCGCAGCAGCCACGGGAGGGGCAGCCGCCTGAGGGCGCGCACCCGGCGGACCAGAAGAAGACCTTCCAGCCGCAGCCACTCCAACCTGCGCCGGCGGCCTAGGCCCCGGCGGCACACCAGGACGCCCTGCCATGGCCAACAGCGGCAGCACCCTGGTTGCTCTGCCAGGACCACACCGAGGGAAGCCGGCCCGAGCTCGTCGAGGGCCAACCCTAGGCGGCGTCGGTGAAACAGAATTGACGTCGAACGAGCAGTGCGTGCATGCAATCTCTACGATAGGATCCTCACGATCGACGGCGCCTTGGGCCTCATACCCATCGCTGCCCGATCGAGACTCCGCCTCCTAGTCCGCCAGAAGCTGGGCCGCATACCCACTCTTCTGTCGGCCCGACTCGGCCCAAACAATGGACGGCCCAGGTAAGCCAAGCAGATGATTCAAACGCAACGATCTGTCCGCCCTGATCCTGTCCGCCGGACGGATCGTCGGCGCCGGCGGCTCCCCTCGCCGCCTGGTGTTCCTCTTCTTCCTCCTAGTCACTCTAGTCCAAGTATCCGGCAAGATGAAATCCGACAGAGTTAAAGGCTGGAGACATACCTTAGGAAGGGGACCTCTCCATGGCCGGATCGCCGAAGTCGCCGTCCTCAGATGAAGAATCCGGCGGACCACCTCCTCCTTGTCTTCGGGACGCAGTCCGCTCCTCGCCGGGTCGTCCATGGGTACGACGCCATCAACGATTGTGGCCACCTCCTCCAGCGAGTAGCCGGGGCTAAACGCCTCACATATCAGATCCGATGGCGTCGGGGAAGTGACCTCCGGCGAGTCCCCCTCCGCGTCCGCATCGTCCCCGTCGCCGACGCCGACGAGGGCCTAGAATCGCCCCCCTACAACCCCTAGTGTAGACGCAAGAGGCGCCGGCGCCCTGGGCGCGGCGATCGCCGCGGTCACCTCCCGTGTCGCCAGTCTCCCGTGTCTCCCGTGTCATGGAAAAAAACAGCTAATTAATATGCAGACTTGAAGAGGGTAGCTATACAGAACCAAGGGGGAAAACAGCTAATATGTAGATTGGGGGAGGGAGGTACATGGTCTCCATGTATATATGCGCTGTTGCACTTCTTTGCTTGGCCCAAAGACATTGGTACAAATCTTTAAAAACAATACAAATACTTCCATATGTCAGATGATAATAAAGGATCGATGGTGTTAAGTACTCCCTCCGTCCCAAAATTCTTGTCTTACATTTGTCCAAATACGAATGTATCTAGTTACACTTTAGTGTTAGATACATCCGTATCTAGAAAAATCTAAGACAAGAATTTTGGAACGGAGGGAGTACTTGTAAGTTACAAAAACTACGAGAAAAGGGGACATAAAATTTCAAAGCAGCTAGAGTTGTTTGTTTTATTTCAAATCAGAACATGTAACACCCTTATCAGAAGGCATAGGTCCAGCCTATTGACGGAGTATGCACAGTCTCTTGGGCACATCCGCAGCCTTATCTTTCATGATGAAGAACTTGCAGTGAAGATACCCTAGGCCTGCCACCTCTCCTTCCACGTCGAACTCGACCTTCCCAACGATCTGAATCTCGCTCCAAAGCAAGTTGCGCACCTCCTCTCGCAGCACGGAGGCGTCTGCCTTGGCCTCCACCTCGAAGGTACCAACAGTGTCAATGCCCCAGTGGCCGTAGACGCAGAAATGTGGTACTTGAGCCCACGCCAGGATCATGTCATGGTAGGACACGCGCAGCAACGAGTTGCCTCCTCCGCTGCAGCGCCCGTATCTTCGTGGTGTCCAATTGAAGTCCAAGGCAAGGCGGAAAGCCGGCGAAGTCGGCGGAGAGGCGCCAGGATCAAGCCCACTTTTGCCTATAAGTCGGACGAAGAGATCGTCAACGCCGGGTTGTTGGGCCTCGTAGACAGCTGCGATCACAGTCATGCAGCAGAGGAAAATTGCAAATGTAAAGACGAAGGCACACATGATGAATGGTCCGCGGTTCTTGGGGTTAAACGGGTTAATGGGATCATCTGTGTGACCATGTTTGGACTTGGCACGTCGCCCGTTGGGATGGTTGTCGTCAAGATTAGCCCCGTCTTTGCTAGCCAGGGTAGACATGACCAAAATTATTGGTCAGCGGCTGTGTCTGCACCTTGATAGAGTGTCAACTGATGTTAACCGTTCTCCGATAGCTGCACAAGAAACACGAAGAATATAAGCAAAACAATTTATGTGTTGTTTGGTGCACCAACTGTGCATAAACGATTTGAAATTACACTGGCATTCAAAGGCTGCAAAGGAGAGATGTGGTAGACGGTATGGAATTAGTTTCTGAAATTGGATTATCCTCGTCTCTAATTCGAAGAAACAATCAATGATAACTGGAACTGGATGCATCTTTCTTTCGTTTAAAGAAGTTGTTTGGCCTTGGTTTTGAAAAGGTAATTTTGGATACCTCCAGAGTCGAGGACTCAGAGATGAACATAACATACACTCCGGACTCAGCTTCAGTGCCTTTGAAGAGCAAAGGCCCAGTGTGCCTTAGCCTACACTATCTGCCACTCATTCTACATCGGACGCACATGATTGATTGAAACCAGAACACACCCAGACTTGGTAGTTTTCAGGAGAGACAGAGGCGGGGCGAGGCGTTTTTGTGCGTGGGCGGGATCGAGTTCTCCTACGCCGCTCGACGGAGGCAGGGTTTGACGGGCAAGCTCACCGAGGAGACAGAGGGAGTCAAGCCGCGTCGTGCCGCCGTGAGAGGAGAGGGAGCAGGGCCTCGCACAGCGTCCATTGGAGAGCAAGGAGGGGCTGCGGCGAGGGGTGAAGGTCGCGCCGCCACGGAGGCGAGGGATGATGGTCGTGCCGCACCGGAGGATGGCCGTCCGCCTAATCTTCCCCGTCAGATATGCCCCTGCTACCACCAAACGACCAACCCACACACTGGCAAGCTCAAAGTGCCCATGATTTCTACAGATTTCACGCACACACACACACACACACTCTCTC
>LR738713.1:500898535-500958536 GCA_902687465.1 Secale cereale
CAGATGGTCAGTTCTAATGTGACTTGTAGTTACATGCTTGTGCAATATAGGAGTATTACACAGCACAAGGCTGTGCAATTTGTAGTATTCTTTCACCAGTAGTAAAAATTTGTATGATCAGTATACACATATGTACAGTACACAGTATAAGGCTCTGCAATTTGTAGTAATTCTTTCAACTTTCTTCCGTCTACAAAATTTTAAATTGTTGTGCAATTTGATCAACTGATTATACATGTATGGCAGATAAGTTTGATGGTGTGCAATGTCACAATCTGATAACAGAATGCCTCAAGTTGGCATGTTATTTAGAAGTTCAGAGGAGGCTTGGCTGTTTTGGAGAGCATATGGTGGTCGTGCTGGCTTTGATGTGAGGAAGAGGTACAACAATGAAGGTCATCGGGGCAGAGAATTCACAATTCTGTCAGGTTTTTTCAGTGCATGTTGTTAGATTTTTTATAAACATCAACGAACTAAGTGAGAGCCGAATAACCAGCAAACTAACAAACTAATGCCTGGTGGCTTGGGAACGCGTCTGCAGGACCAAGGCGGAGGGTGGGCTGGGCGTTCGGGACCTCGCAACGCAGAATCGCTGCCTGCTACTCAAGATGCTGCACCGGCTCCACACGGTGTGCTCGTCCTAGAGATGGGCCCTGTGGGTGTGGGCGGAGCTCGACGGCCGCTCTCTCCTCTCGCCGACGGCCTGTAGGAGGGCGGCGGAGCACAGCAAGGCGCTGTCCGGGCGGCTACCGCTGTACCGCGGGATCACCAAGGTGGAGGTGCGCGATGGGCGGCGGACGTCCTTCTGGCTCAACTGCTGGCTCCAGTGTGGACCTCTCGCGGTGGCGCTTCCGCTGCTACACTCGCACACGACGGTGAAGGAGGCCACGGTTTGGCAGGTGCGTACGCGCGGCCTGGACAGTGTGCTGGTGCCCAGGCTCACCGTCGCCGGAGCGATGGAGCGGGCTACCCTTCTGGCCCTGCTCGGCGATGAGGCTACGGGCCACGGTGACGACAAACACAGCCCGGTGCTGTGCTCGGACGCGCGCGGGGGGCTCGTGACGGCAAACGTCTACGCCCTGGTGCGATTCGGCGGGGTGCAGGCGCCGTTCGCAACGTTCCTCTGGGGGAGTGCTGCCCCCTCCCGCGTTCGCTTCTTCGGATGGCTGCTAGTCCAACGTCGGGTTAACACAAGAGACGTCTTGCTGCGGAAAACCATCGTCGCGGCGGAGGAGGCTACTTGTCCCGTATGCTCACACGAGTTGGAGACGGCGGATCACATGGTGTTCGACTGTCCCTTCGCCCGGTCCTTCTGGCTGGCTGTGGGGGTCGACGTGGTCGACAAAAGCTACCAGGTGGGCGCGCTCCAGGATCTAGACGTCCGAGAGGTGGTCGGAGACACGGCCTCCGCTACCTTCACTCTTCTGTGCTGCTGGCAACTGTGGAAACACAGGAACGCCGTGGTCTTTCACGGGGCGGCGCCCTCCCTCGCCCGCCTGCTCGCCGGCTGCAGGGATGACTCGGCCCTTTGGAGAGGACGTTTGAAAGCGACTGAACGGTCGTGCATCGACAGATGGCTGCAGGTGTTTGAAAGCGACTGAACGGTCGTGCATCGACAGATGACTGAACGGTCGTGCATCGACAGAGTGTCTAGTGCATCGCTGCTGCTATTCCTCTTTCTCTCCTGAAAACTACCAAGTCTGGGCGTGCTTTGGTTTCAGTCAATCCTGTGTCCGATGTAGAATGAGACAATGAGTAGCAGATATTGTAGGCAAAGGCAATGAAGCTGTGTCCACTCCCACGACAACTCCAGCCGACAGTGGCGCATCCATCACCAGGCATTCGCGTAGGGGTCGGCATGGCTGGGTCCGCATCCTAGCTGCATGCGGCCATCAATCCGCCCGTGGAGTAAAGAGAGGATGCCTGGCCTGGATTGGATTGGACAAAACCTAGCTAGCTATATCGACCAAGGGCTGGGTTAGGCTGCCTTAGAACAAGAGAAATCGATGCAGATTTCAGGCTAGGTTACTTACCAACGCACTAGAAGGAGAGAAATTGGCTTCCGGATCGAAGCGGCGGTGGGCTGAGGATCCAGACGGAGCCAGGCGGAGGCTGCAACTGCAATAGAGGAGGAGACTTGGGCGGCGGCGCGCTTTTATGTGTCAGTCAGTCTAGAAAAAAGGGTACCAAACTGACCGGCCGGTTCTATCTCTTCATCCAAGTGAGAAAAAAAAGGCTGGACCCTCTCTGGAAGATGCCACGTGTCTTTTCCATCTCAAAGCAGTCTTTCTTCTCCGAGTGCTATTAAGCACAGCAAATGGTTTGTCTCGGTCCTATATTCATGAGATCTTATATAAAAAGTCATGTAAAAAATTCTTTAAATTACGTCCTTTGTAAACTAATGAAATAGGAGTATTTCTTTCTTCTTTCTTACTCCGTCCTAAAATAAATGTCTAAACTTTAACATAACTTATTTTGGGATGGATGAAATACAAGTTTTGGGGCAATAACCCTGATATTACTTTCCGTAGGACCTTTTTGGGCCTCGTGTGACAACATGCAATGCATTACTCATTCATCAAGACGCCATTTAGTTGTCAAGTGGTCCGGACAAGTTTTGAAAGAAATTTGCATCCGAATGGCAGATTTTCAGTCGATGGCTCGTACGGATGCTTTCATTGATAACAAGAAACTGTGAAAGCTCAATTTTTTTCTAAAAGTGAAGATATTCCTCTAGTTTTTGAATAGAGGGGTAATCTTAACTAGAGATAATCTGGCTCGACGCAACTGGCAAGGTAGCAAGACATATGTCTTCTGCTAGGATAACCAGTCTATTGAACACTTTTTTTTTAGTGTAAATTTGCTCACGCAGTGTGGGCCATAGTTCAAATAGTTTCAAATTAATATCCCCAGGTACAGCACATAACATGTTCGGCAATTGGTTATTTTTTGCACACATTCTTATGGGGCGGGTTATCTTCTGGTTTTCAAAAATGATGTAGTTTTTAACAATAAATGTGTTTCATCTCCTATCTAGATTATTCATGCATGTACACGATGGTTCCGCACCTGGCCTATCCTTGCAGAGGACAAAGATCTTTTTATGATGGTGTCTACACGGCTGAAGCATACGGCCAGGGAGGTTTTCTCTCTCTATGAATGACGGTCTAATCTTCAGATAGGATCTACCCCACCATAGGCCGGATTGATTTATTATTGTTGTAAACGAATTTTATTTTTGGTTGTGTTGGACTTGCTGGCTATGTGTATTGTGGTATGTAGAGGCTGGGTATTCTTTTGATGAGGTTGTATCATCTCGATATATCAATTCATTGAAATGCCCTTTATCGAAAAAAATCTATCACTTGGCTGAGACTTAACGGACTTCATTAAGTCTTAGTCGACTAAGAACTAGCCACACCACCTTCGATGCGCTCGCTCTGCCCCCAGGGGGCGGCTCAGGCGAACCCTAGCCGTCGGCGCCCTTGATCCACCCCTCCCCGCCGCCACCGGAGGAAACCGGCGAGCAAAGCTCGTCCAACAGACGACGGTGGTGGGCTCGCCCTTCCTCTTGGGGCGGACTCGTGCTGGCGCGTGACGGCGACACTGGGCGCCAAGTGTGGCGGCGGAGACATGAAGCTGGGGTTGCGGCTCCAGGGATTTCGGCGGTGCCTACGCCGCCATGGCTGTCGGGGCAGCGTGGTGGCCATTCGTGGCACACGGTGGCGGTGGATCTGGGCGCCTCATGCCCAAATTCGTCCTGCTGTGGGTGGTGACGGCCTTGGGCGTGGAGGAGACTGTTTGCCACTCAGGGTAGAGGAAACAACTAGATGTGTGCAAGCGAATATCTGCCAATGCTCGGTTAGCCACTTATCGATAGGTCATCATGTTGCCGGTGAAAACACGGCGGTTCCTCTCCTTTCAAATGTTCCAAAGCAAGTATATCATGATCCCACTACCGCCCTCATGCTCCGGTCGAAGGTCCTGTCAAGGTACTCCTCCCACCACAAGTTAATTGAAGAATTGGTGTTTGGTGGCCTTGGCTTGGTCATTGTTGGAAATATACCCTAGAGCCAATAATAAATTGGCTATTGTCATATTTCTTTGTTCATGATAATCGTTTATTATCCATGCTAGAATGTTATTGATCAGAAACTCAAATACATGTGTCATGTGTGGATGCATAGACGACAATATGTCCCTAGTCAGCCTCTACCAGGACTAGCTCGTTGATCAAAGATTGCTATGGTTTCCTAGCCATTGACATGAGCTGTCATTTGATAACGAGGTCACATCATTAGGAGAATGATGTGATGGAAGAGACCCAAACTGTGAACATAGCATATGATCGTGTCAGTTTATTGCTAACGTTTTCTGCATGTCAAGTATATATGTTCCTATGACCATGAGATCATGCAACTCACTAACACCGGAGGAATACCTTGTGTGTACCAAACTTCGCAACGTAATTGAGTGACTATAAAGGTGCTCTACAGGTATCTCCGAGGGCGTCTGTTGAGTTGGCATGGATCAAGACTGGGATTTTTCACTCTGTATGACGGAGAGGTATCTCTGGGCCCTCTCGGTAATACAACATCACAAGAAGCTAGCAAGCAATGTGACTAAGGAGTTAGTTTCCGGATCTAGTATTACGGAATGAGTAAAGAGACTTGCCGGTAACGAGATTGAACTAGGTACGGAGATACCGATGATCGAATCTCGAGCAAGTAACATACCGATAGACAAAGGGAACAACATACATGATTATCTGAATCCTTGACATCGAGGTTCAACCGATAAGATCTTCGTAGAATATGTGGGAACCAATATGGGCATCCAGGTCCCGCTATTGGTTATTGGCCGTAGAGATGTCTCGGTCATGTCTTCATAGTTCTCGAACCCGTGGGGTCTACACACTTAACGTTTGGTGACGATATAAGTATAGTTGAGTCATAGTGATGGTGACCGAAGGTTGTTCGGAGTCCCGGATAGGATCCCGGACGTGACGAGGAACTCCGGAATGGTCCGGAGGTAAAGATTGATATATATAGGATGAAGGGAAACGGAGTCCAGAAGTGTTCTGGGGCTACCAGGAGAATCGTCGGAAGATCGAAAGGGGTATCGGGGGTCCCGGCAATTGTTGCTGGCCTCATGGGACAAAAGAGGGGAAGCACTGCAGCCCACTTAGGGGCTGTGCCCCCCCTCACCACTTCCTACGTAGCCAGGAGGTGGAGGCGCCCCTAGGGCAGCCGGTCCCCTCTGTCTTGGGGGGGCAAGGTACCTAGGGAGGGGGCCACCCAAACTCTAGGCGCCCCCATCTCCCATCTGGCCGCCGCCACCTAGGGGGGAAACCCTAAGGCACCTCCACCCATCCCCTCCCCCTATGTATAGTGAGGGGGGGAGAGGGCAGCCGCACCCTTACACGCCTTGGCGCTACCCCTCCTCTCCCGTAGCTCTTCTCCTCATACGCGTAGTGCTTAGCGAAGCTCTGCCGCAATTCCTCCACCTCCACCACCACCGCCACCACGCCGTCGTGCTGCCGGAGGACTCGAGTTACTACTTCACCATCGCTCGCTGGATCGAGGAGGTGAAGGCATCATCAAGTCGTACATGTGTTGAACGCGGAGGTGTCGTCCGTTCGGCACTAGATCGGAGTTCGCGGGACGGATCATGATTAGATCGTGAAGACGTACCACTACATCAACCGTGTTCTTGAATGCTTCCGCTTAGAGATCTACAAGGGTATGTGGATCCAACTCTCCTCTCGTAGATGTGCATCTCCTAGATTGATCTTGGGTGTTTGTAGGAATTTTTTTTGTTTCCCATGCAACGTTCCCAAACAGTGGTATCATGGCTAGGTCTACGCATAGATGACATCATGAGTAGAGCACAATGGAGTTTGTGGGCGTTGATATTCAGATTGCTTCCTTCCCTAGTTCTATTTTGATCCAGCGGCATTGTGGGATAAAGCGGCTCGGATCAACTTTACATGTCCACGTACATGAGACTGGTTCCATCGACAGACATGCAACTTGTTGCATAAGATGGCTGGCGGGTGTCTGTCTCTCCCACCTTAGTTGGATCCGATTCGACGAAGGCGGTCCTTGTAGAAGGTTGAATAGCAATTTGCATATCACCGTTGTGGCTTTGCGTAGGTAAGAATCGTTCTTGCTAGATACCCATAGCAGCCACGTAAAACATGCAACAACAAATTAGAGGACGTCTAACTTGTTTTTGAAGGTATGTTGTGATATGATATGGCCAAAGACATGATGAGATATATTTGATGTATGAGATGATCATGTTTTGTAATAGTTTATCACGACTTGCATGTCGATGAATACGGCAACCGGCAGGAGCCATAGGGTTGTCTTTAATTATTGTATGACCTGCGTGTCAATCATTAAACGCTTTGTAATGCTTTACTTTATCGCGAAGCGGTAGCAATAGTAGTAGAAGCATGGTTGGCTTGACAACCCCGATGGCAGCACGATGATGGAGATCATGGTGTCATGCCGGTGATGATGGAGATCATGTCGGTGCTTTGGAGATGGAGATCAAAAGCACAAGATGATGGCCATATCATGTCACTTATGATTTGCATGTGAGGTTAATCCTTTTTTGCATCTTATTTTGCTTACGACGACGGTAGCATTATAAGGTGATCCCTCACTAAAATTTCAAGATAAAACTGTGTTCTCCCCAAGTGTGCACCATTGTGAAAGTTCGTCGTTTCGAAGCACCGCGTGATGATTGGGTGTGATAGATTCTACGTTCACATACAACAGATGCAAGCCAGTTTTGCACATGCGGAACACTTGTGTTAAACTTGACGAGCCTAGCATGTACATACATGGCCTCGGAACACAAGAGACCGAAAGGTCGAACACGAGTCATATAGTAGATATGATCAACATGGAGATGTTCACCATTGAAACCACTTCATCTCACGTGATGATCGGACTTGGTGATGGGCCTCGAACCCCTCGTTGGTTACCCCAAGTGGAAGGTGTAAGATGCAGTAAGTAGAAGTGTTTTCCCTTAGCAAAGATGCCAAGGATCGAATCCCCAGAGACTCCTAGGTTCAACAAGTAGGTGTCAACTGCTAACGGCGCAATTAGCAATCAACGTGGACCTGCACACAGATACAAATAACTTTGCTCCCAACGAGTACAGAGAGGTTGTCAATCCCTCCGGCCTTGTAGTTCACAAACTGTTAAAAGCAATGATAGTAGTGATAGATAGTTTTTGCAATAGTAGGTAAATAACGAAAAGTAAATAGTGGATGTGATCAATGATGGTAATATGGACCGGAGTCTCATGATGTTCACTAGTGATGTCTCTCTCCCAAAAGACGATAAAACAACTACGTGAGGTAAACAAATTACAGCTGGGCAATTGACAGGACCATGAATGCAAACCAATGCTGACTACATTGCAAGAAAGGTTGAGGTTCAAAGCATGGGCGGTACGCCATAGTAAGTAGACCGAAATCCATCAATATCTACTACTAATCATCCACCTTGAGATATCTATCCAGAACATCTCGCTGGTATTAAGTTGCGAGTCCCACCCATAGTGTAAACTCAATGCAACAGACAACTGCATTAAAAGAACTTTGCGTAAAGTAAACAATCCTTGCACCCGCGGGCACAAGCATCGTTGTTTTCCCCCTTGTGGCAACAGCACATCCCCTAGACTCATGTTTCTGTCACTCAAGCTAGTCATCGAGGGGCATGAACCCACAATCGAGCATAACGTTCCCTCTTGGAGTCACTACCTATTACTCGGCCAAAGCAATAAATAACAACGGAGAACATGCAAGAATTACTTATGAACTAAAATATAAAAGAGGTGAATCAAATATATTACTCAAGATCAATCTGAACATAATCTCATAATCCATCGGATCCCAGCAAACTCAACATAGCAACAGCATAAGGATTACATAGGTGCCTCGATCATGTAGGGCAGCTCACGAGGACTAATTAGTGAAGCACAAGAATGGGAGGAGAACATCACATAGCTACTGGTCATGGACTCATGGTCCAAGGGAGACTACTCACGAGTCATCCGGGAGGCGTCCATGGTGGTGGAGAAGCTCCCGGTGGTGATCCTCCCCTCCGGCAGGGTGCCGGGAAGAGTTCTCCTGGTGCTCCCGATCTTGGAAGCGGCGGCGGCGGCGGCGGAACAGAGATGGGATCGCGAAAAGAGTTCCTCCTCTGAGGGTTTCGGAGGGTCCTTTAAATATATGCCAAAGTAGGGCATCGGGGGAGCCTCGGGGGGGCGAGGCGCCCCCCCGGCGCAGCCCAGGGGGGGCGCGCCCACAGGGCGCCTGGAGCCCCTGTGCCCCCCCAGGCTGCCCTTCGGACGCAGTGTTGTTTCCGGAACGCTGATTTTTTATATAATTTTTCTGGATTTTTCTGGGCAGTTCTCGAAACGTTAAAACCTAAAATACAAAAACAGCCGAAAACAGAAACTGGCACTGGGGTGCACTGGATTAGTAAGTTAGTCCAAATATGATCAAAAGTGTATGGAAGTGTATGAATATCATAGCAATATCACCCAAAAGTGGCATGGAGCAAGCAGAAATTATAGATACGTTTTGGACGTATCAACATCCCCAAGCTTAATTCCTGCTCGTCCTCGAGTAGGTAAATGATAACAAGAATAATTTTTGTGGTGACATGCTATTAACCATATAGGACTTTCTCAAGGTCATATGACAAAAGCTTACTGAGACAATGATTCTAAAGTAATTAAGTTGCCTCAAGAGAAAATCACAAATGACTGGAAGTTTTACAATATGAAACTGAAACATCAAAAAGATTTGCAATGAACATGATGTGCAAATATGATAAAGTGATATCTAGCTTGCCCCCTTTAGTGATGCAAAACATAAATGCAAGGGCACCTTCAAGGTTTAAGTGATGACTAGATTCAATCATTTCAGAATAAACGATATCACAATCATGCAAAAGACAATGCTACTTTGAGACAATGCACATTACACTCAGAATGACAATCATGCTCTCAGTAGTTGGTGCTTCAACATAAAGGTAAAAGAAAGGTTAAGTGCTAAAGCTTTTTATTTTGAAAACATGGAAGCAATTGTGTCAACGGTGGTAGTACTTCATATGTGTCATGCATAAAACATCCTATAAGTTGCAAGCCTCATGCATCGAATACCAATAGTGCTCGCTCCTTGTCCTAATTAGCTCGGATCCCCATGGGTTATCATTGCATTACATATGTTTTAACCATGTGTCACAAAGGGGTACCTCTATGCCACCTGTACAAAGGTCCAAGGAGATAGATCACATTTGATTTCTCGTTTTTGATAGATCTCAACTTGAGGACATCCATACCGGGACAACATAGAAAATAGATGATGGACTCCTCTTTAATGCATAAGCATATTCTCATAAGAGATTGAGGATTAAGGTCCAAGCTAAAACTTCCACCATGATGCATGGCTTTGGTTGGCGGCCCAATGTTCTTCTCTAACAATATGCATATTAATTCAACCCACGGCAAATCACCCTTACTTCAGACAAGACGAACATGCATAGCAACTCACATGATATTCAACAAAAGTGTGACAGTTGATGGCGTCCCCAGAAACATGGTTACCGCTCAGCAAGCAACTTATAAGAAATAAGATACATAAGCAACATATTCTTTACCACAATAGTTTTTAGGCTACTTTCCCATGAGCTATGTATTGCATGGTTAGTTTGCTTAGTGCAGGTGGAGGTTAGCAAAAGACTGGGAGCGACCAACTAAGAGAGCAATGACGGTCATAATCATGCAGAGCGACAAAGCAATATTGAATCAGGCATGGTAGTTATATCGCTACTTAGAAACAAAAGATCATCAAGGCTTGACAGACTTTCTTTACAGTCTTGAATATGCGTGAGCATACGCCAAGTCAATCAAAATAAATTCTCGAAGGAAGATATTACTAAACCATACCATATCATAGGCAAACAAACCAAGTTGGTATTCCAATAACATATTGGGAACCCCCCCAGCTATTTGAGATTAACCAAAAGAAAACCTGAACTACTAAGCACCATCATAAAAGTGGCATCTTTATCATAGACACATTAACCAATGCAACGGAAGCAAACTCTCTTAATAAGGTGAGCATGGTAATTAAAGAGAGTTCAAGCAACCAACTAAATAAAAGCTCTTGAAAAGATAAGCATGAATAATAAGAGCAGAGCACGATAGTAGCTATTAAAGACAAAGAACACACACATCATAGATAGACATGAAAATTCTATGTAATGTAGGTAGAGGTGGAGCGTGTTTCTCTCCCACATAAAGGAATGCTGGGTTCCGACTCGTTATGAAAAACTAAAAAAAAAACTAAAAGCAAGACGCTCCAAGCATAGCACATAACACATGAAGTGATAAAAATATAGCGAAACGAAAGACGAACTGATAATGTTGATGGAGAAGGGGATGCACGGGGGCATCCCCAAGCTTAGACGCTTGAGTCTCCTTGAATATTTCTTGGGGGTGCACGGGGGCATCCCCAAGCTTGAGCGCTTGACACTCCTGAATCTTTTTATCATCTTCCCTCGCACACTTGAAAACTCCCTTCATACATAACTCATCATAATCTGATTAGCGAGGTTAGTACCCTTAATAAAATAATTATACCTTGCTGGAAATAAGGATATTCTTGAAGTTCTACTGTTTCTCAAGATTGCCAAAAGGTTTTTGCAAAGAAAAAGCAAGTTCTTAATTTGCAAAGTGAAGGTAAGGCAAAACAGGACAGAATCTGTGAAAAACAGAACAGCAGGCAGTAATTGATCTGTTCGGGATACTTCTGCAACTCAAATCAAAAAACTCAGAACTGACGCACGAAAGACAATTATATAGAGAACGCTGTCGAAAATATTCAGACCAAAAAGATGATATGGTGATTTTATACGAATTTTTCTATCCAAGGACGGAATCTGTTTCCTGGACAGCACCTCACAACTTTTGAACTTTCTAGCAATCGGAGGCTACACTTGGCACAAATATGAAAAGCAAAGATACAATGATGATGCTACAGCAGTAAACAACATCAAGACACAACAAAAGCAAAAAATTTATTCATGTGGGCTGCCTCCCAAAGGCGCTTTCTTTTATGCCTTTAAGCTAGGCATAATGCATAGATCAAGTTTTATCAAGAGTAAAAGAATAGCTAGCCCGTACAACGGACTCAAAAGGTAACTTGATCTTCTTACGAGGGAAGTGTTCCATCCCTTTCTTGAGAGGAAACTGAAATTTTATATTACCCTCTTTCTTGTCAATGACAGCACCAACGGTGCGCAAAAAGGGACGTCCCAAAATAATTGGACATGAAGGATCACATTCAATATCCATAATAGTGAAATCAACGGGCACATAATTATCATTGACAACAATAAGAACATCGTCGACCCTCCCCAAAGGTTTCTTTATGGAAGAATCAACGAGACGAACACCAAAAGAACAAGAATCATAAGGTTTCAATTTAAGCATATCATATATTCTTTTGGGCATAACAGAGGTACTAGCACCAACATCACATAATGCATAACAAGAGAAGTCATTCAAATAAATTTTTATCATAGGATCCCAACCATCTTCTAGCTTTCTAGGTATGGAGGCTTCTACTCTAAGTTTCTCCTCCCTAGCTTTGATGAGAGCATTAGTGATATGCTCTGTGAAGGCAAGGTTAAGCGTGCTAGTGCGGGGGTCTCTAGACATCTTGTGAAGGAAATCAATAACTTCGGTAAGAGTGCAATTATCAAAATCAAGGTCACGAGCATCAAGTAAAGCGGTAGTGGTGTCCTTAAGGTTCACTTGTTTGGTAGCTTCTATAGTCATAGCATCACCATTAATAGGTCCATTGGGACCAGGAGTACATTGGGTGCTAAGAGTGTGAACATCCTCTATAACTTGGATAGTAGCAACAGTGTGGTGGCTAGGAAGGCTCTTAATTCTTTCATCTTCCTCCCTTTCTCTAGCCCATCTTTCTTTTAGCTTAGCCATCATCCTAATATTTTCATTAATTTGTACTTGAGTAGCATTAATAGGGATGACTTCCCTCTCCTTAAGAGGAGAAGTTTCAATTTTTAGCAATTTTACCTCATTGGCTAAGTGGTCTACCTTAAAAGAAAGATCATCTAGTTTATGTAGTTTCTCTTCTACATTCTTATTAAAGGCTTTTTGGGTAGTGATGAAATCTCTAAGCATGGTCTCTAGTTCAGTATTGGAGTTCTTGGTACTAGGATAAGCATTGTTGTTCCCATAAGAGTTAGAGGGGAATGGTCTAGAATTGTTACCAAAGTTACTCCTATAAGCATTGTTGTTAAAATTGTTTCTAGAGATAAAGTTTACATCTACTTGTTCTTGAGCAATCAAAGAATTTAAAGGACCATCACGAGGATCAACAGTAGATTGCTTCGAAAGTAGAGACATGATCGAGTCAACTTTTTCATTAAGGGAGGAAATCTCCTCGACAGAGTTTACCTTCCTACCTGTTGGAGCGCGTTCGGTGTGCCATTGGGAATAGTTGGTCATCATCTCATCGAGAAGCTTTGTAGCAGCACCAAGTGTAGTTGACATAAAAGTTCCTCCCGCGGCCGAGTCTAACAAGTTCCGCGAGGTAAAGTTCAAGCCTGCATAAAAAGTTTGGATAACCATCCAAGTAGTCAAACCGTGAGTAGGGCAGTTCTTGATAAGAGACTTCATACGTTCCCAAGCTTGGGCAACGTGTTCATTATCCAATTGTTTAAAATTCATTATGTTACTTCTAAGTTGGATAATTTTAGCAGGTGGATAGTATTTTCCGATAAAAGCATCTTTGCACTTGTCCCATGAATCTATGCTATTTCTAGGCAAAGACTGAAACCAAATTTTAGCTCCTCCTCTCAAGGAGAAAGGAAAAAGCTTAAGCTTAACAATATTACCATCTATTTCTTGGTACTTTTGCATATCACAAAGTTCTACAAAGTTGTTCAAGTGTAAAGCAGCATCATCTCCAGCACCGGAGAATTGTTCTCTCATAACTAAGTTAAGTAAAGCAGGTTTAATTTTATATGAAGGTGCTGAAGTGGCAGGTGTAGTGATAGGTGTGCTGATAAAGTCATCGTTGTTGTGACTAGTAAAGTCACACAACTTGGCGTTCTCAGTGGAACCCATAGTAGCAAGCAAGCAAGATAACTATTTTTGTGATTTTCGATAAAAGGAACTAAAGCAAAAAATGAAAGGTAAACTAACAAGACTAAAAAGCAAAGGTAAAAGATAGCATGCAACTCCCCTATCCTGAAGAGTGGAGTCCCCGGCAACGGCGCCAGAAAATACTCCTTGATGGGCCTCGAACCCCTCGCTGGTTACCCCAAGTGGAAGGTGTAAGATGCGGTAAGTAGAAGTGTTTTCCCTTAGCAAAGATGCCAAGGATCGAATCCCCAGAGACTCCTAGGTTCAACAAGTAGGTGTCAACTGCTAACGGCGCAATTAGCAATCAACGTGGACCTGCACACAGATACACATAACTTTGCTCCCAACGAGTAGAGAGAGGTTGTCAATCCCTCCGGCCTTGTAGTTCACAAAGGGTTAAAAGCAATGATAGTAGTGATAGATAGTTTTTGCAATAGTAGGTAAATAACGAAAAGTAAATAGTGGATGTGATCAATGATGGTAATATGGACCGGAGTCTCATGATGTTCACTAGTGATGTCTCTCTCCCAAAAGACGATAAAACAGCTATGTGAGGTAAACAAATTACAGCTGGGCAATTGACAGGACCACAAACGCAAACCAATGCTGACTACATTGCAAGAAAGGTTGAGGTTCAAAGCATGGGCGGTACGCCAAAGTAAGTAGACCGAAATCCATCAATATCTACTACTAATCATCCACCTTGAGATATCTATCCAGAACATCTCGCTGGTATTAAGTTGCGAGTCCCACCCATAGTGTAAACTCAATGCAACAGACAACTGCATTAAAAGAACTTTGCGTAAAGTAAACAATCCTTGCACCCGCGGGCACAAGCACCGTTTTTCCCCCTTGTGGCAACAGCACATCCCCTAGACTCATGTTTCTGTCACTCAAGCTAGTCATCGAGGGGCATGAACCCACAATCGAGCATAACGTTCCCTCTTGGAGTCACTACCTATTACTCGGCCAAAGCAATAAATAACAACGGAGAACATGCAAGAATTACTTATGAACTAAAATATAAAAGAGGTGAATCAAATATATTACTCAAGATCAATCTGAACATAATCTCATAATCCTTCGGATCCCAGCAAACTCAACATAGCAACAGCATAAGGATTACATAGGTGCCTCGATCATGTAGGGCAGCTCACGAGGACTAATTAGTGAAGCACAAGAACGGGAGGAGAACATCACATAGCTACTGGTCATGGACTCATGGTCCAAGGGAGACTACTCACGAGTCATCCGGGAGGCATCCATGGTGGTGGAGAAGCTCCCGGTGGTGATCCTCCCCTCCGGCAGGGTGCCGGGAAGAGTTCTCCTGGTGCTCCCGATCTTGGAAGCGGCGGCGGCGGCAGAACAGAGATGGGATCGCGAAAAGAGTTCCTCCTCTGAGGGTTTCGGAGGGTCCTTTAAATATATGCCAAAGTAGGGCATCGGGGGAGCCTCGGGGGGCCCAGGCGCCCCCCCGGCGCGGCCCAGGGGGGGCACGCCCACAGGGCGCCTGGAGCCCCTGTGCCCCCCCAGGCTGCCCTTTGGACGCAGTGTTGTTTCCGGAACGCTTATTTTTTATATAATTTTTCTGGATTTTTCTGGGCAGTTCTCGAAACATGAAAACCTGAAATACAAAAACTGCCAAAAACAGAAACTGGCACTGGGGTGCACTGGATTAGTAAGTTAGTCCAAATATGATCAAAAGTGTATGGAAGTGTATGAATATCATAGCAATATCACCCAAAAGTGGCATGGAGCAAGCAGAAATTATAGATACGTTTTGGACGTATCACTTGGGTTGGTGAAATTGGATCGTGCTACACTCGGGCAACCAGAGAGATGTTAATTTGAGTGGGAGTTCTTAAGTAATAAGATTAATTGAACTCATTTATCATGAACAATAGTTTAAGTTTTCTTTGCAAATTTATGTTGTAGATCAATGGCTCGCTCAGTAGCTCCCCTGAATTTCAATGCGTTCCTAGAGAAAGCTAAGCTGAAAGATGATGGAAGTAACTTTGTGGACTGGACCCGTAATCTGAGGATTATCCTCACGGCTGCCCAAAAGGTTTATGTCCTTGATGCACCGCTTGGTACGCCACCCTTTCCCGCGTCTGTGGACGTTATGAACGTTTGAAAGTCGTGTGTTGATGATTACTCAATAGTTCAGTGCGCCATGTTGTATGGCTTAGAACCGGGACTTCAAAGGCGTTTTGAACGTCATGGAGCATATGAGATGTTTCAGGAGTTGAAGTTTATTTTTGTGAAAATGCCCGGATCGAGAGGTATGAGACCTACGATAAGTTCTACACCTGCAAAATGGAGGAGAACACTTCTGTCAGTGAGCACATACTCAGAATGTCTGGGTACTACAACCGTGTGGCTGAGTTGGGAGTTGAGCTCCCGCCTGAGGTGATCACCGACAGAGTTCTTCAATCGCTACCATCTAGCTACAAGAGCTTTGTGTTGAACTATAACATGCAAGGGATGAATAGGTTAGTCTCTGAGCTGTTCACGATGCTGTAAGTCGCTGAGTCAGACATCTAGAAGGAGCCTCAAGTGTTGATGGTCAATAAAACCACTAGTTTCAAGAAGAGTCATGGAAAGAAAAGAAACTTCAAGAAAGGTGGCAAAGCAGTTGCTCCTCCCATGAAGAAACCTAGGGCTGGACCCAAGCCAGAAACTGAGTGTTTCTATTGCAAGGGAACTAGCCATTGGAAGCGGAATTGCCCCCAAGTATCTGGCTGACAAGAAGTTGGGCCAACAAAGGTATATATGACATACATGTTATTGATGTGTACCTAACCAGCTCTCGTTGTAGTGCCTGGGTATTTGATACCGGTGCGGTTGCTCACATTTGTAACTCTAAACAGGAACTACGGAATAGACAGAGGTTGGCGAAGGACGAAGTGACGATGCACGTGGGAAGTGGTTCCAAGGTTGATGTGATCGCCGTCGGGACGCTCGCTCTTCAATTACCATCGGTATTAGTTATAGACCTGAATAATTGTTATGTAGTGCCTGCGTTGAGCATGCACATTATATCTGGATCTTGTTTAATGCGAGATGGTTACTCATTTAAATCAGAGAATAATTGTTGTTCTATTTATATGGGTAATATCTTTTATGGTCATGCACCCATTGTGAGGGGTTTATTCTTATTGAATCTCGATAGTGATGATACACATGTTCATAACATTGATGCCAAAAGATGTAGAATTGATAATGATAATACCACTTTCTTGTGGCACTGTCGCTTAAGTCATTGCTACCTCTTGAGCATGCATTGGTTTTCCCTTGAAGAGGAAAGGGTGATGCAGCAAAGTAGCATAAGTATTTCCCTTAGTTTTTGAGAACCAAGGTATCAATCCAGTAGGAGACAACGCTCAAGTCACCTAGTACCTGCACAAACAATCAAGAACCTTGCAACCAACGCGATAAAGGGGTTGTCAATCCCTTCATGGCCACTCGCAAAAGTGAGATCTGATAAAGATAATAAGATAAATATTTTTGGTATTTTTGTTGTATAGATTGGAAAGTAAAGATTGTAAAATAAAATAAATAGGAAACTAGACTTGTAGATCGGAAACTTATATGATAGAAAATAGACCCGGGGGCCATAGGTTTCACTAGCGGCTTCTCTCAAGATATCATAAATTACGGTGGGTGAACAAATTACTGTCAAGCAATTGATAAAAAAGTGCATAGTTATGAGAATATCTAGGCAATGATCACGAATATAGGCATCACGTCTGTGTCAAGTAGACCGAAACGATTCTGCATCTACTACTATCACTCCACACATCAACCGCTATCCAGCATGCATCTAGAGTATTAAGTTCATAAGAACAGAGTAACGCATTAAGCAAGATGACATGATGTAGAGGGATAAACTCAAGCAATATGATATAAACCCCATCTTTTTATCCTCGATGGCAACAATATAATACGTGCCTTGCTGCCCCTGTTGTCACTGGGAAAGGACACTGCAAGATTGAACCCAAAGCTAAGCACTTCTCGCATTGCAAGAAAGAACAATCTACTAGGCCAAACTAAACCGATAATTCGAAGAGACTTGCAAAGATATCAAATCATGCATATAAGAATTCAGAGAAGAACCAAATATAATTCATAGATAAAATTGATCATAAATCCAAAATTCATCAGATCTCGGCAAACACACCGCAAAAAGTATTACATCGAATAGATCTCCAAGAACATCGAGGAGAACTTTGTATTGAGAATCAAAGAGAGAGAAGAAGCCATCTAGCTAATAACTATGGACTCGAAGGTCCGTGGTAAACTACTCACACATCATCGAAGAGGCAATGGTGTTGATGTAGAAGCCCTCCGTGATCGATTGCCCCTCCGACGAAGCGCCAGAAAAGCCCCCAAGATGGGATCTCACGGGTACAGAAGGTTGCGGTGGTGGAAAAGTGGTTTCGTTGCTCTCCCCGATGTTTCTAGGGTATATATAGGCGGAAGAAGTACGTCGGTGCAGCTACGAGGGGCCCACGAGGGTGGGGCGCGCCTACCCCCCTGGGCGCGCCCTCCTGCCTCGTGGCCGCCTCGTGGCTTCCCAGACTTCTACTCTAAGTCTTCTGGATTGCTTTCGGTCCAATAAAGACCATCGCGAAGGTTTCATTCTGTTTGGACTCTGTTTGGTATTCCTTTTCTGCAAAACACTGAAATAGGCAAAAAAAACAGAAACTGGCACTGGGCTTCGGTTAATAGGTTAGTCCCAAAAATAATATAAAAGAGCATATTAAAGCCCATTAAACATCCAAAACAGATAATATAATAGCATGGAACAATAAAAAATTATAGATACGTTGGAGACGTATCAAGCATCCCCAAGCTTAATTCCTGCTCGTCCTCGAGTAGGTAAATGATAAAAACAGAATTTTTGATGTCGAATGCTATCTAACATAATTATCAATGCAATTTTCTTTATTGTGGCATGAATGTTCAGATCCGAAAGATTTTACACAAAAGTTTAATATTGACATAAAAATAATAATACTTCAAGCATACTGATACGTCTTCGTCGTATCTATAATTTTTTATTGTTCCATGCCAATATTCTACAACTTTCATATACTTTTGGCAACTTTTCATACTGCTTTTTGGGACAAACATATTGATCCAGTGCCCAGTGCCCCTGTTCGTTGCAAGTTTTTTGTTTCACAGAATATCCATATCAAACGGAGTCCAAACGGAATAAAAACGGACGGAGATTTTTTTTGGAATATATATGAATTTTGGGAAGCGGAACCAACATGAGACGATGCCCGAGTGGGCCATGAGGTAGGGGGGCGCGCCCACCAGGGGCAGGCGCGCCCTGGGCCCTCGTGGCCACACCGTAAGGCGGTTGATGCCCTTCTTTCGCCGTAGGAAAGCTAATATCCGGATAAAACTCGTGTCAAAAAATCAGCCCAATCGGAGTTACGGATCTCCGGGAATATAGGAAACAGTGAAGGGCCAGAATCTGGGAACGTCGAAACAGAGAGAGACAGAGAGACAGATCCAATCTCGGAGGGGCTCTCGCCCCTCCGCCGCCATGGGAGCCATGGACCAGAGGGTAAACCCTTCTCCCACCTAGGGAGAAGGTTAAGGAAGAAGAAGAAGGAGGGGGGTTCTCTCCCCCTCGCTTCCGGTGGCACCGGAGTGCCACCGGGGCCATCATCGTGTGACGGCGATCTACACCAACACCTTCGTCATCTTCACCAACATCTCCATCACCTTCCCCCATCTATCTACAGCGGTCCACTCTCCCGCAACCCGTTGTACCCTCTACTTGAACATGGTGCTTTATGCTTCATATTATTATCCAATGATGTGTTGCCATCCGATGATGTCTGAGTAGATTATCGTTGTCTCATCGGTGATTGGTGAATTGCTATGATTGATTTAAATTGCTTGTGGTTATGTTGCTATCCTTTTGTTCCCATCATATGAGCGCGCGCGTGGATCACACCATTGGGTTAGTTGTATGTTGATAGGACTACGTATTGGAGGGCAAGAGTGATGAAAGATCGTGGATGTCGCCTAGAGGGGGGGGGGGTGAATAGGCGCTTTAAAATAATTACAGTTTAGGCTTTAACAAATGCGGAATAAACCTAGCGGTTAATTTGTCAAGCACAAAACCTACAACAACTAGGCTCACCTATGTGCACCAACAACTTATGCTAAGCAAGATAAACAAGTAGGTGATAGCAAGATATATGACAAGAAACAATACGACTATCACAAAGTATAGTGCATAAGTAAAGGGCTCGGGTAAGAGATAACCGAGGCACGCGAAGACGACGATGTATCCCGAAGTTCGCACCCTTGCGAATGCTAATCTCCGTTTGGAGCGGTGTGGAGGCACAATGCTCCCCAAGAAGCCACTAGGGCCACCGTAATCTCCTCACGCCCTCGCACAACGCAAGATGTCGTGATTCCACTAAGGGACCCCTGAGGGCGGTCACCGAACCCGTACAAATGGCAACCCTTGGGGGCGGTCACCGAACTCGTACACTTTGGCAACCTTGGGGGGCGGTCACTGGTACCCGTCAAATTGCTCGGAGCAATCTCCACAACCTACTTGGAGACCCCGACGCTTGCCCGGAGCTTTACACCACAATGATTGAGCTCCGAACAATACCAACCGTCTAGGGCGCCAAAGCAACCAAGAGGAACAAGATCTAGGGTGCCCAAACACCCAAGAGTAATAAGCTTCTCAAACTTTACTTCCACGTATCACCGTGGAGAACTCAAATCGATGCACCAAATGCAGTGGCAAGGGCACACGGAGTGCCCAAGTCCTTCTCTCTCAAATCCCACCAAAGCAACAAATGCTAGGGAGGGAAAAGAGAGGAAGAACAAGAAGGAGAACACCAAGAACTCCAAGAACAGATCCAAAGGTTTCCCCTCACAAAGAGGAGAAAGTGATTGGTGGAAGTGTGGATCTAGATCTCCTCTCTCTTTTCCCCCCAAAACTAGCAAGAATCCTTGGAGGGATTGAGAGATAGCAAGCTCGAAGAAGGTCAACAATGAGGGAAGAACACGAGCTCAAAGGATAAGGTTCAATGGGGAAGAAGACCCCCTTTTATAGGTGGGGAAAAATCCAACCGTTATGCTCACAGCCCGCACAGAGCGGTACTACTGCTCCAGGAGCGGTACTACCTAGGGCGGTAGTACCCCTTTGAAAAACAACAGCGAGGCGGCAAAAAGGCCAGAAGAACCGTCAGAACGGTAGTATCACTTGACCTCACGGTACTACTGCTAGGGGTAGCGGTACTACTGCTAAGGGTAGCGGTACTACTGCTTGCGAGCGGTACTAAAAAATTACATCTGGGCCTACCACCGCGGGACTTGGGACGAGTTTTTGGTCTGGGGCGGTACTACCGCTGTAGGAGCCACGGTAGTACAGCTGTGGAGCGGTAGTAAAAAATTACATCCGCTCCAATTCGCGGTAGTACCACTGCAGCCTTTTCAGATCACCAAAACTGTCACAACTTTCGCAAACGGACACCGAATTCGATGAAACCAAGTTTGTTGGAAAGCTAGCGACAAGGGCTAACACAATATTGATAGAAATACCAATAATAAGAAAATTAGAAAAGGCCCATAAGAAAATGGTGAGAACCCTTTCTCGGATAAGACCAGTAAAACCTCCAACACCGAAAACATCATAGAAGATGCATGTGAACTCCGTTTTCGATGAACTCAAGCTTGTCATCAAGATGACCATAAGCTCTAAGACTCACAAAGAGAACCAAACAAGAACCAAGAAACATGATGCAAGGATGCAATGGTTTGAGCTCTCTACTAACAATACGATCAAGCTACCAACTTGAGAGCCCCCCTTGATAGTACGGCAAACGATCCTATAACCCTTTCTCCTAACGACCACCACGAGACCGGTAAAATAGAAAACCTGTCAAGGGCAAACCTTTGCTTTGCACAAAGTCCACTTGAGCTAGATGTAGACGATCTTGACTTCCTCAAGTTGGACCACCTTTCTTGATTGCATTGTCTCGGTGAAGACTAGTAGATTGCTCCCCCATACTCCACTATGGGTGAGCCACTCTTCGGCATATCTTCACAAGTCCATTGTCACCACAATGGACGGAAAGCTTCAAGCACTTGATCTCTTCGTGATGCTCCACTTGAACTTGCACACCGCAACCTAACCCCACAAAGAACTCTCACGAAGACCATGGGTTATTACACAAAGCGTGATTGACAATGCTTACCATACCATAGGATTGCTTGAACCCTCTCGGTACATCTTCTACACTTTGTGTGTTGATCAACTTGATTCATTCTTTGACTTAGTTTTGATCAACCTTGAATCTTTCCAACTCTCTTCATTTGGATGATGTCTTGAAGGTAAACATGAATGATCACAAACTCTTCTTCTTCAAGACATGCTTGCAATAAGCTCAACACCCACAAGACCAATCGTTGGATAATTCCTTAATAGCACCTTGGTCATCACAAACTCTCCTTGAAACCAACAAATGAACTCCAAGAAAAGCCTATGGACAAACCCTTCAAATATAACTCAAGGCAACCATTAGTCCATAGAGATTGTCATCAATTACCAAAACCAAACATGGGGGCATCGCATGTTCTTTCTATCTCCCCCATTTTGGTAATTGATGACAATCACTTTCAAGAGAGTTTATATAAGAAATTATGTATCACCATAACATGCAACAATAATGTATGCGCATGAGATGCAAAAGCTTAGGAACAAAACCAAAGCAAGAAGAGAGAAGAGACAACTCTCTAAACTTCCTCACAAAACTAAACTCTCTGAAACTTCTCCCCTATTGGCATCGATTGCCAAAATGGGCGAATAGCTTAGAAGGCCAATATAAATGGTGTTCCTCCATAAATTGCGTATTCCTCAAAATAGAGAGTGGAATGCAATACATATATCCAACTGTAAATACTTGGAGGAAGAAAAACTATATTGAGGCCCAAAGATTGCAAAAGAATGATATGCCACAAAGGCATAACAAAGGGAGAAAAACACGCAATCAAGCAATCAAAGTATACCAATTGAATCAAGCTATCAAAAGATACCAATTGACCCAACTAGACCAATGATCCTACATGCCAAATGAATAAAAGATATTATGATATGAGCAAAGGAGTGTTCTAGAGAAACTAGAGAAGCTCCCCATGATTTGTGCACAATTTAGTTTTGTATTTGGATACAACGAGCACAAAATAGGATCGTCGCTCCCCCAAGATCAATAGAACCTCACGACATAGCAACGGAGTGTTCTAAAGACACGAGTGAAGCTCCCCATAATTTATGCACTCCTTAGAATATTTTCATTAGGATACCAAGTGCACAAAATAGGATCATCACTCCCACAAGATCAATAGACACTCACACCAAGTGAAAGTGAGCATGAAGGAAACAAAGCCTAGCACTTGCAACAAACAACTGGTTGAGCAATATATAAAAGAGTCAACTTAAGAGTAGGCTCAACCAAAATGATGTGTGTGAGTCATGGCAATGCACTTGAGAAGATTAATGTATGGATGAACATTAAGCATCAATATACTCTTGAATGAATGAGATACACAGTGCAAGGCCTATCATTCCCACACACAACAGCAAATGGGTTCACAAGCTCACTACTAATCATATAAATAACCTATGCTTGTGACAACCTGTGGTGAAGATATAAAAAGGATAGCTTTGTCATGAGGAGGGATACCAATAGAAATGGCAAAAGCCTCGTCAAGACAAGCAAGAGAAAAAAAAATGATCTTCACCACAAAAGAGTGCATCAAGATGCAACGATATAAGATCCGCACTCGAGACACACACCTTCACGGAGCCACCAAAGAAATAAAACAGGAACGAAAGGTGGACATGAAAGAAGGGGATATCAAATAGATATGCAACTTCTCTCAAGTGTATAAGATTCTAGGTAGATGAAGATCATGATGATATCAATCCACAAAGAAGGATGTACACACGAAATTGTTGCAAAAAGGAATGAATAAGATATCCCCAAGAAAGTCATAAATATACCAATAAGATATTTGCTTGAAGGAATAGCACGTGGATAGATATGTTCTTATTGTATATAAATGAGTTCCAACCACACGAGCATCAAAGACATCACAACTAGCAACAAGAGATCATTGTTGGGATGCTTTCAGAAAGGAAACAAGTATCATAAGAAGGAATGACTAACATGCCATGATACAACCTACACAAGGTTGGTGCAAGAAATGTGTGCATGAAGTAGATGGTGATACTTGTTACCGAGATACCATTGGAAGGATGTAGTAGATACCAATTGAAGGTAGATAGTAGTTCATTGATCATCCTAGCTTGACTCCAATAAGCACATGGTGACACCACCTTCCTCTTGAATGAGCCGAGCATCCAATGCATCTCCAATTGTTCCTAGAACACCAACACAAACAAAATGGTACCCAAACTCATTGGGACCAAAGAGTTAGAAACACCAATACATAGGAAAAACTCCACAAACATATGTGCATTTGTATATGAAAATGAATTTCATGCACATCTCATCCAAATTGAGACTAGGTGGAGTTTCCCTTATATATTGGGTTAAAGAAAGAAAGCATGCCAAAGAAAATACATGAAGTAAATATGCATGCTCAAGACTTTCAAGAAACGAAACAAAATGAAAAAGAAATACCAAGTGAAAATAGGATACCAAATGGAGAAATCATCACTTGGAAGATATCTACTAGAAGATACATCAAGGAATGATATATCCATTGATACACACAAAAGGAAAGATATCGGACTCCCAAAAGAGAGGATGGTTCCAAACAAACCAACCCATCTACAAAGTTTCATGATGGCACAAGTACCAAAAAGAAACGGCTTGCCTTCCATCAAAACACACTTGATATGGATCACAAGATGAGTGTTCTATCAAAAATAGGATAGCTCCCCCACGAATTGTGCATTTAAAGAGAATTTGCATTCGAGTACAAAATGCACAAGGTGGGATCACCACTTTCATTATATCTAGAAAACACTCGACAAAAACGATAAAACACGAGATCCACAAGTGGCATGGAAGGAAATGGGAGTTGACACAAACTTGGCAAGAGATAAGACAAATAAAACCAAAAGACAATGTAAAGATGATCAATAATTTCCACCACATAAATGATTACCAATTGTCAAAGATAAGAGGTATTTGGAAATAATTCCCGGTGATAGATAGCAATGATATCCAACATCATCTTCACACCAAACACAAGCAAAATGCAACTTGTAGAGCTAACATGCCACCTAGGAACAACATAATTTATACTATCAACTCTAGGTGACAATATCTCAAATTTACACATTTTCTAGGCTTGTAATATGCACATAGAATATTACTCCCCCATAATGTGATACCAATGGAAAACTTACCAAGATGCAAAAGAGAACCAACAAGAGATAATTAATGGAACATTTAGAATTTGACTTTCTCATGAGAAGACATACCACATAAAGACTAGATAATCTTGTAATATCAATACTAGATGATATTCCTCATGTACACACATTTATAGGATTGTGAGGTGCACAAAGCACATCACTCCCCCAAAATGGGATGTTCCATTAATCTCTCACAAGAGCCAACTAAGATAAAAGCAAGAAGCACAAAGGCTCAACGCACGACACACACATACATGATGTGCAAACCAATATACACATACTTGATTTCTCAAGATACGCAAATTGGATGCACATCATATACAAACACATGCAAGGAACAAAACCAAAACATGCAAAGGGGCAAGTAACTTTCAATGTAAACAATTTAAGCACGAGTTACCGCAAGGAGGAACATTGGATATAAGATAGAAACTTGATCATCCGAATGACTTGGCTTGAGACAATATGAATGATGAAGACCCCTTAATTCTTCATAATGTACCAAGTCTCCAATGCCCTCCAACAACGCCTATTGATCAAGTTTTAGCTTGTTGGTCCCCAACCAAGTTGGGTCCTAAGAGGTTAGTCACAATAGGCTTTGCCACCCAAATGGTTCTTTTCTTGACACCACTTTGAGTACCAAAAAACTTGGCAAACACATTGCCAGCATTATCCTTCCCAAGAAAATAGACATCATCAATAATAATTGGGTTGGATAAGTTACCACTAGTGCATGAAGAAGCAAGGTGACCCTTCTCACGGCATAGGTAGCAACATCTACTCTTCACTTTCTTATCATTTGATTTCTCAAAATGAGAAGCATTACCACGAGTCTTCTTGGGAAGCGGCCTTTCTCCAACTTGCGGTTGAGCACGAGATTGAACTTGTGGCATCTTCCCTTGTTGCTTGTCACTAATGACCTTCTTCTTCAATGGGCAAGATCTAACATGATGCCCTTCAATTTTGCACTTGAAGCAAATAATCTTGGCCGAATTCTTGAGTTGTTCTTGGCCCTTCTTCTTGTTGCTCTTGGACTTCTTCTTCTTGTTGGAGTTGAATCCAAGTCCACCTTTGTCATTGGGGGATTTTTGCACACTCAAGATATTGTTGAGTGTGGACTTCCCTTCATGACACTTTTCCAAGTCTTTCTTCAAGGAAGAGACTTGGGCCTTGAGCTCTTTGATTTCCTCTACATGGTTAGTATCAGCACAAGTACTAGAGGAAGTATAGGCTTCATTGTTAGAGCAACAAGGCAAGGAAAGCAATTCATCACAAGATGTACCAATGTTATGCATAGATGAATTACGAGGACTAGCACATGGCAATATAGCATTTTGACTAGAAGTAGTGCTAGCAACCACATGAGACTCACTAGAAGTTACCTTGATGATCATAGCCTCATGAGCTATCTTTAGCACATTATGGGAAACTAGAAGATCATCATGAGAGCTTGTGAGCTTTACATGACTTTCTTCCAATCTCCCATAATTGCTAGATAGCAACTCAATTTGAGCCCTTAGCTCAACATTCTCCTTCAAAATGAATGCTTCACTAAAAATAGAGTTAGTAGCACAAGCATCATCAATAATAGCAAGAGGAGAAGGCAACTTGGCAAGCTCTTTAGAATATGAAGCTTTAAGTTGAGCATGAGACTCGGTGAGTTTGATGAGCTCACTCTTAATGACCCTTGAGCCATTTTTGAGGTGCTCAAAATCCTCAAGGATTTTAGCATGTGCAACTTCAAGCTTCTCATTTTTAGTTTCAAAATCATTAGACACCTCGAGAGCTCTATCAAGGGATTCCTTTATTCTAGATAGTTCTAGAGCAAAAGTCTCCTCAAGAGATTCCTTGGTGGTTTGTTCAAGTTCAAGAGCTTGCGAGAGGTCAGCGATCTCATTAGCGTAATCACGCTCATGACCTTCCATTTTCTCAATGGTGACCTCATGCTCCTCTAGATGAGATTCCAACTCATCAATATATTTCTTGCCCTCAATGGCAATAGACATGATTTCCATAAAGTTGGAACGAGCTAATTTATTCTGAAGAAGAGCTTTAAAAATCATTTCCCCCTTAATTTTTAAGGAGGCAACATTATCATTCTCTTCATCATTTTCTACATGATCATCATTGTCATCATCACTATCATCACAAGATATATTGGGGTTCAAAGTGGGAGATACCTTTGAAGCCTTAGCCATAAGGCAAAACGCGATAGATGATGATGTAGGATCCCTTGAAGTACCATTCAAGACTACATCTTGTTCCATGGGGTGTTGGGTTTCCTCTACATTGTTAGCACAACAATTCAAGGAAATAGATGCATTTTTAGCATGGCAACAAGACATAGCAAGCATATCATCATGAGTTTTAGTCAAGCAATTTCTACATGATATGCAAGGACTATCAACACAAGCATGTGAAACATGTAGGGTGCTCGAAGTGTTAAAGTCCAAAGAACACGCATTGCAATAACATAGTGATGAAGGATCATCCACAATAAGCATACTATCATCATTGCAATGACCAACACTACTCACCATATCATTACCTTGTGGCAAACCACATGTAGGTGAAGTAGAAGAAGTTGAGAAGACAACACAGCCAGAGGTGGAGGGAGAGCAATCATTTCTACAATTCATGGACACACCATATTTATCTTGAAGCTTTGTCCACAACTCATGAGCATCCCGGAACGGCATGAGTTGAAATATAACTACATTGCTCAAAGCATAAAAAAGCACATTAGAAGCTTGAGCATTGAGATAAGAGTTTTTCTCATCCTCTAAAGATAATCTTTGGGGATCCTTTGGAGGAGAAAAACCCATATCTACAATTCGCTCTAAATTTGGGTCCATGACCCTAAAGAGATTAAACATGCGAATTACCCAAACATCAAAATTTGTGCCATCGAAACTAAGAGTGTCAGAGAATCCTAAGCCCCTAGTCGACATCCTTACTCTCTAGGCGGTTAAGCCCTATAAAGAGAGACGAGGCTCTGATACCAATTGAAAGATCGTGGATGTCGCCTAGAGGGGGGGGTGAATAGGCGCTTTAAAATAATTACAGCTTAGGCTTTAACAAATGCGGAATAAACCTAGCGGTTAATTTGTCAAGCACAAAACCTACAACAACTAGGCTCACCTATGTGCACCAACAACTTATGCTAAGCAAGATAAACAAGTAGGTGATAGCAAGATATATGACAAGAAACAATACGGCTATCACAAAGTATAGTGCATAAGTAAAGGGCTCGGGTAAGAGATAACCGAGGCACGTGAAGACGACGATGTATCCCGAAGTTCACACCCTTGCGAATGCTAATCTCCGTTTGGAGCGGTGTGGAGGCACAATGCTCCCCAAGAAGCCACTAGGGCCACCGTAATCTCCTCACGCCCTCGCACAATGCAAGATGCCGTGATTCCACTAAGGGACCCTTGAGGGCAGTCACCGAACCGGTACAAATGGCAACCCTTGGGGGTGGTCACCGAACCCGTACACTTTGGCAACCTTTGGGGGCGGTCACCGGTACCCGTCAAATTGTTCGGGGCAATCTCCACAACCTAATTGGAGACCCCGACGCTTGCCCGGAGCTTTACACCACAATGATTGAGCTCCGAACAACACCAACCGTCTAGGGCGCCAAAGCACCCAAGAGGAACAAGCTCTAGGGTGCCCAAACACCCAAGAGTAATAAGCTTCTCAAACTTTACTTCCACGTATCACCGTGGAGAACTCAAACCGATGCACCAAATGCAATGGCAAGGGCACACGGAGTGCCCAAGTCCTTCTCTCTCAAATCCCACCAAAGCAACTAATGCTAGGGAGGGAAAAGAGAGGAAGAACAAGAAGGAGAACACCAAGAACTCCAAGAACTAGATCCAAAGGGTTCCCCTCACAAAGAGGAGAAAGTGATTGGTGGAAGTGTGGATCTAGATCTCCTCTCTCTTTTCCCCCAAAAACTAGCAAGAATCCATGGAGGGATTGAGAGATAGCAAGCTCGAAGAAGGTCAACAATGGGGGAAGAACACGATCTCAAAGGATAAGGTTCAATGGGGAATAAGACCCCCTTTTATAGGTGGGGAAAAATCCAATCGTTATGCTCACAGCCCGCACAGAGCGGTACTACCGCTCCAGGAGCGGTACTACTGCTAGGGCGGTAGTACCCCTTTGAAAAAAAACAGCGAGGGGAAAAAAGGCCAGAAGAACCGTCGGAACGGTAGTATCGCTTGACCTCACGGTACTACCGCTAGGGGTAGCGGTACTACTGCTAAGGGTAGCGGTACTACTGTTTACGAGCGGTACTAAAAAACTACATCTGGGCCTACCACCGCGGGACTTGGGACGAGTTTTTGGTCTGGGGTGGTACTACCGCTGTAGGAGCCATGGTAGTACTGCTCTGGAGCGGTAGTATAAAATTACATCCGCTCCAATTCGCGGTAGTACCGCTGCAGCCTTTTCAGATCACCAAAACTATCACAACTTTTGCAAACGGACTCCGAATTCGATGAAACCAAGTTTGTTGGAAAGCTAGCGACAAGGGCTAACACAATCTTGATAGAAATACCAATAATAAGCAAATTAGAAAAGGCCCATAAGAAAATGGTGAGAACCCTTTCTCGGATAAGACCGGTAAAACCTCCAACACCGAAAACATCATAGAAGACGCATGTGAACTCCGTTTTCGATGAACTCAAGCTTGTCATCAAGATGACCATAAGCTCTAAGACTCACAAAGAGAACCAAACAAGAACCAAGAAACATGATGCAAGGATGCAATGGTTTGAGCTCTCTACTAACGATACGATCAAGCTACCAACTTGAGAGCCCCCCTTGATAGTACGGCAAACGATCCTATAACCCGGTCTCCCAACTACCACCACGAGACCGGTAAAATAGAAAACCTATCAAGGGCAAACCTTTGCTTTGCACAAAGTCCACTTGAGCTAGATGTAGATGATCTTGACTTCCTCAAGTTGGACCACCTTTCTTGATTGCGTTGTCTCGGTGAAGACTAGTAGATTGCTCCCCCATACTCCACTATGGGTGAGCCACTCTTCGGCATATCTTCACAAGTCCATTGTCACCACAATGGACGTCAAGCTTCAAGCACTTGATCTCTTTGTGATGCTCCACTTGAACTTGCACACCGCAACCTAACCCCACAAAGAACTCTCATGAAGACCATGGGTTAGTACACAAAGCGTGATTGACAATGCTTATCATATCATAGGATTGCTTGAACCCTCTCGGTACATCTTCTACACTTTGTGTGTTGATCAACTTGATTCATTCTTTGACTTAGTTTTGATCAACCTTGAATCTTTCCAACTCTCTTCATTTGGATGATGTCTTGAAGGTAAACATGAATGATCACAAACTCTTCTTCTTCAAGACATGCTTGCAATAAGCTCAACACCCACAAGACCAATCTTTGGATAATTTCTTAATAGCACCTTGGTCATCACAAACTCTCCTTGAAACCAACAAATGAACTCCAAGAAAATCCTATGGACAAACCCTTCAAATATAACTCAAGGCAATCATTAGTCCATATAGATTGTCATCAATTACCAAAACCAAACATGGGGGCACCGCATGTTCTTTCAACAGAAGCTTCAACCTAGCGTAGAAATTGATGCATACGGGATTGAAGGGGGGCCAATATATCTTAATGCTATGGTTGGGTTTTACCTTAATGAACGTTAGTAGTTGTGGATGCTTGCTAATAGTTCCAATCATAAGTGCATAGAATTCCAAGTAAGGGTTGACATGGTAGCAGTGGCCTCTCCCACATAAAACTTGCTATCGGTCTAGTAACATAGTCAATTGCTTAGGGGCAATTTCGCAACTCCTACCACCACTTTTCCACACTCGCTATCACTAACTTTATTGCTTCTTTATCTTAACAACCCCTAGTTTATATTTACGTGCTCTTTATATTCTTGCAAACATATCCCACAAAAACTACAAATTACTTCTAGTTTCATACTTGTTCCAGGTAAAGCAAACGTCAAGCGTGCGTAGAGTTGTATCGGTGGTCAATAAAACTTGAGGGAATATTTGTTCTGCCTTTAGCTCCTCGTTGGGTTCGACACTCTTACTTATCGAAAGAGGCTACAACTGATCCCCTACACTTGTGGGTTATCAAGACCTTTTTCTGGCGCCGTTGCCGGGGAGCAATAGCGTGGGGTGAATAGTCTCGTGTATGCTTGTTTGCTTTATCACTAAGTAGATTTTATTTGTTGTTCTAAGTAGTTTTCTATCTTTAGTTATTGGTAGCAAATGCAAAATACCAAAAAAATAGTGGTACCTACTGAACCAATGGTTGAAGAACCACTCAAAATCTATCACAGTACTGAAGCTTATTACTTGGATCATCTTGGATCCCTATGTGCTCGGGCTGAAATCCCAACTAGCTTAGTTGAGGGAAAATATTTAGATGAGCATGCTTGTTATGTGCGACACCGCATATCTGAAAAATGGAAACTTTTACTGGATCAAATTCATCGTTTGCAATGCTATGATTGGAATTTATGTGAAATATATGATTTTACTTGTTGTTCTGAAGACCCTAAGAAACACCTTCCCTGCCAATGTGAGTTTAGTGATAATGGAATCATATCTTCGTATGCTAAGGGTGTTTATAGTTACTATGATGTTCAACAAATTGAAGAATTTGTTGCTTTTAAGGGTGCTTATGAAATTGCTTCTTTGATTGAAAAGTATGATGCTACTCTTTACAAATCTAATTTTTTTGCCATATTTAAATATTTTTTATGATAATTATGCTTCTAATGCCTATGTTAAACCATATATTGAGGCCTACTCCGTTGTCCAAGAAGAGACTAATATTTTGCAGGAGTCTATGGAAGAGGAAATTGATGACACTGTGAGCTCATTAGATGAAAAAGATGGCGAGGAGAGCGAAGAACAAAAGGAGGAAGAGCGGATTAGCTACCCGTTCCCACCTTCTAATGAGAGCAACTCTTCAACTCAACCATTGTTTAATTTCCCTTCGTGCTTACCGAAGGATGATTGCTATGATCCCATTGATTCTTTTGAAATATCCCTTTTTGATGATGCTTGTTATGCTTGTGGCCAAGATGCCAATATGAATTATGCTTATGGAGATGAACTTGCTATAGTTCCTTATGTTATGAATGAAATTGTTGCTATTGCACCCACACATGATATTCCTATTATCTTTTTGAATTCTCCTAACTACACTATATCGGAGAAGTTTGCCCTTATTAAAGATTATATTGATGGGTTGCCTTTTTCCATTACACATGATGATTTTGATGAGTATAATATGCATGTGCTTGCTGCTCCTACTTGCAATTATTATGAGAGAGGAACTACATCTCCGCCTCTCTATGTTTCCAACACGATAAAATTACAAGAAACTGCTTATACTATGCATTGGCCTTTACTTGATGTGCATGAATTGTTCTTGTATGACATGCCTATGCATAGGAAGAGAGTTAGACTTCGTTTTTGCATGACACATATCACTTTGTGCTCACTACTAAATGCCAAATCATTGTTAATTAAAATTGGCTTTGATATACCTTGGGATCCGGGTGGATCCATTACTTGAGCACTATATGCCTAGCTTAATGGCTTTAAAGAAAGCGCTGCCAGGGAGACAACCCAAAAGTTTTAGAGAGTCATTTATTTCTGTGGTGTGCTTTTATAAAGTTTTAAAACAAAAAATAAAGAGGGGAAGCTAAAACTTTTACAAAAAGAGAAGTGAAAGTAAGAAGGACGAGCACCGTTGAAATGGGGGAGCTCCTTGAACTTTGTTCATGCCCATGGAAACTTGATAAACCTTGATTACAGAAACTTTTCAATAAAAATAATTATCCCCTTGTACAATTCCATTGTATTATAAAAATAATGTTCCAAGAGTTTCCTTTAGGATGATTAAACTGCTTGTTGGTTTGTGCGGTGCAAAAACAAAAACTTTTGCTGTAGTGCGCAATTTTACATTTTTTACTGGAACGTCTAAAGGATCTAAAACTTTTTGCAAAGTCTTGCTATATTTTTTTTTATTTTTCCTAAAATTTCCAGAATTTTTAGAGTTACAGAAGTATGGTTAATGTTCAGATTACTACAGACTGTCCTGTTTTCACAGATTGCTGTTATAGCTTCATTATTTGCATATGTTTGAATTCTTGTTGATGCCTCCTTGACTTGGGGCCATAGAATTGTGATAGCATACAGTAGGTAATGTTTGTTCATAATTATACAATAATGTTAGGACAGTACATGATGAGATTTCATTGATCATATGCACTAACCCCGCCACTAAAAGTTCGGTTAAGTTTTGTGTGGATGAAGTGTTCGAAGATCGAGGAGGTCTTGATGTAAGAAGAAGGAGGAGAGGCAAGATCTCAAGCTTGGGGATTCCCAAGGCACCCCAAGTAAATATTCAAGGAGACTCAAGCGTCTAAGCTTGGGGATGCCCAGGAAGGCATCCCATCTTTCTTCAACAAGTATCGGTATGTTTTCGGATTCGTTTCATTCACATGATATGCGTAAACTCTTGGAGCGTCGTGTGCTTTTCCTTTTCTCTTAATAAATGCACCATGCTGGTATGAGATAGTCCTTGGTTGATTTATAGAATTCTCTTTGCAATTCACTTATATTTTTTGAGTATGGCTTTATAGAATTCTTCATGTGCTTCACTTATATCATTTGAAGTTTGGATTGCCTGTTTCTCTTCACATAGAAAACCGCCATTCGTAGAATGTTCTTTTGATTCACTTATAATTGTTAGAGCATGGGAATAACTTTTGTAGAAATAATTAAAACTCTCTTGCTTCACTTATATCTATTTAGAGAGTTGTCAGGAATTGGTCATTCACATGGTTATTCATAAAATCCTACATAAACTTGTAGATCGCTGAATATGATATGTTTGATTCCTTGCAATAGTTTTGCGATATAGAGATGATAATGGGGGAGGTACTAATGAATGATTGTGGTCTAGTAAAAATATTGGTGTTAAGGTTTGTGATTCCCGAAGCATGCACGTATGGTCTCCTAACTATGTAACCAAATTGGCGCGCATTGTATTTTGATTGTTTATCTTTGAGTGAAGGTCGGGGGCGCGCGATGGTTAACTCCTACCAACCTCCCCCCTAGGATCACGCGTCGTAGTATTTTTGCTTCGAGGGCTAATAGATTTTTCGCAATAAGTATGTGCGTTCTTTATGACTAATGTTGAGTCCATGGATTATACGCACTCTCACCCTTCTACCTTACTAGCCACTCTAGTACCGCGAATTTTTCGCCGGTGCATCAAACCACCTTATATCCTTCCTCAAAACAGCCACCATACCTACCTATTATGGCATTTCCATAGCCATTCCGAGATATATTGCCATGTAACTCTCCGTTCTGTTTATTATGACACGCACCATCATTGTCATATTACCTTGCATGATCGTAAGATAGCTAGCATGATGTTTCCATGGCTTGTCCGTTTTTTTGATGTCATTGCTACGCTAGATCATTGCACATCCCGGTACACCGCCGGAGGCATTCATATAGAGTCATATTTTTGTTCTATTATCGAGTTGTAAGTAAAAGAAGTGTGATGATAATCATTATTAGAGCATTGTCCCTTGAAAAAAAAGGGGAAGGCCAAAAATAAAAGAAAGGCCAAATAAAAAAAGGAGAAGGGCCAAATAAAAAAAGGAAGGCCCAAAAAAAGAAAAAAAGAAAAAAGAAGAAGAAAAAAGGGGACAATGCTACTATCTGTTTTCCACACTTGTGCTTCAAAGTAGCACCATGATCTTCATGATAGAGAGTCTCCTATGTTGTCACTTCCATATACTAGAGAGAATTTTCATTATAGAACTTGGCTTGTATATTCCAACGATGGGCTTCCTCGAATGCCCTAGGTCTTCATGAGCAAGCAAGTTGATGCACACCCACTAGTTTTCTTTTGAGCTTTCATACACTTATAGCTCTAGTGCATCCGTTACATGGCAATCCCTAATCACTCACATTGATATCTATTGATGGGCATCTCCATAGCCCATTGATACGCCCAGTTGATGTGAGACTTTCTCCCCCCTTTTGTCTACTACCACCTCCTATTCCACCCATAGTGCTATGTCCATGGATCACGCTCATGTATTGCGTGAAGAGTTGAAAAGGTTCGAAAGAGTAAAGTATGAAAACAATTGCTTGGCTGACACCGGGATAGGCATGAGGGGTACCTTGTGTTAAGAAAAGGGAGCATAAAAGACTATATGATTTTGTAGGGATAACGTTCTTTAGCATTGATATGTTGAAAGACTTGATTTTTGTTGGGATGCCAGAGTATTAAATTCTTTTATGTCAAATGATAGACTATTGCTTTGAATCACTCGTGTCTTAATATTCATGCCATGATTAGATTACATGATCAAGATTATGCTAGGTAGCATTCCACATCAAAAATTATCTTTTTTATCATTTACCTACTCGAGGACGAGTAGGAATTAAGCTTGGGGATGCTGATACGTCTCCGTCGTATCTATAATTTTTGATAGTTCCATGCCAATATTCTACAACTTTCATATACTTTTGGCAACTTTTTATACTATTTTTTGGGACTAACATATTGATCCAGTGCCCAGTGCCAGTTCATGTTTGTTGCATGTTTTTTGTTTCGCAGAATATCCATATCAAACGGAGTCCAAACGGACGAAGATTTTTTTGGAATATATGTGAATTTTGGGAAGCGGAACCAACATGAGACGATGCCCGAGTGGGCCACGAGGCAGGGGCGCGCCCAATAGGGGCATGCACGCCCTGGGCCCTCGTGGCCACACCGTAAGGCGGCTGATGCCCTTCTTTCGCCGCAAGAGAGATAATATACGGATAAAAATCGTGTCAAAAAGTCAGCCCAATCGGAGTTACGGATCTCCGGGAATATAAGAAACGGTGAAGGGCCAGAATCTGGGAACGCGGAAACAGAGAGAGACAGAGAGATATATCCAATCTCGGAGGGGCTCTCGCCCCTCCTCCGCCATGGAGGCCATGGACCAGAGGGGAAACCCTTCTCCCACCTAGGGAGAAGGTCAATGAAGAAGAAGAAGGAGTGGGGCTCTCTCCCCCTCGCTTCCGGTGGCACCGGAGTGCCACCGGGCACCGGGGCCATCATCGTGTGACGACGATCTACACCAACACCTCCGTCATCTTCACCAACATCTCCATCACCTTCCCCCATTGTAGGATCGAAAGTAGGTCTAGAGGGGGGGGGTGATTAGACTACTTGACTTTATAAAAATTTGCCTTTTGATCATGCAATGTTTTTTGGCAGTTTTGCAATTAAGATCAATTCAAGTATCACCCTACACATGCAATTCTAGAGTAATAGCAGCGGAAAGTAAATTGCACATGTAAAAGAGAGGTGGAGAAGATCAAACGCAGTTTGGAGACACGAAGATTTTTGTCGTGGTTCCGATAGGTGGTGCTATCGTACATCCACGTTGATGGAGACTTCAACCCACGGAGGGTAACGGCTGCGCGAGTCCACGGAGGGCTCCACCCACGAAGGGTCCACGAAGAAGCAACCTTGTCTATTCCATCATGGCCTACGCCCACGGAGGACTAGCCTTACTCGGGGTAGATCTTCACGAAGTAGGCGATCTCCTTGCCCTTACAAACTTCTTGGTTCAACTCCACATCTCAAATACGGAGGCTCCCAAGCGACACCTAACCAATCTAGGAGGCACCACCCTCCAAAAGGTAATAGATGGTGTTGATGTTGATGAACTCCTTGCTCTTGTGCTTCAAATGATAATCTCCCCAACACTCAACTCTCCTCACTGATATGGCTGTGGTGGAAGAAAGGTTTGAGTGGAAAGCAACTTGGGAAGGCTAGAAATCAAGTTTCATATGGTAGGAATGGAATGGCTTGATCTCAACACAAGGGTAGGTGGTTCACTTCTCAGAAAGTGTATGGTAGGAGTGGTAGACTTTCTGATGGCTCTCTCCACGAATGAAGAGGGGGTGGAGGGGTATATATAGCCTCCACACAAAATCCAACCGTTACACACACATTTGACCAATCTCGGTGAGACCGAAGTGAAACTCGGTCAGACCGAAAGTTCAAATATAGTGAACGTTGGGATTTTCGGTGGGACCGAAAATACCATCTCGGTGTGTCCGAAGTGAGTCAAAGGTTGGAGCTTGCCATCTCGGTGGGACCAAAAATAACATCTCGGATATTCCGAAGTGATGTCAATTGGTTACAGAAGGTTGGCAGTCCATTTTCGGTGAGACCGAAACTCAAAATCGGATGGACCGAGAAATTAGGGTTTGGAAGAATAACTGAGGTGGTTCATCTCGGTGGGACTGAGTTTGCAGAATCGGTTTGTCCGAGATTACTTATGAGTGTGTTAAGTAGTGAAGAGTGCTGATAGTTGAGGGAGCTAGATCACTAAGCACTTGAGCAACCAGATCATTAACACAACCTCATCCCCTTTTAATAGTATTGGCTTTTCCTATGGACTCAATGTGATCTTTGATCACTAAACCAAAAATAGAGTCTTGAGCTTTTGCCAATGCTTGTCTTAGCATTTTGAGGGGTCCACTTCTTCAGACATTTCCATACCCATATCATCGAACTTCTCTGAAATGATTCTCAAGTAAATATTAGTTCAATGATATATATGTTGTTATTAATTACCAAAACCACCCGGGGATTAGTTGCACATTCAATCTCCCCCTTTTTGGTAATTGATGACAACATATAGATCAAAGCTTCGACAACGGATATAATCAATGAGTAATATCGTCGCTTTGAGAAGTATGTGATAAACAAGAGCTCCCCCTAAATTTGTGCATTATTTAAAATTTGCGTTTGAATGCAAATGCACAATCGATTAGGATTATGGGTCACTCTTCCATGTCACATACATCTTGGTGTAGCGCACAAAATGATAAGAATGAATAACATGCACTCAATCACCAAGACAAGAGTAAATAGCCATACAATAAGGAATAGCATATGATAAGCATTAAGCACACATTAAAGCATAGTATGACTAGGCACTCATTAAAGATAGCATCAAACGTAGTAGCAAGCACACTGAAAGTTTCGAAAGACCAAAAGAAACCAATGTATCTCAAAGAAACCGGCAAAAGAACGAAAGACGAAAGAGCACTCTCTCTCTCGAAGCCCTATGATCTATAACAATTTCTCCCCCTTTGACAACAAGTTACCAAAAAGTTCGAAAAGGTATAGAGCTAAGCGTCACTGCGGGCTCTGCTGGCGGCTCCCGTCTGGGTAGATGTCGGTGTAGAGATAGCTGCATCGGCGAAGACTTCTGCTGATGTCTGCGCTGGAGGAGTGGATGCTGAAGTTGGAGCAACTGCTGGAGCTGTAGCTGGTGCTGAAGTGGTAGCCCTGGAGTCAGTCACTGGGATAGCTGCAGATCTGGATCCTCTGGGAACCTGAGCAGTCTGACGATGAGAGTCCTGGACTAGATCATCCTGCATAAGCTCTGCTCTCTCCTGCCTTGTCTCCTCCATGTCTGCTTCAAGCTTGTTGACAGACACCTGAATCTCATTCAGCTTCACGTCCAGAGCGTGGATCTTGTCCTCAACAATCCTCTCTAGGCTCTCCTGAGATTGCTCAATGCTGGCCAGGCGTTGTTCAATCCTCTGGGTAGCTTCAAGAATTTGTTCTCCAAAGCTCTTTGGCTTAGCTGCTGCTGCTGCTGCTGCCTCTTTGTCAGCTTTAGCCTTCTTTGTAGCTTCGATTTTGGCCTGTCCTTCAACTGAGGTAGGATCCTCTTCATCCATCACAACTACGTTGTCCTCATGCTCTGGCTGCAGTGGCAAGTGCTTCCTATCCAACATGAATTTGCCCGTGCCAAACTTGGCGTTGATGAGCATCTGTATCTGCGGAGCAAACCCACACGACCTCTTCTGGTCAGCTGCAGTCCTCTTAATGGTCTCTACCATCAAGTCCATCACCTTGAAAGGTGCCTTTTCATCGAGAATGTGCAGCATGTTGATAGAATAGCCTCGAATCATGCGGTGGTCTCCAGACTTAGGCATCAATGTATGCCTCAGAATAGTGTTAGTGGTGGTCAGACCTGCCTGGAGATAGTACACTGAGCCAAGCTTCCATCCTTCCAAATCAGCAGCCGGGATCTCCTTGTACATGTTCTTCATGGAATCATGACTCTTCTTAGGAATCCCATAGACATCAATGTCGTCCTCTCTCTGCACTGGAGCGTTCAGAAGTTCTGCCCATTCTTCAACAGTCGAAGAAAACCTTTGACCTTCAGTCATCCAGGTGATCTTGCCATCAGGATAAAAGTGGGCTGTGGCGTAGAACTGCATGATCATCTCGTCATTCCAAGCTGTCAGCTCTTGACCCACAAAATCAGCAACTCCACATGCAGTAAAGCTCTCATGCACATGGGGAAAGAAGTCCCAGTGCTCTTCACTGTCAATATACTTCCAGTCAACATACCTGGTGTCAGCAACAATGGGCTTCTTATCCATCAGCACGGTCTCATAGAAATCCTGCTGCTCTCTGGTGTGGAATCTGGGGTCCACAGCAGTCCTTCTCCTTACAGCATATGGATCAGACTGTCTCCATAGCCTGAGACCTTTGTCCTTCCTTGCCTTCATGTCCTCAGCTTGAGGATGAGCATCATTGTGGAGTGGCAACTTGGGACGGAGCTTAAGCAACACATGCTCTTCATCTGATTCAGACGGTGGCATCTCACCTTTGTTCTTCTCAGAAGCTGGAATGCTTCTGGTTGTTCTCTTGGGCTTGGCTGGAACTGCCTTGGCTTGAGCAGGCTTCTTGGGCTTAGAGGAGGCTTGAGCCCGAATAGCATCACCCATGAACTTAGCTTTCTGAGGAGGAGGCTGGGGTGCATCTTCTTCTTCTTCTTCTTCTTCTTCTGCAGCATCAACTTGAGGTTCAGCATATACTACCCTCTTCCTCTTGGAAGTCTTCTTCACCTTGCTTGGAGCTGGCTCTTCCAAGTTGAGCTTCTTTGCAACTGCTGACTGCTTTACTTTGCTTGTGCCTTTCCTTGTCTGCTGCCCTTGGTGCTCTTTGGCAACCACATTCCTCTTTGGCTTGGAGGTAACTTCCTCAGCAACAAAGTCAGAGTCCTCATCATCAGAAGTTCTCTTCTTCCTGGTTCTGGTGGCTGCAGGAGGCAAACCACTAGGGGTGCTCCTCTCACCATCATCACTGGAGCTGCTAGCAGGACTTGTATCTGCCTCTGGAATCTCAGTAAAAGGTGATTCAGACCTGTTCTGGCTGTCACTGACATCTGACATGGCTGAAAACCTGTGAAAAGTTAAGGTATAGGCAGAGTAGAAGAGTTATCACAACTGCAGAGGTTTTTGCAAAAAAATGAGTTCAAAACTTAGTTTTGAGTTTTCACAGAATGTATTTCGGTCAAACCGATTTCAAGTTTCGGTGAAACCGAAGTGTTCAACAGAAACCTACACACCACTTTCGGTCAGACCGAAATGGGTTTCGGTCCTACCGATAACTTAGGGTTTCACTGAAACTACGTTTCGGTCATTCCGATTGGCACAACTCGGTTAAACCGAATGATGCAGTGCAATGGCCAGAGGCCAAATCGGTCATTCCGAGTTTCAAATCGGCTTCACCGAGATGCGTTCCGTGGAAACCTAAACCTAAGAATTTTGCTCGAAACTAGAGGATCTGAACTAATGTATAGGGAATATCTCAAACGTGGATTGAATCATGGCAAGCCTATCGTGCAAGAATCGGATGGGGAGCACGAAAAGGGATCGAGACACACCCTAACTTGGTGGTGTCCCTCTACGGCGGCAACGGTGGAGATGATTACCGTTGACGGCGGCGGAGACCTGCAGCGAGGGCGCACAGGCGACGATGGCGACGATCCGTAGACCAGGGCGACGGCAGCAGGGGTCTTGGGGGCGAACGGTTTGAAGAATTAAATCGCGCGCAGCCCTCAGGTATATATAACCCCATGCTGTCGGTGGGACCGAGTTGAAAAACTCGGTGTCACCGAGATGTATAACTGCTGTGCAGTTACGCATATCGGTCAGACCGAGATTTTGAACTCGGTTTCACCGAGATGAAACCTAGATCAATCTAAGCGTTTCGGTTGGACCGAGATTGAGAAGCCGGTCAGACCGAAATGGACTTAGAAGGTTTTGGAAGTCAGCCTTAGACGAATCGGTGGCTCCGAGTGCTCCTCACTCGGACTGTCCGAAAAAGACTTGTTCAAAGTTGTGATATGAGCATGAATAGAATTTGAGACAAGAAAGCATAGATAGCTAGGGAAGGTGCTTAGGCATTCTTGTCCATCCATTTGGCCAGAAAGATCAAAACAATCAAAACAACAAATGGATGTCCTTGAATGGATGAAATCATGCATTCAACATGCTCACACAATAAGATAGCAACTGAAATATGTGTCAAACATGCACAACCAACACTCTAGCTACTAGCACACAATTTGTCGATGACTAGGTCATCTATATATGAGTATATTGACTTAGGAGCCAAATGAGAACATTTGATCATAGGTCATACTCATCGTTTAAGCACAAGTGGGGTTACCACTTTTACATAAAGCATTTATGTGTTCACATCATTTGGAGATGCTTTAGCTCAATTTTTTAGAGCAAAGCTCCCCCCTAGATGTGAGAACCCCTTTTAAAGGGTCAAACTAACCTTGGGTTGTCTTAGAAGACTTCATGTAGATGTTGAAGATGTGGATGCTCAATGTTGATGTAGATCATCAAGAGTTGGGAGCAATCCTTTGGATTAGGGCACTTTCAATACCTACATGGGTTAGTCCCACAAGGAACAAACAAGAATATCCATAGACATAGAGTGAAGTACATAAAAGATGATGTCCATGAAAGCAATGATTACCTTGTCCCTTGACTTACCAACAAGAGGGTTTGTGACTCCATGAACTAGTGCATGATGTGGAAGTTGATTGCACAAGTTCTTGCCAAAATGAATATGAGTGAAGTTTGTTGGCGGAGTCACCCTCAAGAACCTTCTAGTTCTTCTTCTTTGGGATCCACATCATCTTGATGGGAATCCTTGGTGTTGTAGTTGAGCTTGACGAAGTAGAACTTGATGTGTCCTTGGGAATCCACTTGACCATGGCTTGAGGTGCTTCAATGAATGCATCAATCTCCTCTTGAAGCTTGTCCTTGGCCTTTAGCTTGTGGTCTTGTGGTGGAAGGTCATCTTGAGCTTGTTCCACATTGGAAGAAGTAGGATCATACTTCTCCTTTTGTGAAACAAACTGTGGAGTAGGGTATTGACCTTCTTCCCACTCAACACCTTCGGCGTTGAACTTTCGCTCAAAACCAATCCCTTGATTCTTCCGGTGTCTTCCTTGTTTGCGAACAATCTCCTCAAAGTTCTTGCTTCCGGCAAGACTCTTGTAGACACCTTTCTCTATGATTTCCTTCAATAAGCTATTTTCTTGCTCAAGTGTAACTTGGCTTGAAACATTGTTAGTGGAATCAAGAGAACTACTAGAAGTAACAATATTGGATTTAACATTGTTATTGTTACTACTAGCGGAAGAATTTTTCTTATGCTTGTCATGCTTAGTCTTAATAGGTGGCAAGAAATTAGACAAGAGAAGTCGTTTGGCAAGATATGAAGAACTCTTCTTTCGAAGATCGTCATTGATCGCTTTTAGAAACTCATGTTCTTGCTCTAGAGTGAGCTTCTCGAAGCGTAGCTTCTCATGAGATCTTAGGAGCTCTCTATGATCTTCTTGAGTTGTTTCATGAGCTAACTTAAGAGTGTTTAGTTCTTTAGTTAGACGCTCAATCTCCTTCATAGCATTGTCATTCGACTCTTCTCGACTATAAAGACTACTAGCATTTTCATCATTACTAAGCTCACTAGATTTATCATGCAAGAGCTCATCTTCACCAAGTAAGTCATCCTCATCACTATCAAAGTCAATGAATTCAGGATGTGTTACCTTGGGGCCTTTAGCCATGAAGCATCTTCCAATTCCCTCATTTGGTGAATCAAATAAGTCGTAGGAGTTGGAGTTGGAGGATACGAGTGCAAGTCCGGCAACACCTTCATCTTGACTATAGTCGGAGTCGGAGTGATAGCTTCCATCGGATTGATTGTCGGAGTCGGAGCCGGAGACCCATTCACCTACATGAGCTTCATGTCTTCTTCTTGTGTAGCTTCTTGATGACTTGTCTTTCCTCTCCGAATCCTTGCTTCTCCGAGAGGGTCTTCGTTCATAACGATCATCTCTACTCCTTCTCTCTCTCCGAGGTGACTCATCTCTTGCTCTTCTTCTAGGAGATTCTTCTCTTCTCTTGTGGGGAGCCGTACACTCATTTGAGAAGTGTCCGGGTCTTCCACAATTGTAGCAATTTCGATCACGACTAAAAGATCTCTTTTCATCATATGATCTAGACTTTGAGCTTCTTTCTTTGCCTCTATTCTTGTAGAACTTGTTGAAGTTCTTGACCATTAGGCTTATCTCTTCATTGGAAATTAGCTTGTCACTTGAGGTAGTAGGAGCATCACTTGTAGCTTTGTAAGCACCACTTCACTTGTTGTGAAGCTCTTCCTTATCCTTAAGTGTCATCTCATGAGCAACAATTCTTCCAATGACTTCAGTTGGCTTGAGGGTCTTGTAGTTTGGCATCATTTGGATCAAAGTGCACACGGTGTCATACTTTCCATCCAAAGCTCTGAGAATCTTCTTAATGATGAATCGGTCGGTCATTTCTTCGCTTCCTAAGCCGGCAATCTCATTTGTGATGAGAGCAAGCCTAGAGTACATTTCAGCGACTCCTTCACCATCCTTCATCTTGAACTTGTCAAGTTGACCTTGAAGAATATCCAGCTTTGATTCCTTCACAGATTCAGTACCTTCGTGCATTTCAACCAAAGTATCCCAAATCTCTTTAGCATTCTCAAGACGGCTGATTTTGTTGAACTCTTCGGGACACAAAGCATTGAAGAGAATGTCACAAGCTTGATCATTGTTTTGCAACATCCGCAACTCTTCCGGTGTAGCTTCGCGATCCGGAACTTTTCCTTCTTCGAAGAAATCACCTTGCATACCAACACAAATAATGCCCCATGCGGCTGGGTTATGACCAAGAATATGCATTTTCATTTTATGCTTCCAACTAGCAAAATTTGTACCATCAAAGTAAGGACCTCTACGATAATTACCCTCACTAGACGCCATACTCTCCTAGGTTGTGAAACCAAGCTTATGGAGTCCAATGCAATGGAAACCAAAACAATGGAGACCAAAGCTCTGATACCACTTGTAGGATCGAAAGTAGGTCTAGAGGGGGGGGTGATTAGACTACTTGACTTTATAAAAATTTGCCTTTTGATCATGCAATGTTTTTTGGCAGTTTTGCAATTAAGATCAATTCAAGTATCACCCTACACATGCAATTCTAGAGTAATAGCAGCGGAAAGTAAATTGCACATGTAAAAGAGAGGTGGAGAAGATCAAACGCAGTTTGGAGACACGAAGACTTTTGTCGTGGTTCCGATAGGTGGTGCTATCGTACATCCACGTTGATGGAGACTTCAACCCACGGAGGGTAACGGCTGCGCGAGTCCACGGAGGGCTCCACCCACGAAGGGTCCACGAAGAAGCAACCTTGTCTATTCCATCATGGCCTACGCCCACGGAGGACTAGCCTTACTCGGGGTAGATCTTCACGAAGTAGGCGATCTCCTTGCCCTTACAAACTTCTTGGTTCAACTCCACATCTCAAAGACGGAGGCTCCCAAGCGACACCTAACCAATCTAGGAGGCACCACCCTCCAAAAGGTAATAGATGGTGTTGATGTTGATGAACTCCTTGCTCTTGTGCTTCAAATGATAATCTCCCCAACACTCAACTCTCCTCACTGATATGGCTGTGGTGGAAGAAAGGTTTGAGTGGAAAGCAACTTGGGAAGGCTAGAAATCAAGTTTCATATGGTAGGAATGGAATGGCTTGATCTCAACACAAGGGTAGGTGGTTCACTTCTCAGAAAGTGTATGGTAGGAGTGGTAGACTTTCTGATGGCTCTCTCCACGAATGAAGAGGGGGTGGAGGGGTATATATAGCCTCCACACAAAATCCAACCGTTACACACACATTTGACCAATCTCGGTGAGACCGAAGTGAAACTCGGTCAGACCGAAAGTTCAAATATAGTGAACGTTGGGATTTTCGGTGGGACCGAAAATACCATCTCGGTGTGTCCGAAGTGAGTCAAAGGTTGGAGCTTGCCATCTCGGTGGGACCGAAAATAACATCTCGGATATTCCGAAGTGATGTCAATTGGTTACAGAAGGTTGGCAGTCCATTTTCGGTGAGACCGAAACTCAAAATCGGATGGACCGAGAAATTAGGGTTTGGAAGAATAACTGAGGTGGTTCATCTCGGTGGGACTGAGTTTGCAGAATCGGTTTGTCCGAGATTACTTATGAGTGTGTTAAGTAGTGAAGAGTGCTGATAGTTGAGGGAGCTAGATCACTAAGCACTTGAGCAACCAGATCATTAACACAACCTCATCCCCTTTTAATAGTATTGGCTTTTCCTATGGACTCAATGTGATCTTTGATCACTAAACCAAAAATAGAGTCTTGAGCTTTTGCCAATGCTTGTCTTAGCATTTTGAGGGGTCCACTTCTTCAGACATTTCCATACCCATATCATCGAACTTCTCTGAAATGATTCTCAAGTAAATATTAGTTCAATGATATATATGTTGTTATTAATTACCAAAACCACCCGGGGATTAGTTGCACTTTCACCCATCTATCTATAGCGGTCCACTCTCCCGCAACCCGTTGTACCCTCTACTTGAACATGGTGCTTTATGCTTCATATTATTATCCAATGATGTGTTGCCATCCGATGATGTCTGAGTAGATTATCGTTGTCCTATCGGTGATTGGTGAATTGCTATGATTGCTTTAAATTGCTTGTGGTTATGTTGCTGTCCTTTGGTGCCCATCATATGAGCGCGCGTGTGGATCACACCATTGGGTTAGTTGTATGTTGATAGGACTACGTATTGGAGGGCAAGAGTGACAGAAGCTTCAACCTAGCGTAGAAATTGATGCATACGGGTTTGAAGGGGGACCAATATATCTTAATGCTATGGTTGGGTGTTACCTTAATGAACGTTAATAGTTGCGGATGCTTGCTAATAGTTCCAATCATAAGTGCATAGAATTCCAAGTAAGGGATGACATGCTAGCAGTGGCCTCTCCCACGTAAAACTTGCTATCGGTCTAGTAACGTAGTCAATTGCTTAGGGACAATTTCGCAACTCCTACCACCACTTTTCCACACTCGCTATCACTAACTTTATTGCTTCTTTATCTTAACAGCCCCTAGTTTATATTTACGTGCTCTCTGTATTCTTGCAAACCTATCCCACAAAACTACAAACTACTTCTAGTTTCATACTTGTTCTAGGTAAAGTAAATGTCAAGCGTGCGTAGAGTTGTATCGGTGGTCGATAGAACTTGAGGGAATAGTTGTTCTGCCTCTAGCTCCTCGTTGGGTTCGACACTCTTACTTATCGAAAGAGGCTACAACTGATCTCCTACACTTGTGGGTTATCACATACTAACAAAGCAATTATGTCTTCTCAAAATAACATGGCCAAAGAAAGTTCATCCCTAGAAAATCATATAGTTTGGCTATGCTCCATCTTCATCACACAAAATCTTCAAATCATGCACAACCCCGGTTTCATCCAAGCAATTGTTTCATACTTTAGTATTCTCAAACTTTTTCAACTTTCACGCAATACATGAGCGTGAGCCATGGATATAGCACTATAGGTGGAATAGAGTGGTGGTTGTGGAGAAGACAAAAAGGAGGAAGATGGTCTCACAACAACTAGGCGTATTAATGGGCTATGGAGATTCCCATCAATAGATATCAATGTGAGTGAGTAGGGATTGCCATGCAACAGATACACTAGAGCTATAAATGTATGAAAGCTCAACAAAAGAAACTAAGTGGGTGTGCATCCAACTTGCTTGCTCATGAAGACCTAGGGCATTTTGAGGAAGCCCATCATAGGAATATACAAGCCAAGTTCTATAATTAAAATTCCCACTAGTATATGAAAGTGACAAAACAAGAGACTCTCTATCATGAAGATCATGGTGCTACTTTGAAGCACAAGTGTGAAAAAAAAGATAGTAGGATTGTCCCTTCTCTCTTTTTCTCTCATTTTTAGGCCCTCTCTTTTTTTGTGGGTTCCCTTTTTTTTCCTCACATGGGACAATGCTCTAATAATGGTGATCATCACACTTCTATTTCTTTTACAACTCAAGGATTACAACTCGATACTTAGAACAAGATATGACTCTACATGAATGCCTCGGGCGGTGTACCGGGATGTGCAATGAATCAAGAGTGACATGTATGAAAAAATTGCGTATGGTGGCTTTGCCACAAATACAATGTCAACTACATGATCATGCAAGGCAATATGACAATGATGGAGCGTGTCATAATAAACAGAACGGTGGAAAGTTGCATGGCAATATATCTCGGAATGGCTATAGAAATGCCATGATAGGTAGGTATGGTGGCTGTTTTGAGGAAGGTATATGGTGGGTGTATGGCATTGGCGAAAGTTGCGCGGCACTAGAGAGGCTAGCAATGGCGGAAGGGTGAGAGTGCGTATAATCCATGGACTCAATGTTAGTCATAAAGAACTCACATACTTATTGCAAAAATCTACAAGTCCTCAAAACCAAGCACTACACGCATGGTCCTAGGGGAATGGTTTGTAGGAGTTAACCATCGCGCGATCCGGACCTCCACGCAAAGGAAGACAATCAAAGAAATACCTCATGCTTGAAATTTGTTACACAACGGTTACCACACGTGCATGCTACGGGACTTGCAAACCTCAACACAAGTATTTCTCAAATTCACAACTACTCTACTAGCATGACTCTAATATCACCATCCTCATATCTCAAAACAATCATATAGCATCAAACTTCTCATAGTATTCAACGCACTTTATATGAAAGTTATTATTATGCCCATCTAGGATGCCCATCATATTAGGACTAGTTTTATAGCCAAAGCAAATTACCATGCTGTTCTAAAAGACTCTCAAAATAATATAATTGAAGCATGAGAGATCAATAATTTCTATAAAATAAAACCACCACCGTGCTCTAAAAGATATAAGTGAAGCACTAGAGCAAAATTATCTAGCTCAAAAGATATAAGTGAAGCACATAGAGTATTCTAATAAATTCCGATTCATGTGTGTCTCTCCCAAAAGGTGTGTACAGCAAGGATGATTGTGGTAAACTAAAAAGCAAAGACTCATATCATACACGACACTCCAAGCAAAACACATATCATGTGGTGAATAAAAATATAGTCTCAAGTAAAGTTACCGATAGATGAAGACGAAAGAGGGGATGCCTTCCAGGGGCATCCGCAAGCTTAGGCTTTTGGTTGTCCTTGAGTTTTACCTCGGGGTGCCTTGGGCATCCCCAAGCTTAGGCTCTTACCACTCTTTATTCCATAGTCCATCAAATCCTTACCCAAAAACTTGAAAACTTCACAACACAAAACTTAACAGAAAATCTCGTGAGCTCCGTTAGTATAAGAAAACAAACCACCACTTTAAGGTACTGTATTGAACTCATTCTTTATTTATATTGGTGTTAAACCTACTGTATTCCAACTTATCTATGGTTCATACCCCCGATACTACTCATAGATTCATCAAAATAAGCAAACAACACATGAAAAACAGAATCTGTCAAAAACAGAACAGTCTGTAGCAATCTGTAACTTTCTAATACTTCTGTAACTATAAAAATTCTGAAATAAATTGGTGGACATGAGGAATTTGTCTATTAATCATCTGCAGAAAGAATCAACCAAAAATCACTCTCCAGTAAAAAATGGCAGCTAATCTCGTGAGCACAAAAGTTTCTGTTTTTTACATCAAGATCGCAAAGACTTCACCCAAGTCTTCCCAAAGGTTCTACTTGGCACAAACACTAATTAAAACATAAAACCACATATAAAAAGAATCTTGATGAATTATTTATTACTAAACAGAAACAAAAAGCAAAGAGTAAAAAATAAAATTGGGTTGCCTCCCAACAAGCTCTTTCTTTATAGCCATTAAGATAGGCTTGAGAATTCAATGATGCTCACATGAAAGATAAGACTTGAAGCACAAAAAGAGAATCTTACAACATGTGAAAATCACATCTAAGTCTAAAATACTTTCTATGAATAGGCATTTTATAGGAAAACAAATTAGGAAGACAAGTAAGATCTAACATATGCAAGGAAGAAGAAAGAAACAAGATCAATCTCAACATGAAGAGAAGTAATTTAGTAATATGAAGATTTCTACAACCATATTTTCCTCCCTCATAATAATTGCATGTAGGATCATAAGAAAATTCAACAATATAGCTATCACAAAACATATTCTCAACACGATCCACATGCATACGAAGTTGACATTCTTGCAAAATAGTGGGATCAACATTAACTAAAGTCATGACCTCTTCAAACCCACATTTATCAAAAAATTCATAAGATTGAACATTCTCCAAATATGTGGGATCTAAAGTTGACAATCTTCCAAACCCACTTTCAATATTATTTCAAACATTATCAATCTTACATTCATCATGGGGATTAAATAAATTTTTAAGATCATAAGAAGAATCGCCCCAATCACTTTGTGCAACAAGTAGTGGACATAGCAAAACTAGCATCCCCATGCTTAGGGTTTTGCATATAATTAAAACAATTGACATTAATAGAATTTATAATACCATCATTGCAATCATGCTTTTCAATCAAGGAGCTATCGTGAATCACTTCATAAATTTCTTCTTTCGACACTTTATCACAATTTTCAGATTCACGAATTTCAAGAAAAACCTCATAAAGATAATTTAGTGCACTAAACTCACTAGCAATTGGTTCATCATAGTTGGATCTATTAAAAAGATTAGCAAGTGGATGAGGATCCATAAATAAATTTTTAGCAAGCAAAGATGCAAGCAAATAGAAGGCACATGGCAACACGAGCAAACATAAGATCGAACGAGAAAAAGGCAAACGAAAAGAAGGCAAATATTTTTGTGTTTTCGTGAAAATGATTTAGAATTGGGGGGGAGGAAAACGAGAGGCGAATGGCAAATAATGTAATGCGAGGGAGAAGAGTTTATGATGGGTACTTGGTATGTCTTGAGTTGGCGTAGATCTCTCCGGCAACGGCGCCAGAAATCTTTCTTGCTACCTCTTGAGCATGCGTTGGTTTTCCCTTGAAGAGGAAAGGGTGATGCAGGAAAGTAGCATAAGTATTTCCCTCGGTTTTTGAGAACCACGGTATCAATCCAGTAGGAGACAACGCTCAAGTCACCTAGTACCTGCACAAACAATCAAGAACCTTGCAGCCAACGCGATAAAGGGGTTATCAATCCCTTCACGGCCACTCGCAAAAGTGAGATCTGATAAAGATAATAAGATAAATATTTTTAGTATTTTTGTTGTATAGATTGGAAAGTAAAGATTGCAAAATAAAATAAATAGGAAACTAGACTTGTAGATCGGAAACTTATATGATAGAAAATAGACCCGGGGGTCACAGGTTTCACTAGTGGCTTCTCTCAAGATTGCATAAATTTCGGTGGGTGAACAAATTACTGCCGAGCAATTGATAGAAAAACACATAGTTATGAGAATATCTAGGCAATGATCATGAATATAGGCATCACGACTGTGTCAAGTAGACTGAAACGATTCTGCATCTACTACTATTACTCCACACATCGACCGCTATCCAGCATGCATCTAGAGTATTAAGTTCATAAGAACAGAGTAACGCATTAAGCAAGATGACATGATGTAGAGGGATAAACTCAAGCAATACAATATAAACCCCATCTTTTTATCCTAGATGGCAACAATACAATACGTGCCTTGCTGCCCCTGCTGTCACCGGGAAAGGACACCACAAGATTGAACCCAAAGCTAAGGACTTCTCCCATTGCAAGAAAGATCAACCTAGTAGGCCAAACTAAACCAATAACTCGAAGAGACTTGCAAAGATATCAAATCATGCACATAAGAATTCAGAGAAGAACCAGATATTATTCATAGATAAACCTGATCACAAATCCACAATTCATCGGATCTCGGCAAACACACCGCAAAAAGTATTACATCAAATAGATCTCCAAGAACATCGAGGAGAACATTGTATTGAGAATCAAAGAGAGAGAAGAAGCCATCTAGCTAATAACTATGGACCCGAAGGTCTGTGGTAAACTACTCACACATCATCGGAGAGGCTATGGTGTTGATGTAGAAGCCCTCCGTGATCGATTCCCCCTCCGGCGGAGCGTCGGAAAAGGCCCCAAGATGGGATCTCACGGGTACAGAAGGTTGTGGCGGTGGAAAAGTAGTTTCGTTGCTCTCCCCGATGTTTCTAGGGTATAAGGGTATATATAGGCGGAAGAAGTACGTCGATGGAGCTACGAGGGGCCCACGAGGGTGGGGGCGCGCCTACCCCCCTGGGCGCGCCCTCCTGCCTCGTGGCTTCCCAGACTTCTACTCCAAGTCTTCTGGATTGCTTTCGGTCCAAGAAAGATCATCACAAAGGTTTCATTCCGCTTGGACTCCGTTTGGTATTCCTTTTCTGCAAAACACTGAAATAGGCAAAAAAACAGAAACTAGCACTGGGCCTTCGGTTAATAGGTTAGTCCCAAAAATAATATAAAAGAGCATATTAAAGCCCATTAAACATCCAAAACAGATAATATAATAGCGTGGAACTATAAAAAATTATAGATACGTTGGAGACGTATCAGTCATATTGGTGTAAAACGCATGAAGAAACTACATGCTAATGGACTTTTGGAGTCTCTTGATTTTGAATCACTTGACACATGCGAGCCATGCCTCATGGGCAAGATGACCAAAACCCCGTTTTCTGGTACAATGGAACGGGCAAGTGACTTGTTGGAAATCATACATACTGATGTGTGCTGTCCAATGAGTATTGACGCGTGCGGTGGATATCGTTATTTCCTCACCTTCACTGATAATTTGAGTAGATATGGGTATATTTACTTAATGAAGCATAAGTCTGGAACGTTTGAAAAGTTCAAGCAATTTCAGAGTGAAGTCGAGAATCATCGTAACAAGAAGATTAAATTCCTACGATCCGATCGAGGGGGAGAATATCTGAGTTATGAGTTTGGCAATCACTTAAGACAATGTGGAATTGTTTCACATTTGACGCCACCTGGAACACCACAACGTAATGGTGTGTCCGAACGTCGTAATCGTACCTTATTGGATATGGTGCATTCTATGATGTCTCTTGCCGATCTTCCATTATCATTTTGGGGCTATGCGTTAGAGACAGCTGCATTCACTTTAAATAGGGCACCATCTAAGTCCGTAGACACGACGCCGTATGAACTATGGTTTGGCAAGAAACCTAAGTTGTCGTTTCTTAAGGTTTGGGGCTGTGATGCTTATGTGAAAAGGCTTCAACCAGAAAAGCTCGAACCCAAAGCGGACAAATGCGTCCTCATAGGATGACCAAAGGAGACGGTTGGGTATACCTTCTATCTCATATCCGAGGGCAAAGTGTTTGTCGCTAAGAACGTGTCCTTTCTCGAGAAAGAGTTTCTCTCGAAAGAATTGAGTGGGAGGAAGATAGAACTTGATGAGGTTGTTGAACCTTCACTTCAACCAGATAGTAGCACAATGCAGAATAAAGTTTATATGGCACCTACATCGGTTAAAGAGGAAACTAATGATGGTGATCATGAGATTTCAGATCAAGTTACTATCGAGCCTCGTAGGTCAACAATGATACGTTCTTCTCCTGAGTGGTACGGTAACCCTGTCTTAGAGGTCATGTTGTTGGACAACGATAAACCTACGAGATATGGAGAAGCGTTGGTGGGCACGGATTCTGACAAATGGTTAGAGGCCACGAAATCCGAGATGGGATCCATGTATGAAAACAAAGTATGGACTTTGGAAGTATTACCTGAAGGGCGAAAGGCCATTAGGAATAAATGGATCTTCAAGAAGAAGACGGACGCGGCCAGTAATGTCATCATCCATAAAGTTCTACTTGTGGCAAAGGGGTTTTCACAAGTTCAAGGAGTTGACTATGATGAGACTTTCTCACCCGTAGCGATGCTTAAGTCCGTCAGAATTATGTTGGCAACAGCTACATTTTTCGATTATGAAATCTGGCAGATGGATGTCAAAACAGCGTTCCTTAATGCTTTCCTTAAGCAAGAGTTGTATATGATGCAACCGAAAGGTTTTGTCGATCCAGAGAATGCCGACAAAGTGTGCAAACTCTAGCGATCCATTTATGGACTGGTGCAAGCATCTCGGAGTTGAAATCTTCACTTTGATGAGGTGATCAAAGCGTTTGGGTTTATACAAGTTTTTGAAGAAGCTTGTATTTACAAGAAAGTGAGTGGGAGCTCTATAGCGTTTCTAATATTATATGTGGATGACATATTGCTGACTGGAAACAATATAGAACTTTTGGAAAACATGAAGGAATATTTGAACAAGACTTTTTCAATGAAGGACCTAGGAGAAGCTGCTTTCATATTAGGCATCAAAAACTAGAGGTAGATCGAGACGCTTAATAGTGAAGGAAATATGCCCTAGAGGCAATAATAAAGTTGTTATTTTATATTTACTTATATCATGATAAATGTTTATTATTCATGCTAGAATTGTATTAATTGGAAACTTGATACATGTGTGGATACATAGACAAAACACCGTGTCCCTAGTAAGCCTCTACTAGACTAGCTCGTTAATCAAAGATGGTTAAGTTTCCTAACCATAGACATGTGTTGTCATTTGATGAACGGGGTCACATTATTAGGAGAATTGTGTGATGGACAAGACCCATCCATTAGCTTAGCATAATGATCGTTTAGTGCTTTCTTCATGTCAAATACATATTCCTCCGACTATGAGATCATGCAACTCCCGGATACCGGAGGATTGCCTTGTGTGCTATCAAATGTCACAACGTAACTGGGTGATTATAAAGATGCTCTACAGGTATCTCCGAATGTATCTTGTTGGGTTGGTGTGAATCGAGATTAGGATTTGTCACTCCGAGTATCGGAGAGGTATCTCTGGGCCCTCTCGACAATACACATCATAATAAGCCTTGCAAGCAAATGACTAATGAGTTAGTCACGGGATGATGTATTATGGAATGAGTAAATAGACTTGTCGGTAACGAAATTGAACTAGGTATGAAGATACCGACGATCGAATCTTGGGCAAGTAACATACCGATGACAAAGGGAATAACGTATGTTGTCATAATGGTTCGACCGATAAAGATCTTTGTAGAATATGTGGGAGACAATATGAGCATCCAGGTTCCGATATTGGTTATTGACTGGATAAGTGTCTCGGTCATGTCTATATAGTTCTCGAACCCGTAGGGTCCGCACGCTTAACGTTCGATGACGATATTGTATTATATGAGTTATGTGATTTGGTGATCGAATGTTGTTCGGAGTCTCGGATGAGATCAAGAACATGATGAGGAGTCTCGAAATGATCGAGAGGTAAAGATTCATATATAGGACGATGATATTCGGACACTGGAAGTGTTTCGGGATGCACCGGGTACTTATCGGGTCACCGGAAGGGGTTCCGAGCAACCCAGACAAAAGATATGGGCCTTATGGGCCAAGAGGGGAAACACACCAGCCACAAAGGGGCTGGTGCGCCCCCCCCCCCCCCACATGGGCTGGTCAATTTGGAGAAGGAAAGGGGAAGGTGGAAAAGGGAAAAGGGAATAGGATTTCCCCTTCCCCCTCTTCCCTTCCTAATCCGAATAGGAATAGGAGAGAGGACCCCAAGTAGGATTCCTCCTACTTGGGGCGCGCCCCTTGGCTGCCTCTCCTCCCATCCAACCTATATATACATGGGGAGGGATCGCCTAGAACACACAACAACTATTGTTAGCCATGTGCGGCGCCCCCCTCCACAGTTTACGCCTCTGGTCATATTATCGTAGTGCTTAGGCGAAGCCCTGCGCAGATCGTTTCACCGTCACCGTCACCACGCCGTCGTGCTAACGACATTCATCTACTTCCTCGACACCTTTGCTTGATCAAGAGGACGAGGGACGTCATCGAGCTGAACGTGTGCAGAACTCAGAGGTGTTGTACGTTCGGTGCTTGATCGGTCGGAGCTAAAAGAAGTTCGACTACGTCAACTGCGTTGTCAAACGCTTCCGCTTTCGGTATACGAGGGTACCTGGACACACTCTCCCCCTCTCGTTGCTATGCATCTCCTAGATAGATCTTGCGTGATCATAGGAATTTTTTTGAAATTGCATGCTACGTTCCCAGCAAATAGGACTTTCACAAAGCACATACCTTGATAAAATTTTGAAGAAGTTCAAAATGGATCGGTCCAAGAAGGGGTTCTTGCCTGTTTTGCAAGATGTGAAATTGAGTAAGACTCAATGCCCAGCGACTATAGGGGATAGAGAAAAGATGAATGTCATCCCCTATGCTTCAGCCATAGGCTCTATCATGTACGCAATGCTGTGCACAATACCAGATGTCAGCCTTGACATAAGTATGGCCGGAAGGTTTCAAAGTAATCCTGGAATGGAACACTGGACAACGGTCAAGAATATCCTTAAGTACTTGAAATGGTCTAAGGAAATGTTTCTCATTTATGGAGGTGATCAAGAGCTCGTCGTAAAGGGTTACGTCGATGCAAGCTTTGACATCGATCCGGATGACTCTAAGTCTCAAACCGGATACATATATATTCTTAATGGGGGAGTGGTAAGCTGGTGCAGTTCCAAGCAAAGCGTGGTAGCTGATTCTACATGCGAAGTGGAGTACATAGCTGCCTCGGAGGCAACAAAGGAGCTGTCTGGATGAAGCAGTTCATGAAAGATCTTGGAATTGTACCCAATGCACTGGACCCAATGACTCTGTTTTGTGACAACACTGGTGCCATTCCTCTAGCCAAGGAACCAAGGTTTCACAAGAGGACCAGACACATAAAGCGACGCTTCAATTCCATCAGCGATTCGATCAAGGAGGAGGACATAAACATTTGCAAAGTACACACAGATCTGAATGTTGTAGATCCGTTGACTAAACATCTTCCACGGGAAAAACATGATCGACACCAGGACTGCATGGGTGTTAGATTCATTACCATGTAATACTAGATTATGAATCTAGTGCAAGTGGGAGACTATTGGAAATATGCCCTAGAGGCAATAATAAATTGGTTATTATCATATTTCTTTGATCATGATAATCATTTATTATCCATGCTAGAATTGTATTGATCGGAAACTCAAATACATGTGTGGATGCATAGAGGACAATATGTCCCTAGTCAGCCTCTACCCGGACTAGCTCGTTGCTCAAAGATGGCTATGGTTTCCTAGCCATTGACATGAGTTGTCATTTGATAACGAGGTCACATCATTAGGAGAATGATTGATGGACGAGACCCAAACTGTGAACGTAGCATATGATCGTGTCATTTTATTGCTATCGTTTTCTGCATGTCAAGTATATATGTTCCCATGACCATGAGATCATGCAACTCACTAACACCGGAGGAATACCTTGTGTACCAAACGTCGCAACACAACTGAGTGACTATAAAGGGGCTCTACAGGTATCTCCGAGGGTGTCTGTTGAGTTGGCATGGATCAAGACTGGAATTTGTCACTTCGTATGACGGAGAGGTATCTCTGGGCCCACTTGGTAATACAACATCACAAGAAGCTAGCAAGCAATGTGACTTAGGATTTAGTTGCGGGATCTTGTATTACGAAACGAGTAAATAGACTTGCCGGTAACGAGATTGCACTAGGTAAGGAGATACCGACGATCGAATCTCGGGCAAGTAACATACCGATAGACAAAGGGAACTACATACAGGATTATCTGAATCCTTGACATCGAGGTTCAACCGATAAGATCTTCGTAGAATATGTGGGAACCAATATGGGCATCCAGGTCCCGCTATTGGTTATTGACCGTAGAGGTTCTGGGTCATGTCTTCATAGTTCTCGAACCCGCAGGGTCTACACACTTAACGTTTGGTGACGATATAAGTATAGTTGAGTCATAGTGATGGTGACCAAAGGTTGTTCGGAGTCCCGGTTAGGATCCCGGACGTGACGAGGAACTCCGGAATGGTCCGGAGGTAAAGATTGATATATAGGATGAAGGGAAACAGAGTCCAGAAGTGTTCTGGGGCTACCGGGAGAATCGTCGAAAGACCGAAAGGGGTTTCGGGGGTCCCGACAATTGTTGCGGGCCTCATGGGCCAAAAGGGGGGGAGCACTGCCGCCCACTTAGGGGCTGCGCCCCCTCCCCCACCACTTCCCACGTAGCCAGGAGGTGGGGGCGCCCATAGGGCAGCCGGCCCCCTCTGGCTTGGGGGGCAAGGCACCTAGGCGGGTGCACCCAAACCCTACGCGCCCCCATCTCCCATTTGGCCGCCGCCCCCTAGGGGGGAAACCCTAGGGCGCTTTCACCCCTCCCCTTCCCCCTATATATAGTGAGGGGGGAGGACAGCTGCACCCTTACACGCCTTGGCGCTGCCCCTCTTCTCCCGTAGCTCTTCTCCTCATACGTGTAGTGCTTAGCAAAGCTATGCCGGAATTCCTCCACCACCATCGCCACCACATCGTCGTGCTGCCGGAGGACTCGGGCTACTACTTCACCATCGCTCGCTGGATCGAGGAGGTGAAGGCGTCATCAAGCCATACGTGTGTTGAACGCGGAGGTGCCATCCGTTCGGCACTAGATCGGAGTTCGCGGGACGGATCGTGATTGGATCGCGAAGATGTACCACTACATCAATCACGTTCTTGAATGCTTCCGCTTAGCGATCTACAAGGGTATGTGGATCCAACTCTCCTCTCGTAGATGTGCATCTCCTAGATTAATCTTGGGTGTTCCTAGGAATTTTTTTGTTTCCCATGCAACGTTCCTCAACGGTCATCACTTCGGCGGCATTGATAGTCCTACACACCTCCCGCGAGAAGGGGCAATCACGGCAAAGGTGAGCGATAGTCTCGATAGAAGTGAGGCATATGCGGCAGATTGGATTGTGAGGGCATCCACGGATTGCCAAGTTCTCCGCCGTGATGATTCTCCCGTGCAGCATGAGCCAGACAAAAAGCTTAAATTTGGGGTGGTAATCATGATGGAAATTAGAGACATGATATATTTCATAGTAATCATGATGATTATTGGCAGTGCAAACTCGGGCCGAATGCATTTCCTGGATCACAGAATCTCCCCGACAGGAGACCTGCCAGCAGACAATTGCGTTGCAGCCTGACTTCATCGATCACCTGCAAGTGCTTTCTTGCTTCCCTTCCCAGTCTGCTTATGCAATTCAGTTTGACCAAATCTGTGTTCGCTCCATCGGCTCAAGAGCTTTGCCCCCATGATATGATGAACCATGATGTTTTCGGTCCTGTTCGTTCTGGGATATGATGGTCCCGTTCGTTTTGGGTCACACACAAATTAGGCATAAGATGGCGAAATGCTTTGTCTGTAGGAAAGTGCCAATCTAAGCTCGGGCTCAGATGTGCTCCATATCTCCATCGTCAAGTCGCCTCTAGATTCACAACCCACAAGATATATTGTGATGGATCCGGCTTGCCTGCTCCCTCCCCATGCTCCCATCCGTGCTCCCCCTTCATCCTACGGCTGTCTTTTTTCCTTTTTTCTTTCTAATCTAATCACCCCCTTGATTTTAAGAGAGTGGGGCCGGGCATTATTTTGTTCCAATCAAATCAAGCCACGTATGCGGGAGCACGGATGGGCACACGCGCGGGGAGCAGGCAAGTCTCGTCCTATTGTGATGTATAATGTCAGTATTCAATCCCTTTTCCAGACCCCATGGCCCACATCTCTGCAGGTCCAAAAGTGACTACGTTTTCCAGGCCCATGCCGGCTCTGATGTGAGCTAACGATCAGGTCCATGGATAAACAGATTATGTACTACCTGAAGAGCCAAAAAAATAATAATAATAATAATAATCTGCTTCTTCCCCTCTCGTTAGGGTTTCTTCCTCCTCTCGGGCGACGGCGGTGCCCCCGTAGAGATCTGCTTCTTCCCCGGCCTCTCCTCCTCCGCCGATGACCGCCGGGGCTTGCGGGCCTCGGTGGCAGTGCGGGTTAGGTTCGATCGGGAATATACCGCTCGCGGATCACAACACCTCGAGCTAGAGAAACATGGATAAGGCGGCGTCGGGTTCAGGGACAGCTACGTCTGATCTCGCGTCCATGATGGAGGAGTTAGGTTTGAAGGAGAGCGATCTCCAGGACGTGCTAGTGGATGATAGCGAGCTGCCAACTGAGGCAGTCCGCTGGATGGCCCTGGCTAGGGTTCATATCGATAAAACCTACAGTCAATACTGGTTCTATAGGAACATGAGAGTGGCCTGGGATCTGGCGCAAGAGGTGAAAATTCGCCCCCTCGAAGATAATCTGTATTATTTGCAATTTTCTTGCCTTGGTGACTAGGAACGAGTGATGGATGAAGGACCTTGGAACTACAAGGGAAAAGCAGTTGTCATGTCACCATATGATGGGCTCACCAAGCCCTCTACCATCGAGCTCAACAAGATTGACATCTGGATGCAGATCCATGACCTCCCTGATGTATTCTTCTCCAAAATTGAGGCTTTGGCAGCGACAGTCGGCGACTTCATATATGCTGAACCCAAGCCACATGATTTTGAAGGAAATTTCGCACGGGTCCGTGTGAAGATAGATGTCACTAAACCTCTGAAGAACGCTGTTTCTTTGGTGGTCAAGAGGAAGGAAACACTCGAAAGAGTAATCTTTAGAGTCAAATACGAAAGGCTGCCAGATTGGTGCGCCGTTTGCGGTTATCTCGGCCATCGGTTTAAGGAATGTGGAGACGGGATGCATCCTCCCAAAGCACTAGTCTTCAAAGATCTGAAAGCAAGTTGGTCAAGAGGACCCGAAATGGTCCAGGTGAAGGTAGCGGGTCCAGAGGTGGACGAGGCAGAGGCCGTGCTGGAAGAGGTGGGGGACGTGCAAGAGAACATAATAGTGCCTATACCAGCCAGAGCCGTGAGGATATGGATACCACGGAGAATGATGTAGTGATGCATGAAGCATATGGAAATAGGAAGAGGGCGGTTGTATGCCCAGATGTGACCCAGAAGGTGCCATCTACCACAACTCAAGCAAACAAACCTTTGCTATTGACGGCACCGGAGATACC
>LR738713.1:500958628-501017459 GCA_902687465.1 Secale cereale
CCCCCCCCCAAGCAAGAACCAAAGAGGAACAAGTCAAGTTCATCTACTCATGAATCAAATCTGTCAAAGAGTTCTGCTCCCAACAAAAATTCTGATGCGCGACTGGCGGGCCTCCCAGTGGGGTACCGCCCAGCGCAGTGAGTCTCCTATGCTGGAATTGTCGTGGAATTGGCAAGGCCGCGACAGTTCAAGAGCTTCGCCTTCTAGCGAGGCAATTTGCCCCCTCTGTTCTTTGCATTCTTGAAACACAAATAGAGGGTTCGAGAGTTGAGAATCTGACATAAACTTTGGGTTATGATAGAAGTTATGCTGTAAGCAGCTCTGGTAGGAGTGGGGGACTTGGTAGTTTCTGGAAAGATGAAATAAAGGTCGAAGTTATCGTTTATTCCAAATACCACATTGATGTGTTAATAAATGAGATGACTGATATACAGGTCGGGGTGACCTTTGTCTATGGTGAAGCCCAGGTTCCAGAGAGATACAAAACATGGGATACCCTCCGAGGCATCTCTGAAACACAAGGACGACCATGGGCAGTGCTTGGTGATTTTAATGAAGTATTACATAGCCACGAGCATGATGGAATCGGCAATCGGAGTCAAGCCCAGATGGATGGCTTTAGAGATGCTATTGACACTTGTGGATTAACTGACATAGGATATACAGGGACATATTGGACTTTTGAGAAGAAAGTTGTGGGAGGCACTTACACGAGGGTGAGACTTGACAGGTGCTTGGTTAATCCAGAGTGGTCGTTAGCTTTACCCTCAACAAACCTAGATCACAAAACGGCTGCAAGTTCTGATCACGTTCCTATCCTACTAACGCTACGTGAAGTGCATGCATGCAAGGTGGGACTGAAGCCATTTAAGTATGAAACCATGTGGGAGCGGGATGATTCTTCATTCACTACTATGTCTAGACAGTGGAACATGCAGGCTGCAGATTCTGTCGCTGCGCTCCGCGCAAAGCTAGATGGCCTCGCGGGGGACCTTTCGACGTGGGATCGTACCCAGTTTGGGTCAGTGAAGATAGAGATTCGTCAGCTGAAAACTGCACTTGAGCACCTGCGCTCTGCCCCAGGTAGATCCGATCCAACACATGAGGAAGCAAAAATAGCGGACATGCTAGTTGAGCTCTTCCACCGAGAAGAGATGCTGTGGCGCCAGAGGGCGCGCTTGGATTGGCTCGTACATGGAGACAAAAATACATACTTTTTCCATTTAAGAGCTAGCAGACGACGCAGCAAAAACCAAATTAAAATGCTCCAACTACCGGATGGGAATATGACTGAAAATGCATTAGAGATGGAGGCTTTGGCCAACGACTTTTACAGAGGCTTGTATACATCGGAGGGAGTGCATAATATGGATGAAGTGCTAGAAACGATGCCAAGAAAGGTAACAACCGCTATGAACGATGTTCTCAACGCACCATACACTCAGCAGGAGGTTAAGCGGGCACTGTTTCAAATGTTTCCTATCAAGGCACCTGGCCATGACGGTTTCCCGGTCCACTTCTTTCAACGTCATTGGGAAGTGTGTGGGGAGGATGTGACCAGAGTTGTTCTCAAGATAGTCGACGGAACGGAGTCAGCTGCATGCATTAACGATACTGTGTTGGTTCTGATCCCAAAGGTAAAAAATCCCACACTCCTTTCTCAGTTCCGTCCAATCAGCCTTTGCAATGTTCTATACAAGATTGCTTCAAAGGTCATAGCCAATAGACTCAAGCAAATATTGCCAGATATAGTGTCAGAAGAGCAATCAACATTTGTCTCTGGTAGAATGATAACTGATAACATTATAACTGCTTATGAGTGTTTGCATTTGATGAAGCGAAACAGGGCAAAAAAAGCACCAATTGTGTGCATTGAAACTTGACATGATGAAGGCTTATGACAGAGTTGAGTGGGCCTACCTCCAGGCCATCATGCTTAAGTTGGGTTTCACCGTTAGCTGGGTGGACATTGTTATGAGTTTGGTCACCTCTGTTAAATTTTCAGTCATGTTCAATGGGAGGAAGCTAGAGGAATTTCAGCCTTCGAGAGGGATCCGCCAAGGGGACCCGATATCTCCATACTTATTCTTGTTAGCAGCAGAGGGCCTGTCGTGCCTGTTAAAATCAAAGAGTGAGTCATCCAACCTGAGTGGGGATCAGGTGGCGCCTTCGGCACCCCCTGTAAACCATCTCCTATTTGCTAATGACAGCCTGCTGTTCTTCAAGGCAAACGGTATGGGAGCTACCGAGGTGAACCAGGTATTGGATACCTACAGTCAAGCTTCAGGTCAGCGTATAAACTATGCAAAGTCATCTATTTTTTCAGCAAAGGTGTACCTGACAGTAGGAGGGATGAGATCAAATGACTCCTCAATGTCCCAAATGAAGCGCTTAACGAGAAATACCTTGGGATTCCATCTGACATTGGGAGTTCAAAAAATGGAGCTTTTAAATACCTCAAGGACAGATTATGGAGCAAGATCCAAAGTTGGATTGAAAGAACCTTGGCCACGGCCGGAAAGGAAGTTTTGGTGAAGTCGGTTGCACAAGCTGCACCTGTCTACTCGATGTCTTGTTTTAAGCTACCGAGAGGGCTTTGTGAGCACCTCAATATGATGATAAGAAAATTCTGGTGGGGAAGTAAGAATGGGCAGCGGAAGCCTCACTGGGTCTCTTGGGAAGCAATGACGAAGCCAAAGAATATGGGTGTACTAGGGTTTAAGGATTTTGAACTTTTTAATATGGCAATGCTGGCTAGACAGGCCTGGCGCCTGCTTCAACATCCAGACTCGCTATGTTCACGGGTACTAAAGAGTGTGTACTTCCCTAATTCAAACATCTTGGAGGCGAAGTTGGGATCTCACCCGAGCCAGATATGGAGGGCCATAATTGAGGGGCACGATACACTCAAACTTGGATTGATCAAACGGATCGGTAACGGAAATAGCACGAAAATATGGGAGGATAACTGGCTGCCAAGGGAGGAAATGATGAGGCCATACGGCTGTGTATCAGCAAACCCACCTGAGTTTGTTTCAGAAATAATAGACGCCACTACGGCCACATGGAACAAGCATATGCTCAATACCATCTTCCTCCCGTTCGATGCAAAGGTAATCGCGGGTATCCCGCTGTGCACTATGAACCTACCAGATTTTTGGAGCTGGGCTCATGAGAGAAGTGGACAATTCTCAGTTAAATCAGCTTATAACATGCTAGTCACAATCAAGCTACGGAGGGAGGCATGGTTGAATGGATCTGCAGGATCATCAAGTAATCGCCAGGAAGAGGGATCTTGGAAAACATTGTGGAAAACCGAGGTGCCTTCCAAAGTGCGCATGTTCTTGTGGAGGTTGTCAAAACATTCACTGCCAACAGAGGATGTGAGGGCGCACCGTAGCATGACAACATCGAGTAGCTGCGGCCTATGTGGACAACCAGATTCGTGGCGCCACTCTCTTCTGGAATGCACGGTTTCTAGGTGCACTTGGGTGCTTGTAGATGAGGAGCTAGCTTGCACCATGGCGGGGACAACAGAGACGAGGGCAAAGAGCTGGCTTTTCAATCTTCTTGAATCGCTTACCCATGATAAGTTTGTCCTCTTGGCAGTCACACTTTGGGCGATCTGGTCTTCCAGGAGAAAAGCAATTCACGAGGCGATCTTCCAGACTCCTCACGCAACTCATGCGTTTATTACTCGCTTCATCGCGGAATTGGAATCAGTTCGGGTGGCAAAACCCTCAAACAGCAACATTGCAAGGGTTGTTCAAGCACCTCCGAGACCTAGTGCCCCACCGGTTAGCTTTGCAAAGATTCACGTTGATGCTGCTGTGCGAACTAACAGAGGAGGGGCAGCTGCTGCAGTGTGTCGTAATGAACAGGGAGCGTTCCTAGGCAGTTCAGCCTTGGTCATCGAAGGAGTGTGCGATCCAGCCACACTTGAGTCTATTGCATGCCGTGAAGCTTTTGCCCTCGCTGAAGATCTTAATGTTCACCGCCTCATTATTTCATCCGATTGCAAGCAAGTCATTGGTGACATCGCAAAAGGAATTCAAGGTTCCTACGGAGCTATTATTAGTGAAATCAAGGCAAGAGCTGCTCACTTTTCTTGTAATTTTATTTTCGAGAGTCGTCGAGTTAATGTAGAAGCACATAAGTTAGCTAAGTTTGCTACTTCGCTATCCTTGGGTCGTCATGTGTGGCTTGGCCAGCCTCATGATCAACTTTGTATCCCACCTCTTGTGAATTTTGAGTAAAAGTCGCTTTTCCCCTAAAAAAAAACCCTGAAGAGCCAAACGAGACAGATGGAATGCAGACAGGTATAAATGCAGCGTAGTTCATAGGAGATGCACTTAAAATTTAAACTGTGACAGTCGAGCAACACAACACCTGAAAAATAAAACACACATGACTACTGCTGAATCATGATGACATTTGGCCCAATTTGCACACATTTTACCACCTCATACATCATAAAATTTTCAGCTCTGGTACTCACACAAAGATACATGCATGAATGAACACAGTAATTGGAATAATATTAGCCAGCAAGCCTCGCGAACATCACAAGGCAGATTTTTCATTAACACATGATCCACCCAACAAATCACACAACTCCCAAGTACTCCCTCCGTTCCTTTTTGTACTGCGTATAGTTTTTTGACTGAAATTCCGAAATGTAGTGCGTGCATGCAGCACAAACCGGGTTTGGACGAGTTACCCTTGGCTGGAATCAAGGGACACACACAGCAGAGCACGCACATGGGTGTGTAGCAGACCATGCATGCAAGGTTAATCTAGTAAAATTCACAGCTCCAGCTCATGCATTGGTATTGGAGCTAGCTTCTATGCGCACTATATAAGGCTGGTCGTAGTGGTAGTATCATAGCTAGTATCATGCATGCCAATTAGGCAATTTTGATGAGGTGTCATAGCATTAAATGAAGAAAGTGAGGGTGTAGTATCATATCATGATACCGTATCATATTAAATGATATACTACTTTGTGTCATGCATGTCAATAAATAGAGTACTACATGATGCTAATATATGATACCGTATCATATTAAATGATGTGCTGGTTGTAATGGAGGGTATCATATACTAGTATCATGCACATGATACTAGTGTATGATACTACATCCGTAGTGCATAGTATCATATGTTAGTATCATAGGATAGTCATTTATTGCCATGCATGACACATACTAGCACATCATTTAATATGATACGGTATCATAATATGATACTCAACCCCCTCTCTCTTCATTTAATCCTCTGTCACATCATCAAAATTGCCTAGTTGGCATGCATGATACTACCTCGGCGATGCTATGCGTACGACGAGTTCCTGTCCAACATCGTACGAATAGAGACAGTCATACATAATTCAGTTTGTGGGCCATAGTATCTAGAAATGACTTGCTCTCTAGTCGTACTGCTCGGACGCAAAAAGCATCGTATGCAAAGCAGTTTAGATACTACCTATGATACTCCCATTACGGGCAGCCTTAGGAAGGTAGTATCATACACTAGTATCATATGCATGATACTAGTATATGATACTCCCCATTACAACCAGCCTAATGAAACAGAGGGAGTACATAACTATTATTCTAGCCATCAAGCAATTGTTTCTCTAACCATTCTCTGAGAAACTAAGTACCGTCAGCCAAATAACACATCAAGTCATTAACCACATCATTCCCCAGTCGAATTGGTCTAAATCAAAGTGCATGCCCAAGGGGTGGAACACACAGCTCCATGGTAATTAACATAACCGAGTTGCGATTAATTTTTTTTTCACCACCACTCTATCTGCTACATTTAGCTAATACGTGTCAGAGTCTATGTCCAACCTCTAAGATTGCAAACTCTAAAGAATTCTGCAAAGTACATCTATTCCAGCTACCACGACCAGTGTCATGAGGAAAACAATAGTTTGGATGCGAGACACACCGTTTACTCTAGCGGCGCCAACGGGTTCATCTTGCCGGTTGACAGCTCCGACGACTGAGGCAAATCCTCCCGCCTACCACACATGCCTGCTTCTTCGTCCCGCATCTGCGCATCAGCACTCACGGCCGCGCCAGTTGTTGGCTAGCAGATCCAAGGTGTTGCACTTTCACCACCTCCTCAATCAAAGGAGATCTGGAGCAGGGGAAGATTAGATCGACAATAAAATCCAAATGGAGGGATGTCCGACTAGAACACCGGTAAAGATTCGAGACATCTTACCGTCTGATCTGCTGCATTACAAATTCCATCGCCGGAGATAGGGTCAGCCACCCACCGCGCCCTCTCTCCCAAATCTCTCTCCCGCTGAATGGAAATGTCGAGCGTTTTGGGGAAGAAGCCATAGCAAACTGCAATCGATTCCCCTGTCTCCAGCATGCCGGAAAAGTGCTCATCTTGTGCTACAGATCAGGTTAGACAAATTTTCGGAGCCACGGATCAGCTCGATCGCAGGCGACAGCCGTCCAGATCTCGGTTCCCAACGGACAGAGGCAGCAGTTATGCTGGCCCACAACACACCATGATCGCGTACTATACTATAGCCTCCTGCGCATTTACCATCCACTCGTATTTGCATGTTAAACAGGCTGACACGATGTCCATTGCCACCAGTGTATCCAATCCATCTTCGTTGCTACCAGGGAGATTTGCAAGCTCACCGTCATCCTCGCTTGATGTGTTCTTCTCATCGCTAGAGCTGTGTTCGCCCTCTGAGGATTCTGATGGGCATAATGTCTCCACAATGTTCGAGAACCATACCCTCCGCCTCCTCTTGGATCCTCTTTTCGACTTCTTCCCTTTCCTTCTCCAAAACCGCTACATAGAACTCATGTTCGCAGCCTGGGAGGCACCACCAATGTAAGACCATCCTGCAAAGCAAGATTATATTTTACTTAATATTCAAACCGCATTCCGAAAACAAAGTTCCAAAAATTGTGTTTACATGTATGAACTACGTTCAGTGCGACTAACCTCCGATATTTGCCTGCCAGCGATGGCAACTCTCATTAGGCATGTTCTTTAACCTGAACAGCTGCTTCTACAATTGTCAAAGCAGCTAAATCAGTCTCAGCATATTTCACACTTGTGATATTGTTTTCACTTGAAAAATTCTGTAACCGTATGGCATGACACAAACAATGTCTAACCTACTTTGTTTATTATCATACCTCTACGGCCACCCTCCATGGGGCTTGTTTCTCGGCCTGCATGTTTGACCTCCTGAGCAAGACTCCTGTTTGTAGACGCACTGGCGATCTGAGCTTCAGTAGCTATCGAAAAACATAAATGAATTAGTTTATTCGTACCCAATACATGAGCACAATCTTTGGAATCATCCTCATTTGTCTTCAGCCACACTTACCATTTTGACTATATAGTTTTTGATACATCATTGCAACCTCGTGGTCTTCTTCTTCTTGACGATCTTTATTTTTATCATACTTTTCTTGATACATTGTTGCGACCTCCGTATCTTTCCCCTCTTGCTCCCTCAAACTTTTGTCTGTCTCAACCAGCTTGCCGTGCTCAGGATCATCAGCCCATTCTTTCATATCAACTTCATCGTTGCTTTTCATCACCTGAGATGTCAATAACCTCTTGAAACCCATCTGCACATTCAGAACCGGTGCGTGGATGCCCTCTCCATCTCATCTGCAAAAGCAGATACACAAAACCAGTAAACATTTTAAAATCAAAATTTTGTGCTTCAACACTTACAGGCCAGTAAATTATTTTAGATCAGAATGCTGTACTCACATTTTTGCTGGAATTCTTCTTAGCACAGTTAAATCAACACTTCACAACCATACACAACATGTAAATATGTTACTGAAATTCTTCATAGCACACCTCAATTTAAATTCAGTTGCCCTCACGTCTTATTCCAACCTGAAAGGGACTACAAATGATTGTGTCAACCTTATTGATTCACTACCAATCAAATTGCAGTCCAAACTACTAACTCATGGTGAGCCTAATTACAGTATATTAACCGTTTAATACAACAAGCTTTAACACTAAGTCATACACAGCGCTGGTTGTACTGGAATTCTTCATAGCACAGCTCAAAAGAACACTGCTCGATCTGCTGTGGGCGGGTGTGCCCCCCTTCTTTGTTTCTTTGGGCTTGTTGAGCTGTGCCCTCAGCATTAACCTGTCGCTACTTTTGTGTTGTGTTTGTGGAACCTTTTGTGTGTGCGTGTGTCCTTGTTGGATGTTTGGCTTGGGCAGTTGCTTTATAATATAAAACGGGGCGAAAGCCTTTTTCGGTAAAGAACACTGCACGGCCACACACAGCATGAAAAGAAAATGCTATTGTACTGAAATTCTTCATACCACACCTCAATTGAAATTCAGTTCCAGTCACCTCTTATTCCAACCAAGATCCCAGGGATTCATCTTCCCTGTAGAGAGCTCAGAATTCGGATGCGGGCTTTCCCTTCCTACTGCTGCCGCTTGAGACGCGCTGCACACTCGCCGTTCTCCGCTTCATCACCGCTGGTCCAGACACCCCCGCAGATCCGCCCTTCGCCGGTCACACCCGCCCCCTCCGGCAGTGCCACCTCCACCACCGTTCGCCTGGTTGCATCCGCCGGCGAACCATCCGGCGCCTGACTCTCTCTGACCTCCTGAACCGGAGTGGATCTATGGCAGAGGAAGAAACTAAACCTCAGCCGCCTGAGCTCCATTCTTCAAATCTGACAAAATGTTGGAGAAAGAAATCGCATCGGACCGACATACCTCCGGATTGGCTGCGTGAGGAATTCCATTGCGCATCGGCGGCCTGCTCGCCCCCTCCCTCCCTCTCTCCGTCGTACGCCGCCCCTTCGCGCAAAGTGATTTTTCCGAGCCACGGATCAGACTGCACTAGACGATCCCGGGCCACGGCTCAGGCTGTCAACGTTGGACGGCCGTCCAGAAGCCCCTGCGCCCACGCCCCTCTGCTGGCCCACCACACAAGTCTGACACATACGTATTCCCGCACAGTGCCCATTTACCAGCACTTCTAAACGAGTCGTATATAGAATTGGCCCAGATCCCAACCCGTCAACGAACGCGCATGATATCGCGTGCATACGTGCTCGCGACCAGATACTTCACGTCCGGCTCAAGGGCATGTCTACTTAGTAACAAATCTTCAAAAAAAATATTGCTGATACTTCAATATGTCAGATGATAATAAAGGATGGTGTTAAGTTACAAAAACAAAGATAAAAGGGGACAACGAATTTTCCATTTGATCAGCAATTGGAGCTAATATTAACATGTATCAAGTTCCATCTGAATAAGAAAAGGAGAGGGGGCAGTCTCATGTTAATTATGCTGGGCAGTATGGACTTGTTCTTGCACACAATTTTCTTCAGGTCAGCAGATATACTCTAATACTTATACTTATATGTTAAAATTACCGGGCAGTGCGGCAGCAAGGGTTTATGGACTAGTTACTGTAAATACCGAACAACCATCTCTGGAAGTGTTCTCCCAAACCTGGCTTATTAGCCCAATGGAGGATCAAAGACCAGCTTAATCTCTTCCACACACTATGATCCATTCTATTTGGGGGAATAATTTCAACTAGCTAGTCAACGAATGAAACAGATCATCAGCCACTTTTCACACAGTCACACACACCACTGCATCCCATGAACCAGCAAACGTGAGTCTTAGGACCAACTGGTTGCACGGCCCAATAAATACGATCGAAACAATGTTTTAAGTATATAGGCAGAAGAATGAAAGGCAACGAAAGGCAGAGCTTCACATAGTCATTCATGGTAGCATACTACAGGCTGGGGGCTGGAGCAAACAGGTGCATAAACATTAGGTCCCTGTTGGATAGCATTCATAAGGACTAACAGCAGAGGCGTGTAGTTCCTCTATTCTTAAGACATGAAGGTTGGTCCCCTTGTTCTTAGAATAGAAACAAACATAATTAGTGAAGTGAGTGATATTATTAACAGAACTACTACAAACTTCGGACATTTCAAAGGTGCAATAGGCCTATATATGGGTTGTACAGTTGCTGGTGCACGAACTGATCTAGTTGTTCCTTCAGGAAGCACACAACATCTTCCCTTTACAGTAGGCACACATCTTCTGTCTAGAGACATGCAAGGTACGATGTGGCTTCTTGTAAGTTTAAAACAGCATCCTCTACCAAATATATACAGAGAAAGCAAGGCCAAGTATTTCAGTAAATTTTGGAAGTACTTCTTTTATACTAAGATGATAGATATAGACCATACATAGCAAAAAGACTACGAAACACAGATTTACAGTGGCCAGCGGACATAAGGTGAAACCAAAAGCTGTCCTGAGTCTGCTTGGATGGCATAAATGCCAGCAAAATCATTGCGAACATCAAGCTGAACGAAAAGTGGAAAACATAAGTGCTGACCTTTTTTACATTTAAAAACAATGAGGCAATCAAGTAGAACACAGCGCTGCTTCTTGATACTGATTCTGAGGGATGCACTTGGGATGGGAGAAGCAGTCATCAGTGCACTCTGCTATGAAAAAACACAGATTGTTAGCACGTTGAACATCTTTGTTTGCAAAGCAAGAATGATACAAGTATAACTCAGAAAAAAGGGCGGGTAGACAGGTAAGGCCTCTTTTTCGTGTGTAGGCGTATGATATCTTTCATTTGCCTGATCACTTTCTTGCACTTTGTTTCGGACAATCAACCGACCCAAGAAGTGTATCTTGCACAGCTTCAGTAATATCATCTTCTTGTGGCACCCCTCAAGCACTGAAATAGGTTTCTTAGTGTCTATGCAATGATGATTTACCATACTAATGTAGGTTTTGGAAGGCTCGGTATATCATCAACCACCAGATAGTTCAACAGGTTTTCTTAGTGGCGGCTTCTCTAGAGCTCCTAATTCACTGAAGCTGGTTCAAAGGAATAGCAAATACAGTTGTTAATTAGAGACGCAGCATAAACATCTAGTTTACCAACAAGCAGAGCAAAATCAGCATTTCAGACCTCAGACTTGACTAAACTGTGAACTATCAAAGTAAACATAACACAAGCAAAAACATAGGCTCAGATGGTAGATGTGGAGCAGTATGTTATTGGCACAAGCACCATGCATATCCACTTTGATCAATAGAGTAACTTGATCAAATACATTGCAGGGAAGGGCTTACACTCTGTCTCGGCTGGTGTCACCAGAAAAGTTACTAAGCCTTTCAAGTTATTTGTATTTTCAGCTTCTGGATCAAGTATTTCAACATAAATTTAGTAAGTCACCTTGTTTCATAAGAATGGGAGGTAGACGGCTAACCATAGCATATGACTTATAATCAAGGAGACAAAAGTTAAAACACACACAAAAAGATCATTAGTAATAGTGACTGATTATCTCCTGCGCCCACAATATTCCCACATACATGCCACATGTACAAGGATTAAACAGTTTTTACTGTACGGTAAAAGCATTCTCTACAAACTATCTATTAGCAATTAGCAAGTTCGAGTTTAGCAACCAATCCATTTTGGGCCAAGTGAATGTGGCATGCCAATCATAGTACCAAATAAACTTTTAAGGAAAGATGATCAAAATATATAGAATCTCATCTGCAAAAACAATGTTTAAGGAAAAAAAAGAAATGAGACCTTGAAAACTTCTTCAATCCTTGTTCCCACAAGGTGAGCTAAACATCAACAGAAAAACCACTGCTAAACACAGCCATGAGGTAGTCCAACCCCCTCCGCATCCAATATAGCCACGTAAGTTTGCCATGGCAAATCTTAATGCTAGTGCTGTCACCTGTTTGTGCAAGCAACGTATGAGTGGAAATACCGAAATAATGATAGGATGGAGTAACGAACTTCACAACTGCATATCTGCAATTTAGTGATGATACACATGGTGCGTTGACACATACTCCCTCCGTTCCGATTTACTTATCGTGGTTTTAGTTCAAACGACGAGTAAATCGGAACGGAGGGAGTAGATAAGAAAAAATATATACGGCAAAAATATATGGCACAAACGGGTATTTTCTCCGCTAACTCATGTGAAGAAGCCAGCATTAGCAGCCAATGCATTTCCAGTTCCAGCAGCGGTATTTCTTTTCCCCAGTTCTGAACATATATGAAATTTTCAGATATCGGAAGAATGCGGCAAAGTAGGAAGCTGAAAAAAGAACTAGTAGCCCCTAAAACAGACCTTCTGAATCCACTGGTTCCTACCAACCTAGAAATCCATTGATGCACCAATGTTGTACTTCCTCCGTAGAGAAATATAAGAGCGTTTAGATCACTAATTTAGGAGTACATTGTACTCCCTACGGAGGAGGGAGTACATTGTACCAAGAAAAGAAAAAGTGACGAGAAATTTAAAACATGTTCAGTTGGAGCAGAGAAGAGAGGAAAACAACCGTATTCTAATCTCCCAATGCCCCAATCCAATCAGAGTCTCCACTTCCCTGCGCTTGCAAGGAGGAAAAGAACTCAGGTGAGCGAGAGTGGGGCAAAGGTGAGGGAGGTAGCGGGGAAGGGGAGTACCGGCGGCCGTGGCCGATTGGTTTGCGGGGTGGACGGTGGCTGGGGGCAGAAGGGCGGCCGCGGCCGATTGGCTTGGCGGGGCGGACGGTGGTTGGGGGCAGAAGGGCGGACGCGGCGGTTGTGACGAGGAGGGGGAGGGGCGGCGCGCCGGACCCCGACGAGGCGGGCAGGCGGCAGCGTGCATTATGACCACCCCTCCACGCAGAACAGATAAGAAAACACACTAGTAGTAGTAACTAGACTAGATACTCCAGATAATCGACCGGCTCTATCACATTCACATCAGACCATGAAGAAACAAGTACTACTGGTTCAAAATCTTCCACAAAATCTCCCTGCCTAACAACGAAACATGGCAATAGTTCCTATATCTCACTCAGTCAACTAACACAAATTCTCCCGCAACCCATCTTAATTCAGGATCACATACCACAGCTCTTCGTCAGACAACGGCATTCTCCGGTTAAGAAACACGCATGGCAAGAAAAGTCACACTACTAGTTCTGACATTCATTCATTCACTGTTGGAGTCATGTTCTTCAATCTCCTCTTCCCTCGGGCCTCGGGTCCAGCGCGTACACGAGATAAAGGCACAGCGATACAAAGCCCATGACGGTGCTGGCAATGTTGGCAACCTGAAATCGCACAACAGAGTCATGTTCTTAAAATTAGGAACGTTGACATGCAATAAATCCCTTGACGAACCGAAAGAGGAGTTTCAGTTTAGTTTTTTTACCTCAAAGACCGTGTGCTGGTACGTAAGAATCGCATACATCGCCCAATACAGCGAAATCACAAAGCCGGACGCCCTTGAGTACACCAGCAGCGATCTCACGTTGAGTATTACAACGGCTGGTGGATCGGCGCGTGCATTGAAGAGTACCCACTGTAATGGAAAGACAACCTTCAGACTAACAACAACTTACTATGATCTTTCAAATGGACTGCAAAATCAACTGAATACAGAACAGCTCAGACATTAAGGTACATACCGCACTGTAGAAGGGTATCGCCTGGGATATGACCTGAAACACACCGGCGACAACAGATATCCCATTTGCCGTGGAACTGCCTCTCTTGATTGGTACACATATAGCGAAGAATACACACAAGCCAATGAAGATGGCAAATCCAATCAGGGATCCCATACACACCTACAGTAGTCGCAGACAATTCATTAGCATGCAAGATGAAGCAAAAAATGTCATACTACAACAATATAGAGAAGAGTATGCTAATACTAAATTACCGTGAAACTCATTCCATTCTCTGCCACTAACTTGATGATGATGAATACAACCACAAGAGTAAGGCACAAAGCATTAGCTAGGACTGCCTCGAGTCCAAGTATGTGTTCGTCCTTTCCTTTTAGCTGTACTATCGAAAAAATTAACCAAGAGCCAGTGCTTGTGGCAGATGAAATGAAATCACTCATGGTGCAGAAAGCTAAAGTTGATGCCAGGTTGCTTCTAGTACTCCAAAATACAATCACTGGGTTGCAGTATACGATTACACTGACAACACAACCTGAAATGGAATATCATAGGTTAGCCATTATAATACATACTAGAAAGGGAGCCGCGCTTTGCTGCGCAGAAATCAAATGAAGAGCATACATGCAATATATTTGAATGTCTCTTCAGCATTACTAAGAATATCAGAGAGAGAAGGATTGTATTGTACATCCGCCGAAGTGATTGTGTTAATATAGGTGATAGACACCAAGGAAACAGAAAAACCATGAAAAGAGCAAGAGTACTTTCAGAAACATGTCATGCCAAACGACTATAAGCTCTACATATTTCAATAAACAACATATTTCCTAATCAATGACAATGTTATGCATATGCATATAGGATACATAAAGACATGCAGAGAAGCCCACCCAAAATGTGAGATATTAAACAACCCGCTTCTAATAATTCAGACCGACACCACTATTACAACTACTCGCAGATATTAGATGCATCCGTTGGACAACCATGAAATATATTAGGCTTGCATCAATTGCAGAACCTAATAAGTAAGAAAAAATGGACAACAGTTGGGTTCACATTTACAATGGGTACAACAACACGAAAGTATAAAAGTACAGTTGGAAAGTTTCCAACTTGTTTTTCTCATCAGACAATGATACATATGTTCATTTACCAAACTGAAAATTAATCTAACTATTATTGAATCATCAGCCGTCCATTATCCAACTTGAATTAAGCATACACATCTTTGACTTCTCATAAGACAAGCAAAATAAAGGTTATTTATTATGATGTTTCAAAGAAAACAACCAAAGAGTGTATAATTTCATAGGCTCATCAATCATCATGCCATAGAGATTTGTAAAATAAAATAAGCAAGCACGCAGAAAGTTATAAAAAGCTAAAAGGACTTGTGATAACTAATTATCCATGCACCAAACATTCCTCTAGGTTTGTAACTTCCGAAAGTAATAAAAAGCTAAAATGTACAGTTATGTGGCGATCAGTTATAATCATATGCACAGTGAAGGAATCGTCAAGTACATTTTGCTATTGCATAGTGGAATTATAACTGATCGCCACATAAAAAACATAATTGACATCTTCTGTCTCCTTGCCATCCTCTCTTGGTCAATCCTTATCTGGTCAAAAATAAAACCTAACCACAAAAGATCCTGATCTTCAAAGGTGGCTTGATTTTCTACAAATACTTCTACGGAAATTGGACATCAACCATTTTCGTTCTTGTAGAAAGATATATCTATGAAACCATTTTGTTATGTTGGACATGCAATCCCCCCATTGTCTTTCTAAAACCGATTATATCCCCCACCCATTGGTCAATAGACTGGCCACGGAAATCCTAGTGTCCCCACATCTATTCTAATATGTGACAATTTTGAATAAGCAATAGGCCACTGTTGATTGTTCGCATCTCCAATTCGACCATAATGATCATTAGCCCAAGTATTGAACATGTCATGATACATAACATGAAGAAATCATATTAGTTATGGGGGTGGATCCCAACCACGCGTGTCAGCATGTATCGGTTGCCAACCACATGACATCACAATGTGTGAACCATTAGTAACTGAAACCAAATTGAAAGGTAAAAGAAAAACTTTATTTATCAATACAACAACAGCCTAGAATTTGTTCCATCTTGGATCTCATTGCCATCAATAAACAACATTCCAAATCATAGAGAAAAGAAGATGTCCAATAATAGCAGAGGTATAAATAGTAAGTTCAGTTAGCCCATATATGGTCATGCCAAGATATGAAATCAATGTGTACTTACATTCAAGTCCAATGACAAGCTACCGTGGAAATAAAACAAACACCATAGAAGTCTTCTAAAAATGCTACCAAGTACCAACCATGTCAATGTCCTTATAATTTATACTGCAAGGTGTCTATCGTTTGCTGATACATAACATGAGCTCTTTCAAAGCACTGAAATTGAGGAAAATTCATTCATCTGGAAATGGCCAAATGGGTGGTGTCCATTCTTTCAGATCAGAATCATTAGATAAAAGCATAAAGTAAGCTGAAGTTAATTAATTTTATACTTAAGCAGATGGTTACAGCTTTTGGACTACATATACTGCACATATGTGATAACCCTCACCGTGTCTCCTAATTTGAAATTTTGATGCGAAACATAGCATTTCTAGATTCATATATTTCTGATCTGCACTACATTGTCAATATGCAGGGCATGACAAAAACATATAGATGCATAAGAAAACAACTTGACGGGCAATTTATAAGCGAAACTGGGATGCATTTGCATGGACTTTTGTGATAAAAGAGAGGAGGGCTGTTGTTGCTGCTTCTGCCCTTCCTAATAGAATGGTGTTATATCTGAAACTTCAGATTCAAAAGCTCTGAACTTGTAATGACTGTAAGCTTATCTTGCCTAAATGGAATGAGGAATGGGAATAAAATTACGAAAATTATCAGTTGGATGCGTGAATTGCACTGCACTGTCAAGAATGTCACAGAGAGGAGGGTTGCTGCTGCTTCATAAGCTCTGAACTGAATAGTGTTATATCAGGGTAGTTCCAGACTTCCAGTGAACACAACAAAGAGATCATGCTTCATCTAGGATAAGAATATGATTGCTGGAGAGCATACCGATGGCACTTAAAACCCTTTTTGTCCCTCTCTCCTCCGATGGGCTGGGTGGTGGTGGTGGTGGTGACGCGCCACCATTGCCTGCTTCGAAGGCCTGCAGCAAATGTGTGTGAGGAGGATCCGAGGAGCACGGACATAGAGCAAAGTAATCTGGAAACTTGAAATACAAAAAAGACCATGCCTTTCTGCCCTTGGCCCGCAGTGCAACCTTTTCACCCCCTTCATCCCCCATCGCATCCTGCATCAGTACGTGAGGAGCCCCTTCGTCAACATTAGGAGAGGGGGATTATCACAGGCCCGACTCAAATCTGGCGACAAGAGCAAACCTTGGGTTGTTTTTCATTGGAAGAGTTGTCGAAACCATGAAGCAGAGCAGGCGACCCTGCTTCCGGTGGTGCGGGAGAAGGGATGCTGGAAGCGGCGACGCCACGCTTCAGCGACGCTTCCGGAGAGGGAGACCATGCCGACGCACCTCTAGCTTCCAATGTCTGGAACAATCGTCATGCCGACAATGTAAGAGAAACAAGAGAAACAAGATCGAAATCAAACGGGTGAGGAAAAGCCGTACCTTTCGGCCAAAGAACTCTGAAGGAGCACCACGACTGGAGCCGAAAAGCCAACCTTGCTCAAGAAAACTCACAAGAAGAGAACCAACTGCAAGCACGACGACGGCCGTCATGAATTTCTTGACCCCCCTCATCGCCTTGAGCGGGGTGGTTGGGTGGCCTGGCGGCGCTCCTCTCAGTTCGGCATCGGCCACGGGAGGGAAAAGAAAGAGAGGGAAGGGGAGAAGCGCTGTGAGGGAAAAGGCAGAGGAGGCATCCGGGGTTCCCTAAACGCCCCCATACATGGTAAGCTTGGATGGCCGGGTCACTGATTGGTCACAAAATCTCAGTTCACACAGGTTTCTTGTACTGATAGCCCTCGTATTCAGCACATATCTAAAATGGCTATAGGGAGGCCCGGATGCGTCCGCCACGTCCACGGGCCAGACCCACCTCATATTTCACCAAAATGACCAAGTCCATCAAATCCATCGTCCTCCTCTCGTGTCCGTCCTCCAGTTTCCACATCCGAGCCGTCTGTCATTCATTCTTACTCCCGCCGATACCCGTCGGCCGCCCTAGATGTCGTCCGGTACCCTGTCACCTACCGCTCCCACGGATGTTACCTGCAAGCCAGAGAACGTCGCCAAGAGGAAGCGGCGGCGCAAGGAGTTCCTGCCAATGATGTTGTGGACCTCTAGGAGGGTGTGTCCCCTACGCCGCCCCCAAACCCGTCCATCCCATCGCTGACAAGGAAGGCGTTGTCCACCCCGACCATGAACGACGGCGATCCGACGGTCGGATTTATGGGCAGACTGTTTTCTGCCAATGCTGGCAGCGGAGGACGATGTGTGTGACTGGCCGCAACTCCAACGAATGCGAAAAGCACTGGCAGTGCCGGTGCCAGGTCTGCCCGCGTCCTATTTGACCGAAAGTCGCTGCAGGACATGGCACATTTTTGCTCCTTTCCGATCAATACGTTGCATATGTCATTGGATGAATTAAATATGCCATTGCATCAATTTGTTGCATATGCCATTAGTTTATTTGCAATCATAATAATTTTTGGATAATATCATGTCGAACATGATTAATGAGAATCAAGAACCTACCCAAATGGATTATGACTTGGGGGATCCAAATTATCCTACATTCAAAATTGGCGAAACATCCTGCACTAACAAGAAAAGAAAGGCAAAGATACCTAAGAGGTCCGACATTCACAACATTAGACGATATATTTCGTTAAAAGTTGCTTCGCCACAAACATGTACCCTATATGAACACGGAGTAAAATGGCATCAAGTATCTGGAGAAGATTTGGAAGCATTAAACCCATTAAGGCGGAGTGAATGGGTGGCAAACCAACTATGCCACATGGCGCATGCTGGTTGGCCACGTGTCAGTGTAACAAACCCGGGTGTATGTTGCCCAGACCGTACACAAGCACGGAGCCAAGGTTGAAGCACCCAAGACTAAAACCAAGCAGAAGAAGATAGCCCTTTGAGAAATCAAGGGGCGGATCAAGAGGACCAAGCCAAGGCAGAGGAGTAAAACACCACTAAGGAGGAGGCCTGTCTTGCCGGGCAGGCGATCCTGGCAAGGACAAGGTTGCCCCGAAGGCAAAACCCAAGACTCCCCCGGCAGGCCTACCGTGGACGCGAGGGGCGGATTATCCCGCCAGGGCACCACCGCGCCACCCTACAGCAACGCAAGTTATCGATCAGTGCAGTGTCAAGCCCCCAAGTGACTAAGCGACAGCTATTTGCCACATGGCGGCCACTTCCAGCGAAGATAACCTGCAGATGACACCCGTCCAGTAACATGTCAAGCAGACAGGCGAGGGGGTGGCAATATTGGACCGGCGAGGCTTGCCGGACAACTCCTTGACATGACACTAAGCGACGCATTTAGTGCACCTTGTCCTGTCTGCAGAGTTAGGTATGATAGCACTGTTTGCTATCTAATCAGTACGCAATGATTGATTTGCCACTATGGTAACCCCTTAATCTATAAAAGGAGGCCCGTGGCATCCAAAGAAGGGATTCAGAGCTTGGACCTTTGTACTCATGTACGCGCGTAGTGGCTCTCACCCCTAAGCAACCCTTGCCGGGCAAGAGCGCTATGTTTTTCCACCGCAATTCACCCATCAATCCACCAAAGCAGGAGTAGGGTTTTACGCCTCGTGGCGGCCCGAAGCTGAGTAAAAATTGCTTGTGTGATCATTGTCGCGCTGCTCCACACCGTCCGCTCTTTGTGCAACGCGCCATTCCCCCTTGCCGAACCACAAAGGGGCCGAAGGCCCCATAGGTGTCCGTGTTTCCCCGCGACATCTTTGGCGCGCAAGGTAGGGGGAGCGCTTGTGCGAACCCGAGCGTGTGCACAACGCGTCATCTTCGTCACCATCATCTTCATCAGCGGCTCCGTCATCCATGGCGCCCAAGAAGAAACCCGGTGCTGCCGCTCACCTGTCCACCTCGAAAGTCCCTCCACCCATGACATCGAGGCCGTGGGGGCTACGGAGGTGCGCGGGAACATGAACGTCACGGGGACGTGGCCGGCGCAGGCGGCGCCATCACCACCTCCCCTGTGGCCGAAGCGAGAACAGGAGGCGCCTGGGGAGGGCAACTCCATCAATATCCCAGTGGCCATGCCCCTCAAGGTGTGAATGGGGGGATCATTCTGTATCTACCTCTCCATCCTACCGAAGGACATAGCCGCAGTGGCGACGCTCGCTCTGGGGCGAATCGCAACCCTTTGGCTACTCCCCATGCGGGTGCAGCCACATGACATGCGCCACCCCTAGGGCAAGCCGCCCACGCCGACGCATCAAACGGAGTCATCGATCACCAAGCACCTCCGCCCCATCATCACACCACCTTGGCGACTGTCTCACGGCGGCGAGAGCATGACGTTACCATCGCTGGCACCGTCCGGAGCCAAGCGACGCTGCGCTCTGCGTCATTGTCCATGCCAAGCACTACTTCGAAGGCTATGACGCGGGCCCAGCTCCTGTTGAAATTCCCGTCGGCGGCCGATCAAATGGATGAGTGGAGAACCACCATTCATAGCTTGATTGGTTTCGCCGAGGTGGGAGGATCGCAGCGAGCGGCTCCATCACGACCTCCGCAGGCAGCAACAGCAGTCCGAACCGCTGGTCACACGGAGGGGGCCACACCCACGGTGGAATCCCCTCTGCGGCGGCCGGCGCAAAGATCACAGCCAGAGCCACGTGACCAAGCGCCCGAAAACATATCGATGGCATCATATGATCCTCAAGCGTGTCAAGACCCGCGGCGAGCCCTAGAAGAAGGGCGAGGGGCGATGCGCGCGCGTGACCACCGAGCCACGCCGCGGAGCCCGCCACCAATCCGATAGGCGCGATGGACCCAACATCGACGAGGCCACACTCGATGGGGGCGAGTACCTGCCTTTCAAGGTTGGGTGCTCCGCCTTCACCCATGAGTTGCGGCAAGTCCGTTGGCCGTCCGCTCACATGTTCAAGCCAGAGATACCAGAGAAGTACGACGGAAGACTAAACCCGGCAGAGTTTTTGAGCATCTACACCATTGTTGTTCAAGCTGTCGGGGAAGAGAAGAGAAGGTGTTCGCTAATTACCTCCCTTTGGCACTCAAGCCAAATGTGAGGTCTTGGATGATGCACCTACCGGAGAACTCCATCTTGACCTGGGTTGACCTTGAAGGAAATATGCCCTAGAGGCAATAATAAAGATGTTATGTGTGTTTCCTTATATCATGATAAATGTATTTTATTCATGCTAGAATTGTATTAACCGGAAACTTAGTACATGTGTGAATACATAGACAAAACAGTATGTCCCTAGTATGCCTCTACTAGACTAGCTCATTGATCAAAGATGATTATGTTTCCTAGCCATAGACATGAGTTGTCATTTGATCAACGAGATCACATCATTAGGAGAATGATGTGATGGACAAGACCCATCTGTTAGCTTAGCATTATGATCGTTTAGTTTTATTGCTATTGCTTTCTTCATGACTTATACAAGTTCCTATGACTATGAGATTATGCAACTCCCGAATACCGGAGGAACACCTTGTGTGCTATCAAACGTCACAATGTAACCGGGTGATTATAAAGATGCTCTATAGGTGTCTCCGAAAGTGTTCGTGGTGTTGGCATACATCAAGAATAGGATTTGTCATTCCGAGTGTCGGAGAGGTATCTCTGGGCCCTCTCGGTAATGCACATCATAATAAGCCTTGCAAGCAAATGACTAATGAGTTAGTCACGAGATGATGTATTACGGAACGAGTAAATAGACTTGCCGGTAACGAGATTGAACTAGGTATTGAGATACCGACGATCGTATCTCGGGCAAGTAACATACCGATGACAAAGGGAACAACGTATGTTGTTATGCGGTTTGACCGATAAAGATCTTCGTAGAATATGTAGGAAACAATATGAGCATCCAGGTTCCGCTATTGGTTATTGACCCGAGATGAGTCTCGGTCATGTCTACATAGTTCTCAAACCCGTAGGGTCCGCACGCTTAACGTTTGATGACGATTGGTATTATGAGTTTATGAGTTTTGATGTACCGAAGGTAGTTTAGAGTCCCGGATGAGATCACAGACATGACGAGGAGTCTCGGAATGTCTGAGGCATAAAGATTAATATATGAACGACTATATTCGGACACCGGAAGTGTTCCGGGTGTTATCGGGTAAAACCGGAGTGCCGGAGGGGGTTACCGGAACCCCCTCGAGGGAGTATGCGCCATAGTGGGCAATGAGGGAAAGAGAGGGGCAGCCCATAGGGCTGGCCGCACCCCCCTAGGGTTCCTAGTTGGACTAGGAAAGGGGGGAGGCGCCACCTCTCCTTTCCTTCTCCTCTCCTCCCCTTCCTTTCCTACTCCTAGTAGGAATAGGAAAGGGGGGTTCCTATTCCTACTAGGAGTAGGAATCCTACTCCTATGGCGCGCCCCTTGGGCCAGGTGCACCTCCCCCTTGCTCCTTTATATACGGGGGCAGGGGGCACCCAAAGACACACAAGAAACATTGTTCTAGCCGTGTGCGGTGCCCCCTCCACAGAAACACACCTCGGTCATACCGTTGCAGTGCTTAGGTGAAGCCTTGCGCCGGTAGCTTCATCATCTCCGTCACCATGCCGTCGTGCTGACGAAACTCTTTCGTGAAGCTCAACTGGATCAAGAGCTCATGGTACGTCATCAAGCTGAATGTGTGCTGAACGCGGAGATGCCATACGTTCGGTGCTTGATCGGTTGGGTCGCGAAGACGTTCGACTACATCAACCGCGTCACTAGACGCTTCCGATTTCGGTCTACGAGGGTACATAGACACACTCTCCCCTCTCGTTGCTATGCATCTAGTAGATAGATCTTGCGTGATCGTAGGATTTTTTTTGAAATACTACGTTCCCCAACAGACATGTGCCTTGAGTTTATTGTTGCCTTCACCGGTGGCCATCAAGAACTAGGGCGGCCCACCGATTTGCAGCTTCTTCCGCATAAAGAAGGAGAGACCCTGTGGAAGAACATGCAAAGGTTCAGTCGAGTGCATAAAAACATTCCAAACATCCACCCGGCAGTTGCAATAGCTGCATTCTAGTCCAACATGCACAACCGCAGGTTGCGTTCCAAGATGCACGTGTGATTGCCCAAGACTATGAATGAGCTATACACGCTGGTGGACAAGTGTGCCCGCATGGAGGAAGGAAGGCGACTCCCTAGAGAAGAAGATGGCGAGGTCGTTGACTCAGAGGAGGAGGACAATGCCACCAGTCAGAAGAAGAAGGGAAAGAAACGCAATCAGAAGCGCAAGGATAAAGTGGTCATGATTGTCGAAGGATCGAGCTCACCTAACACCGGCAAGAATGCTAAGACTGAGGCCCCCGGCAAGGAAGTTGCCACGTGCACTAACTGTCAGGACGCTGCGGCTGCCGAGAAAGCTGGGAAGGGTGATGGGACGTACTGCAAGATCCATCGGACCAAGGGCCACGATATTCAGGAGTGTCGCCAGGTTGAGCAGCTTGTCAAGAAGCAGAGGGCTAAGTATGAGAAGCGTGATAAGGAAAAGGGTCGGGATGGTGCTGGTGGAAGGGTTGTGGCAAATGAGCAAATCGCCCCAGCAAGGCACCTCGTATCAAGGAAAACCTATCAGGGGACATGGGAAGAAAGATTGCTATGACAAAAGTGAGGAAGGGGATGAAGTGGAAACCAGCGAGTAGGAATTCCACAAAGCCACTAACACCCTTTGCATTGACGGAGGTGCATCTTTGTACTCCTCCCACCGCCAACTTAAACAGTGGGCGCGTGAAGTCAATGCAGTGGAGCCAGTGGCAGATTTTCGGAAACTACTCGGATGGTCCCGCACGCCCATCATCTTTAACGAAGAGGACCACCCTGACTGCACCATCGCGGTAGGGTGTTTGCGATTGTTGGTCTCTCCAACAGTTGGCAACCTCAAGTTCACAAAGATGTTGGTTGACCGCTGGTCCGGGTTAAATCTGATCTCCCCAAAGATCATCAACAAACTACAGATATCAGATGAAGAACTCAAGGTCACCGGCACGTTTCATGGAATCAACCCCGGCAGGAGTCGTCCTGAGGGAAAGATCACGCTGCCGGTGACGTTCGGGGAGGATTTGAACTACTGAATTGAGAAGATTTTTTTGATGTGGTTATCTCCCCTTTTCGTACAATGGGATCATTGGTTGTCCAACTCTGGCAAAATTCATGGCGGCATCTCACTATGCCTACAACACCATGAAGATGCCGGGGCCAATGGGCGTTATCTCCGTTCCGTCAGATAAGAAAGATGCAGTCATCTATGTGGATAAGATGTACCGGGATGCAGTTGCGCCAGAGGACACAGAGGTCATGGTTCCCACTAAGGAAAGCAAGAGGAAGGAGAAGGCTAGTGTGAACTCCGGCAAGGAGTATGGGAAGCATACCTCTTCGGAGTACACTGCGCCCGTTGACGACTTGCTGGAGAGTTCCAACAGCAAGAGATCCAAGGCTATGGCACCTACTGTGAAGAAGGTCCCGGCAGGGCTGGCTGGCATTGACGATACCTTTACCATCAGCGCCACCATCGACGTCAAACAGGAAAGCGCGCTCGTTGCCTTCCTGCGGGAGAATGTTGATGTGTTTGCATGGCAACCATCTGGCATCCCTGGTGTTCCCAGGGAGGTAGTCGAGCACCACCTTGCCGTCTGCCCACATGCCAGGCCCGTCAAGCAGAAGGTCCAGAAGCAAGCATTGGAGCGGCAATAGTTCATTGCCGAGGAGATCAAGAAACTTGAAGCAGCTGGTCTGGTCAGAGGAGTGTTGCACCCGAAGTGGTTGGCTAATCCAATGGTAGTGCACAAGGCTAATGGAAATGGAGGCTCTGCATCAATTTTACGGATCTGAACAAGGCATGCCCAAAAGACCCATTCCCCTTGCCACGCATCGATCAGATTGTAGATTCAACATCTGGATGTGACCTGCTTTCCTTCCTAGATGCTTACTCTGGATACCACCAGATTTTCATGTCAAAGGAGGACGAGGAGAAAACCGCTTTCACCCCGTGTGGCACATACTACTTCGCGCGGATGCCTTTCGAGTTGAAGAGCGCTGGAGCCACTTTTGCAAGAGCAGTATGATACGTCCATTTTGCATCATGTTTTCCTACTATAATTTATGATGTTTTAATGCATAATAATGCTTTTTGGAGTAATTATAATGCCTTTTCTCTCATAATATGCAAGGTACACACAAAGAGGGAGAATTCCGGCAACTGGAAATCTAGACCTCGAAAAGCTACGTCGGGCCACCTATTCTGCACAACTCCAAACAAGCTGAAAACTACGGAGATTTTTTATGGAATATATGAGGAATATTGGAGCCAATAACTACCAAAGGGGGCCCACCAGGTGGGCACAACCCACCTATGCATGCCAGGGAGCCCAGGCGTGCCCTGGTGGGTTGTGCTCACCCAGGTCCACCTCCGGTGCCCATCTTCTGATATATAAGTCATTTTGACCTAGAAAAAAATAAAGAGAAGATTTTCGGGACGGAACGCCACCGTCTCGAGGCGGAACTTGGGAAGGAGCACTTTTGCCCTTCGGCAGAGCGATTCCGTCGGGGGAATTTCCCTCCTAGAGGGGGAAATCATCGTCATCATCATCACCAGCAACTCTCCCATCTTGGGGAGGGCAATCTCCATCAACATCTTCAACAAAGCCATCTCCTCTCAAACCCTAGCTCATTTCAGTACAGATTGGGTTTGAGTCGCAGTTGCACAGAAATATTGAAGCTTACATGGATGATATAGTGGTCAAAACCAAGGATAGGTCGACTCTCGGTCAGGACTTGGAAGAACCTTTGCAAATCTACGCAAGCTTAACTTGTAGTTGAATCTAGAGAAGTGTGTGTTTGGCGTTCGTTCCGGTAAGCTACTTGGTTTCTTTGTGTCCCATCGGGGTATAGAGGGCAACCCCGATAAGATCTAGGCTATCGAGCAGATGCAGGCACCCAAGACAGTTAAGGATGTGATATGTCTGACTGGGTGTGTTGCCGTGTTGAGCAGGTTCATTTCCATGTCCACTAAGCGCGCCTTGCCGTTCTTGAAGAAGGCAAGGCCCATGGAGTGGACCCCAAAGGCAGATGTCGCGATGCAAGAATTGAATGCCTTCCTCTCTTATGTTCCCACCTTGGTCGGTCCCAAACCACGAGAGCCGTTACTGCTGTACTTAGCGGCAACCAATCAAGTGGTTAGTGCAGCGTTGGTGGCACATCGAGAGGTAGAGGACACGGCAGTAGCCGGCGCATCCCCCTCTGGGAATGAAAGTGAACCCATTCCGGCAAGGTCAGAGGTAGTTGAGGATAAGGAAGAGCAGAGCAGCGGAGACAACTCCATGGTCGCGGCGAGGAAGAAAGTGGTGCAGCGTCTAGTGTACTTCGTCAGCTCCTTGCTGCAGGGGGCTAGATCAAGGTACTCTGGCATGCAAAAGTTGATCTTTGGCCTCATCATGGTCTCAAGGAAACTACGCCACTACTTCCAAGCCCACGAGATCACAGTTGTTACCCGCTTCCCCTTGCAACGTATACTCCGAAACCCTGAGGCCATTGGCAGAATTGTGGAATGGGCCTTGGAGTTATCCAGTTTTGGTTTGAAGTTTGAGAGCACAACAACTCGGGCTGGATGAAAAGCTCGAAGCTCGCGAGCATAATGAACGCTCAATAGTTTGACTCATTTCGGCTCGTGCTCGTTAGTTAATGAACCAAGCCTAACAATGTTTTTTGCTCGTTAAGATTAACGAGCTTAACGAGTGAGCAAATGAGTTTCACGAGCTAACTCGTTTAGCTCGCTAATTTTCAAAAGTTTCGCATGAGACATGTCGGGGATATACCCTACGGCGTAACCCGGCCGGAAGTATAACCCGGCCGGACTTGGCAGTTTACTTGAGACCCGGTTTACACTTGGCGATTCACTGGCGGCCCACCCTGACCGGACGGTTTACAAGCAACCTACCTGAATAATATCACTCACTAGTAACCCGGCGGGCGGTGGCCAGATGACAAGGCCCAAGGCCCAGAAGGCCGGTTTATGTTAATGGTGGGCCGCAAGGTTGTCAGAATCGTGATTCTGTTGTACGATTCTACGACTTTACGATCCAAACTAACCCCTCTGATTCTACGACTTTAGTGCATAGAATCTACGTTTCTACGATCCTGATAGTGAAGATTCCACGATTTGCGATCCTACCATCAGGGCTCCGATCCGATTCAAAATCGCGATTCTGACAACCTTGGTGGGCCGGTTTATGAAGAAAGCACAAGGAATATTCTCCTGCAAAGGAAGCAAGACTAGGACTCCACTTGTAATAAAGTAATCCTAATCCTTCTAGGACTAGTCATGTAACCCGCCCCTTCAACATATATAAGGAGGGACAGGGCTCCCCAAAGAAGGACAGGAAGAAACAAACAATCTCTAGGGCTAGACACAAGTTGTCGGTTTACCGGCGACTCCATGAGGGTCATAATGAGATCTAGCCTCAAACAACATGTAGGGTTGTTACCGGATGATGTTTCCTGGGGCCCGAAGCTGTCTAAATCTTTGTCTTGCGTGTTGCGTTTCTCGATTCCGCTCAACCCCTCTCAAGCTACCACATAGATGCGCTGGCCTCACGACTAAGTCCTCACACTAGGACATCTGCCGTGACAATTCCACGACAGTTGGCGCCCACCGTGGGGCATGCGCACGGTGGTGTTGAGTTCTTGGAGGGATCTTTCTTGAGGGATCGAGAAGCTCGCGATTGATCTAGATGATGAAGAATTTGAGAGAAGCTAGGGTTGCGTCGGTTGCGCCGGAGCAAGTCGCCAAGCCCAGCCAAAAAAATAAAAAAATAAAAAAATGTATGTGTTGCCACGAGCTTTGGACACACCATGATCCATTCTGATGCAAATTTAGTGCCTTCAAAACGCATGGTTATTATTACACCCGTGAAAGGAATCAGGTGGAGCTGTTTTCGTCAAGTGGTTGTCTAGTCCCGAGGAGATCAGGCGTGTTTTTTACTGCTGCTAGTGCTAGTCATGGATTTGATCGCTACTGTTAGACAATCAGGGGCAATCCTAATAAGAAGATTAATCACTGGTTCCCTTCAATCCCGTTGGGGGTCAGCCCATAGGCGTTTCGGAGATCAAAATCAACTAAAACACGGCATGTGGTCTACTGTTGAAAGCAAGAAAAGGAAGAAAATCAATCTGCCGCTCGTTGAAAACCGGCCGAAGCCTTGTCTGACCCGGAAGCAAATACATCATCAACTCGGATTTACAGCCGTGGAACCTCCTCCGTCATGGTCCCAGATTCGCCGTGGTGAACTCTCCTCCGTTGCAGGCCCGCCGGCCAGGTTGGCGCTCCGTCGCCTCCGCCTCTGTCCGGATCGCTGCTTTCGTCGTGGCTCGCCGCGGCCACACTAACACAGCCTCGGCGTTGTTATGCCTCCGCCTTGAGCCGGCCGGCCTCGGTTGCCGCTGCCTCGGACTTGCATTAAATCGCTTGGAGGGCCTCGCTCTGAGCCGCCGTCGCTGGCTCGTCGCCGCCGTCGGGCCGTTAGCGCGTCGCTCCGCCGATGAGCGTTGAGCTGCCCTTGCACCGCCCTTGAGCCACAGCGCCTCACGAGCAGGACCTGCTCGCCTCGCTGGATCACAACCCTGCCTCGACCCGCCGCAGTTCACCTCCACAGCCGGCGCCTCGCGTGGGTGGGTCACTTCCTCAGCAGCCGGTCGCCTCGAGCCACCATGGCATGGCGCCACCTCAACCGTTCCTCCGGGCGGCTTGCCTTAGCTGCCGCCTTCGAGTCTCCATCATCACGGCTGCGCCCCCACTCCTGAACCAAATCAGAGAGAGGGAGGAGGCTGATTGTTTCCTCGAAGTCAACCCGCCGCTCCAGGCGCCAAAGTCGGCGGATTCCTCTGCCGCCAAGGGCAGTGGCGGAGCCAAGATTGGAGCAAGCCCCGGTCCCAAAAAATCTTTTTGCCACAAGGAAAAAATTTAACGTCCATAAGGCTTTTAGCTACCATAAAAGAAACCCATACTAAATATGTCTCAATTGCACGAAAAAATTAGAATTTAAGCTCAACAATGCTTAATGGTAAACAAAATAGATAAAAATATGTCAAGAACTACAAAGAACAATATGTGATCAAAAAAGTACCAAATCAATGATTTGCTTCATCAGTGCGTCACATAACCTCATCATCGGTGGAAGAAGAGCCAACACCTTCAAGATATGAAAAGAAAAAAATTATAAGAGAAGGCATAGATATCAAGTGATAGAATTATCATTGATACAAATATAAAACTTACCACTTCGACGAGGTAAAAGCCCTTTGCGAGACCTATATGGTTGAAATCGATATACAATATCATCATCGTCAGTACTTGCAAATATATCTCGCTCAATATAGCAAACCATCCTATAATTAAGCCAGTCATCACTCATCCTATTCCTCAACTCTGTCTTGATAATACTCATAACCGAGAAAGCTCTTTCCACCGATGCGGTCGCAACAGGCAAAATCAACGCCAACTCAATGAGGCGATATACCAAAGGGAAAAAAACGTGTCTACCAGTCTGAACCATCTTCGCAGCAAGATTACCAAGGTCATTACAACTCAAAAAAATTGGATTAGCTCTCACATCCGCAATGAATGTTTCAAGTTGATTCCTAAGGACAAACGAAATCTCATATGTGGAGAAGTCATCAGCGTACATCTTAGCAAGTTCAACAAGTTTGTCTTCATCAAAATTAGCAAATGAGTTTCTTGGATCAAGACAAGCAATGCATCTTAACAATTAAGTAGATCTCTCAGCAAAGCGGTTATTTAACTCAATAATAACTTGGTCATACACAACATTGAACAATTCATATCTGAAGCGATGATAATAAGTTACCATTTGAGCACCATGCCCCCTTGAACGACCTCGAGCTGGTATTGTATCATCCATGTTTGGCAATAGAATGCTATGTTTAACACAAAATTCATTTGTCTCTTCCAAGAGCTGATCCCAACCATTTTCTCTTATATCTTGAAGTTTCTGCAATGTGACCCCGATCAAACTCACTACAAGAACAATGTTTTGATCTTCCCTTTGCAAACATTGTGACAACTCATTATTCTTTCCCAATAGTTTGATAATTAGATGCAACATGAAAACAAATTCGAAGCTTTCCATCTGAGAAATCAAGCCACCTGCTGTGCTTCTTTGTGCTAAATTTTCTGCATCATCATGAATGTTCTCTAACACTTGCAAAACTGATTTTCACATAGTTAGAAAGCGACACAAAGTTTTATGATGTGTGCCCCACCGTGTATCCCCAGGTTGTACAAGGTTGGTTGCTTGGTTTTTCCCTCTTCCTGAAAAAATATCCCCAGACTCCAATTGGCTTACAATATTGTCATGTTGTTGTTGAGCTAGTTCATCATGTCTCTTACAAGAAGCATTGACGGTGTTGACAATCAAAGTTATGTGGTTAAATAAATCCGTTACAGAGGAACAACACTTGGCAACAGCAACAACCACTAATTGCAACTGATGGGCAAAGCAATGGATATAAAATGCATAAGGATTTTCATCTTGTATCAACTTTTGCAACCCACGAAATTGCCCTCTCATGTTAGAAGCTCCATCGTACCCTTGCCCTCTCAATTTAGACATAGATAAACCATGTTCAAGAAACATACCATCCAAAGCTGCCTTTAGAGAAGCTGCTCTTGTGTCATCAACATGCTTAATCTGAATAAACCTCTCGATCGTGTACCCATGACTGTTGACATACCCACATGAGACAAAGAGGCACATGTAATCAACAACTAGGAGTTACTATTAGTAATGAATAAAACAACAATTAAAATAAAAAATACTAAGTTACTAACCTTAAAAGCATAATCATTTGCTCTTTTATAGATGCATCTCTGGACTCATCAACAAGTAAAGAAAATTTCCTATCTCCAATATCTGCAATAATGTGTTTGGTGGTCTCTTCTGCACAAGTTTGGCACAATTGAAATTGTATCCCATGTGAAGTCATCAAATGGTTCCCGCCCGCACTATCAAGCAGAGTCCTAGCAATTGGATCCTTCTTCTTATACCAACTCATCAACTCCAAAAAGTTGCCCCTATTATTTGAGCTTGAACTCTCATCATGACCACGAAAAGCATGACCTTGTAACAAAAGAAATCTAATAACACCCAAAATAATGATAAGACGAGCTTTATAGTCTTCTTCGCTCTTTTTGCTACCACGATCCATCACATGTGCCACAGATTGCCTTCGATTTTTGAAAGCCTCATATTGTTGTCTAGCTTTATTGTGAGCACTATCATGTTTACCAACATGTGTATCAAGAACACTAGGTCCATCCTTCCAATTTCTAAATCCTACCCTTGTGAATGCCTCAATACCATAATTTTTTGCTCTTGGTTGCTTAAAAAGAAAGCAATAGAAACAAAAGGCTGCTTCTTTAGCAACACTATATTCCAACCAATCGCCATGGTTCTTGAACCAATTAGCATGAAAGCTTCTTTTATTTGAAGAATTTCCTTGGGGTGTTTTTTTATATTTATGATTAGTTGGTTGGCATGGACCCATATCTATATAAATCCTTCTAGCAGCATCTCTAATGTTCGGACCTAAGCTTTCAATTGGTTTCCTAAGACCAGGATGAGGTTCAATATCACCTTTACGGAATTGATCATGGGAATCAGCAGGATTACCAAGATTGTTACTCTCTGGAGTTGACATTGCAGGTGGGTCGTTTGAAGTCGAAGGCGATGGTCCCATTTCAATGGTAGTTTCAGTTTTAGGTGTTGATTCAGCCCCCTCTGTCGCTTGATTCCCTTCATCTAAAATGATAGGTGTGGACACGCTCGTTGCAGACACCGGTGAAAAAAAATCTCTTCATCTTGTTTTTCTACAATATGAATTGAAATTGGCAATTACATCAATTTGAGTTCAAGAATACACTAGATATATGACTTGATACACATACACACATTATTCCAATTAAGAGCAGTTTATATACACTGATACACACCGACGTGGTGGAACATGATACGAGCAGAAGCATCAGCTATCAAGGGAAACCAGGAAACATTAAAAAAATACCAAGGTACGGCAGTCAAGAAGCAATAGATTGGGCGATACGGCGCTCCAGCGGTAGCCGAGACGGCGGCGCCGGCGGCCGGTGTGAGCGCTGGAGTCTGGACTCTGCACTTCTGTAGATTGATCTTGTGTGCGTCGTGTGCGCGTTAGTTCTGCAGATTGATCATGTGTGCGTCGTGCACGCGTTAGATCAGCGGCGGCCTCGCGATCGCTGGCGTCTCCTGAAGATTCGTGATGTGCGTACGTCCGTCAGTTTCCTATTTTCCTATTGCGTGCGTGCGTGAGTTGGAGGTCTCCCCATGCTCTTTTTTTCCGAGAGAAGTCTCCTTGTGCTCGTGCGTCTGTTTCAGGAGGTGAGACAACAAATGCCGCTCTGGGCCTTCGTTTTACTGGGCTCTGCAACCCGGGCCTGCTGAAAATCATACATATATAATAGGCTAGTAAAAATTTCACGCCCCGGGCCTGGGCCCTGGGTGCCCGGGGCCTAGCTCCGCCCCAGTCCGCAACTACGAGAAAAGTATTAAGAATAAATTCTAACCATAGCATTAAACTTTTGGATCCAATCAGTCCCTTACGGAATAACGCATAAACTAGGGTTTAAGCTTCTGTCACTCTCACAACCCATCATCTAATAACTACTGCACAATGCATTCCCTTAGGCCCAAATATGGTGAAGTGTCATGTAGTCGACGTTCACATGGCACCACTAAGGGAATCACAACATATATACTATCAAAATATCGAACACATATCAAGTTCACATGATTACTTGCGACATGATTTCTCCCGTGACCTCAAGAACAAAAGTAACTACTCACAAATGATAATCATGCTCAAGATCAGAGGGGTATTAAATAGCATATTGGATCTGAACATATAATCTTCCACCAAATAAACCATATAGTAATCAACTACAAGATGTAATCAACACTACTAGTCACCCACAAGCACCAATCTATAGTTCTGGTACTAAGATTGAACACAAGAGATGAACTAGGGTTTGAGAGGAGATGGTGTTGTTGAAGATGTTGATGGAGATTGCCCTCCCCAAGATGGGAGAGTTGTTGGTGATGATGATGACGATGATTTCCCCCTCCGGGAGGGAAGTTCCCCCGATGGAATCGCTCCGCCGAAGGGCACAAGTGCTCCTGCCCAAGTTCCGCCTCGAGACGGCGGCGCTCCGTCCCGAAAGTCCTCCTCTCATTTTTCTAGGTTAGAATGACTTATCTACCAGAAGATGGGCACCGGAGGTGGGCCTAGGTGAGCACAACCCACCAGGGCGCGCCTGGGCTCCCTGGCGCGACCAGGTGGGTTGTGTCCACCTGGTGGGGCCCCTCTGGTACTTATTGGATCCAATATTCCTCAAATATTCCATAAGAAATATCCATAAAGTTTCAGCTTGTTTGGAGTTGTGCAGAATAGGTGGTCTGACGTAGCTTTTCCTAGTCCAGATTTCCAACTGCCAGAATTCCCCCTCTTTGTGTGTACCTTGCAAATTATGATAGAAAAGGCATTCGAATTAGTACGAAAAGCATTATTATGCATAAAAACATCATAAATAACAGTAGGAAAACATGATGCAAAATGGACGTATCACGGTGCACTTGCGCCGCTCTAGCGAACCTATTCGCGGGATCCGATCGGATACGTGGGAGATTGGCAAGGTGGAGACGACTCTGGGAACGCGAGGTGACTCCAGGAACGCAGTGCCTCAACTATACTTTTGTTGCACGGCACTGCGCCTCTAGTGGTAACGATCTGTGATCCATCTCCCTTAGCATGTTACTAGATGTTTTGCGCGTAGGAAAATTTTAATTTGCAGTGGACGCACCCTACGGTAGAACCCAACATACGACACTCCAGTCAAGAACATGCATGCCGCAGAGGCGGCCGCGAAAAGGCTGGAGCTCCTTCAGGGCAACGAGCTACCTGGCCGACAGTAGTACGTCTGAGATCTCCTCGCCACAGCCAACACGCAGCAGAAGCGCCTCGACGAGAAAGAAAAAGCAAAGCGCCTCGACAACCCCGCCACGTCCGGCTCGCGCCGCTCAGAGGACCAGGCCACACTCCGGGACACCCTTCAGGCGTATTCTCCACCTGGCCAAGAGACCCAATCCGCAAGATCCCTGGGCGCTCAACCATGGCGGGTCCAGGCCGCGATGGGCGGCAACGAGCTAGGCATGTTGGCTCCTGATGACAGACACTGACAGGATGTCCCGCCACCCCGGCAAGACCGGCCAGCTCCAACCGGGCTGGCTCCTCGTGGCCCAGTCGCAAGCCGGCTGGGTCCGCGCACCATCAACAACACTGACGTTCGCCACCATCTCGACCAGCTCGCCCTCTCCCTCGAGCTCGAAGAAGACAACGCGGTCGGGCCGGCTTGTTTCGGCCCGCGTATCCGGGATGAGCCCTTCCACCAAGGGTTCACGCTCCCCCGTGATGCCCCCAAGTACAACAGCACCGTCAAGCAGGAAGACTGGCTCATCAACTACACCGCTGCCATCGGCATCACGGGCGGCAACCGCCGCCTCGCCGTACGCTCTGCTCCGCTCATGCTCCAAGGGTCAGCCCGCGCGTGGTTGAACAGCTTGCCAGCCGGCAGCATCAACTCGTGGGTTGATTTCGAGCAAGCTTTCAGCCATAACTTCATCGGCACCTACAAGCGCCCGTGTCGGCCCAGCCAGCTCGCCATGTGGTTTAGGGGCCAGATGAGATCGCTCGCTAGTACCTCGCTCGCTAGACCGAGCTCCGGAATAGCTGCGAGGGGGTCCATGAAGTCCAGGCCATCCAGTACTTCCCCAGCGGGTGCCGAAATGGCACCCTGCTCAAGCACAAGCTCCTGCATACGGAGCATACTACCTTGTCCAAGCTCATGGAGACAACGGACAAGTACGCCAACGCCGACTCCACCATGAAGGTCCAAGTCGAGCTGGATGCCGTCGGCAAAGCGATGTCGGCACTGAGTACCAAGCCAGTGACCGAGACATGTTCCTGGAGTCGGGGACTGCTGAACCCGGCCCGGGGACTGATGATCCCAGCCCAGGGACTGTCGTGCTCTACCCGGCGACCGTCATACCTGACTAGGGGGCTGCCGCCTCCGGCTCGGCGCCTACTGCTTTGGAGGCCGTCACGGTGGCCGTCTTCACCGTGGTGACGACCACGTCATGGGCCCAGTCGATCTTAGCGTTCCTGGAGGACGGAACACTTCCTATGGATGACACCGAGACCCGGCAAGTGCAACGCCACGCATCCGCCTATAGCATCATCAACCACGAGCTCGTCAAGCGGAGTGTGATAGATGTTTTCCAGCACTGCGTCGAGCAGGACAAGGGTGTGGAGATCCTCCTCGACATACATCAGGGAGAGTGCGGGCACCATGCCGCCTCCAGGTCCCTGGTGGCCAAGGCTTTCTGCCATGGTTTCTACTGGCCCACGACCCTCAAAGATGCCGAGTCGCTCGTCCTCAAGTGTGAGGGATGCCAACGCTTTGGCAAGCGCAGCCATCAGCCGGTGTCGGCCCTACAAACCATCCCGATCACCTGGCCCTTCGTGGTCTGGGGGCTCGACATGGTCGGAGCCTTCGAGATGGCCCGGGGCGGCATGACGCACTTGCTAGTGGCAGTCAACAAGTTCACCAAGTGGATCAAGGCAAGGCCGGTCAAGAAGCTGGACGGGCCAATAGCCGTCCGGTTCATCAAAGACATTGCGGTATGCTACGGCATCCCGCACAGCATCATCACCGATAACAACACCAACTTTGCCAAGGGCGCTATGGCGCAATACTGCTCCGTCTCTGCCATCTGGCTTGACCTAGCCTCCATGGCTCATCCTCAGTCCAACGGCCAAGTCGAGCGGGCCAACAACCTCATTCTATCCGGTGTCAAGCCACGACTCATCAAGCCCCTCGTCCGTTCGGCCCGCAGTTGGCTCGATGAGCTACCGGCCGTCCTCTGGAGTCTTCAGACAATGCCAAACCAGTCGACCGGGTTCACCCCATTCTTCCTCATCTAAGGAGCTGAAGCCGTCATCACAACCGACGTCGAGTTCAACTCATCACGAGTCGCAATGTACACCGAAGCCCAAGCCAAGGAAGCACGCGAAGACGGCGTCGATCTCCTCAAAGAAGCACACCTCTTGTCCCTTAGCCGATCTGCCATCTATCAGCAGGGCTTGAGGCATTATCACAACAAGAAGATCAAGCCCCTCGCGTTCCGCGAGGGAGACCTCGTCCTCCGGCTTGTCCAGCAGCAAGCCGGCCAGCACAAGTTAGCTCCTCCATGGGAGGGCCCCTTCATCATCAGCAAAGCCATGTGTGACCGCAGTACCTACTACCTCATTGACGCTCGCAAGGCAAACAAATGCAAGAGGGACACTGCCGGCGAAGAGACAAGCTGGCCCTGGAATGCAGAACTCCTCCGCCCATTTTACAGTTAGTTGTACGCATGTATGTATCACTGCCTTTTGTAATTGTACAAGAAACTATGGGACCCCCGAACGATGCTCAGGGGCTGACCCTTTTGTCCTATCAAGTTATTGTGTTTTCACACACCCTTGTGAATTTTCTTAAACCTCCATCGTCGGGTTGACCCGCTCAACCTGGGAGCTCAGGGGCTGGCTGGCTCGGCCTCCACCCGTCATCCCCCTTAGCACGATGCGGCGTGTCCAGGCAGCCTATGCCCTTCACTTTGCCTAGCGCCACAGTCCGACTTAGGTTGTCGACCAGCCAGAACTATGGGCTGAAGAACCTACACGCTGCGACACACTAAGGTGGGTTCGTCAGATTGGCCATCCCGTCCCTATCATGCTAAGTTACTGCACTGACTCGCGGGGGGTAGGCCCAAATGATATGCAAGCAAGGAAAAAGGTTTAGAAAACAAAGAGCAAAAGCGCAAACATCCACAAAAATATTTATATCGCCAAATGGGCCCAAGGCCAGAGTTCATTACATTCACCGACACCCCAGTGGGTGGGTGGACCTGCTACCTAACAGAGATAGCGATAAAGATAAAACACGATGGCTTTAGGAGGTTCCCGCGTCAGGCAGCGCGGCTCACGGCTCGACGGTGGCCTCCGCGTTCAGTGAGGTGCCGGTGTACTCCAACCCGGCACCCTCGTCCTCGTAGACGCCCGTCTCTTAAGAGCTGCCCACTGGGTCTGGGTCATCTAGCAGCAAGCCAAAGTTTTCAGGTGGCACTATCCCACCATCATCTGTTCGCTCCACCTAGAATTTGTCAAGCGCCGTGAACGAAGCCATGTAGCTGGCCCTGGCGGCGATCTGTACATCCTTCGCCTGCAGCTGGCACTCCGCGCTGCCTTGTTGGGCCATCAGCTGGTCCAGATCCAGGCCCGGGTACCAGGACATGACAAACCACAATGCCATTTCGGTGCCGGCACGGGCCGTGGAGACGCGCCACGCATGGAGCCGCTCCGGCCCGGCTTCTAGCCACCGTGCAAAACGCGAGAGGGTGTCAGGCACAACGGCGCTAGGCCAAAGGGCCGCCATCATCCTTGTGCTAGTCGCGGAAACCCTCTCCATCTGCTCGCTCAAGACCCACAGGCGAGCCTCGGTGGCACTCATAATCTTCGAGAAACTCCAGGGAACATTGGGATCAAGCCCAACGTCAGGGTTCCCCGGCGTCCGTAGAGCACAGATGGACCCCTCCGCCGCCTTCTGCGAATCCGAGAAGTGACCTGCAAGGAAGAAAAGCAAGATAGTCAGCAACGAAAAAATGAAGCCGGCTTCTCAGCCCGGCAAAACCATAAAGAAGCACTTACTAGCGAAAGCTTCGTCCAGGTGTTGCGCTTCAAGCAACATATTGTGCCGCTCCAGGTTCCCGGCACGGTCGCGTGTTGCCTGCGCCTTCTTCAGCTCGGTGCATTTGTCAACGGCCGCCTTCAGCTCGACGTCCTTGGCAGTTGTCGCCTTCTGGTGCTCCTCCTTGAGACAGAGGAGCTCTGCTCGATGGCCATCCGCCACCTTGGCGGCCTCCGCGTTCAGGCATTCGACCTCAGCTTGAAGCTGGCCCTTGTCATCGGCCAGCCGGTCGCGTTGCTGACCGACCTCGGCAAGCGATTACCGGGCCTCCGCCGCCTTGGCCACCTCTGTTGTCAGGCGGTCCACGTTGACCTGAACCCGGCTATTGTCGCCAGCCAGCTGCTCGCGCTGCCGGCTGGTCTCGGCAAGCACCTGCTGGGCCTCCATCACCTTGGCGGTCTCCGTCTTCAGCCCTGCCACCTCGGCTGCAGCGGCCGCGCAAGCAAAGATTCAGAGTTAAGACAGAAAAGAGAAAGAACATTTTAAGATTCGACCAAACTACTACGTAGTTGGCCTAATTCTTGGGGGCTACACCCAGTGGGTGCGCTTGCGCGCCCCCACTAAGAGCACACAAAAACATACCTTTGAAAAGAAGGAGTGCCTCCTTGACGGCGAGCTGTGCCGTGAGCTCTTGATGCTTCTCCAAAAGTCGGTTGTAGACGCCGACCCGATAAGCATCCAGTTGCTGCAAAGAAACAAGAATCAACTCAAGACGAAGAATTTGCAGATTCGACCCAACTACTATGTAGTTGGCCCGAATCTCAGGGGCTACACCCAGTGGGTGCGCTAGCACGCCCCCACTGTCTAGCTGCAAGAGAAAAGAATGCAGAAGAAAAACTTACGCGCATGGTGCGCTCCAACTCCCGTGCCCACTCAGCTTCGACCTGAGCAAAGGCCTGAAACCGATCCACGCGCCCACGGAGACGTTGGGTCACGGCGGCAATAGCGGCCTCTCATGCGTCAAGGGCCCGAAGTCGGGCTGACTTGGCCCGGCCCGGACATGCTGCGTCCCGGCTGCAAGGTGGCCTCCCAGCGCCACCAGCGGTGGCTGCCTCACTTCCAAGGCATGCCCGCCGCTCTCTGACTCTGTCGCTACCGGCGTCTCGCCCGACACGTCACCTGGCATCTCCCGCAGTGCCCCATCAGTCGTCGCCGATGGCGCCTTGTCCGCCTCCGCCCGCAGCATCCCCTCCAAGGCGGCCCCACCTCGGCCTCCCTCGACCTCCAGCTCCACGCGATCGGCCACGTCGCCAACCACCATGACCTCCCGATCGTCCACCACCACCTCCGCACGGCCGCCCGGGCCGTGCTCCTCCCCCGTCGGCGGCATAACGACCATCGGGTCTGTGTCCGCCGACATCTCCGTCCAGGCCTGGCTCGTTGCCTCCAGCTCTTCGAGAGCTTGTTCTGGTCTCTCCAGCCACAGCGCTCCACGCCCGATGGGTCCAGGCCAAGGTCCTCCCCGGCCGAGCCCTTGGACGGATCGATGGCGCTGCTCCGGGATCTCCGTAACGCGAAGCTGCCCCCGGACGCGGCCTTCGTTGCCGCCAGTGCCAACTCCACTAGCGACCTGAAGCAAGACAAGTTAAGCACAAGAAAGACAATGGCTCGGCAGTTGCCGGGGTCCAACATGAAAACTTACCCAATCACCATCGAAACGGCAGGCCTCGTGGGTGCGGCCAAGACGCTGCGACAGCTCATCTTGGCGGCTGGCCTACCGCCTGCGGCCGGACCCGCCGCGCGCTTCCTGGCCGGCCTGCCCGGCGCCATGTCCTCCTTCCCGTGCGGCCGGCTTGCCGCAGTTGGCACGCGGAACGACCCGACATCAGTCGTCTTCCGCAGCCGCCTTGGGGGGTCGACGGTGCCGTCTCCTCCCCTCGAGGGTGCTGCGCCACCGGGCGGCATCAGAACCTCCACGACGTCGTCATCCGGCTAATCCCGAAGAGGATCGCGGCGCAGAGACTTACCCGCGCTGCGCGCATCGCCGGCGTCGGGTGCTCGGCGAACGTCCCCGCTCCCTCCAAGCGGGCATGCACGATGCCCACAACCTGCGCCCTCGTTTCGTCATGCATCGGCCGAATCGCATTCAGCAACACCTCCCTCGTCACATCGGGGTGTGATACGTCTCCAACGTATCTATAATTTTTTTATTATTCCATGCTATTATTTATGAAGTCTTGGATGTTTAATGGGCTTTATCATTCTCTTTTATATCATTTTTGGGACTAACCTACTAACCCAAAGGCCCAGTCCAGATTGCTGTTTTTTTGCCTATTTTAGGGTTTTGCAGAAAAAAATATCAAACGGAGTCCAAACGGAATGAAACCTTCGCGAGAGATATCTCTGGAGAAAATCATGCACGCGGAGCTTGAGGACCAAGTCAGGGGACAGAGAGGTGGCCCTCGAGGGTGGGGGCGATCCCCCTGCCTTGAGGCCCCCTCAAGTGGCCCCCGGTGCCCTCCTTCTTCCTATATAAGTCCATGTACCCCAGAAACTCCACACACAGAGAGAAAACCCTAATTCAACCGCCGTAGCTTCTGTTCCCTTGGAGATCCCATCTTGGAGCCTGTTCCGGAGCTCCACCGCAGGGGGATCCATCATGGAGGCCTTCATCATCATCATCATCGCACTCACCATGAGTTGTGAGTAGTTTACCTCAGACCTTCGGGTCCATAGCTAGTATCTAAATGGCTTCTTCTCTCTCTCCGGATCTCAATACAAAGTTCTCCTCGGTCTTCGAGGAGATCTATTCGATGTAATCTCTTTTTGCGGTGTGTTTGTCGAGATCCGATGAATTATGAGTTTATGATCAAGGTTATCTATGAAAGATATTTGGTTCTTCTCTGAACTTTTTATGTGTGCTCATAATATCCTTGCAAGTCTCTTCGAATTATTGGTTTGGTTTGGCCTACTAGATCTATAGTTCTTGCAATGGGAGAAGTGCTTGGCTTTGGGTTAAATCTCGCGGTGTCCTTTCCCAGTGACAGTAGGGGCAGCAAGGCACGTACGGTTTTGTTGCCATCGAGGATAAAAAGATGGGGTTTACATCATATTGCTTGAGTTTATCCATCTACATCATGTCATCTTGCTTAAGGCATTACTCCGTTTGTATGAACTCAATACACTAGATGCATGATGGATAGTGGTCGATATGTGGAGTAATAGTAGTAGATGCAGGCAGGAGTTGGTCTACTTGTCTCGGACGTGATGCCTATATACAATGATCATGCCTAGATAGTCTCATAATTATTCGCTTTTCTATCAATTGCTCGACAGTAATTTGTTTACCCGCCGTAGAATATCGCTATCATGAGAGAAGCCACTAGAGAAAACTATGGCCCCCGGGTCTATTCTCAACATATCAATCTACATATACTTTACTTTTACCGCTTTTATTTGCTGTTTTATTAAACTAAAAATACCAAAAATATAAACTATCATCTCTATCAGATCTCACTCTCGTAAGTGACCGTAAAGGGATTGACAACCCCTTATCGCATTGGTTGCGAAGTTCCTATTTGTTTGTGCAGGTGCGAGGGACTCGCGCGTGGTCTCCTACTGGATTGATACCTTGGTTCTCAAAAACTGAGGGAAATACTTACGCTACTGTGCTGCATCTCCCTTTCCTCTTAGAGGGAATACAACGCAAGCTCAAGAGGTAGCAAGAATAATTTCTGGCACCGTTGCCGGGGATGCTTACACAAAAGTCATATACCAAGTACCTATCACAAACCCTTATCCTTCGCATTACATTTTTGCCTCTCGTTTTCCTCTCCCCCACTTCACCCTTGCCGTTTTATTTGCCCTTCTTTTGTCGTGTGTTTACCGTTCGCGTGCCTCTTGTTTGCTTGTGTTGCTATGTGCCCTCATTTAGCTTGCATCTTCGCTTGCTAAAGTATGAATCCTCATCCACTTGCTAATCTCTTTAAGAGATCCAATTATGTTGAACCTATTGCTAGTGAGTTGCGTGCACTAGATTATCTTTATGGGGTTTTGCTTGAAATTTATGAATCTGAAAATTGTGAGGAATTGTTAAAAGAAAAAGTGATTCTTGTTAGCTCCTTAAATAAAAAGCATGATTGCAGTGATGTTACTATAAATTCTATTGATGACAATTGTGCTAATAATATGCAAAACCCTAAGCTTGGGGATGCTAGTATTGATATGTCCACTACTTGCTGCAATGATCATGATTGGGGTGATTCTTCTTACGATCTTGAAAATTTATTTAAGCCCCATGATGAATATGAGATTGATGTTAATGTTTGCAATGATATTGAAAGTGGGTTCGGAGAGGTCATGACTTTAGCTAATGTTAATCCCACTATTTTGGATGAGTGTCAACTTTGCATGCATACCGATCATGTTGAGAATATGTTATGTGATAGCTATATTGTTGAATTTGCTTATGATCCTACATGCAATTATTATGAGAGAGGAAAATATGGTTGTAGAAATCTTCATGTTACTAAATTACCTCTCTTTTTGTTGAGATTGATCTTGTTTCTTTCTTCTTCCTTGCATATGCTAGATCTTGATTGCCTTGATAATTTGTTTGCGTATAAAATGCCTATGCATAGGAAGTATGTTAGACTTAGATGTGTTTGTCACATGCTTTATGATGCTCCTCTTTGTGCTTCAATCCTTATCTTTCATGTGAGCATCATTGAATTCTCGTGCCTAGCTAGGGGGGTAAAACGACAGCGCTTGTTGAGAGGCAACCCAATTTTATAATTTTTTTGTTTTTGCTGATGTTAGGGAATAAATATTGCATCTAGCCTCTGATTATATGTGGTTTCATGTTTTGTTTAGTGTTTGTGCCAAGTAGAACCTTTGGGAAGACTTGTGTGAAGTTTATATGATCTTGCTGTGAAAACAGAATCGTTTGTGCTCGCTAAAGTAGTCGTGGGATTTCAATGGAGCCTGATTTTTAGTTGATTCTTTTTGCAGATGATTGGTAGACAAATTGCACAAATTTACCAATTTGTTTGAATTTTTTGGAGTTCCAGAAGTAGGCGAACCCTGCAGATTACTACAGACTGTTCTGTCTTTGACAAGTTCTATTTTTCGTGTGTTGTTTGCTTATTCCGATGCATCTATGAGTAGTATTGGAGGATATGAACCATAGAGAAGTTGGAGTACAGTAGGTTTAACACCAATATAAACAAAGAATGAATTCATTGTTGTACCTTTGAGTAGTGGTTTTCTTTCTTATACTAACGGAGCTCACGAGAATTTTTGTCTAAGTTTGGTGTTGTGAAGTTTTCAAGTTTTGAGTATTGCTTTGATGGACTATGGAACAAGGAGTAGCAAAGGCCTAAGCTTGGGGATGCCCATGGCACCCCAAGTAAATTCAAGATAATCAAAAGCCTAAGCTTGGGAATGCCCCGGGAAGGCATCCCCGCTTTCGTCTTCATCCATCGGTAACTATACTTGGAGCTATATTTTTATTCGCAACATGTTATGTGTTTTGCTTGGAGCGTCTTGTATAATTTGAGTATTTTCTTGTTAGTTTTCCACAATCATACTTCCTGGACACACCTATTTGAGAGAGTTAAATATGGCCTAGAAATTGCTAGAACACTCTATGTGCTTCACTTATATCTTTTGAGTTGAATAGTTTTGCTTTAGTGCTTCACTTATATCTTTTAGAGCACGGTGGTGATAATATTTTATAGAAATTGTTGAAATCTCATGCTTCACTTATATATATTTGAGAGTCTATTAAAACATCATGGTAATGTGTTTAGGCTAAAGAAACTAGTCTTCACATGATAGACATCCAATGTCAATGTAGTAAAAAAATCACACTAAGTGCATTGAATAGAATGAGGTGTTGGATGCTTGATAATTGTTTTGAGATATGAGGATAGTGATATTAGAGTCATGCTAGTGGAGTTATTATGAAATTGAGAAATATTTGTGTTAAGGTTAGTGATTCCCGTATCATGCACGTATGGTGAACCGCTATGTGACGAAGTTAGAGCATGAGGTATTTGTAGAGTGCCAAACTTTGTGTGGAGGTCGGGGGCGCGCGATGGTTAACTCCTACCAACCTCCCCCCTAGGAGCATGCGTTGATTGCTTTGTTTTGATGAATCGTAGATTTTTGCAATAAGTATATGAGTTCATATGACTAATGTTGAGTCTGTGGATTATACACACTCTCACCCTTCCACCATTGCTAGCCTCTCTTGTACCGCGCAACTTTTGCCGGTGCCATAAACCCACTATATATCCTTCCTCAAAACAGCCACCATATTGTTCCTCAAAACAGCCACCATACCTACCTATCATGGCATTTCCATAGCCATTCCGAGATATATTGCCATGCAACTTTCCACCGTTCCGTTTATATGACACGCATCATATTGTCATATTGCCATGCATGATCATGTAGTTGACATCATATTTGTGGCATAGTCATCATGCATAACTTCATACATGTCACTCTTGTTTCATTGCACATACCGATACACCGCGGGAGGCATTCATATAGAGTCATACTTTGTTGTTGTAGTATCGAGTTGTAATTTCGTGTTGTAATGAAAGTGTGATGATCATCATTATTAGAGCATTGTCCCATGGGAGGAAAGGCTAAATCTATAAAGCCCCTCCGCAAAAAAGGAGAAAAGAAGAAAGGCCAAAGGAAAAAAAGAAAGGCCCAAAAAAAAGAAAAAAAAAGAAAAAAAAGAAAAAAAAAGGAAAGAAAAAGGGACAATTGCTACTATCTTTTTCCACACTTGTGCTTCAAAGTAGCACCATGTTCTTCATTGTAGAGAGTCTCATGTTTAGTCACTTTCATATACTAGTGGGAATTTTCATTATAGAACTTGCCTTGTATATTCCAACGATGGGCTTCCTCAAATGCCCTAGGTCTTCGTGAGCAAGCAAGTTGGATGCACACCCACTAGTTTCTTTTGTTGAGCTTTCATTCATATTTAGCTCTAGTGCATCTGTTGTATGGCAATCCCTACTCACTCACATTGATATCTATTGATGGGCATCTCCATAGCCCGTTGATACTCCTAGTCGATGTGAGACTATCTCCCTCCTTTTTGTCTTCTCCACAACCACCTCTTTTCCAACCATAGTGCTATATCCATGGCTCACGCTCATGTATTGCGTGAAAGTTGAAAGGTTTGAAAAGATAGAGTATGAAAACAAATGCTTGGCTGAAATCTGGGTTGTGCATGATATGAATATTTTGTGTGATGAAGAGGGAGCATAGCCAAACAATATGATTTTGTAGGGATAACTTTCTTTAGCCATAGTATTTTGAAAAGACATGATTGCTTTGTTAGTATTGCTTGAAGTATTGTTATTTCTTATGTCAATATAAACTTTTATCTTGAATCTTTCAGATCTAAACATTCATGCCACAATTAAGAGAATTACATTGAAACACTATATTGGTTAGCATTCCACATCAAAAATTCTTTCTTTACCATTTACCTACTCGAGGACGAGCCGGAATTAAGCTTGGGGATGCTTGATACGTCTCCAACGTATCTATAATTTTTTATTGTTCCATGCTATTATTTATGAAGTCTTGGATGTTTAATGGGCTTTATCATTCACTTTTATATCATTTTTGGGACTAACCTACTAACCCAAAGGCCCAGTCCAGATTGCTGTTTTTTGCCTATTTCAGGGTTTTGCAGAAAAAGAATATCAAACGGAGTCCAAACGGAATGAAACCTTCACGAGAGATATTTTTGGAGAAAATCAATCACGCGGAGCTTGAGGACCAAGTCAGGGGACAGAGAGGTGGCCCTCGAGGGTGGGGGGTGCGCCCCCCTGCCTCGAGGCCCCCTCAAGTGGCGTCGGTGCCCTCCTTCTTCCTATATAAGTTCACGTACCCCAGAAACTCCACACACAGAGAGAAAATCCTAATTCCACCACCGTAGCTTCTGTTCCCGTGGAGATCCCATCTTGGAGCCTGTTCCGGAGCTCCACCGTAGGGGTTCCATCACGGAGGCCTTCATCATCATCATCATCGCCAACACCATGAGTTGTGAGTAGTTTACCTCAGACCTTCGGGTCCATAGCTAGTATCTATATGGCTTCTTCTCTCTCTCCGGATCTCAATACAAAGTTCTCCTCGGTCTTCGAGGAGATCTATTTGGTGTAATCTCTTTTTGCGGTGTGTTTGTCGAGATCCGATGAATTGTGAGTTTATGATCAAGGTTATCTATGAAAGATATTTGGTTCTTCTCTGAACTTTTCATGTCTGCTCATAATATCCTTGCAAGTCTCTTCGAATTATTGGTTTGGTTTGGCCTACTAGATCTATAGTTCTTGCAATGGGAGAAGTGCTTGGCTTTGGGTTCAATCTTGCGGTGTCCTTTCCCAGTGATAGTAGGGGCAGCAAGGCACATATTGTATTGTTGCCATCGAGGATAAAAAGATGTGGTTTACATCATATTGCTTGAGTTTATTCCTCTACATCATGTCATCTTGCTTAAGGCGTTACTCTGTTCGTATGAACTCAATACACTAGATGCATGCTGGATAGCGGTCGATGTGTGGAGTAATAGTAGTAGATGTAGGTAGGAGTCGGTCTACTTGTCTCGGACGTGATGCCTATATACAATGATCATGCTGTGATGGCCTGGCTTATTAGGGATGATAGACTACTCATATCAATAAGGAATTCCTTCTTTTCCGGGAGCCCATTCGGATAGAACTCCAAGGTTAAGCGTGCTCAGCTTGGAGTAGTTTCAGGATGGGTGACCGACCGGGAAGTTGCTCCCGGGTGCGCACGAGTGAGGACAAAGTGCGCAGAAAAGACTAGTATTGATATGTGAGGCCAGTCTAGATCCCGCCAGGAGTAACGACCACCGGCGGGTGTGTCCGGGGCATTACAAGTTGGTATCAGAGCCGACCCTCGCGGTTACACTGATGTTTGCGGACAGCTTCGCGGTCATGTTGTTCCTGACGTTTGTGACCCATCGTGGCACACGGTGTGGCACATGAATCGGACTGGATGCACAGATGTTTGTGCCAAGAGGGAACGTTCCTGTGGCCCGACGAGGACGTTGGTTCCTCTGAGTGAGGGTGTATGTGATGGCCTTGCTTATTAGGGATGATAGACTACTCATATCAATAAGGAATTCCTTCTTTTCCGGGAGCCCATTCGGATAGAACTCCAAGGTTAAGCGTGCTCAGCTTGGAGTAGTTTCTGGATGGGTGACCGACCGAAAAGTTGCTCCCGGGTGCGCACGAGTGAGGACAAAGTGCGCAGAAAAGACTAGTATTGATATGTGAGGCCAGTCTAGATCCCGCCAGGAGTAACGACCACCGGCGGGTGTGTCCGGGGCGTTACACATGCGTAGACAGTCTCATAATTATTTGCTTTTCTATCAATTGCTCGACAGTAATTTGTTTACCCGCCGTAGAATATGCTATCATGAGAGAAGCCACTAGAGAAAACTATGGCCCCGGGTCTATTCTCAACATATCAATCTACATCTACTTTACTTTTACCGTTTTTATTTGCTGTTTTATTAAACTAAAAATACCAAAAATATAAACTATCATCTCTATTAGATCTCACTCTCGTAAGTGACCGTAAAGGGATTGACCCCCCTTATCGCGCTGGCTGTGAAGTTCTTATTTGTTTGTGCAGGTGCGAGGGACTCGCGCGTGGTCTCCTTCTGGATTGATACCTTGGTTCTAAAACTGAGGGAAATACTTACGCTATTGTGCTGCATCTCCCTTTCCTCTTCGAGGGAATACAACGCAAGCTCAAGAGGTAGCAGGGTGAAGGAAAAGTTGAGACATAGCAAAGAAAGGAGACCAAGGACTAACCGCTGGTCCCGGGTACTGGGCATTGTAGGGCGCCTTGCCGAAGCACCAGTCGTCGGTCATCCCAGCCTTTGAGATGGTGTTCACGTGCTTGGTGACCTGCGGTGGCGTCAGCCTCCCGGACGTCATCCGATAGCGTCCCGGAGGTTCCCCATCAGGCTGATGATGTGGGCCCAATGCTGTAGCGGCAGGACACGACGCGCGATGAAGGCGGAGATGAGGTCCATCCCCTTGAGCCCCTCCCGTGCCGTCATCTCCCGAATCCGGTCCTGGAGGTTCAATAGCCCCCGCGGCGAGGCCTTGGGTGCGTAGCCCCAGTTCATCTTGGCGGCCGACCGCTTGTTGATGGACGGAGGCAAGTTGATGGCATTGGGGCTCCCACGGACGTTGTGCACATAGAAGATGGTATTCTGCCAGTTTTTTGTAGAATCCTCCAAGGGCATCTTGGGAAACCCTCTATTGGACCATATCGAGACGACCGCGGCCCCGTAGTCAGCCATGGCTCTGGCCTCCGTCCCCTGCTATTTGAGGAAGAAGAGCAGGCCCTAGAGGTCCAGGTCCGGCTCCACCCCCAGGTAGCCCTCACAGAGGGTGACGAAGCCCGAGAGCTTCACCAAGGCGTTCGCATCAAGGTGGTGCGGCTGCAGCCCAAAAAAAGAAAGAAAGAAAGACGCAGAAGAAGGCGCTCGCGGGGAGGCCGAGACCGCGACGAAAGTAGCTGAGGAAGACGACGCGCTCGCTCTCCTGCGGTGCCGGCGACCGCTCTGCCCCAGGCGCGTGTGCGGCAACATGCTCCACAGGCGGCGGACGGCGGGTCTCACGGAGATACTGGATATCTGCGTCGGTGACCTCCGACCCCTCCCATGAGCGTCTCATCTTCAAGGTGTGACAAAGAAAGACAGCGCGTTGAGCGGGAGCGGCTGCTGTACGCACGACGTGGTGGCCACGCTTCACCCAGGAAGAGCAGAACGCTGCGGTGAGTGGCGAGTTCCGGGGCATTGCAAGAGGAAGAAGAAGGAAGCAAGGGGGGGAGCATGCGTGAGTGGTTATCGCTGCCCCTTCCCCCCAATGTATAACCACGGGACAAACGTGGGGGAGTGGGATCGGTTGCGCCAACCTTTTCCACTCCCCCGCGATGAGTGGGCACGACCCACGCGCGATTAACTACATCGAGAAGGGCAACCGTCCGTGGCTACCACAATAAATCCCCATGCGTGGGCCGAGGGCGCGCAGTGGCGGACCCCCACCCCACCGTTACTGTAATGCCCAGCATGCGACTATATCTCCTACGTGTCGAGGCATGAGTTAGAGACATAAGCGCATTCTGGAATGATCGCAAGCGTGGTATCTTTGCACAACTCATGTAAAAGAACAGGGATGAAAGAGTAAAATAGTTGGCTTACACTCGCCATGTCACACAATAAATACAATAGCATACATTCATCCAATAACACAGGTTCCGACTACGTATGAAATCCAAACAAGAAAAGATACCACAAACACAAGTCCTGATCACCCCTAGTAGGAACCACTACTGATCGTCGGGATACGTAACATAGAAACGACCACGCTCTTCATCGAACTCCCAGTGAAGTTTTGATCCATCTCCTGCATCGTTCTCGGCTGTACCTGCATCTGGTGTGTGTTGTAATCTGTGAGTCACAAGGACTAGGCAATCCCATTCCCGGGTATCAAAAGTAACAAATCCTTTGGGTGTGGGGAGGTAAATAAAGTGTTTGCAGCGAGCACTAAGCAACTAGCTTACGAGTTCAGAGCGAGATGAGAATATGTGCCAACGGTCGCCAAAGATGATCAATAAGTGATCCTAGCTACTCACGTTCATGCATAACCCCACCGTGTTCACTTTCCGAAACCCCTTCGAAAAGAGACCATCACGGTACTCACACAGGTAGTGTATTCTTAAGGATATGGTGACAAGTTATCTACAACCGGATATTAACAAATTCCCATCTGCCACATAACCGCGGGCAGGCTTTCGAAAGTTCAAAACCCTGCAGGGGTGTCCCAACTTAGCCCATCACAAGCTCACGATCCGCGAAGTCGCAACTACAAATTGGGAAGACCCGAGTATCCCCGGAATCCCGTGCTCAAGATATTTCGACAAAGGTAAAACTAATCCAGCAAGACCTCCCGGCGTGCTGACACCCCGCACGTATCTCGTCTCAGGCCACGACCGGATAGGTCAGCCTACAGGTAATACCAGATACCTCGGGTTTCCCCGAGGCGGCCCTGAAGTCCGCCCAGTTTGGGCCAACACTCATAAGGAGCACTGGCCCGGGTTGTTGATTAAGAACTCGGGTTTATAACTCCCTATGCAAGTTTTAGTTGTTATGAAAATGTAGTACCAAAGTTGGGTCTTGCTGGAAAAGCTTTAAGCAATGCGAATTATCAAGGGGGGGCCATAAACCCCAACCGTGTTAGGAACGCAAAATCAAGGAACATAACACCGGTTTATCGGGTCCTAAGGTGGCATGAGTGGAACAAAACACCAAGCAGAAGGCCAAGCCTTCCACCCATTACCAATACATATGTGCGTTAATTTAATTAAGTTATATATTGTGTTATCCCAATAAACAAGTCCGCACGTGGAGCAATCTTCAAAACTTCACCTGCAACTAACAACGCTATAAGAGGGGCTGAGCAAAAGCGTACTTAGCCAATCAATGGTTTGCTAGGAAGGCGGTTAGAGTATTTCATGGAAACATAGGAGGCTGACAAGCAGGAATAGGCATCGAGGCATATCTAAAGAGCAAGACAACTAGCAAGGCAAAGATAGAGGTGATATCGGGGAACGGTCATCTTGCCTGTTAAGTCCACGGAGGGATCGTAACCTTGCTCCTGAAACTCAGTCTTGACAGGAACCTCGAACTCCGAATCGTCACCGGGCTCTAACCAACACAACAAGACAAACACCGGAACAACAATCAATCACCATGCAATGCTCAAACACATGATGCAAGACATGATGCATATGTGCATGGACAGGATATGATGCATCTCAAATGAACATGATGAGTGCACATGTGGCATGGCATTATGCAAGAACACAATTCATGTAAGGGGACACATCATGCAAAAGAATCCAAGAACAACCATAGTCACATATGTAGTTATGTAGTTGAACTATCCAAGCACCCAACAAGTTTAAATGTTGCTTAGCATGGCAAGGAGTGCATCATAAGACCAACAACATCATGCAAGCATTTTAAATGGGCCAGAAGGAACAAACAACAATTCTGGAAACTCCCATGTGCATAAAAAAATATAGAACATATATGTGGTAACCATATTTTAGAGTTGTTAAACATGTAAAGTAACAACACTAAGTTATTCTACACATTTTCCACCCCATTTACATATAAAGTTTGTCAAATTTGGAGCTACGGTTATTTAGTTATGAATTAAACCAATTTGAACATGTTATTCACAAAATATATTCAAACATCATTTCAAATGTTTTTAACATGGCAACAAAAAGCATATTAATAATCTACACTAAAAACTGAACAGTTTTCATATAAAGATTATTTCAAACAGATGCATAATTTAAAAGATATGACAATTAAAAAATGCAAACAGAATTAACAAAATAAAACAAAAACGTAAAATAAAATAAACTATTTAGACCCGGCCTGGACTAGCAACAGCCTATGACCAGTGGGTCCAGGGAGGTGCTGGGTGTGGAAGTGGGTCTGAGTGCGCAGAGGATGACATGTGGGGCCTGGGTGTCAGTGTAATGCCCAGTATGCGGCTATGTCCCCCATGTGTTGAGGCACGACTTAAGGACATAAGCACATAGTAGAATGATCTCAAGTATGGTTTCTTTGCACGACTCATGTAAAAGCAGGGATGAAAGTGTAAAATGATAGTTGGCTTACACTCGTCACGTCACACAATGTAATACATTAACATACATCATCCAAATAACATCAGAGTCCGACTACGTACGAAATCCAAACGAAAAGGTACCATAAATAACACAAGGCCTGATCGCCCCTAGTAGAAGCCATTATTGATCGTCGGGATAAGACACATAGTAACGTCCACGCTCTTCGTCGAACTCCCAGTACATCTCTGTCCCATCTCCTGTATAGTTCTCAACGGCGATCAGGCCTTGTGTTATTTATGGTACCTTTTCGTTTGGATTTCGTCCGTAGTCGGACTCTGATGTTATTTGGATGATGTATGTTAATGTATTACATTGTGTGACGTGGCGAGTGTAAGCCAACTATCATTTTACACTTTCATCTCTGTTTTTACATGAGTCGTGCAAAGATACCATACTTGAGATCATTCTAGTATGCGCTTATGTCCTTAAGTCGTGCCTCGACATGTGGGGGACATAGCCGCATACTGCGCATTACAAGTTGGTATCAGAGCCGATCCTCGTGGTTACACGGATGTTTGCGGACAGGTGCACGGTCATGTTGTTCATGACGTTTGTGATCCGTCGTGGCACACGATATGGCACATGTACCGGACTGGATGCACAGACGTTTGTGCCAAGAGGGAACGTTCCTGTGGCCTGACGAGGACGTCGGTTCCTCTGAGTGGTGGTGTATGTGATGGCCTGGCTTATTAGGGATGATATACTACTCATATCAATAGGGAATTCCTTCTTTTCCGGGAGCCCAATCGGACAGAACTCCAAAGTTAAGCGCGCTCAGCTTGGAGTAGTTTCAGGATGGGTGACCGACCGGGAAGTTGCTCCCAGGTGTGCATGAGTGAGGACAAAGTACGCAGAAAAGACTAGTATTGATATGTGGGGCCAGCCTAGATCCCTCCAGGAGTAACGACCACCGGCGGTTGTGTCCGGGGCACTACACTCAGTGACTGGCGCGGTGCAAAAAATGGGCATTTTCCACTGGCCCGAGGGGGAATTGAACCCGCGTTGCTGAGTTAACAGAACGGGGTGTGAACCAGCTGGGCTGACTGCGTGCGACTGACGGAGAAGGAGAACTGCAGCTGAAATATATTCAGGGCAGGGAGCAAGCCACCGCACTCCAGCGAAGTAGAGGCGACGACGAGAGCGTCGGGGCTGCTCCGGCGACCAAATAGGACGGCGGAGGTGTGCAATGAGTCCACGGAGGGATCCCGCACCCCTGGGTACCACTAGTCGCACCAAACGACAATGGAGTTGACGCCGGCGACCTACGACAGAGGCGACACGGCAGAGAAGGACGCAGCGAGGCCAGAGGCTAAACTACACACTACACGTGGGGATTCGCCTAAGAAGAGTCCACGGAGGGATCCCGCACCCCTGGGTACCACTAGTCGCACCAAACGATAATGGAGTCGACGCCGGCGACCTATGACAGAGGCGACACAACGGAGAAGGACGCGGCGAGGCCAGAGGCTAAACTACACACTACGCGCGGGGATTTGCCTAAGAAGAACACAGCGAGGCTACTGGACACCTAAACGGGGCGAGAGGAGGTCGGAGCACTCGTCGGAGACAAGGTCCGACAGCGGCGAGCTCGGGCGCATGATGAACTTACTGCTAGAGCGTGCAAACGAGGGGGAAAAGGGCATGGGGAGGTTCCTGAGCTCACCACGAACGTGATGACACGCTCGGCTTGCCATGAGGGGGTCGGAGTCGATGGCGAGGGTGGACGAACGCCCGCGGCGGCCGGAGTTGAAGACAAGGAAGGAGAGGAAGTAGGCGGGGCCTTCAGCTCCTCGTAGTGGACGTCTGGGACGTAATCGACGACGGGGAAGAAGAAGGACACGGTCGGCTAGGCAGAGGAGGACGGGGAGCACGCCGGCGACGAGGCCGTGCTCTCAGATGTGTTCGGGATAGCGAGCAGGTGGGAGATCTGGTGGCCTAGAGCTCACCTGGCGGTGGGGAGAGGAAGAGGGGAACCCTAATGGATTGGTGGACATTAGGAGGGCTTAAGAGGAGGACCAGGGCGACGGAGCAGAGCGGTGTCGCGCTCGTGCTCGCGGTCCCCATGGCGAGCGATTGAGGAGGACGAAAGTTGGGTGCGGGAGGGGTCGTGGTCGCTGACTGCGGGACCGGCCTGGCCACGTGGAGGCGACGCAGAGGGGGGCGCGTGGGTGCACGGGTGAAAAAGGGAGAGAGGGACGTGCGGGCTGGCTAGCTGCGGGCTGCTGCGATGGCAAGCTGGGCCGGCCTGGTGGCCGATCCCAGGTTGGTCTATGGGCTGCGGCTGGCTGCTCTGCACTGCTACTGCTTTTTCTTTTTCCTTCTCCTTTAGGCAGAAAACAAAAGAAAAACCCCAGGTTGAAAGGAGAGGAAATAGGGAGAAATAAAAATATCCCCTAGCTCCTGGAATTATGCCCTATTTTATAAAAATGAGTTGGACATTTTTAGAGGTAGAAAAATAAAACAAGTTTGAATATGATTCAAACTTAGGTCATTTTTTAACCTGGCCAAAACATTTTAAAATGGGATACTCGGTTTTATACCCTTAGTTGGGTACCACTCATCAGGATTGCCCCTACTTTTGGAAAACACGTGGTCTTGCCCAACTCAGTTTGCTTGTCTTGTGCTTTTGCCCTTCCGGCACGACTCCGTCCAGTCAGCGCCGTTTGACCGTAAGCGGCACTAGATTTTGGACATTTATGCCCCTGTTGGTGCTACACTTAGTACCCTTTCGTCCTTAGTGAGCTCGCGCTGAACAAAACAGAGGAGCAGAGCCGGCGACGCAAGGCCTGGCGAGGAAGATGGAGCGGCGCAGCAGGGCGAGCTCGGGCTCGTCCAACTACTCGCAGACGGCCGGTGAGGTAAGTGAACACAGCTTGTGCGGCTCCTCCACCCCCAATTCGATCTAGGGTTTCTAGGGTTTGTGAGATTTGGGGGAAATTTTGATTTCCTTCCATTCCTTTTGGTTTAGGTTGATGGGGTCGACATTGTGCAGCTCGTCTCCGAGTTCTATCTTCCCGAGGATACCTATTGTGGATTGGAGTATCGTTCAAAGCACCGTTGCCCTGGTCACGGCCTTGTTCTAGCCCGCCGTGTTTCATGGGGAGGGGCAAGCACTGGCCGCCGGTTTTTAGGGTGTCCTTTAGACGTTAGAGATTGTGAATTTGAGCATGTTTTAGTTCTTGTTTATGAAAAATCTAATTTTTGGTTAACATGAATTTGAGCATGTTTCAGTTACCACAGGAGTGTGAGTGGGTGGTGTGGGTTGATCCTCCTCCTTCATTGCGTGTTGCCCTGGCTTTTGAAGACCTACACGCAGAGGTAGAACAGAGCTGGATCAAAAGTCACAAGTTGAAGAAGGAAAACATGGAGCTGTCAAGAAAGAATCATGTTTTGAAGAAGAAGCTGAGAAGAAGAGATGAGATGATGCTTCTTTTAGCATTGTTGTTTGTAGGAAGTTGTGTTGTAATGTTGTTTGTTTTGTAGTTGTATCAGTTTATGCTTGTTGACCGAATGGTACAACCTAGTATGATGTATTTCAAGATGATGATGCACTGTTGGTGTCAAGATGAACATGCTCTTTTGTTTATGCAAACTAGATGATGGTGTATGGTGTAGATGTAGTTTTTGTCGTCGACAACGTCGATGACAAAACTATGCCAAAGCAGATGTAGTTTTTGTCGTCGACGACGTCGATGATAAAACTATGCCAAAGTAGATGTAGTTTTTGTCGTCGACGACGTCGATGACAAAACTATGCCAAAGTAGATATAGTTTTTGTCGTCGACGACGTCGATGACAAAACTATGCCAAAGTAGATCAACAACAATCCCAACCTATTAAACACCACAGTGAGCACAAAGCATTAAGAAGAAGAAGTTGATCATCACACATGTACCAAACACTGACTAGTGCATAAAGCATTAAGAAGTGCATAAAGCACTAAGAACATAAAAGTACTGGCTATCACAGTGCACACACTAACAACATCAAGTGCATAAAGCACTAAGAACATAAAAGTACTGGCTATCACAGTGCACACACTAACAACATCAAGTGCATAAAGCACTAAGAACATAAAAGCACTAAGAACAGTTTTATCTAGTATCAGCACTAAAACTGAAGTTTCTTGCTCCTGGTGTTCTTGGCTGGGTTTGGAGCCAGCTTTGCCTTGCTTCTAGTGTTCTTTGCTGGATTGGGGGCAGTGGGTGGAGCTTCAACTGTTGTTGCTGCTTTTTTGGCTGGAGAGACACCCTTGCTGTCAACACTGCTTCTAGTAACTGAGTGCCTGTCAATTTCTACAAGACTGCCTGGTGATGCCCTCTCCACTTCAGCTTTGAAAGAATAAAGAAGTTGGAAACTATGATTGTACTTGCCATATATTTTGTCAAGTGCCATCTCTTTGCCATTGTAGCACCTGTCATATGGAACCTCCACACCATACTTCTCTAACAACTTCATCTGAATTTCCTTAGGACCAATAGAAGGATTTTGTCTGATCCAGGGCATAGAAGCATCTGCAATCCACCTTCTTTTTGCAGCTCTCAATCTCTGAGATCTGTTGACACTAGGACAAGTATGCTGGTGTTGGTTCACTTTAATCTGAAACAAAACAACACAACAAACAATAAGTACATATAACAGCAGTGAGTGCAGAAAATATAACACATTTAAGAGATCACAACATATAATACCTGAAACAGTGTGCTCCTCCTCATTAAAGAGGCATGTAACCTCCATTTACACCTGTCATAAGAACATTTGACAGTAAACCTAGTTGGGTCACTTTTCAGAATAGAGAACTCAGTTTCAGCTTTGATTGAGTAGGTTGCAACTGCATTTCTGCAATCAACTGCAGAAGGGAAGACCACACCTTCCTCAATAGATGGATTTTTCTTGTCATACATCATGACAGGTCTGTCCTCATCTGCATCTTCAAAAGCTCCCATTTCATGATCCTCTTGCATCTCATCAGCATTTGTATCTGAAAATTCTGCAGGGATATAGTCTTTGTCTTCTTTTTCTTCTTCATTGTTGTGTTGAACATATCCAGGATAAAGTATCTCATCCTCCAGACCTGGTGCATCAGGCAATGCCTCCTCCACAACTGGATCACCTGTTTTGTTTGCTTGTTCCTGACTTTCATTAACACTTGGAGTTCCAGGAGCAGTAGAGGGGTCACTTGCTGCCCTACTTGTACTACTAGCCCTAGTTCTAGCCCTTGTCCCTCCAGCAGTGGGATTAAAACAAGATGGCCTAGATGCAGAGGGCCTAGAAGTAGATGGGTTTTCAAACCTTTGTGCTCTAGTTCTCTGTATCACTGTGATTTCCAAGTTGCATGACATAGTTTGTGCATTACATGCAAACATCACACTTAACTCTGAATCACACTGTAAAGGGACCCAACAAAGGTTTCCACCATCCTAATATCTCATCTCAACGGCATCAAACAATCCCCATGGATACTTAGCACAAATGGCAGCCCTAAAATCCTGGTACGAAGTAGTGTTCTCCACAAACAATGGAAAAGTGAAGCCACACTCTTTTCCTTTAGTACCCGCAGAAACAAGAACAGTGGTCTCCATTCTAATAGAAAGATAGAACGCGGTCGCTGGATTCATCCTATGATAAAAAAACATGCCATCTCCCGTGAAAAAACGAACAAAACCTAGACTAAAGCATCGTTGAATCAATCCTACGACAGTAAACACGAGCAGATCTAGGTCTGATACTTACCCCGCAGGAATTTCCCGTGCAGATCCGTTACCCTTGTCGCCGTGGGCGCCGCCAGCGTTGCCTTGTCCGCGCTCCCGTGCAGAGCCGCTGCCCTTGTCACCGTGGGCACCGCTGGCGTCTCCTTGTCCGCGCTCTCGTGCAGAGCCGCTGCCCTTGTCACCGTGGGCACCGCTGGCATCTCCTTGTCCGCGCTCCCGTGCAGATCCGCTGCCCTTCTTGCCGTCGACGCCGCCAGCGTCTCCTTGTCCGCGCTCCCGTGCAGATCCGCTGCCCTTCTCGCCATTGCCTCCAGCAGCACCGCTGCCTCCACGCTGAAGTGAGGATGTGGTGTCCCTACGGCGGTGGCCGCGTCCGCCGACGCTTTCTCCGGTCTCCCCCATCGCCTGCCAATGGATCTGGTGGTGCGGGTTTTGCCGCCGCCGAGCGAGCTAGGGTTGGTGAGAGAGAAAGAGAGACAGTGGGGAACGATAGAGTGTGAGCTGGTTAGGTCGACCTGGGGGGCAAGAAATGTCCAAAATCTAGCGCCGCTTACGGTCAAAGGGCGCTGACTGGACGGAGCCGTGCCGGAAGGGCAAAAGCACATGGAAAGCTAACTGAGTTGGGCAAGACCGCGTGTTTTACAAAACTAGGGGTATTCCTGTCGAGGGTGACACAATTAAGGGCCCAAATGCAATTATCCCTTTTAAAATAGGGTGAGGCTTGGCATAGTGGATTATGACATGGAGCAAGATTTGTTGGGAGGAGAAGAACATTAAAGGAGGAGGCTGGATGGCACTTTGCAAAATTAAAAGAAAGAGAGAAGGGCAGGTGGTGAAACTTGGAAGTGCTTATTGATTGAGCATGCCCTTGCATCAACCACCACAACATGAGCAAGAAAACTAACTTGAACATAAGAAGGATGAGAAGTGCAAAATGACAAGATGGAATGCCATATGATGTGACCATGATGCAATGATGGTAATGAAGCAATATGCATGATAATGCAATAATGAAAAACATGACAATGCAATAAGATGACAAGGCATAAATGAAGAAGAAACCCCCCAAGGAAAGGACAAGGACCAAATGGTAATGCATATATTCCCATATAAGGAAGTTTTACATCTGGGGTGTTACAAACTCTCCTCTGCTACGAAAAGATCTCGCCCCGAGATCTAGGACTGGAAGAAAGCGGGATACTTGGAACGGAGATGATCTTCTCGTTCCCATGTAGCTTCTCAGTCAGTATGGTGTGACCACTTCACTTTCAAGAATTTGATGGACTTGTTGCGGGTCTTGCGCTCAGTTTCTTCAAGGATAGCAACGGGGTGCTCACGATAAGACAAGTCTTGCTGAAGATCAATCTCTTCGAAAGGAATGGTGCGTTCAGGCGTCTTGAAGCACTTGCGGAGTTGTGAGACGTGAAACACATTGTGCACATTTGCAAAAGTTGGAGGGAAGCTCGAGTTGGTAGGCTAGATCTCCTCTATTGCCAATTATCTTGAATGGGCCCACGTATCTTGGAGCAAGCTTTCCCTTGATACCGAACCTCTGAGTGGCCTTCATAGGAGAAACACGAAGATACACATGATCACCAATGTCGAAAGCCAAGTCACGATGCTTGCCATCATAGTAGCTCTTTTGGCACGATTGCGCGGCCTTGAGATTCTCACGTATGACTTTGCACATTTCATCGGCCTCTGAGATCAAATCATTGCCAAGGAG
>LR738713.1:501026516-501068180 GCA_902687465.1 Secale cereale
GCAGGGGCACCTCCAAGGTTTAAGTGATGACTAGATACAATGATTTCAGAATAAACGATATCATAATCATGCAAAAGACAATGCTACTTTGGGACAATGCACATTACACTCAGAATGACAATCATGCTCTCAGTAGTTGGTGCTTTAAAAGAAGGTGGAGACTCTCGAACCGTGGCTTTTGTTGGCAAGGTTGAAAACCCGTAGTCGGAAACAAAGACAAAGCATGTACCAGAGCTCTTGGTTTTAAAAACAGAGGTAATAATTATTTTTTGGATATGCATGTTTCGTCAACGAATGCTAGCAGACAACTCAATCACTTCTTGAGATGGACAAGTTTTGAGGAACGGCTCCCGAATGAGGACGATCACATCCTCTTAATCTGCTTTGTTTATCACTGCCAAAGTTTTCTGATTTCTCATGAACAAAGCGTGAAGGAGGGTTTGTTTGTTATATTAATTTTGAGCCGGGCGCACTCTTTGCCAGTTCCTTCTCGTATTATGGGTTTGCACATTAGACATGCAATTCCGGGGTGAAGCTTGTCCAACTTAAAAAGATCATGAATTAACTACTACTTCCTCATGAACTAAAACAGAGGCACAAAATAGAAATGCTTTTTTTGAATAATTTCGAGATGGTACATGAAAGTCTTCGTTAGGAATGGCAGGTAAATACCATGTATAGGAAGGTATGGTGGACTCATATGGCATAACTGGTTTAAAGGATTTTGGATGCACAAGCAGTCAGTCCGCTTAGTACAGGTGGAGGTTAGCAAAAGACTGGGAGCGACCAACTAAAAGAGCAATGATGGTCATAATCATGCAGAGCGACAAAGAAACATTGAATCAGGCATGGAAGTTATATCGCTACTCAGAAATTAAAGATCATCAAGGCTTGACAGACTTTCTTTACAGTCTTAAATATGCGTGAGCATACGCCAAGTCAATCAAAATAAATTCTTGAAGGAAGATATCACTAAACCATACCACATCATAGGCAAACAAATCATGTTGGTACTCCAATAACATATTGGGAACCCCCCAGCTATTTGAGACTAACCATAAGAAAACATGAACTACTAAGCACCATTATGCACGTAGCATTTTTATCATGGACATATCAACCAGTGCAACAGAAGCCAACTCTCTTAACAAGATAAGCATGATAACTAAAGAGAGTTCCAGCGACCAACTAAACAAAAGCTCTTTAAAAAGAAAAGCGTGAAAACTAAGAGCTAAGCATGACAGTAGCTATTGAAAGACAAAGAACACACACAACAAAGATAGACATGAAAATTCTATGTTATGTTCTAGGTTGAAGTGGAGCGTGTTTCTCTCCCACACAAAGAAAGCTGAGTTCCAACTCGTTATGAAAAGCAAGCAAAGCTAAAGAAAACTAAAAAGGAAACTAAAAGCAAGACGCTCCAAGCTTAGCACATAACACATGAAGTGATAAAAATATAGTGGAACGAAAGACAAACTGATAATTGTTGATGGAGAAGGGGATGCACGGGGGCATCGCCAAGCTTAGACGCTTGAGTCTTCTTGAATATTTCTCGGGGGTGCATGGGGGCATCCCCAAGCTTGAGCGTTTGACACTCCTGAATCTTTTTATCATCTTCCCTCGCACACTTGAAAACTCCCTTCATACATAACTCATCATAATCTGATTAGCGAGGTTAGTACCCATAATAAAATAATTGTTCCTTGCTGGAAATAAGGATATTCTTGAAGGTCTACTATTTCTCAAGATTGCCAAAAGGTTTTTGCAAAGAAAAAGCAAGCTCAAGGTTTGCAAAACGAAGAAAAGGCAAAACAGGGCAGAATCTGTGAAAAACAGACCAGCAGGTAGTAAATGATTTTTTTCGGGGCACTTCTGCAACTCAAATCAAAAAACTCAGAACAGACGCCCGAAAGCCAATTGTATATAGCACGCTGTCAAAAAATTCAGATCAAAAAGATGATCTGGTGATTTTATACGAATTTTTCTGTCCAAGGACAGAATCTGTTTTCTGGACTGCACGTCACAACTTTTGAACTTTCTTGCAATCAGAGGCTAAACTTGGCACAAAGCTGAAAAATAAAGATACAATGATGATGCTACTGTAGTAACAACATCAAGACACAAGAAAAGCAAAATAAAATTTTATTCATTGTGGGCTGCCTCCCAAAAGCGCTTTCTTTTATGCCTTTAAGCTAGGCATAAGACTTTAATGATGCTCTCGTAGGAATAAGAGTTGAAGAACAAAAGAGAGCATCAAGAAGCAAATACAAAACACATTTAAGCCTAACATGCTTCCTATGCATAGGAATATTGCAATAGAATAATCCATTGAAGCACAAAGCAATAAGCATAGGAAGACAAAACAAGTGCAGCTTCAAAACCTTCAACATAAAGAGAGGGAACTTGATATTATTGAAATATCTATAAGCATATGTTCCCTCCTCATAATAATTTTCAGTGGCATCACGAATAAACTCAACAATATAAGCATCACATAAAGCATTGTTACCATGATCCACATGCAAAAAGGTACTCTTACTCTCCACATAAGCATCTTTGGGGAGCCCATGGTTAGGACTTTTTAGCATTAACGTTTTCAGTCTCCCCCAACCTTGAGCTATGCTCTCTCCGTCATGAGACCTAAAGTTATAGATATAGTTCCTGTCGCGATGAATTTCATGAAGAGGATAAAACTTAGTATAAAAGAGAGACACAAGCTCTTGCCAATCAAGTAAGTGCGAGTTATCGGGAAGCTTATACCAATCTAAAGCTTTATCTATAAGTGATACGGCGAACAATTTCCTCATGACAAACTCCCTTGATACACCTGCAAGCTTAAATAATGAACATAGTTGTGACAGATATAGCAAGTGTTCACCGGGATGTCTGTCTCCTGCATAACGATTATCCAAAATATAATCGATAATACCAGCCGGTATTTTATAGGGCACAATTTCAGTAGGGGGAGGAGCAACCACCACAGGTGTGGGGCGTCTTCCCGCAAGCAACGATCCAATAGCAAGGTTGTCCATAAGCATAACTAGTGAAATAAAAACAAGAAACAAAAAGATTTAATTGCAAGATCTAGAGAAGGTACCTTCACTTACCTCACTTCCCCGGCAACGGCGCCAGAAATAGCTTGATGTCTAGACACGCTTCTACTCTTGTAGACTATCTTGGGCCTCCAAGCGCAGAGGTTTGTAGGACAGCAGCAATTTCCCTCAAGTGGATGACCTAAGGTTTATCAAACTCAGGGAAGTAGAGGTTGAAGATGGTCTCTCTCAAGCAACCCTACAACTAAGATACAAGAAGTCTCTTGTGTCCCCAACACACCTAATACAACTAGGAGTTGTATAGGTGCACTAGTTCGGCGAAGAGATGTTAAATGGCAAGTGATATGGATGGCAAAACAAAGTAATATAAATCTGTAATAAAAAGTGCAGCAAGCAAACAAGTGGTAAACGTGAGCACAAATGGTATTGCAATGGTGGAAACAAGGCCTAGGGATCATACTTTCACTAGTGGCAACTCCCAACAACATTAACATAATCGAATCACGTGATATTTCCCATAAAACATGCAATGGAGACGCACCCGGAGGTCATTCCTTCGTGGTCAAAAGAGGACGTGAATTATGTAGGGCTACAAAAGCACACCTCAAAGTTCGTAGTTCTCAATCTAAGGATTTCCCAATGTCACCGCGGCCATCCAAAGAGAGTCCCACAATCACCACAACATATCTAAAGGATAGTCAAAGACAAGCACCAAGAGACTCTCAATCTTCAATCAACACACAAGAGAGGAAATCACTCATGAAAATATTTTTCTAATCCATGTCCAATAGACCGCTGTCACCTTGGTCTCGGGGATTATACTAGATAAAGACAAGTGAGTACATCAATCCAATACATAGAGGAAGGGGAAATATCATGGGATCACCCTAGATTAACATAGCCTATGATCACAACGAAGATCACATCATGGGAGAGAGAATTGACCACATAGCTACTGGTAGAAACCTCAGCCCCGAGGAGGAACTACTCCCGCATCATGGAGGGAGGAAGCAACGTCGATGGAGATGAATCCGGGGGCACTTCCCCGTCCCGGCAGGGTGCCGGCACAGGAATTCTGGTCCCCCGAAGCTTGATGGCGATGGCGGCGGAGATCGGAATTGCGTCTGGAGAAAAGGGGTCCGGAATCAGGGTTTCTGCGACGGGTGTTAAATATATGCCAAAGGGGGGCATCAGCGGAGGCCTGGGGGGCCCAGGCGCCCCCCCCGGCGCGGCCAGGAGGGGGGCCGCGCCACCAGGGCGCCTGGAGCCCTGGTGGCCCTCCTCCGGCCCTACTTCGGCCGTGTGGAAGCTTCCGGAACGCTGATTTTTTATATAATTTTTCCGGGATTTTTCTGGCAGTTTACGTGACGGGAAAACCTGAAATACAAAAACAGCAGAAAACAGAAACTGGCACTGGGGTGCACTGAGTTAATAGGTTAGTCCAAATATGATCAAAAGTGTATGGAAGTGTATAAATATCATAGAAATATCACCCAAAAGAGGCATGGAGCAAGCATAAATTATAGATACATTTTGGACGTATCAAACACCAACAGCCAGCAAACGACCCCGCACTCCTCCCTCGGGGAACACGCTGCGGGGGGTCCCAGCGTGGCGGGGGCGTGGCTACAGGAGAACATGTCCTTAGAAGATTTGTAAGGGTGTGGCTACAGTGGCCGTGTACCTTATAAATATCCCCTAGGCGGCGGGTCACTGTAGCCACGAAGCTCGTGACCAAGCAACGGTCAGAGGAGGCCACGATCCCACTACCCACAAATGGTGGGGCCAGCAGGCGGCTGGCCCCATCGGTCAGCTGGTAAGCTCACGAACAAGCAGCCCCTGGCAGGCGGCCAGGGGAGACGGCCGTCTGGTAGCAGACGACGAATCCCACCCTAGAAGCCCGAGCCTCACCAAGACGACGGGACGGGGCGAGGCGGCAGCGTACGGCGAGGGGCGATGGCACTGTAGCCATCTCCTTCCTGACAAGGCTGTCGTCAGCAAAAGCATCCCCAAGTGAAAGACAATCACGAGGGGCCCGCAGGCGGCGGGCCCCAGCAGACAGGCGGCGAGGCCGGCGCCAGAAGACACTGACGGCTAGGGGCCACGCCGTCGAATTCACCATTGTACCCCTGGGGGTAGGCCTATATAAACCCCCTAGGGTCCTCCATGAGGGGGGTTGGTTATTAGAAGATCACAAGATAAAACCCTAGAGAGAGAGGTGGTGAGCTAGCCTTGTTCATCCTCTTCCTTTGGACCTCACAGCTCAAGGAGCAATCTTGTAGCTACTCTAGTGCTATCAGTCATGACGCGGAGCCCCCGCAGAGCAGGACTAGGGGTGTTATCTCCTCGGAGAGCCCCGAACCTGGGTAAGATTCGTAGGCGTCCTAAGTATCGGTTTATCTCGCTTCCCGAGCCCGGCGACGTTCTTTTGACCCCATGCATGAGAAGCCATCCGTTGGCATATGTCATCCCAAAACCCCGACATTTGGCGCCCACCGTGGGGCAAGGTGCACCGTCGTTCGGAGACATGTTCTGGATGGGAACCTTGTTCCTTCGTGGCGAGAGTAGCCAGCCCGGCACGCCTGCTGGCGTGAAAACCGGGATGCTTCGCAGCGCTGAGGCTGCATGCGCCGTGAGCGGGCTCGCCGATCTGCTCGGCGCTGCCCGCATCCACGACGAACCCTCTCTGGCGGCCGAGCCAGTGGCGCCGGAGAGCTTCCTCGTCGAGCTCCTTGACAAGCTCCACCTCGTCGATGAGCGCGCCTCTGACGTGGAGTCAGTGGGCTCTTCTGACCCACCAGTAGACATGATCGTAGACCTCGACGCGGGGCCGGACGACTCCTTCCCCGAGCACGTGGAGATCGTCAACGACCCTCTTCCCGTTCTTCCAATCTGCGGCACCATCGGCATCGTCACGTAGGTGCTCGTCACCGACCACGGTGAACCGTCGTGCAGAACGGGTCTAGACCCGCTCGAGGCCGCTCTACAGCACCTCGCCGCCCCTGTCGCGGCGGGGGCAGACGGCGCAGAGTTGGAGGTGCTCCGCGTTTCGCTCCTCGACAGCGCCAACAAATTGGCTGCCTCCCGACGTCTCACTGAAGCTTACCGCCGTGGGATGGACCGCGCCATTTGTGGCACGCCGGCTGCTGGCGAGCCTAGACGAGCCGGCGCTATCTGCGATCGCGGCGGGCTGCTAGCAGACATGCTGGGGGCTCTGTGGCCCGTGTACCTCACTACGTCGGAGAACCTAAGGGCTGCCCAGGCGGCACTCGATGAGATGGGCCACTTGGAGGGAGACGAACTCCGTTGCATGACCCAGCGTGCCCGCCAGCTCCTCGACGCTGCTGCTACGCAGCAAGAGGCCCGTCGTCGGGCGTCAGAGGCGGCCGCGCACGCCGACAACCACCCCTTTCGGCGGGAGCAAGGAGCCACATCTCGCTCTCCAACAGTGGGCGCCACCAACCGGCGAGACTCAGAACCCGCCGCCAGCCGCAGCCGGCAGACGCGCTTCACCATCGAGCGCGACGAAGACGGCCGCCCAAGGGCCGTAGAACGACGAGGGGAGCATCCGCCTCCTCCCAGGCGGGAGAGGCGCGTGTCTCCTCCGCCTGTTGACCACCCCTCTCTGGCAGGCCGCCTGGGCCACCGCGAGGGGGTCGGGGAGAACGACGCCCGCCACCGCCTGGACCGTCTGGCTTGCTCCCAGGCGGTTGAAGAAGAAGATGACCTCGGTCCGGCCTGCTTCGGCCCTCACATCCGCAACGAGCCTTTTCCCAAGGGCTTCTCGCTCCCCAGAGACACCCCCAAGTACAATGGATCCGTGAAACCAGAGGACTGGCTGGTGGACTGTCCACGGCTGTCAGCATAGCCATCGGCAACAGGTGTGTCGCGGTGAATTACGTGCCCCTCATGCTCCAGGGCACGGCTCGGACATGGCTGAACAGCCTCAAGCCCAATAGTATCAATGGCTAGCTAGACTTCACAGACGCCTTCACACGCAACTTCACCAGCACCTACAAGCGCCCTCCCAAGCCTCGACAGCTCTCCCTGTGTGTCCAAGGCCCGGACGAGTCGACCCGTGACTATCTGACGCGTTGGGCAGAGCTGCGAAATTCCTGTGAGGGAGTGCTCGAGGTACAAGCCATCGAGTATTTCACGGCCGGGTGCAGAGAAGGCACCTTGCTCAAGCACCGGCTCCTGTGCGACGAGCCGGCCACGCTGGATGAGCTGTTGAGCATAGCAGACAAGTACGCCACCGCCGACTCCTCCATGAAGACCGAGCTGCAAGTGGATGCTTCTGGCAAGATGACCCCTCTAACTTCCGAGACGCCGGCAGGAGAATCCAGCCGGCGCCAGCAGACCAGTGACCAAAAGCGCAAGGCCCACACGCCGGCTGCCAACAGCCGGCTGGTGGCAGCGGTCGACCGACAGCAGCCAGAAGCTCAAGCAGGGCCCAAGCGCCAGAAGGGCAGCAAACCGGTGTGGCAGCCGGCCTTCTCCTTTGATCAACCCTTGGACGCCCCCTGCAAGTTTCACAGCGACGCGAAGCCCTCCAACCACACCACACAAAAGTGTCAATGGCTCACAAGGATTGCGAGGGGAGAAGCCCTGCCTCTGCCGCCTGCTGGACAGCTGGCTCCGCCTCCTAATCCGCCGGCTGCTCGTCCTGGCGGACAGATCCAGGACGAATTCCCAGAAGAAAATGGAGCCTATGTTGTCTTCACCAGCCAGACGGAAGATAGGCACAGCCGGCGCCAGCAGCGCAGAGAAGTCAACACCGTTGCCGTCAAGAGCCAAGAATTCATGCACTGGTCTGAAAGGCCTGTCAGTTAGAGCCGAGAGGATCACCCGGCTGTCATGCCCTCTCCAGGGGCCTATGCCTTGGTCCTGGACGCCACTCTCTCCACTGACAGACGGGCCTGCCGTTTCTCCCGAGCCCTGGTAGACGGCGGTAGCAGCATCAACATCGTGTACCGAGACACCATGGAGAAGTTGGGCATCAAAGAGAAGCAGCTTCAGCCTACCAGGACCGTGTTCCATGGCATTGTGCTAGGCCTCTCTTGTTCACCAATCGGCAAGGCCAGGGTCGATGTCCTATTTGGTGACAAGACGCACTTCCGGAGGGAGCCGGTCTGGTTTGAAGTGGTAAATCTGGAAAGTCCCTATCACGTGATCTTGGGCCGGCCCGCTCTTGCAAAGTTCATGGCAGTCCTCCATTATGCCTACCTCAAGATGAAGATGCCTGGTCCCAAGGGAATAATCACCATAACCGGGGACTACGAGAAGTCCATTGCATGCGCGACGGCCAGCAGTCGCCTGGCAGAAACCCTTGTTGTGGCTGAGGAAAAGCGCCGTCTGGAGCAGCTGGTGGCAATGGCTGGCGAGCAGCCGGCCATACCAGCCGATCCCAAGGAGGCGGAGCCGCGGCTCGTTCCAGCCCTCCAAGGACACAAAGAAGATTTCCTTTGACCCGTCTCACCCGGAGCGATTTGCTGTCATAGGGTCAAGCCTAGACAGCAAATAGGAAAGCGAGCTCGTCGATTTCCTCCGTGAGAATCGGGACATCTTTGCATGGTCCCCCAAGGACATGCCTGGTGCGCCGACGGAATTCGCCGAGCACAAGCTACACGTGAGAGAAGACGCAAAGCCTATCAGACAGCCGCTGCGCCGCCTGTCAGAAGAGAAGAGAAGAGTCGTTGGGGAGGAGGTCGCCCGCCTACTAGCAGTCGGCTTCATCATGGAAGTCTTTTATCCCGAGTGGCTAGCGAATCCAGTCCTGGTGCTGAAGAAGAACAATAAATGGTGCATGTGCATTGATTACACCAGCCTGAACAAAGCTTGCCCTAAAGATCCGTTTGCTTTGCCACGAATAGATCAAGTGATTGACTCCATGGCCGGATGCGAGCTGTTGTCTTTCCTTGATGCTTATTCAGGGTACCACCAAATCAAGCTTGATCCAGCTGACCGTCTGAAGACTGCCTTCCTCATGCCGTTTGGGGCCTTCTGCTACCTGACCATGACGTTCGGCTTGAGAAATGCCGGCGCCACCTTTCAGCGTTGCATGCAGAAGTGTCTCCTCAAGCAGCTTGGCAGGAACGCCCATGTTTACGTGGACGACATTGTGGTGAAGACGGAGAAGAGAGGAACCCTTTTGGAGGATCTCCAAGAAACATTTGAGAACCTGCGCCGCTTTCGGATTAAGCTAAACCCGGAGAAATGCGTCTTCGGGGTACCGGCAGGCCAGCTCCTTGGCTTCCTGGTATCCGAGCGCGGCATTGAGTGCAACCCCGCGAAGATCAAAGCCATTGAGAGGATGGAACAACCGACCCGTGTGCGAGATGTCCAAAGATTCACGGGGTGCCTGGCATCTCTCAGTCGCTTCATCAGCCGGCTGGGAGAAAAGGCACTCCCCCTGTACCAACTGATGAAGAAGACCACTTGCTTCGAGTGGAACGACTAGGCGGATGAAGCCTTCCAGCAGCTCAAACGACTGCTGTCCACCCCGCCTGTCCTGGCGGCGCTAGCAGACAAGGAACCCATGTTCCTTTACATAGCCGCCACCAGCCGGGTGGTCAGCACTGTCATTGTGGTTGAGCGCCCAGAGGACGGCAGAGCCTTGCCCGTCCAGAGGCCCGTCTACTACTTGAGCGAAGTGCTATCAGCGTCCAAGAAGAACTACCCCCATTACCAAAAAATGTGCTACGACATGTATTTTACCGCCAAGAAACTCAAGCAGTACTTCCAAGAGCATTCTGTCACTGTCGTCTGCACGGCCCCACTTGCTGAAATCATGGGGAACAGAGATGCCTCAGGAAGAGTGGCCAAGTGGGCCATTGAGTTGGCCCCCTTCACCATCTTCTACCAGCCGCGCACCACCATCAAATCGCAAGCGTTGGCCGACTTCCTCGTCGATTGGGCTGAAACCCAGTACCTGCCGCCCGTGCCAGACTCAACCCATTGGCGGATGCACTTTGACGGGTCAAAGATGCGCACCGGCCTGGGAGCCGGCGTCGTCCTCACCTCCCCCAAAGGCGATAAGCTCAAGTACACCCTGCAGATCCACTTTGCCGCCTCCAACAACGTGGCTGAATATGAGGCACTTATCCACGGGCTCCGGATGGCCAAGGAGATTGGCATCCGCCGAGTGCTGTGCTACGGCGACTCAGACTTGGTTGTCCAGCAGTCGTCTAGGGACTGGGACGCCAAGGACGCAAACATGGCAAGCTATCGCTTCCTTGTCCAGCAGATCAGTGGACACTTTGATGGCTGCGAGTTCCTCCATGTGCCACGAGCCGATAACATGCAAGCGGACACCTTGGCGCGAATCGGTTCCACCCGCCAAGCAATACCAGCCGGCGTATCTCTCCAATGCCTGCGCAAACCGTTTATCAAGCCTTCACAAGAGTCAGAGTCAATCTTCATACCAGCCGACCCCGGGGCAGGCGGCCTCACGGTTTCGGCTGCTGGCCCAGAGACTGCCCCAGCAGGCGGCCACGACACTCCAACTCCAACAGACGGATCACCTACGGCCGCGCCAGCTCCTGGTCCGGGGACTGCTCCAGCAGACGGACAGAAGGCGCCGGCTCCAGCAGACGGCTCGGGGACTTCGGAGACACAGCAGGCGGCTCAGCCTAGCCCTCCACCTCCCAGCCCAACCACCCTGGTCTCTCTGGCCAAAGCAACTATAGTCTCAGCGTCGTCTTGGGCACAGCCAATCCTCACATTCCTGCTCAAAGGGGAGCTGCCAGCAAAAGAAATTTCGGCACGACAAGTCCAACACCGAGCCTCAGCTTACACCATTGTCAACAAAGATCTCGTCAGAAGGAGTGCGACGGGCGTTTTCCAACACTGTGTAGAGGCAATAAAAGGGCTGGCCATCCTGAAGGACATTCACCAAGGAGAGTGCGGCCACCACGCGGCCTCAAGATCTCTCGTAGCCAAAGCTTTCCGCCACGGTTTCTTCTGGCCGACTGCTTTGGACGATGCCAAAGATTTGGTGAGAAAGTGCAACGGGTGCCAATGCTTCGGCTCCAAGCAACACTTGCCAGCTTCTGCACTCAAGACTATTTCGATCACTTGGCCATTTGCCGTCTGGGGTCTGGATATGGTAGGACCTTTTAAGACTGCCAGAGGAGGCCTGACACACTTGCTCGTGGCAATAGATAAATTCACCAAGTGGATCGAAGCCAAGCCAATCAAGAAACTCAATGACCCAACTGCTATAACATTCATTGCAGATATCATAGTCCGTTATGGTATACCGCACAACATCATCACCGACAACGGCCCAAAGGCGCACTTGCCCATTTTTGTGCAACTCAGGGCATCCGGCTGGACCTAGCGTCCGTTGCCCACCCACATTCTAACGGCCAAGTCGAGCGCGCCAACGACCTCATCCTATCTGGCATCAAGCCCTGGCTGGTCGAACCTTTGGAGCGGTCGGCCGACTGCTGGATTGAAGAACTGCCGTCTGTCCTGTGGAGCCTCAAAACCACTCCGAACAAATCCACCGGCTTCACCCCTTTCTTCCTCGTCTATGGGGCCGAGGCCGTCATCCCAACGGACGTTGAGTTTGACTCGCCTCGCGTCACCATGTATACGGAAGCTGAAGCCAAAGAGGCACGCGAAGACGGCGTGGACTTGCTGGAGGAGGCCCGGCTGGTAGCACTCAGCCGCTCCGCCATCTACCAGCAGGGCCTCCGCCGCTATCACAGCCGGCGAGTGAAGCCACGCTCCTTCCGCGAGGGAGACCTTGTGCTCCGGCTGATCCAGCGAACAGCCGGCCAGCACAAGCTCTCGGCTCCTTGGGAAGGACCGTTCATCGTCAGCAAGGTACTGGGCAACGACGCCTACTACCTCATCGACGCCCAGAAGCCAAGAGCGCGCAAGAGAGACAACTCAGGCAAGGAGTTGGAGCGCCCATGGAACGCAAACCTTCTTCGTCGCTTTTATAGCTGAAAGATAGTATGTGTCATGCTATCTAAAGTTATTTTGAGAATCAGTGGGAACCCCGAGGAGTTATCGGGGACTGCCCAACCCTTTATCTATATGATAAGAATTACGCCTGTGAATGATTGTTGTTCACTCCTTCGTCCGGCACCGGAGCCTACCAGACGGCCCGGGGACTGGCCGCCTAGCCCTATGTCTAGGGAATTCTCCTTAAAAAGTCAGACAAGTAATGTGATGGCATCCAAGCCCTCTCCTGTATCCAGTCACAGACTCGCAGAACGCGGCTGTCCGGCTGGCACGAGCCAAAGGCAAGAAGTGGTGCCCACATGAAAAATGGCTAAGGACAAAAGACATAGGGCCAGCCGGCCCCTAAAATTAACAGCCGGCTGCCAAGCAGCCGGCCAGCCGGTTCTAGGCTTGGCCAGACCGTCTTCCAGAGGGCGAGATACTTGCCCACCCCAAAAACAGCCAAGTCCCTGACCCAGCCACAGAACCACGGAGTGGCCGTCTGGCTGGCAGGGCGGCAGTACAAGGGGTTGGTAAGGAGAAAATCACCACAAGGAACTAGGGCAAGGCTAATCCTAGGACTCGGCACAATTGCATAAAAACGATGCAGCATTAAAAAGAATATTTACATCCAAAAGGCCTTAAGAGCCGCCTGGCAGCAATAACTTACCAAATACACCCAGCGGGGGGAATTGTTCGGATTAACCCTACGAGTCTTACAGAAAGGCAGAAGATACAAACGAAAATCCTAAGGAGCAGCAGGCTGGGCAGGTGGCACGACGGAGCCGGCTTCCGGGGAGGCCGCCTGGCGGGTCTCGGTCCGGCCGTCTCCTGCAGCAGGCGGGGCCGTTACTCCCGGTCCGCTTGTTGAGGACTGGTCAGGCTGGCGACTGGCTGTTGGGTCCGCCTCCTGGGAGCTGGTTTCCTCGTCGCTGCCTTCCTCTTCTTCATCACCTTCGCTGGAGGCGATGTCCTCGTCCGGCTCTTCCGACGCCGCCAAGTCCAGCCCGAAGTTACCAGGCGGCACCACATGGCCCCTGTCATCCAACTCCGGGATGAAGAGGGAGGTGTCGGCGTATTCACCAAGGGCGGCAGCACGTTGGACGAGCTCCTTCTACTCCGCAGCCAGCTCCGGCTGGGCCTCCGCATGGAAAGTCTCCAGCTGCTCAAGGCTCAGGCCAGGATACCAGCTCTTGACGAACTCCAGGGCGGTCCGCGCGCCAGCCCTTGCTGCGAAGCCCTTCCAGGCCTCGAAGCGCTGGCTGGCCGCTTCTAGCCAGGCGGCCGTCCGGCTGGGGGTGCAAAGCATTGGCACACCTGGCCAAAGGGCGGCCAGGACCTGGGCGCCAGCGCGCTGCATCGGCGAAGAAGATGGTGGACTGGTAGAAGACGCGCCCGAATGGCAAGAAGCTCCTCGGCCGGGGTCCTGGGCGTGTTGGGTGCGATTGCCCAGCCCGCCTGGCGCCTTGCAGCACGCTCGGCCTCGATTGCCTGGGTGGCTGCCATAGAGTAGCCCGGGAAGAACTCTGCCAAGACTAGAACAAGGATCAGAAGAAAAGCAAGATGGCTGCTGCGAACGGCGAAAACAAAATGAGAGGGTAGACGTCTCACCGTCGACCATGTCTCCAATGGCTACATATCCGTCTTGGAGAGCCACCTCCTTCTCGTCCCAATTCGAGCGCTCAGTCTCGAATTTGGCCCGCAGAAGGGACTCAGCGTCAGACATCTTGCCGAGCTCGGCCTTGTGAGCCGTCGCCTGGTCCGCCAGCTCCTTGGCCAGGCGGTCGCGGTCCTGAGCGGCGAGACCACGCTCCCGCTCCTTAGCGGCCAGCTCCGTCTAGGCCTCGCCCAGCTGGTTGCGGAGATCGGCTGCGACCACTGGCAAGGGAGAAAGAAAAGAACGAAGGTCATCAGCAAAAAAATATAACCTTGGAATTCCAAGCTGCCTGCTCAGCAGCCGGCTCAGAACTCGGGGATTACACCCAGCGGGTGCGCTGACGCGCCCCCGCAAGGAGAAGAGGAGGCACTCACCTCGGCTGTCTGCCAAGGCAGCCTGCAGGTGCGCCAGCTCCTGGCGATGCGCGTTGTAGGAGGCCACGCGGAGGTTGTGGTACTCCTGCAACAAGAAGCAAGATCAGATCTGGATGTACACTTTGGAGTTCCAAGCCGCCTGCTCAGCAGCCGGCTCGGAACTCGGGGTCTACACCCAGTGGGTGCGCTGACGTGCCCCCACGGAAAAAATTGAAGGAATAAAAACAGAGGAAAACGAAACACACTTACCCGAACGGAGGACCGCGTGGCGATGAACTCTTGCATCGCCGTCTGCACGATGTTGCCCAAGGAGTTCATGCGGTCCAAGATGTCCCGCGACGCGACGATCCATGCGCCGCCTCCTCCGGATCTCCAGATTGATGGCGCCACGCTGGTCGCCTCGTTCTCCGACACGGACGAGCTGGCCCCGCCGACCTCCACCTACTGGGGCATAGAAGCCGCCGTCGCAAGGCGCCGGCGGGCTGGGCCTCGGGGGGCCGGTTGCGGGCTAACCACCAGCACGCCCCCAACCGGCGGCACCTCCGTCCCCACCGGCCGGCTGCCCTGCTCCCCAGCAGGCGGCGCAGGGGGTGGTGGCGGCGTCTCCAAGATGACGCATTCGTCTCCCCCGTCGCCTGGAGCCGGCTGCTCGTCAGCAGCCGGCGCCTGGGCGGGTGGCTCCTGAGACCCTAACGCCGGGCGGACGACGTGGCCCGCCGGCTGCTGGCGGCCCTTTCCCCGCTCTCGGACGCGGGCGGCGTCTGCCTCGGCCTTCTTGGCGGCTTCGGCCTCCGCATGGGCGGCAGCATCGGCCGCCGCTCGCTCACGCTCCGCGACCTCGCGCTCCGCGCGTGCCTCGTGGGTGTTCCTGTCTGTCGCCTCCCGGAGCGAGGCAGCCGGATCCACGCGAGGGGGCACAGGAGGGGCATCTGGGTCTCCTACTACAGAGCCCGCTGGCACCCGCGAGAGGGAAAGCGGCGCGCTGCACGGGCGTTCCGAAGAAACAAAGAATCAAGCAAGAAAGGATCAGCTGTGAAAGAAGAATAAGACGCAAAGAAGGAATGAAGGATACTCACCCGGACACGACCGGCCTGGCCTTGGGCTTTTTCGGCATGTTTGCCCTGGAGGCTGCCTCCTGACACCGCGTGGCGGTGGTTGACAGCCGAAGCTTCTAGGGTGGGGCGCCAGTCGGCCCTGACGAGGACCGCCGTTTCCCGCCACCGGCTGTGCCAGACGGCCCCGCTTGCTGGCTGGCGTGGACGGGTGCCTCCTCCATCCCCTCATCATCATCCAGCCAGCTCTCGAGGCCGCCTTCTGGCTGGGCACCCGATGGCTGGTCCCCGCCGCCCATCACCTCTTCCTCCTCCATGGCGGCGGCGGCCCCAAGATCGGGGTCGCCCGTATCGCTTTGGGAGCGATCCGGCTCTAGGGGGCGGCCCAGTTGGTTGGAGCCCGGCGCCGGCTGGCCTAGGAAGATCTGAGCCGGGTATTAGCACCAGAGGGCTACGGCAGCCGGAGAAAGAAAAAAGAAGGACGAAAAACTTACTGCGGGCGGCTGGTTGCTGCGGCTGTACGGAGCCTTGCCGAAGGCCCAGCCGAAATCATAGACTTGGCAGCTGGAGATGTGGTTCACCAGCCGGGCCATCTCCTCGTAGGGCAGGGGCTTGGTGCAGGTCTGGCTGGGGTCTCGGCGCCCGCTCATATCACAGATGAGGTGGGGCCGGCGCTGCAGCGGCAGCACCCGACGCTCGGCAAACATCAGTAGCAGATCTGCGAAGTCCAGGCCCTCGTCGTCTCTCAGCTTCCGGAGGCGGCGCAGGGCGACGGAGGCGCCTTCTGTTAGGGCGACGGGACGGGTCCTCCAGGAGTCCCGAGGCTCAGTAGGCGGCCCCGGCACCCACTCCGGTAGGCAGATGAAATCTTGCTCGGGGTCGACGTTGGAGACGTAGAAGTACGTCTCCTGCCATTGCTTCACCGATCCAACGAGTTTTGGCGCCGGGAAGAAATTCTTCGCCCCGGTGCGCTTCACAGCGATGCATCCCCCACACTGAGCGGCCACGCTCTGGACGGTGGTGCCTAGCTTCACATAGAAGAGCTCCGTCCAGAGCTCGATGGTAGGAAGGATGCCGAGATAAGCCTCGCAGAGAACGATGAAGGAAGAAATGGTCGTCACCGTGTTTGGCGTGAGGTGGTGAGGTTGGATGTGGAAGAAGTCGAGGAAGGAGCGGAAGAAGCCGTTCGCCGGCAGGCCAAACCCGCACGAAAAGTGCGAGCGGAAGATGACCCGCTCGCGTTGTTGCAGGGCCGGCCTGATCTCCGTCCCCGGCGCCAGGCGCACGGCGATCCTGTCGGCCGGCGGCAGCTTCCTCGACCGTCGGAGGACGTCCACGTGCTCTTGCAAGACATCGCTGCCGTCCCATTGGCCGTGCGTCGAGGAGGCGCTGGACCAGACATGGCTCGGGCGGTGGTTCGCTGTAACGGCGACGAGGAAGAGCGAGGAAGAAGATGAAGGATGGGGGAGAGTGAGTGCGAGAGCGGCGCCAGCCCTCTCCCCCGGCCTATATATAGGCCCAGGCGACGAAGGCGAGGGGACGGACGTGGGCTTAACCACCCCACGTCCCGCACGACCCCCGATTTTCTCGCGCCTAATGCGTGCATTAAATGCGCGTGGGAGGGTAATCGATTGCCCCTGCCACTGTGGATCCACGTGGGCCCCGAGGCCTTTAGTGGCGGGCCCCGGCCCACTGTTACGTCCTGTCACGCGCGTGGGCTGGCAGGCCGATGCGATAGGACGGTGACGCGTGGGCGCTGCCAACGGTCCGCGGGCCTGTTCGACAGTCCACTGACCAGGCGGCGCCTTCCCGCCGAAGGTTCGAAGATGGCGATGCGGCTGCCAGGGGCCGGCTCCAGCAACGCAGAGCCGGCTATCGGCAGACGGACTCCTTTAGCAGACAAGTGACAGACGATGAGCATGCCTGAGGGGAGAAGCTGCTAGAACCCCTCGGCATCTCCAACGCCCGCATCGGAGTTCCACCAGCTTCAGGGACTACTGTCGGGAGATATTGACCATGGGAACCCTCGGCGACTACCCTTGGTATTTTAAGACAAATGACAGCCGCTTGGTCAGCTGTGGCCGTCTGCTCCTCGAGCCACCTCCTAGGGTAGCCTGCCCTAGGAGCCAGCTGCCAGCAGGCGGCAGGGACCCAGCAGGCGGCAACACCAACACCACCAGCCAGCAGACGGCCCCGCACTCCTCCCTCAAGGAACACACTGAGGGGGGTCCCAGCGTGGCGGGGGCGTGGCTACAGGAGAACATGTCTTTAGAAGATCTGTAAGGGTGTGGCTACAGTGGTCGTGTACCTTATAAATATCCCCTAGGCGGCGGGTCACTGTAGCCACGAAGCTCGTGACCAAGCAACGGTCAGAGGAGTCCACGATCCCACTACCCGCAAATGGCGGGGCCAGCAGGCGGCTGGCTCCATCGGTCAGCGGGTAAGCTCACGAACAAGCAGCCCCTGGCAGGCGGCCAGGGGAGACGGCCGTCTGGTAGCAGATGGCAAACCCCACCCTAGAAGCCCGAGCCTCATCAAGACGACGGGACGGGGCGAGGCGGCAGCGTACGGCGAGGGGCGATGGCACTGTAGCCATCTCCTTCCTGACAAGGCTATCGTCAGCAAAAGCATCCCCACAGTAAAAGACAATCACGAGGGGCCCGCAGGCGGCAGGCCCCAGCAGACAGGCGGTGAGACCGGCGCCAGAAGACACTGACGGCTTGGGGCCACGCCGTCGAATTCACCATTGTACCCCTGGGGGGTAGGCCTATATAACCCCCCAGGGTCCTCCATGAGGGGGGGTTGGTTATTAGACGATCACAAGATAATACCCTAGAGAGAGAGGAGGTGAGCTAGCCTTGTTCATCCTCTTCCTTTGGACCTCACAGCTCAAGGAGCAATCTTGTAGCTACTCTAGTGCTATCAGTCATGACGCGGAGCCCCCGCAGAGCAGGACTAGGGGTGTTATCTCCTCGGAGAGCCCCGAACCTGGGTAAGATTCGTAGGCGTCCTAAGTATCGCTTTATCCCGCTTCCCGAGCCTGGCGACATTCTTTTGACCCCATGCATGATAAGCCATCCGTTGGCATATGTCGCCCCAAAACCCCAACACTGGCGGAGGTTAAGGTTTGGCTGGGTGAAGATGTTCTTCAAACTCTTGTGATCGATGAAGATGTCCACTTTTCCTGCCCAACAGAAGATGTCTCCATGTGATCAAGGCATGAACAACTACTGCTAGCTCAAGATCATGTGTGGGGTAATTCTTCTCATTTAGTTTAAGCTGACGCGAAGTGTATGCAACGATCTTCTTGTCTTGCATGAGAACACCGCCGAGACCTTGCAATGAAGCATCACAGAACACTTCATAAGGCTTGGACTCATCCGGAGGAGTAAGTACCGGAGCAGAAATGAGCTTCTCTTTGAGTGCATTGAATGCCACATCACAATCAGGAGTCCATGAGTACTTGACATTCTTTTGCAACAGGTTGGAAAGAGGCTTGGCAATCTTGGAGAAGATCTCAACGAACCTTCTGCAATAGCTTGCGAGACCGAGGAAACTTCGGAGTTGTTTGACATTCTGAGGAGGTTCCCAGTTCACAATAGCTTCAACCTTCTCGGGATTAATAGAAATGCCCTCGGCAGAGATAATATGGCCAAGATAAAGGACTTTATCAAGCCAGAATTCACATTTGGAGAACTTCGCATAAAAGTGGTGCTCACGGAGCCTGTCAAGAACCAAACGGAGGTGCTTGGCGTGGTCTTCTTTATTCTTGGAGAATACCATAATATCATCCAGATAGACGAGGACGAACTCATTGGTGTAGGGGTTGAATATGAAGTGCATCATCCGAGAGAAAGTGGGTGGAGCATTTGCAAGCCTGAAAGACATGACTGTGTACTCATAGAAGCCATAACTCGTCCTGAATGCGGTCTTGGGAATATCCTCTTCACGGATACGAATCTGATGGTAACCCATCCGGAGATCAAGCTTCGAGAAAACCTGGCTCCTTTGAGCTGCTCGAACAGTTCATTGATATTCAGGAGCGGGTACTTGTTCTTAATTGTCTTCTTGTTCAATGGCTGGTAATCGATGCACAATCGTTCCGTACCATCCTTCTTCTTGACAAAAAGAACACCGCAGCCCCAAGGAGAAGTACTTGGTCTTATCAGACCCATTCGTTCTTGCTCGTCGAGTTGCTTCTTTAACTCCTTCAACTCTTTAGGAGAAAGCTTGTACAGACGCCGACAGGCTGGCTCCGTACCAGGTTCAAGTTCAATGACGAATTCAAATGGACGGTTGGGAGGCAATGTCTGGAAGCTCTTCAGGGAATACATCCTCATATTTACAAACTACCGGAATTTGGGATATGGCATTAATCTCGCCCTTGTCATTGAGAGGGAATAGCCTGATTGTGTTATCTCGAGCTGCGAAGATAATCACGTCTTCAGAAGGATGAGTTGCATTGACCTCCTTGTTTGCATAATCAATAAGAGCATCATGCTTTGAGAGCCAATCCATCCCAAGAATAAGATCTATGTCCGAGCTACCGAGAACAACTGGGGAAACCATAAAACTATAATCGCCCATGTGAATAGCGATATCCGGAACATACAAGCTAGAATTCATGTGTTTGCCCGGAGAAATAATTGATAACTCTTTTTCCAGCGGCGCCGAAATGAAATCATGCTTGGTAAAGAATGGTCTAGACATGAAACTGAGTGATGCACCAGAGTCAAACAAAACTTTTGCAGGAATTGAGTTAACTGAGAGGTTACCAATTATCACATCGTAAGAGTTCTCTGCTTGAGCTGCATTCATCAGGTTCACTCTTGCATGCTTGGGATTGTGCTTGACAATAGCATTGCTGACAAGTGGAGGAGGCGGAAGGCGCCTTTGAGTACACTTGTTTGCATAGTGGCCCTTCTGACCACACTTGTTGCACGTAACCTCTCAAAGTGGCCGATGATAAGGATCGCTTGGTCTTGGAGCTTGGAACTCAGACTTGGACTGGTTGCTTGGGTTGGGTGGGTGGGAGAATCCACGACCACCTGAGTGCTTGTTCTGACTCGGAGGACGGAGCACTGGAGGAGGCGGGAGCCAGAACTTCTGCTGCTTGGCGACCACTTGAGAGCAAGAGGAGGAGTGAACAGCATCTCTTATCCTCTTTTTGGAAGCTTCACATTTGAACTGAGCTGCCTCTTGCTTGAGAGCCATGTTGTAGAATTGATCAAATTCATCTGGCTCGAACAGAGTGAGTGCAAGTTGGAGTTCATCTTTCAGACCACCTCGGAACTGGTAGATTTTCCTCTTGGCATCGAGGATGTGTTGCTTCGCATAACGGGCAAGATTCTGGAACTTGACATTGTATTGGTAGACAGACATGGTGCCTTGCTTCAGATCACGGAATTGCTCATGCATGCCTTCAATGACACTAGTAGGGATGTGATGAGAACAGAAATCGCGACAAAAGTCAGTCCACGAGATCTCACGACCAGCTCTGGAGTCTTTGTATTGTTGCCACCAATCTGCAGCTTGATCTTTGAGTTGGAAAGCGGCAAACTTGACATAATCCTCAGTTCTAACATTACTGCACTCGAAGTGTTTCTTGATGTCTGTGATCCAATCTTCAGCATCGAGCGGATCAACACATTAACTGAAAGACTTTGGTTGGTTTGCCAGGAATTGGTTCAGTGTCACAAAGTGAGGTTAATTGAACAGATTTCGTTGGCCTTGGTTCCCTTGATTGCCTTGATTTGCTTGGAAACTCTGCATCGTTTGCATGAGCATCTGAGTGTTTTGATTGGTTGCCTGCATAATCGCTCTCCATGCCTCAAAGGGAGGAGGAGGGGAAGGTGGACGCTCTTCTTCACCCTCTGGGTTCTGGTTGGGAACTTTCTTAGGTGTCGTCCTGAAGATGATGACAACCGTTAGCCATTGCAGCAAATAATAGATAAGATGAATCAACGGCTAGATTTTTGCAACATATAGTCTTCACAATGAACATCTGAACAAAATTGAACGAATGAATTCCATAGCTTAATGGTACATCAACTTGTCAAGAAGCCACTTGGGAGAACAAAATGATAGAATAAAACAACAAGGTACAGATGGAACAAATACATAATAGAGGTTTCGCCCCACATGTTCGTGTTGAATGCCCCATGGCACGTGTTACAAAGGGCCTTGCAATCCCCAGATCAGCATAGCCAAGGATCCTTTAAGATGCAACCCTCTAGTGCAACAACGCCCATGATAGCCTCTCCACTAGATGTTGAACCCCAACCTCATATCATGCACCCGTTGGAATATTACCTAAGAGCTACTTGAATCCCACCTATTAATTCCCTAAGCTTTCCGGTTATGCAATCTGGTGTTGGGGATACACGGGAAGCACCGCATATCACTCAACTAATAAATCCTACATCCAGCTGTATCCATCCATCAACACATAACCAGGCACCTTCGGAAACTGTTTACCTCGGACCTTCGAAACGCATCCGCTATACTAGCTATGGCAATACTCCCGAACTATCACCTCAGTACTGGGTGATGTCGGGGTTATCTCACCACCAGACATGCATAGAAGAGTTTTCGATGTCAGCCGCCTCAGGTATTCTAGAACCGCAATGATACATTTGTGACGACAACACCTCGGAGCTCAACTCCCTGGGACACTGCCACAACCCCTAAATGACAGGAGGCACCAAGAACAATGTTCTCGTCACAAAGATATCGGAACAATCCAAACAATACCCGCGTGATCCAAAAAAAATTGGTGAAATTTTGAGAATAGTGAAGATAAAACAACGTCAGGAGTCCTCACCAGAGCTACGAAGGGGATGAGGAGTAAAAAGAAATCCTACTCTCAAAACATTTTGTGTGTGTGCCTAGACTCAGTCATCAGCGGCTCGATCAATCAGGGGGCTCCTAGGTCGGAGAAGGCTCTGAATACCAACTTGTAATTCCCAGGATGCGACTATATTTCCTACGTGTCGAGGCACGAGTTAGAGACATAAGCGCATTCTGGAATGATCGCAAGCGTGGTATCTTTGCACAATCCATGTAAAAGAATAGGGATGAAAGAGTAAAATGGTTGGCTTACACTCACCACGTCACACAATAAATACAATAGCATACATTCATCCAATAACACAGGTTCCGACTATGGACGAAATCCAAACGAGAAAATATACCACAAACACAAGTCCTGATCGCCCCTAGTAGGAACCACTACTGATCGTCGGGATACGTAACACAGAAACGACCACGCTCTTCATCGAACTCCCAGTGAAGTTCTGATCCATCTCCTGCATTGTTCTCGGTAGTACCTGCATCGTGTGTTGTAATCTGTGAGTCACAAGGACTCAGCAATCCCATTCCCAGGTATCAAAACTAACAAAGCCTTTGGGTGTGGGGAGGTAAATAAAGTGTTTGCAGCAAGCACTAAGAAACTAGCTTACGAGTTCAGAGAGAGATGAGAATATGTGCCAACGGTCGCCAAAGATGATCAATAAGTGATCCTAGCTACTCACGTTCATGCATAACCCCACCGTGTTCACTTTTCGAAACCCCTTCGAAAAGAGATAATCACGGTACTCACACAGGTAGTGTATTCTTAAGGATATGGTGACAAGTTATCTACAACCGGATATTAAAAAATTCCCATCTGCCACATAACCGCGGGCACGGCTTTCGAAAGTTCAAAACCCTGCATGTGTGTCCCAACTTAGCCCATCACAAGCTCACGATCCGTGAAGTCGCAATTCCAAATTGGGAAGACCCGAGTATCCTCGGAATCCCGTGCTCAAGATATTTTGACAAAGGTAAAACTAATCCAGCAAGACCTCCCGGCGTGGCGACACCCTGATAGTATCCGCGCGTATCTCGTCTCAGGCCACTACCGGATAGGTCAGCCTACAGGTAATACCAGATACCTCGGGTTTCCCCGAGGCGGCCCTGCAGTCCGCCCAGTTTGGACCAACACTCATAAGGAGCACTGGCCCGGGTTGTTGATTAAGAACTCGGGTTTATAACTCCCTATGCAAGTTTTAGTTGTTATGCAAATGTAGTACCAAAGTTGGGTCTTGCTGGAAAAGCTTTAAGCAATGCGAATTATCAAGGGGGGGGGCATAAACCCCAACCGTGTAACGCAAAATCAAGGAACATAACACCGGTTTATCGGGTCCTAAGGTGGCATGAGTGGAACAAAACACCAAGCAGAAGGCCAAGCCTTCCACCCATTACCAATACATATGTGCGTTAATTTAAATAAGATATATATTGTGTTATCCCAATAAACAAGTCCGCACGTGGAGCAATATTCAAAACTTCACCTGCAACTAACAACGCTATAAGAGGGGCTGAGCAAAAGTGTACTTAGCCGATCAATGGTTTGCTAGGAAGGTGGTTAGAGTGTTTCATGGCAACATAGGAGGCTGACAAACAGGAGTAGGCATCGAGGCATATCTAAAGAGCGAGACAACTAGCAAGGCAAAGATAGAGGTGATATAGGGGAACGGTCATCTTGCTTGTTAAGTCCACGGAGGGATCATAACCTTGCTCCTCAAACTCAGTCTCGACAGGAACCTCGAACTCCGAATCGTCGTCGGGCTCTAACCAACACAACAAAACAAACACCGGAACAACAATCAATCACCATGCAATGCTCAAACACATGATGCAAGACATGATGCATATGTGCATGGACGGGATATGATGCATCTCAAATGAACATGATGAGTGCACATGTGGCATGGCATTATGCAAGAACACAATTCATGCAAGGGGGCACATCATGCAAAAGAATGCAAGAACAACCATAGTCACAGATGTAGTTATGTAGTTGAACTATCCAAGTACCTAACAAGTTTAAATGTTGCTTAGCATGGAAAGGAGTGCATCATAATACCAACTGAAGGAAATATGCCCTAAAGGCAATAATAAAGTTGTTATTTATATTTCCTTATATCATGATAAATGTCTTTTATTCATGCTAGAATTGTATTAACCGGAAACTTGATACATGTGTGAATACATAGACAAAATAATATGTCCCTAGTATGCCTCTACTAGACTAGCTCATTGATCAAAGATGGCTATGTTTCCTAGCCATAGACATGAGTTGTTATTTGATCAACGGGATCACATCATTAGGAGAATGATGTGATGGACTAGACCCATCCGTTAGCATAGCACTATGATCGTTTAGTTTTACTGCTATTGCTTTCTCCATGACTTATACATGTTCCTATGACTATGAGATTATGCAACTCCCGAATACCGTAGGAACACCTTGTGTGCTATCAAACGTCACAACGTAACTGGGTGATCATAAATATGCTCTATAGGTGTCTCCGAAAGTATTCGTGGTGTTGGCATAGATCAAGACTAGGATTTGTCACTCCGAGTGTCGGAGAGGTATCTCTGGGCCCTCTCGGTAATGCACATCATAATAAGCCTTGCAAGCAAATGACTAATGAGTTAGTCACGAGATGATGTATTACAAAACGAGTAAAGAGACTTGCCGGTAACGAGATTGAACTAGGTATAGAGATACCGATGATCGAATCTCAGGGCAAGTAACATACCGATGACAAAAGGAACAACGTATGTTGTTATGCAGTTTGACCAATAAAGATCTTCGTAGAATATGTAGGAGCCAATATGAGCATCCAGGTTCCGCTATTGGTTATTGACCGGAGATGAGTCTCGGTCATGTCTACATAGTTCTCGAACCCGTAGGGTCCGCACGCTTAACGTTTGATGACGATCGGTATTATGAGTTTATGAGTTTTGATGTACCGAAGGTAGTTCGGAGTCCCGGATGAGATCACGGACATGACGAGGAGTCTCGGAATGTCCGAGACATGAAGATTGATATATTGGACGACTATATTCGGACACCGGAAGTGTTCTGGAAAGTTTCGGAATTTACCGGAGTACCGGAGGGGTTACCGGAACCCCCCGGGGGAATGGTGGGCCCTGGTGGGCCATAGGGGAGAGAGAGGGCAGCAGCCAGGAGGTGGCGCGCCCCCGCCCTAGGAGGAGTCCGAATAGGACTAGGGGAGGGGGCGCGGCCCCTCTTTCCCTCTCCCTCTCCCTCTCTTTCCTTCCCCCTTTTTCCTTCTTTGGTAGGTTACTACTAGGAATAGGATTGCAATCCTATTCCTAGTAGGATTGCAGCCCTAGCCGCACCATAGGAGGGCCGGCCGGCCTCCCCCCTTGCTCCTTTATATACGGGGGCAGGGGGCACCCAAAGACACACAAGTTGAATTGTTCTAGCCGTGTGCGGTGCCCCCCTCCACAGAAACACACCTCGGTCATACCGTCGCAGTGCTTAGGAGAAGCTCTGCGCCAGTAGATACATCATATCCGTCACCACGCCGTCGTGCTGACAAAACTCTCCCGTGAAGCTCAACTGGATCAAGAGCTCGTGGGACGTCATCAAGCTGAACGTGTGCAGAACGCGGAGGTGCCGTACGTTCAGTGCTTGATCGGTTGGCTCGCGAAGAAGTTCGACTACATCAACCGCGTCACTTAACGCTTCCGCTTCCGGTCTACGAGGGTACTGATACGTCCAAAATGCATCACTATTTTATATCATAATTTATCCCTATTCATTGATATATTTCACGTTATGATGATGTTCTTATGTTGTTTTGGTCTATTTTACACAGTTTGCAAACTTTCCGATGCCGAAGCAGCAGACGCAGGATTCATCAGTAAAAGTGGACGCTGAGTTGCTGAAGAAGAATACCTCCAAATTACCTGAAAATTGACGGGAGATATTTTTCAGACGGATCACGAAGACACGCAAAAGGGGAGTCAGAGGGGGGCCACAGGGTGCCCAGGCGGCCTGGGGGCGCGCCCCCCCTGGCCGCGCCGGGAGGCGCCTGGAGCCCCTGGCCCACCTCTGGCTGCCCCCTTCTGCATATATGCTCTCTGTTATCCAAAAACCCTAGGGACGGGACTTTTTACGGAGTTCCGCCGCCGCTTTGAGGCGGAAACCTACAGAGAAGAAAAGGGCATCTCCGGCGGGCAGATTCCGCCGGGGAGATCACCTCCCGGAAGGGGAGATCGTCGCTTTCGTCTTCACCATCGTCACGGGCATCATCGCGATCATCATCAACATCATCCCCAACACCAGCACCATCTTCATCTTCATCCAAATCTCATCTTACAATCGCAACTCGTGTTGCATCTCGTACTACCTATCCTCTCTACTCCATCGGTGTTGATTACTACTTTGTGGTGAATGCTATTGAGTTTTATTGGAGAAATACTATTATGTCCAGATTGTTTATCACATATTTATCCCCACTGATCATTATCTCTTTTATGTCTCGTGAGTAGTTACCTTAGTTCTTGAGGACATGGGGAAAGTCTTGTTGTTAGTAGTCATATGCTGTTGAAGTAATATGTGTTGTTTGATACTTAAGTTGTGTTGTCATTCTACTAGTGGTGTTGTGTGTGTCGAACACCCAACACTTCGCCTTATTAAGGACCTAGGAGAATACATTGTGTATAAAGAATGCTTATGGTGGGTTGCCGGAGTGACAGAAACCTGAACCCCAGTTCGCACGCTTTTGCATAAGGGAATAATGGATCCTCGATCGTATTGCTATGGTTAGGCTTTTGCCTTAAATTCTATCTTGTATTTGCGGATGCTTGCAAGGTGTTTAATCATAAGAGTGCATTCATCTTAGTCTAGAGAGTGCACTAGCATAGATCCACCCACTCAACACTTATCAATACATAACATAGTATCGATACGGAATATGGCGAAAGCACATGACTACCTCTCCCGTGTGTCCTCAAGAACGCTTTAGTCTTTATAAGTTCAGTTGCTAGGCCTCTCCTTTGCTAAGAAAGGATTGGGCCACTTGTTACTCTCAGTACTCGTTACATTACTTGCTTTTACTTTCCTGTTGCTTATACCGAGAAAACCCCTAAAAGTTATCTTTCAGTGCTTGCAGTAAATTCTTGCTCAGAATCGCTTATCAATACCTTCTGCTCCTCGTTGGGTTCGACACTCTTACTTATCAAAAACGCTGCAATAGATCCCTTACGGTTGTGGGTCATCAAGTACCGTTTTCTGGCGCCGTTGCCGGGGAGCGTAGCGCTATTGGTAAAGTGAAACTGGTAAGAAAGTTTTTTTATAATTCTGTCTTTATTTTTGCTATTTGCTGCTCCTTGTCCTTATGGACAACCCTATTATTGGATCGTTGCTTGCGGGAAGACGCCCCACACCTGTGGTGGTTGATCCTCCCCCTACTGAAATTGTGCCTTATAAAATACCAGCTGGTATTATCGATTATGTTTTGGCTAATCGTTACGCAGGAGACAGACATCCCGGTGAACACTTGCTATATCTGTCACAACTATGTTCATTATTTAAGCTTGCAGGTGTATCGAGGGAGTTTGTCATGAGGAAATTGTTTGTTGTATCACTTATAGATAAAGCTTCAGATTGGTATGGGCTTCTCGATAACTCACACTTGCTGGACTGGCAGGAGCTTATGTCTCTCTTTTATACTAAGTTTTATCCTCTTCATGAAATTCATCGAGACAGGAATTATATCTATAACTTCAGGTCTCGTGACGGAGAATGCATTGCTCAAGATTGGGGGAGATTGAAGTCCCTAATGCTCAAATGCCCTATTCATAAGCTTCCCAAGGAAATTATACTTACAAATTTTTATGCCAGGCTTTCTCGTCAGGATAAGGAGATGCTGGATGCCTCCTCTAGTGGGGTGTTTCAGAAGAAGAGTGTTGAAGAAAGGTGGGATCTCCTTGAAAGAATCCAGAGGAATACCGAAGATTGGGAAATTGATAAAGGTATTGAACCTGCTATAAATTATGAACATGATTATATTGAGAGCTATGTGGAAACTGATTACTTCAATACTTTTTGCTCTAAGATTGGTCTTGATTCCCATCTAGTGATTGATTTGTGTAAGAATTTTGCCTCTCACGTTGATTCTTTTAAAAAGAAGAGGGACCAGCACCATGAACCTTTTAAAGAACCACCTATTGATATTTATGTTGCTGACCCTATTTTGCCTACAGTTATATATGAAAAGCCTCCTTTTCCCACGAGGATGAGGGAGCACTCTCTTGTGACAGGCATAATAAATAAAAGTGAGAGAAGAGTTGATGAGCCTGAGGACAAGATCAGGGTCGATCCTCAAGTTGCATTGATTAAAGACCTTGCTACCAATGATGTTTTGGATACCAATATAAATTTTTGTGCTGTTTCCACTAACCTTGTCACAGCCAAGAATAAAGGCCCAATTTCAGGTACTCCAGTGGTATCTGTTAAAATAGGAGATCACAATTATTATGGGCTATGCGATTTGGGATCGAGTGCAAGTGCTATTCCTTACTCACTTTATGAAGAGATCATCGGTGAGATTTCCCCTTGTGAACTTGAAGAAGTTGATGTTACTATTCATCTTGCAAACAGAACAACTATCTCTCCTATCGGAATTGTGAGGGACGTTGAAGTCCTATGTGGAAAGGTAAAATACCCTACCGACTTTTTAGTACTTAGTTCAGAGAGAGACAATTTTTGTCCAATTATTTTTGGTAGACCTTTTCTTAGAACTTGTGGAGCTATAATAGATTGCAAGAAAGGTAAAGTTTCTGTTGAATTCGATGGTGAGCCATATGAATTTAATTTTTCTAAGTTCTCTAAGCAGCCTCGTGGTACTGATTTACCTAGCGATGATAAAATTATTGAAAGTATTGCCTCTATTGCTATTCCCCCTAATGATCCTTTGCAGCAATACATGGAGGACCACGAGAATGATTTGCATATGCAGGAAAGAAATGAACTAGATGAAATATTCTTGAGGCAGCCTGCTATCCTGAAGCACAACCTTCCGGTTGAACCTTTGGGAATTTTATCAAAACCGAAAGAAGACCCGGTGTTCGATCTTAAAACTCTTCCTGATACGCTCAAGTATGCTTATTTAGATGAAAAGAAAGTATATCCTGTTATTATCAATTCTAACCTTTCAGGATATGAAGAGGAGCGATTATTGGAAGTACTTCGTAAACACCGAGGCGCAATTGGCTACACCCTTGATGACCTTAAGGGGATTAGCCCATCTATCTGTCAACATACTATCAACCTTGAGCCTGATGCTAAACCAGTTGTTGATCATCAACGACGGTTGAACCCGAAGATGATGGATGTTGTGAGAACTGAGATTCTCAAGCTTCTAGCCGCAGGTATTATCTACCCTATAGCTGATAGTAAGTGGGTAAGTCCGGTACATTGTGTTCCTAAGAAAGGAGGTACAACTGTGGTTCCTAATGATAAAAATGAATTAATACCTCAGAGAATTATTATTGGATATAGAATGTGTATTGATTACAGGAAGTTGAACAAGGCAACCAGGAAGGATCACTACCCGTTGCCGTTCATCGACCAAATGCTTGAAAGGTTATCCAAAAATACCCACTTTTGTTATCTCGATGGTTATTCTGGCTTCTCTCAAATTCATATTAACACTGCCGATCAAGAGAAGACCACTTTTACTTGTCCCTTTGGTACTTATGCTTACAGGCGTATGCCTTTTGGTTTATGTAATGCCCCTGCTACTTTTCAAAGGTGTATGTCTGCTATCTTTCATGGTTTCTGCGGGGATATTATGGAAGTCTTCATGGACGATTTCTCCGTCTATGGAACTTCTTTTGACCATTGTCTTCACAACCTTAATAAAGTTTTGCAGAGATGCGAGGAGACAAATTTGGTACTCAACTGGGAAAAGTGCCACTTTATGGTTAATGAAGGAATTGTTCTTGGTCACAAGATTTCCGAAAGGGGAATTGAAGTGGATAAGGCTAAGATCGAAGCTATTGAGAGGATGCCTTATCCAAGGGACATCAAAGGTATTCACAGTTTTCTCGGTCATGCAGGTTTTTATAGAAGATTTATTAAAGACTTTTCTAAAACCTCGAGACCCCTCACTAATCTTCTCCAGAAGTATGTTCCTTTTGTATTTGATGAAAATTGTAAGGAAGCTTTTGAAGTCCTTAAGAAAGCTTTAATAACTGCTCCTATAGTACAACCACCTGACTGGAATTTACCTTTTGAGATTATGTGTGATGCAAGTGATTTTGCTGTTGGAGCTGTTTTAGGACAAAGAGTTGATAAGAAATTGAATGTTATACATTATGCTAGTAAAACCCTTGATAGTGCTCAAAGAAATTATGCTACTACTGAGAAGGAATTCTTAGCTGTAGTTTTTGCTTGTGATAAGTTTAGGCAGTATATTGTTGATTCCAAAGTTATTATTCATACTGATCATGCTGCCATTAAGTATCTTATGACAAAGAAGGATGCCAAGCCAAGGCTTATCAGATGGGTACTCCTTCTTCAAGAATTTGATTTGCAGATTGTTGATAGGAAAGGGGAAGACAATCCGGTAGCGGACAATCTTTCAAGGATGGAAGATATACCGCACGACCCCATCCCAGTTAACGATAGTTTTCCAGACGAGCAACTTGCCGTTGTAAAAGTACAATCTCTTTCCGATCCTTGGTATGCAGATTATGCTAATTTTATTGTTGCAAAGTATTTGCCTCCAGGTCTAACATTTCAGCAAAGGAAGAAGTTCTTTCATGATTTGAGGCACTACTTTTGGGATGACCCACATCTTTTCAAAGAAGGTCCCGACGGGATCGTGAGAAGATGCATTCCGGAACATGAGCAGAAGGACATTCTCAGACGGTGTCATGATAGTCCCTATGGAGGACATCATGCCGGTGAAAGGACTGCACATAAGGTTCTTCAATCAGGTTTTTATTGGCCCACTCTCTTTAAAGATGCTAGAAATTATGTTTTAGCCTGTGATAAATGTCAGAGGGTTGGTAACATTAGTAGAAGGAATGAGATGCCTATGAATTACTCACTAGTGATTGAACCTTTCGATTGTTGGGGTTTTGATTTTATGGGTCCTTTTCCTTCTTTGCACAAGTACACTCACATTTGAGTAGCTGTTGATTATGTGACCAAGTGGGTTGAAGCAATCCCCACTGAAAGTGCTGATCACAAGACATCTTTGAAAATGCTTAAAGATGTAATTTTTCCTAGGTTTGGTGTACCAAGGTATCTCATGACTGATGGGGGATCACACTTCACGCACGGAGCTTTTAGAAAAGCTTTGGCTAAATACGATGTTAATTATAGAATTGCTTCACCATATCATCCTCAAACTAGTGGGCAAGTTGAGCTCACCAATAGAGAGATTAAGTTGATCTTGCAGAAAACAGTAAACAGAAATAGGAAGGATTGGTCAAATAAGTTAGGAGATGCTTTGTGGGCATATAGAACTGCTTACAAAAACCCCATGGGCATGTCCCCCTATAAGATGGTGTATGGCAAGGCTTGCCATTTGCCATTAGAGTTAGAGCACAAAGCTTTCTGGGCTGTTAGAGAGCTTAACGCTGACCCAAAACTAGCTGGCGAGAAGCGTCTCATGAACTTGACTTCTCTAGATGAATGGAGAAGTGAAGCTTACGAGAGCGCTAAAATGTTCAAGGAAAAGGTATAAAGGTGGCATGATAGGAAGATTCTGAAACGTGAATTTAATGTTGGTGATAAAGTTTTGTTGTTTAGATCCCGTTTCAGGTTTTCTCCAGGTAAACTACTTTCCAGGTGGGAAGGACCATTTCATATTGAAGAAGTTTATCGGTCTGGTGCAATTAAGATTAATAATTTTGAAGGCACCAAACCTCAAGTTGTGAATGGGCAAAGACTTAAACATTACATAGCAGGAGACCCTGTCGATGTTGATGTGAATATAATATACACAACAACCCACGAAGAACATGTTGCAGCCCTGTTTCAGACGCCAGCAGAAGCAGAATAAAGAAAAGGTATGTAGTACGGTAAGGAAACATCGCGAACCGCCATAAAAGTTCTGTATTACGAGTTTTTGCAAAATTAGTAAAATTCTGAACCTAAGTGGAGCCGGAGACGACCTCCAGGGAGTCCAGGCGCCCCCCTGGCGCGCCCCCCCTAGGCCGCGCCGGCAGGCCGCCTGGACACCCGGGAGTCCGTCTTCGACCCCGCTTTGGTCCGTTACCTTCCTTTCTGTGCATAAATTTTTCCTATATATTTGCCCGGATTGTCCCGGCAACGTATCTTGCGATTTCGCGTGTTTTCTCTTCGTTCTGTTTCTGCCAGGGAATCTTTCAGCTGAATTTAGGTGCCATGGCTTCTCCAAGTTCCCCCAAGGACAAGTTCGTCGTCAACGTCATCAACCCTTGCCTCGCTGAGGTGAAGAAGCACCCTCAGGTTGTTCAGATGAAGGGCGGCGTCCTTCATCAAGAAGATCTGAAGAGACCTATCAAGGAGGGGAGCATCCAGGCCAGGCTGGAAGAAGTGGAGCAAGAAGTCTTCGAGTACAAGAAGATGACCGAGCGTGGTGTCGAAGCTAACTTTGACATCACCAACGAGCTGAAGAACTACTTCCTGAAGGAGATGAAGGAGATGTGGGAAAGAATCGCCGCGTCTGAAGAAAGAATTATAGAGCTCCAAGGGCAAATTAATGATCTACATAACCAGAACTGTGAGTATGAACTAAGGTTTCTGCGCATGGGTTTGGGTGCTGAATGCAGGATTCAGGAGACGAGCTTCTCATATGAGACTGGAGAACCCCTTCCATGGAAGCGTTTCGCCAAGGACTACTTGATCAATGCCAACAAGGATGATGAGTGAAATCTCCTGGGGTAATGGCATTCCCTTGGCTTGTTCCAAGCTTGGGGGAGTGCCCGGTATCTTTATCTTTACCTTTTGTCTTTTAGAGTCAACTAGAGTCGTATCATGTCTAGGGAGGTTATTATATGAGGTAGGTGTGTGCATTGAGGTCTATCGCTCCTTCGGTGAGGAATTGTATCCGTGAGTGTGGAGTCGTTTATGATGGAATATTAATGAGAAGTTTATCGGTTCCTTTTGCTGCACTCGGTATTCTCTTCACGCAATCGACCTTATATGATGATTCTTATGGGGAGTATTGACCTTATGTCAGGTATGGCTGTGAAAACTTTATTTAATCTTGGCAAACATAGTTTTGGTCATAACAACAAGCACGATTTTCTTAAAGTATCAACATAGCCAAAACCTTTATGTTATTATGCTTGAAGTTTTATGTTGACAAGGAAGACAACTTGATGTGTTATGATTATTTCAATGTTCATGCTTTATATTGCTTTGCATCTTAGTCATCATCAATTGTTTGTTCTCTCAAAACCTTTGCTAGCCTAACTCTGTACTAAGCGGAATTCTGCTTGTGCATCCATACCCTTAAGCCAATACCTTCCATATGAGTCCACCATACCTACCTACTCGTGGTATTCCAATACCACTTCCTAAAGTATATAATTTATGTGTTATCCTTAAATGTTCAAAATCTTTTATTTTGTGCCTCTGTTTTAGCTCATGAGGAAGTAATAGCTAATTCATAGTCTTCTTGAGATGGACAAGCTTCACCCCGGGATTGCATGTCTAATGTGCAAACCCATAATACGAGAAGGAACTGGCAAAGAGTGCGCCCGGCTTAAAAATAATATAACAAACAAACCCTCCTTCACGCTTTGTTCATGAGAAATCAGAAAACTTTGGCAGTGATAAACAAAGGAGAATAAGAGGATGTTACCATCCTCGTGCGGGAGCCATTCCTCGAAACTTGTCCAGTTCAAGAAGCAATTGAGTTATCTATTAGCATTCGTTGACAAATCATGCACCCCTAAAAACTTATTTTCATTCTGTTTGATTTGAGGATAGCACATGAGTTTTCCCTACTACCCTAGAGCAGGGCCTATCTTTTAATTTTAAGCAGAGTCAGTTATTTCTACTTCCTTCTATTTCTCAAAGAGAGCAGACGTTTGATGTTGATAAGGATGCATTCACATAAAGCTGCATTAAGATTTGTCATATCATATCCTTGTTGACATTATCATTCGATAAGTAAGTTGTTTGTCATGCCCAGCTAAGGCAAATATCTTCCTTTGTGTTAACACTTTCACTTCTTGCCTATTAACATGTTATTTCAAAAAGCTTCAATTAATCCCATCAAAATATAAGAGCAAAAGTTAAAACTATTTGTTGTTCTTTGACCAAAGGACATGTTTGCCATGATATAATGAGTTTCCTTAGCCCTACTTTCGAATATAAGTGTTATCACTCTTTTATAAGGGCTTTATGAATTGAAGATTGCTGTTGAGGATATTTGAGTTGGTAAAGAAACTATGATGCTTCTTGTCTGTATTCTATTTATCGACACTTCACTCTCTAAACTTGTGGACAGGTTTACCGAGTTCATATTCGCTTGGGGACACGCGAGGTCTAAGCTTGGGGGTGTTGATACGTCCAAAATGCATCACTATTTTATATCATAATTTATCCCTATTCATCGATATATTTCACGTTATGATGATGTTCTTATGTTGTTTTGGTCTATTTTACACAGTTTGCAAACTTTCCGATGCCGAAGCAGCAGACGCAGGATTCAGCAGTAAAAGTGGACGCTGAGTTGCTGAAGAAGAATACCTCCAAATTACCTGAAAATTGACGGGAGATATTTTTCAGACGGATCACGAAGACACGCAAAAGGGGAGTCAGAGGGGGGCCACAGGGTGCCCAGGCGGCCTGGGGGCGCGCCCCCTGGCCGCGCCGGGGGGGCGCCTGGAGCCCCTGGCCCACCTCTGGCCGCCCCCTTTTGCATATATGCTCTCCGTTATCCAAAAACCCTAGGGACGGGACTTTTTACGGAGTTCCGCCGCCGCTTCGAGGCGGAAACCTACAGAGAAGAAAAGGGCATCTCCGGCGGGCAGATTCCGCCGGGGAGATCACCTCCCGGAAGGGGAGATCATCACCATCGTCATCACCATCGTCACGGGCATCATCGAGATCATCATCAACATCATCCCCAACACCAGCACCATCTTCATCTTCATCCAAATCTCATCTTACAATCGCAACTCGTGTTGTAACTCGTACTACCTATCCTCTCTACTCCATCGGTGTTGATTACTACTTTGTGGTGAATGCTATTGAGTTTTATTGGAGAAATACTATTATGTCCAGATTGTTTATCACATATTTATCCCCACCGATCATGATCTCTTTTATGTCTCGTGAGTAGTTACCTTAGTTCTTGAGGACATGGGGAAAGTCTTGTTGTTAGTAGTCATATGCTGTTGAAGTAATATGCGTTGTTTGATACTTAAGTTGTGTTGTCATTCTACTAGTGGTGTTGTGTGAGTCGAACACCCAACACTTCGCCTTATTAAGGACCTAGGAGAATACATTGTGTATAAACAATGCTTATGGTGGGTTGCCGGAGTGACAGAAACCTGAACCCCAGTTCGCACGCTTTTGCATAAGGGAGTAATGGATCCTCGATCGTATTGCTATGGTTAGGCTTTTGCCTTAAATTCTATCTTGTATTTGCGGATGCTTGCAAGGTGTTTAATCATAAGAGTGCATTCATCATAGTCTAGAGAGTGCACTAGCATAGATCCACCCACTCAACACTTATCAATACATAACATAGTATCGATACGGAATATGGCGAAAGCACATGACTACCTCTCCCGTGTGTCTTCAAGAACGCTTTAGTCTTTATAAGTTCAGTTGCTAGGCCTCTCCTTTGCTAAGAAAGGATTGGGCCACTTGTTACTCTCAGTACTCGTTACATTACTTGCTTTTACTTTCCTGTTGCTTATACCGAGAAAACCCCTAAATGTTATCTTTCAGTGCTTGCAGTAAATTCTTGCTCAGAATCGCTTATCAATACCTTCTGCTCCTCGTTGGGTTCGACACTCTTACTTATCGAAAACGCTGCAATAGATCCCTTACGGTTGTGGGTCATCAGGTACGTAGACACACTCTTCCCTCTCGTTGCTATGCATCTGGTAGATAGATCTTGCGTGATCGTAGGAAAATTTTAAAATACTACGTTCCCCAACAGTGGTATGAGAGCCAGGTTTATGCGTAGATGATATGCACGAGTAGAACACAATGAGTTGTGGGCGATACTAGTCATACTGCTTACCAGCATGTCATACTTTGCTTTGGCGGTATTGTGAGATGAAGCGGCCCGGACCGACATTACGCGTACGCTTACGCGAGACTGGTTTTACCGTTATGAGCACTCGTTGCTTAAAAGTGACTGGCGGGTGGCTGTCTCTCTCACTTTAGCTGAATCAAGTGTGGCTACGCCCGGTCCTTGTGAAGGTTAAAGCAGCACATACTTGACGAAACATCGTTGTGGTTTTTGTATGCGTAGGTAAGAACGGTTCTTGCTAAGCCCGTAGCAGCCACGTAAAACTTGCAACAACAAAGTAGAGGATGTCTAACTTGTTTTTGCAGGGCATGTTGTGATGTGATATGGTCAAGACATGATGAGTTATACGGTTTTGTATGAGATGATCATGTTTTGTAATGTTATCGGCAACTGGCAGGAGCCATATGGTTGTCACTTTATTGTATGAAATGCAATCGCCATGTAATTGCTTTACTTTATCACTAAGCGGTAGCGATAGTCGTAGAAGCAATAGTTGGCGAAACGACAACGAAGCTACGATGGAGATCAAGGTGTCGCGCCGGTGACGAAGGTGATCATGACGGTGCTTTGGAGATGGAGATCAAAAGCACAAGATGATGATGGCCATATCATGTCACATATTTTGATTGCATGTGATGTTTATCTTATTATGCTTCTTATTTTGCTTAGAACGACGGTAGCATTATAAGATGATCCCACTACTAGGAAAAGGGCTATAGATGGAATTGATACTAATGGTGCACCAGACAGGCAGTGCGCCATTAGTATATAGTAATGGCGCACCAGCAACAGATACGCCATTAGAGTTCGAAGTACTAATGGCGCACCTTGCCCGGAGTGCGCCATTAGTATCAAGAAGTTTTTTTTAACTAGCGCGCCTGTCCAAACATACTAATGGCGCATCCATGCATAGTGCGCCATTACTAGTTGTAACTAGTAATGGCGCACCTGCAGTAAAGTGCGCCATTAATGCTCTCTTTTTTATGATATTTTTTATTCTTTTTTTTACAAAACTACTAATGGCGCACTGTCCCAGAGTGCGCCATTACTAGTTCAAACTAGTAATGGCACACTGTGCGACAGTGCGCCATTAGTATGTTTTTTTTGCAAAACTTGTAATGGCGCACCAACTATAAATGCGCCATTAGTAACCTTGATTACTAATGGCGCATTTATAGTTGGTGCGCCATTAGTAAGCGGGCAGCAACAAGATATTTTGGACAGCCTCTCTACCACACTCACTTTCCCCCCCACTTCTTCATTCTCTCCACCTCCTCTCCTCTCGGGTCCCTCCTCTTTTTCACCTCATTTCCACCATATATTCATTCAAATTAAGTGGTTAAATTACCTTGTTTTGATAGGTAAGTAAGGGGCGAAGCTATATTTATGTTGTACTCCATACAACAATGTGCACATGCACTTTTATGGCCTAGCTAGATCTATGTATGTTTGTGGTGTTGCATAGGTTTGTTGTGTTGCATATGTGTTTGTGTTTGGAGGTGTACCGGTATTTGAAATGCGATAGTTGCCAATATTTTCCCGGAATGTTGATTCATTTCCGTTTCGGTGAGAATTTTGGCATTAAGCATTCATTTTTGTCCTATTTTTAGGGAAAGTCATAGCAAATTTTTTCTTGGTTCTAAAATATCGTTTTGCTCTACCCCGCAGGGCGACCATGGTGCGCACGATGATCGAAGGCATCGTGAATAGGTTTTTGAGGTCCGCGAAGGCCGAGATGCTTCAAAAGAACGAGACGGAGATAAGATGTCCGTGTCGAAGATGCAAGCTGAAGAGCCTTATTGCGGACCCGGATTCCAGGCAGGTGCGGGACCACCTGCTCTTGCGTGGTTTCATGGATGGCTATCGGTGGCAAGGTGATGAAGATGACTACGAAGTCGTCCATGGGGGCCGGGCAAGAAATGAGGAAGGGCAGCAAGACAACCACCGCGGCTCGGGCGGGCGAGAAGACGAAGAATCCCCAGGAGATGATCACGACGGTGATGCTGTACACAGTCATCATGTAGAAGATGCAGGACATGATGATGAGGAAGATGCCGGAGCAGACGATGGGCATGATCATGAAGATGATGATGCCGGCGGAGCAGACGACGCTGAACCATCGATGGGCTGGGTGCAGGACCCTCATATTCAAGAGTTGCTTCTCAAGCAGACCGATAACGCAAGAGCTGCCGCCCGAGAGAAAGCCAAGATGGATCAACTTGAGTTAGACGCGGTTACTCCATTGTATGAAGGATGCAGGCCCGAGGATACCCGCCTGAAAGTAACGCTCATGGCTCTGGAGATGAAGGTAAAACACAAAATGACCGACGCATGCTTCGACGAGAACATGTCATTCTGGCACGAACGTCTTCCCAAGGGGAACAAGTGCCCCACCAGTTTGGAGGAGGCGAAGAAAATCATGTGTCTTCTGGATTTACCGCACGTGAAATACCATGTGTGCATGAACAATTGCATCATTTATCGGGACAAGCACGCGGAGTCTACCATATGTCCGGTGTGCGGCGTCACTCGATACAAGAAGAGGAAGAAAGCTCCTCGAAAAGTGGTGTGGTACTTTCCGATCACTCCTCGTCTGCAGCGATATTTCGCGGACCCTAAGGTAGCAAAGCTCCTGCGTTGGCACGCGGATAGGGAGGAGAAGAAGCGAGAAGATGACGCAAATGATCCGGAGATAGATAAAAAAGACAAGATGCTGAGTCACCCTAAGGATGCGAGCCAGTGGCAAGCGTTGAACTTCGAAGACCTAGAATTTGGGAACGATCCAAGGAACATCGTGCTGGGCGCGAGCACCAATGGAGTCAACCCGTTTGGCAGCCAGAGAAGCACACATAGCACCTGGCCTGTGTTTGTGTGGATGTACAACCTTCCCCCCTGGTTGTGCATGAAGAGGAAGTACATTCACATGAGTATGCTAATTGAAGGACCGAAACAACCAGGGAACGACATCAATCTGTATCTAGGGCTGCTGAAAGAGGAGCTAGACACGCTGTGGAAAACGCCAGCCAATACGTGGGACGCCGCAAAGAAAGAATATTTCCCTATGAGAGCCGCGCTACTCACGACGGTGCACGACTATCTCGGTTACGGATATGTCGCGGGGCAGGTGGTCCACGGATTTTCTGGATGCGTCAGGTGCATGGATGACACAACGTATCGCCAGCTAGATAGAGATCCCGGGTCTTCGAAAACCGTGTTCATGGGACATCGAAGGTGGCTTCGCGACGATGACCTGTGGAGAAAACGCAAGGATCTGTTCGATGGTGAAACCGAACCCCGAGGACGCCCGCGTACGAGGAGCGGCGAGGAAATAGACGAGCTGTTGAAAAATTGGAAAGATTGCCCACTGCCGGGAAAGAAGCAAAAGGCGCCAGAGCCGGGAAAGAAGCGAAAGGCGCCAGAGCCGTTGCTGAAGGTATGGAAAACGAGGTCTGTTTTCTGGGACTTGCCGTACTGGAAGATCCACCGTGTGCCTCACAGCCTTGATGTAATGCATATCATGAAGAACGTGTGCGAGAGTCTGCTTGGTGCCCTGCTCAACATGCCAGAGAGGACCAAAGATGGGCCGAAAGCAAGGGCAGACTTGAAATCAATGGGCATCAGGCAGGAGCTTCACGCTATATATGATGATCATGATGATGATGATGATGATGAGGCGAAGCAGGACACGGAAAGTCGTCGCAAAGGCAAAAAGGCCAAGAAGACCGGAAATGACTACCCTCCCGCGTGCTTCACTCTAAGTCAGGAGGAGATCGAGCAGTTTTTCACCTGCCTCGTAGGAGTACAACTTCCTTACGGTTACGCGGGGAAGATAAGCAGATACCTAGACCGGGCGAAGCTGAAGTTCAGCGGGATGAAGTCTCACGACTGTCACGTGCTGATGACGCAGATACTTCTAGTTGCAATCCGTGGTATCATGGACGCGCACGTCCGTGAAACCCTATTTGGCCTATGCAACTTTTTCGACGTCATCTCTCGGAAGTCTGTTGGCGTGAGGCAACTCAGAAGGCTACAGGAAGAGATCGTGGTGATACTATGCGAGCTTGAGATGTACTTCCCGCCCGCATTCTTCGACGTTATGGTGCATCTGCTGGTTCATATCGTGGACGATATCATCCAACTCGGGCCGACGTTCCTGCACAGCATGATGCCGTTCGAAAGGATGAATGGTGTCATCAAAGGATACGTTCGCAACATGTCACGTCCAGAGGGAAGCATAGCCAGGGGCTTTCTGACCGAAGAGTGCATCTCGTACTGCACGAATTATCTAGGCATCGAGAACCCCGTTGGTCTGCCCGTCAACAGGCACCTCGGCAGGCTCGCTGGATCGGGTCACCGTGAGGGTCACCACGAAATGCATGTCGACTTCGAGGGTCGACTCGCCGACTTTGAAAGAGCAAACCTAGTCGCGCTACAACACATAGACGTGGTCGATCCTTGGGTGGTTCAGCACAAAACCTTTATTGAGAATACATACAATGACCGAGGCCAACAGAGGACGGACGGAGATATAATCAAAGAGCACAAATCATGTTTCACGCGTTGGTTCAAGCAGAAGCTTCTGTCGTACCCTTTACATGATGATTCTTCCGAGGAAGAACAACTCATATTCGCCTTGTCACAGGGCGCCGAGCACAACCTGATGACCTATGAGGCGTACGATATCAACGGCTACACATTCTACACCGAGGCCAAGGACATGAAGAGCGATGGTTATCAGAACTCCGGGGTAACGATGGAATCCTACACCGGTAATGACAAGGACAGATACTATGGAAGGATCGAGGAGATCTGGGAGCTGAGCTACGCTGGAGAGAAGGTCCCGATGTTCCGTGTCAGATGGGCCAAGAGCGTCCTAAAAGAAGACCGGTATTTCACCACCATGGTTATACCCAAAGCCAAATCCAAGACCGCGGGCGCAAACGTCACCGCGAAAAATGAGCCATGGGTACTGGCTTCCCAAGTTGACCAATGCTTCTTCATTACCGATCCGTCAAAGACCAGTCGTGTTGTCGTGAGGTGAGGCAAAAGGAAGATCATCGGAATGGATGGAGTAGCCAATGAGCAATACTTCGACAAGTACGGCGACCCGAGGATCGAACATGACGACGATGATGAAGTAGCAGCTTACACCACAAGAAGAAGCAGGACCACCCTACCTAAAGGACGTCCGTTCCACAGAAGAACTCCATTTGCGAAAAAGAAGGGCAAGAAGATTGTGAACAGATAGCTAGCTAAGATCGATTGTATTTAAATCGTACCCTTCATTTCTCGATTGTATTTCATGGGCACTTTTTGAACTATCATGAATATTTTTAAATTTCATGGACACTCGATCTCGACCCCCCCTCCATCTCGATCGCTATCCCACCTCGCCAGATCCGGTCCCCCTCGCCGCCGAGCACCCCCCGGTCCACCGGCCGCCGCCGCCGACCCCCCGCACCCTCGATTCCCCTACTCAACCGCCGCCGCCGA